>JAAIXI010000230.1:16207497-16905746 GCA_013403645.1 Heliconius nattereri | reverse complement strand
TTACGTTGGCCATTTAATGTAGATCAAAACTGTCTTTTACTGTTTTTCATTTTAATAAGTACTTTAAAAGTTGTTACAATATCAAAAACTCGCCATGCGTCCTGCGACGTTTTGCTTATACAAGCGCGTCCGCCGCGCCCGCCTGCCTTACAAGCATCGGTGTTTCAGTGGTAGAATGCTCGCCTGCCACGCGGGCGGCCCGGGTTCGATTCCCGGCCGATGCATTCTATTTAATTTTCCTCACAGGCCAGCCACGTAGTGCTTGCATCAGGGACCGAATACCCTCTTCAGCTTTAACCACAAGCTCAAAAAAAAACCCGCCTGCCTCTATAGCAACGAAGACTTAGATGCGTTTGCACATATTGAATAATTGGAGTTGAATGTATTATTTCAGCGCGATATATTTGGTTTCATATTTTTTGTAGTAGTTATTAGTAGGAAGGATTTTGTTTATAATTTCGTTCGTTTAAAAATAGTCATTTAACTATCTAAAAATAGTCAATTAAATATATTTTAATAAGTACTTGAAAAGATTAGTAGCACAGATTTCAAATTACGGTACCTACTAAAAAATCCTTGCTGTGTAAAACAATTGGAAAATCATTATTGAAACTATGAAAATGCGGGTTGAATTAGGGTTTTATTAATTTTCACATTATCTTAAGTGCTTTGCAAACATACATTATATGAATAATCCAGTAGTTAAAGCGGGTGAAGCCGCAAGAGGGTCGCTAGTATATATATAAGAAAATATGAATGTTAGCCCAATTTTCAAGATATTACGTGTTGAGTGGCGGAACTCAATGCTGCACTCTGTCTATAGCTCTTAGCTATGTACATATAGTTTTTTAATGTAAATTATATTTTAAAAGAACAACTATCGAATTTCTTTCTGATTTCCGTAGCAAAACTGTTTTCTATACTGGTGGTAGCTTCTAAATGCTAAGATATTTTTTATAATTGACGATTCAAAATGCTTGTCATGCTTGTTTATTTTTTTCAATAAGGTTAGGAAATGCCATACATATGATGATTGCCACATTTTAGATAAAAATATATTTAAAGAATCATAATATTAATGGGAATCTCAAATAATCTAGTTTTTGTAAAATAATACTTTCAAAGATACCTTGTATCTTAGGAGGTAATATTTCCTTGACAAGATATAATCTAAATTAAAAACAGCAAACAAACTTGAAATTAGCATTATATTACCAACAAATTAAAACTTTTACTTGTCTAATGAAGTTCAACGCTTTATTATAAAAATTGTATATTTTATTTATAATCATTTATTTTATATCTTTACGCTGTATCTCGCATATAGGTAGGGTATAAAGAACTTAGTGTTAAGGCACTCCATTCATCACTTTCCATCCAATTTCCGAAACATCGCTGTTAAGTAGCGGAAATCAACACAACGCTATGTCTGGCTTCTAGATTCCTCTCGTTGAAATTGAAACTATAATTGTCGTGGTTATAGGCCTATATATATAGGTTACAGCCTCAAAGTTAATCTTAATATCCTTCAAATGATATCATCAACTTTTTAAGCAACTCAAATACATGGCAACTTTCTTTAATATCTTGTTAACGTATACACGTAAGAGGCATGTAATGACGTAGGCGATGACGTCACGCCTACATCCAACCTCTAACGAAGGTAATTATTTAGCTCTTATTTTGTGTACAAAAATAATATAATCGTTAGTTATATTTGCAACATAGTAAATGATTTCATTTAATACGATAGTGTATTTAAAGTTATGAGGCTATCATGGCGCAGTGGCGAAGTGTGTCTGTGAACGTGACGGATGTGAGTTCGATGTCTATCTGAGGAACGAATGAGTGTTTCAAATTTAAGTTTTGAAGTATTTGTCTGTGAGTCACCGCATTGAAGAATTAGCTTTATATATTTAGATATACTTTTACACTAACTAAGCTTCAACAAACCAACAAACAAATAAACAAATTGAATGTAAACATAAAGAAACACTTTGTAACGTTACCGCGTTATATAATGACGTACATGTTTCTGTATTTAACTCCAAAAGTGTCATTTTAAATTTAATATTGTTTAAAAACGTTGTGGGAAAATGATGTGTGAATTATTGAAGTCAAATCTGGGCCGCGTATGAGCTTTTAAAGAGCTTTATATTAAATTCGTATATCAACACAGTTTACATTACAATATAAGTAACGTTGCAGTAGGGATTTTGAAAAATTCTATTATTGTAGCGTAAGTGGGGAATGGAAGTGCCAGAAGGGGAATGGAGTTGGTTCCCAGGTTCCCTCTGTCTACCCTGCTATATGCGGGAAACAGTGTGAAGCTTTTGCCATGGCGCACTGTAATGCCACTATATGTTCACTTTTAATACTGGAAAAAGACAAAGAAGCTAGAAACTAAAGAAAAACTATAGTTATCCATTAAATTCATATCTACACTTATTTTACCCTATAACTAGTCTACATCATAAACTCTTTGAACATTTTCAAACTCAAAACTCAAAATTCAATAGTAAAATTTTGTTTTAATGTCGATCTCTAAGTGTAGAGACGTGTTAGCGTTCAGGACGTTCTGCTTCAGGGGTCACTTACCAATAAAACTTGCGACATTGTGATTGTGAGCCGATCAAGGAAAGCTTTTAAGTGGGAAATGTTAAAAAATACACCTTCACGCTATTTTCCGCACAGCGGGGTGGGCAGAGAGAACCTAGTGTTAGGGCACTACGTTCACAACTTTGCACAGTAGTCCGTGATCACGGGTAGACTGGGCGGATCTGGATTCGTCTATCAGTTGACATAATTATTATATCAAACTACCGCCAACGATTTATAAATAAGAAATCGTTGGCGTGTTCATCATCAACGTGATGGTGTTCAAAACGTCGGGTTTTCCAAAAATATGTATTAGACAAAATAAAATAGTTTCATTTAAGATTGATCGACTTCAACTTTAATAAAAAAAAAGTAATTATTTTTCAAAGTAAGTAAATTGTTAGTTAGTTTACTTTATTAATTGTAAAATAAGCATACACAACAAAGAAAATAAGCACTGTATAAGTAAAAATTTAAATTGAAATTCAATGTAAAAGCCTCGCTATCCCATCCATTCCTAACCAGCTAAAACCATAACCGATAAAAACGTCAAAACAACCATAAATCTGACAACCGGCCATTTTACGAAGCGCCCAAAATTATCCGCGACATTACCATCGCAACATAAATCGGGTAATTCACGAAGTTTCCAACTTTTTGGCACTTACAGCCACTTGATCTGCGACTCTGGAGTTACTTAGTTTATATGCACGTTCTGTCTTTAGTACCCGCTGTTTATTACATCTTGGTAACATTTTATTGTGTTTATAACAATAGTTTGCAAATATGGGCGCTGATATGAATAAGAATTATAAAAAAAATATTGTTAGTATGTAGTAATAAAGGAAAAAATTATCAATGTTATAATAACATAGCTTAAGCTTATTTTAGTGTTACGCTGTAATCCACACATAGCGGGGTGGGCAAAGGGAACCTGGAAACCTACCCAGTGTTAAAACATTCCGATCCCATTCAGACCCTTTCGTTCCCCAATGTGCGCCGAATTCTAGAGGTATTGCGTATTGAGTAGCGGAACTCAACCTTGCGCTCTGCCTCGTTACAATAGCGAGTATTTTATTTCCTCGAATGGAAGTCAAACCTACAAGTTGTCATGTTTACAGTCATACGCTCGTGTCCCTGCGGCAGGAATGACCTCCTTATTAGAAGCTCTGGTACGTAGAGACTCGATTAAACCATAATTTAATTAACTTAAGCCACTTAACATAAAAAAGGAGAGCCAAAGCCACCTCACTATGACGTTCATTTCTATTTATATAAAATAATAAAATGCAATATTTTAAACCGAAGCGTTGGCTTGCACGTGACAGATGAAATGGGTTGCACCCAAGTAGCGATGCAAGGTATATCCAAGCCTATTTGAAAGATAAAATGCAATATAGAATCGAATATTTTACTATAAGTCTTATATCTTTTTAGTGAAATTGAGGCGGTTGAAATGTTATGGTTGTAGGTTCAATTCTCATTCAAGAGGATGAATTATTATTTTTTTGTTCGCTCTAGTGGTCAATCTCAACGCGCCATATCTCGAAAATTTGGTGGAAGGTAGGAAATAGAGTTGATATAATAAAATATAGACTACTCTTCATAAAAAAACTTCTACTTGTAACTTTTACCTATTCTATTCTAATTTTTCTAAAAAATTAAGTAAGCAACAACTTTTGAATAACAAAAGTCATTTTGTCTAAGGAGTTTTTGTTAGGTAACTTTGTTCATTTGGACAAACAACTTTGTTCACAACACTCCTCGAATCTGACAATATAGTTATCAACACTGTGTATTAAACGTTGTTATTACTTACGAAAAACCCCTGTGCCCTTAACCCATATATACCCGCCGTGCCCAAATGGGTACACCTATAGTAGTACCCTGGTTTTTTTTTTAATTTTATTTCTATGCAGTTTATGTCTAGAATTGTAAAGATAAGTAATGTATCCTTATGTTGTAGCCATAAAACTTAATTAAAAAATTTCTAAATACATTTGTTTTGGTACAAAACATACTTAAGTAGTATTCTTAGTTAGTATTCTTTGTAATATAATTAGATTTGATTAGAAAAGAAGAGTCGTGATAAGACAAATTCAACTTTTACGATGTTGTCCCCAATTGGGGCCAAAGGGCAGATTAAGAAAGAGGTTAATTTTTATGTTTATATACGCATGTCCATCCAAAGTTCATAATGATTCTTAGGATATTTAGCGGTCGCAATGAATATAAGGGTCTTCAAAAAGCAATCGTAGTTGTAGTTATTGAAGAAAAAGACTTCGGAAAGGTATATTAAGTTTCGCTGCCTCTAGAACCAGGTATGGTAATCGACGAAGAATGTGATGATAAAAATATACAAAGCACTGCTAATCTGCCTGCTTACTAATAGAAGCAATGAAAATTGAGGCAGTAACAATTATCAACCTTTTACTAAGAGACCTAGAGGAACCGTAATCTTGAGCAACCCTGTTGGTGTAAAAGTGATCCAACTACGACTAATATACAAGGTTGTCTTGAGAAATTGTAAGAATTGTTAAAAGATGAAACTCAGCAGTAAAGGATATGAAAAGAAAAACCGAGCCGATTTTGATTACTGCTTTTCCCTAGTCAACGAAATTTTATTAGTGCGAAGGTTTGACAGAATGGTATTAGCGGGGTTGATCAGGCTGATCAATCTTGTTACCTGTATAGCACTGCTGTACATGATAAAAAATGGTGGTGGATTTATCCACATACATAGGATCTCGCTGCCGCAAATTCGCGGCACCTACACTTGCTAACTAATATAAACAGGATAGATTAGCCTGATATTTTCCTTACATCGCTCGTCACGATTTCAGAGACGAAAACATCAACGTATTTATGCGCCCAGCAGCTTCTTCGGTACCAAGTCTGCAGCACCACGGGGTAGACCACTACTCCCAAGAACTTTGCTAGCAACTGACATGTGCCATGAAAAAACGCGTTGATAATGTAAAAAGTGTTATAAAACATTTCGTGTCACAAAAATAGTTTCAAAAGCTTACATACTACATGTGCCCAGTGGCCCCATTTAAGGACGGCATTTTTTTATATTTAAATAAAAAAAAATTACGTTTTTTATTTTCTTACATCGATATCTGTCAATTATTACCTAAAAAACCTTTTATTTACTGTAGTTTGAGTATGGGTCTAAATGGGTTAAATGTAACTAATAACTAAACTTAAAAGATAGTATACAAATTTTGAATGTCGAGTGTTGTGTGTCGAGTGCTTGGTATAAAGTGTCTAGTGTCGTAAGACATGTGTTGTCTGCCGAGTGCTGTGTGTAGAGAGTCAGGAGTGAAGTGTCAGCTCTGACTACCGTCTTCTGACACACAGTATCGAGTGTCGAGTGCTTTATATGTTTGTCATCTTTTGAGTGACATACGCTAAACTACAAAGTCATTACAAGAACAGTAAATATTAATGCCAATAATCATACAAAAAATAAAACACACGCCAAAACTTCTCAACGCCAAACTTTTCAAAAGTTCAATCAACACCATCATATCCCATAACTCTTTTCATTCCAAACGTGTAATTGGTAACAAACATCCATTTTGTGAAGTCTTTCCAAATCTAATGACTTACAATCCACTTGTTCCAAGAATAGTTACTTAGAGGGTCCTATCATAAATTTCTTTGACATTTCACCTTTTAAAAACTATAGCAATAAAAAAGAAGTATTTCAGCCAAGTTCACCCATAAAAGTGCAAGTCGGTAATTGGCCAAGGTTTCTCCGAAAATTTATGGGGCGTTCGGCGTTGTTCGGTATGGATCGGACGTCTTCGGTAATCTTGATTTGGAAAGTTTTCCGTCGTTTGAGATTTATTGCGTGAAGGTGTAAAGTTATTATGAACTCTTTCTACTAATATACTATATTTTGTATTTTCATTGAATTTGGATTAACTGGAAATTTGTGGTAGATAATGAACAAAATACTTTCATAACTGTCACAATCGTGGCACAGTTGGAACCTGCCCAAATAACTAATATCCAACTAACGCTAATCTTGTTTTGCCCGAATTCCATACATTAAAATATTTCAATTTAAAAATAAATATATTTGTAGGTCAACGGCACTAACTCTTTTTACAACTCATCTTAACTAATGCAATGATTAGTCACTATCATTGCTCCATATTTTATATATGAAATTTTACTTATAAAACTTGTATTTACCCATTTAAATAAAAAAATGTAAAAAATAAATACGTAAAAAAAGTTACAGCCAAATTCCAAAATCTCTTTCAAGGTAAGCGTTGAATGAAATGCAAATTGAATATAGTCCAATAAACGAGGAAACTCAAAATGTATTACAAATGTAATTGTGAAAGGTTTAACAGTATTACGGCTGTAATCGGTAATCCTTGGGGTCCGACAAGAGGTCAGCTGACCCCAGTTTATTTAATTTGAAATGGAAATCCGGTGTAAGTTATGATTCTACCACAAAATTGACAAGTCTGATGCAATGGAATACATGCTGTTGTTAGCATATAGTAGTAGTAACAAGGAATTCGTTTATATGGATCATTAAAAAAATATACATACGTGTAATTTAGATTGTCTCGGCAGTTTGGGCGATGAAAATGACATATAAATATATCTCTAAAATTTTATATCAGAATCTATTCTTGAAACAAACTAACAATAAAATAAAAATAGACTAGCTATTCCTTGTATTTTTTTTTATTTCAAACCGTAGATTTTTCCACTTTATTGAACGACGACCGCTGGACTTCTACACTGACATTGTGGTGAGGCCCTGCAGGCTTAAGAAAGAGAGGGTGACGAATAACTGGTAAGGAAGATGACATAGTAAAAGTAACAGGTAAAAACTGGAATAAAACTGCCAAGGACAGAGATAAATAGTCTGAAGGAGGCCTTCATCCTCACATGAGGGGTTTTACATGCCTTCATGATCACTTAAAGTTAATACATTTTTTATTTTAAATATAATTTAATTCAATGAAATGAAATAAATGTGTGATTAAATGATTTTAATATTAAGAATAAGAAATAACTAATATAATATAAATTGATAGTTAAAAATTTTAATTACTAATGTAATATTAAATTTATTATAAATCCAAATGACATTTATCAAACTTAAGAATTTGATAAATGCATTATTTTTTAAATATACAAGAAATAAAAGGATATTATTTCTATTTGTTTTATTTTATGGTAGAAAAGTCGGAATAATAACAATAATAAACCCAAATTTAAGTAGTTTCCAGTAGCGTTGACAATTGGCCGAGCTCTTGGTGTCCGCTCCACATACGACTGGATAATAAGCAGTATTCAAATCATAATAATTTATCATAATTATTCTAACCTCTAAGCACATTAAAACAATTCAACATTAGAAATTAGATAAGAACTAAAGAAACAATTATTAATTTAGCCAAACTCAGTTGGCCTTGTAACTCGTAACTTTACAGCGCCGTGAGTTATTTCGCGGAATCACGAATACCGACGATGCGGCATATTAAAGTCGTTAGGAACTTTGTACAACGATAAAACTTTTAATCTCTAGCTAATGTAGTGCCAGAAACGAAGTACTTGGGGAGTTCAAAACGATGCATGTACTCACTTAAATAGCGTTCGCACAAGAACCACACTTCAGCAGCCAGCAGTTGCATTTTACAAATATAGAATAATAGTGGGACATATGGCGTCACTTGATATTTCAACGGCGTACTAATAACTCATCGCGATTCTACCGCACGTATTACGTACTAACTAGATTAAATAAGAATGAAATAAAAGATTAAACTAATAATACGGTAATAATAGACCTCCCTATCAAAAAATTATATTAAAATTAAATTAGATTAAAGATTATTTTAATTAAAAACAGCAATTATACCCGAAATTTGTACACAATGAGCATACTGCAAATACACACCAACCTGTCAAAATACTTAACTATAAAAATAACTGTTTTTGTTTAGTAAAGGATATACTTATAATCACCTAATATAAGATGAAATTACAAAATAAACGTACACTCCACGTAAAATGTAGCAAATATAGTATTAAGCAAGTTCTAAACCTAAGCTTGGAGGCGTCTCTCGTGGCACGTGCGCGTGTGCTGTGAGATACAATGTTAACTAGCTCGTGTAATTATTAAATACAGCTGTTTTTCTAAATTTTTAGCTTCACGCTTTTTCCCTCATGGCAGGATTGGCTGGAGGAGCTTAGTGGGAGCTTAGTGCTTAGACACTAATAGTACCTCCATTTTGAACAACGTTTAGGCATAGCTCAACGTCGCATTGTATCTTACGAGTGCGGGGAAATGAAAATAAGTATCTCCTCTGTATACAATATTTATAACATTGTACAATTAACAGTATTGAATAAAATACTATTATCACTAGTAACTCAAACGTTTGCTCGTTTAATCATATTGCTATTTGACAGCCAAGTTATACATAATATTATAATATTGTCACATGTGAAGTAGTTTTTATTCTGATTCCATTAAATCCAAATCCAATCCAAAAATCTGATATATGTTTATTGAGCTTTTGATTCTAAAGTATGGATGTATTCAGCGAAAAAACTTTTGTTTTGAATGTCTGTATTGCTGAAATTTCACGTTTACTAAAATTTTATATGAATACCTCGTGTCGTATGTGTCGTATGAGTTTCTATGCAGAAAAGTTTAACGCGTAACACAAATACAGCAGCAGAATTTGAATTTGCAGCTTTTTAATAACTTTATCCAATTGAGTTTCATTTTTAAATTAAAATAAACGAGTTGGCTTGATTTATTTCGTAATGTCGGTGTCAAGACAACAATGTTGTGTCCGCCACTTAACACACAATGCCTCAAGAATGCAGCATGTCTGTACATTAGACTCCCTCTGCCTATCCTGCTACATGCGGGATATAGCGTGAAACTGAAAAAAAAATATAGTACATCATATTATTGCGGGGTTGAGTTTATTTCGGCGTAGCCACTCATCCCACATTGTCTCGAAAAATAGGCGGTCACCCCCTAGTTTAGTTATTTAACATTTTTTTTTCACATTTTAGTGATTTAACATGAAGTGCTTTAACACTAGGTTCGCTAGGCTTTCACACTAGGTACTTACCCTGCTGTGTGAAAATATCACAAAACTGTTTTATATACAAACATACATATATGTAAATTTTATGTATGTATGTATGTCAATGTAATAAAGCCCTAAATCATTCACAAGCAAATTGAAGTTACCTTTATCATCTGTTACGGCTGCGGTTACGCTATTAGTTGGGTAATCGTAATATTGCCGTCATGTGTCGCTTGCAGGGGCAAACAATGAACAGTACCAAGTCATAAAATCGTAGCGATTAAATGCGACGGCCTCTATTTTTAAACTATTATATTCATAATCAAAAATATCTTCAATTTCGTCGTTCCGCTAATAAGACAAAGCGAGGAGTTGAGTTCCGCTACTAAACACACAATACCTTGAAAATTCAGTGTAAAGTCTCTGATGTTCCTGCTATATATGGAATATTTGATTGTGGCGATCCCATCGTACCAGTTCAACACTAATTACTTCGCCGTTGTATGAATTCTATGTGAGTAACATACGATAATAACATTAATATGTATTTTTTATTTCTCTTTTTGGCTTATTATATATAAAAAATTAGAAATGTATTTCGTGTAGAGTATATTTTCTTGCAAAATTTTGAATTTCTAGCTTTTTTACAAAGATTTCTAAAGCAAAGCACTCAAAAATTTAAGATTCGTATTAAAGTTGATATTAACCAATTGTGACAGGAACTGTTTTGGAACTGAAACGAATCTATTTCGAGAGTCTAAAGAGCAATATTTTTTTTTGTATACTAATAGGCTTATTAAATTCAAAATATTTTTTGTTTTTAATTCAATTTCGTTTCAATTAAAAATCTAATTGAAACGATTATAAACAAGTAAAAATAAATATTTCCCTACTATCTCGTATAACATAAACCATCCCATGCGGTTAGCAGTGATTTTATTTCAAGAAAAAGCGTAATTCCGACTCTAGCGAATACTCTTGTTGGTTCTGGAAAATAGAAAGCTTTTGAAACTTTTTCCAGCTCCGAGTATCTTCACATTATATGTTAAATAAATGCCCATTACTCTTAATTGATTTATTTTATATACCGTGGCTTAGTGGAGACGATATTAACGGACGTTATGGTTGCGAGATTTAGTTCTACTCAGAAAATGAGGACGGAATGATTGAACTCTCCGACTGCCTCAAAAATTTCACGCATGTCACGCCCGCATGTAGTAGGGTAGCCAGAGAAACCTTAGTGTTAAGCTCCTCCGTTCCCGATTTTACCTCAATTTTCTAGATATTCCGTTTTAGTAGCGGATCTCAACACCGCAGTTTTTTTGCTATCAGAGCGAGGAAATGAAAATAATGCATTCCCCTCAGTGACAATAGAAACTACAACTGTCACATCTACAGGAATATTTGTCGATAGTCAAAGATGGATTCGCCAACCCCAGTATCGATTAACGCTTCCAATATTTTGGACCATACAGTAAGATGCTGGTTGGTTCATGTGGTGGAGGTGGTCTTGATGCGTCTGCAGTCAATTAATTATTCCAATTTCTTTGGTGAACAATTAAAAAAATACATCATCAGCAAACATTTTTTCTTTCTGCTTCGTGCTGCATATAGCAGGGTAGAGAACCCAGGGTTATGGCACTCTGTTCTTCACTTTCCTCCTATTTTTAAAGGTATTGCATGTTAAGTGGTGAAAATCAAAGCCGGCCTCTAAAGCTAGGTTCCCTACCCTGTACATATAGAAGAATCACTCGCTTAAATTTTTCTAATATGTTTCTAACAAATAATTTCTTATTTACAGATCACGCATCAGCTCTGGTCGGCAACACCGCTCGTCTCAAATGTCGGATAGACGGGAAGTCTTGTGGCGAAATGCATAGCATCAAGTGGTATAAGGGCGATTCACGAGTCTATGTGTACTCTGCTTCTAAGGACGCAGCAATTAACCGACCTGAAGGTGACATGATGGACAGGTAAGCTTAGGAATATAAATAAGATTTATGTTCAACTTCCCGCTGTAAAGCGCGTGTAGCAGTGTGGACTGAGGGAGCCTAGTGTTAAGATACTCCGCTACCTACTTTCGGCTGAAATCTGACAGCATTGCGTGTTGAGTGGCGGAACCCATTATATTTTAATAAAACAATTAATAGTTAAATAGTAGCCTGGGAATTGATTTTGACATATTAATTAAGTTTCAATTAAACTTCGGGTTAGAATGTAAATTTGTGTAATTTAGCTTGAGTGTATCGCCAAAAAATAAAAAGGTTTTTAAAATGCATATTATATGACAAAGTAAAATACGTAGGCCAAGCAACGTGGGGTAATAAATAAATACCTAGCGGCAATCTCTACGGGACCACCTGGTCGCAGCTCGGCCTGCGTAGTGTGTCATGGTGTGCTTATAGACATATCAATATAAAAAACTTTATTTTTGAGGCCACCATGTGACGGTTGTGAGTTAGAACGCATCTGACAGAAAAAAATATTTGAATTTGCACGCTCTAGTAAGAATAAAAAGTGCGGGATTGAGTTCTGCGTCTCAATACGTCATGTCTCGAAATTTGTGCGGAACTTGAAAAACCGAGTGTTTTTACTTTTGCCTACCCTACATGCAGAATACAGCGTGAAGGACAAAGCATAAGATATACATAAATAATAGAATAAAATATCATCCAGATAAGATAAGCCTATTTCTAGACTTCTCGATAAATAAAGCGTTATACTAAAAAAAAAAACAAACAAAAAATTACTATCTGAAAGCTTAAAAATGTATAATAGAGCCATAACTCCGTGAAAAGCCCTTTCACCAGCATTATCTTCAATTTTAACTTAAGTTTAGTGAAGCTGAAAAATTACCAAACCTTAAATAACATAATCTGATAAAATCCTTTACAAATTTGTCGGCGTTTCGGCCTTGTGGGAGTAAAATGGTTTTGAATGCGGCTGTGTATTTAGCTTAAGGCATAACTTTTGACTATAAACGAGACATTCGTGGGTTCGATTTACCCTCGGGGGAATAGCGACGTGTGGGCCGCCCAATATTCGAAGCATTGCGAAACTCAATGCCGCGCATAAAAATATGTTTTTGTTTATAATTTAAACCTGCTTTTGTATTACATATTTAATATAAGAGTTGGTTATATACCAGCACATCACAACGTAGAAGCATGTACCTACACACCTTGTTTCAAGCCTATTCCTCTACATTGCTACAACGTGTACGGTAAGGGTATGACCGTAAATTTTCGACGTGACATTTTACGTCACGTAACCTTATGAATGTTTTAACGTGACATTTTCGTTCTTATGACAAAAGATTGTACTTTATTTGTATGTATATTACATATATTTTTTAATTATAATTTTAGGAGCTTTGTATAATTTTGCTGAGGCCTTGTTTGTGATTAATATAATTTAGTATTTTAAAAAAATCTTCTTATTTAATTTTAAAATATTATTTCTAATTTATTTTTGTGTAAGAAATAGTAGAAAATATTGTTTTTGAAAAGATTTGATATATAGATATATACACATATATATAAAAGGACGGAAACGTGAAATTTGGATAGATGTTTCCTGGACATCCACTAAGAAGGGATTTGAAAAATTTTAACCCTAAAGGGATGGAATAGGGGTTGAAAGTTTGAATGGATTTTTTTTTTTTTTTAATTCGGCATCAATTTTTATAAAATTTGAAATTCAGACTCTTAAAAGTATTTAATTGAATTCATTGGTTTTCTAGAATTCTTCTCCTAAGGGTGCAAATATGGGGTTGAAATTTTGTATGGAAACATCTTTAAAACACCACCGATTATAATAAAATTATAAATTTAGACTCTTTAAAATGTTTAATAGAACACATGTTTCGTGGTTTATTAGAATTCACCCCTAAATAAGCAAGCGAAGCTGCGCGCGTCCGCTAGTATAATTATAAATCTATACGTTGTTTAGAAAAGTATTTTTTCTTTCATAAGTGCGGAGTACCACGTTAAAAATGTTTAAAAGTGAAGGAGTTTTTGCAATTACGATACGACTTTACGATACGAGTACAATAATCAATGTATCTTTATTATTCAGAGAGAAATAGAAAAATCATTTTCAATAAGATATACCTTTAAAAAATCACTTTTGAATATCTTATTGGCATCGCATAAAAAAAGTGATCAAGGTAGTGGCCCAGGGGCGCAACGCCTTGGTCTCCACTAGAGGAAACGAACTATTTTATTTATTAATATTCTCACTGCTCACTCACGCACTGCCACCAAGACAAATGTCTGGCGTTGAGTTCCACCATTCGAAGAATTCGGTGGAATGTCTGGAACAGAGTGTCTTAACACTAGATTACCTCTGCCTACCCCACGTGGGATACAGCACGAAGCTGAAGAAATAAGTAAAGAAAGTAATGTCACTCCGTTCTCCATTTTACTCCCGAATTTGAACATTCCATTTCTTCTCAAGAGTAGAAATTAAACTCCTAATAATTTTTCGATCAGTGTGACAGTTAAGCATCGGTTTTTACCGATGTATTATCGATTTTCACTTTCAGGAAATGGACAAATCACATATATAATATTATGTTTGTAATCACGTAATTTATATAATTATGAAATATTTACACGCAATTAACATCATTATTACCTAAACAATAAAGTGGTTAATGCTTTGAATAATTTACATTATATACAAGGCGATTTAGGGTTGTGTCAAATGTATTTTACCTAACTAAGTGTATGTAGTACTTAGCTGATGATGATTGTGGGTACAATTTTCACATGTAATTTTCAGCTGGTAAGACACTGCACCTCTTTGCGTTCCGCTATTAATCAAAAAATGTATAAATTGTAGGGACTTCGCTATTATTATTATCATTAGGCTATTACTGCCTATTATGCAATTACCTATGAAGAAATAAGCTGGTAAATAATACACAACTTGTATAAAAAAAACTATTGTAGCAAACAATATAATGATTTCACTATGACCCCTTTGCTTTTTAATTTACCTTCAGTAAAAATAGCATATTTATCATACAATTTTAAAAAAACAAAGTAGTAGGTATTTGCGGCTTGCAACGTTTTCAAGGAAAAATTATCATCCGACAACCCTATCTGTAAATGTCACGCTGTCTAAACAGCTTTGAAACAACTAATTCATGCTAAAACCAAGCTTATTACAACAGCTTAAAAGCTTATGGCAAAGCAAAAATAAAATTGTATTGTAAAACTAATAGAATGTGGAATGAGATCCAAATGGCGTGTCTATTACGTGTGATTGCTATTACTTATTTACAGGCGTTGTTATCAAAATGCCATCATTATGTGGGAGAGATATTTTTATGGGACTTTACCGAAAATGTTTTGTTTTGCTATCATGATGTCTACCTAGTAGGGAATACTCGCTAAATTTGCTTTCAAATTACATTTTGCTTGAACGTAGAAAAATATGTTGTGATAAATTTTGAGTGCAATCGAGAGATGCCTACTTAATTTTATCTGTGTATTATATAGTATAGTTATATGGTTTACCCGGTGGCTTTTTATATTAACGGTCTTTATGAACAGTTAAAGCAAATTAGTCTGAGTGGATTACGCAAAAGTGAAAATAAAAAAAAGAAATAATTTCTTAGTGAGTGTAGGGGACACTCCTTAACGTACATACCAAATTCTATGTCCAGTAGTTTCGTCTGTTCGTTTTCACTCAGTGACGTAAGAGGTTGATTCATAATATATGTATTGAGCGTCTCATATTTTATAGAAGCAAAGGTGATAATAAAATTTTATAATTTTCTTATCATCATTTGAGATTATGTTCTGCTAAAAATATACAAGGCAAAATTAGAAATAGTACTGTATTGATTATTATGACTTTTCAGTTTACCTAGTAATTAAAGGCACGTGTAACTATCAATAGATAGATGTTATATTTTATTATTATTTTTCAGTAAAGAGAGAAAGAGAGTGACATTTATAATGTGATGAATAATAAAAAATAATAGCTATTAGTTATATTTATCACTATGCTTCTGATATAAATATAAATGATTGACATTTCTCTTTAATAGGGCAAACGTTCAAACTGTATATGAATAATTTATTCAAAACTAATCTTTGATGTGAGTATAAGATAAGATAAACATATTATTCGAACAACTAACTCTTGCTGTGAGGCTCTACATTAGTACAATAAAACTTTGTCGTAGGTCGTAGCAACTCGTAGCAACTCGTAGCACGTCTACATTTTCGTAGAGTAACACTGCATATGGCTTTTAATAACGGCCACTGCAATTTGAAACTTGCAATTTGTGTAATGTTGAGTCTTTGAAAGTGTAGCATTTAGTTAAATATTCACTAATTCTTTACAAAGAATATTAAATAATTTTGAAAATTTTTGTTAGTTTTTAAGGCTTAGCAGAATTATGTTATAATGTTGCAGTATGAAAGTTTTCTCTTTTCATATCCGGGCTACGTACAGTTGTAACTTGTATAAAGTTATTTATTTCAATCGGAGGCCAGTCGTGGCGCAGGGGCTTAAGTGCGTGACTGTAAACGCGACTGATTGTGGATTCGATCCCCACTCGAGGAAATGAAATATTTATTTAAATTTACATTTTCATTTCTTCGCTTCTCGTATCAAGGCAAAGCGCAGCGTTGAGTTCCGCCACTTATAATACTAATTACTTTCTAATTAACATCTATGAGTACACAAATACAGTCCGTATAATTATATAGTTATAATTATACGTATGTTAGTATAATTAAGTTTACCTGAAGCACATTTAGGTGGTTTAATAGAACCAATATACTTAATAACATTGTCGTAATACGTAAAGTAGTTGTTCGTAGCACTGCGTGCACGTAACTGTCTTACTTCTGCAATTCTGACTTTGATCCTTCGAAATTATATTAAAAAGATAAATTTAAAGGAAGCTACTTACAGAATTACTTGAGAGCGTTGTTGTGTATTTGAAAAGTCTATTAGTAACCGTAACAGTTGTCACATAATTCCCATTCGGAGACATTATTATTATTTCCTCGTTCTGGTCAAAAAAAAATCAGCTTCACGGTGTATCCCGCACACAGCAGGGTAAGCAAAGGGAACCTAGTGTTAAGACACTTTCTGCTGAATTCTGGAGGCATTACGTGTTAAGTGGCCGAACGCCGCGCTTTATTTCGACACCAGAGCGAAGAAATGGAAATATAAACGTAAATAAATATTTCACTTCCTCGAGTGGGGATCAAACCCGTTCGATAATCGTCGCGTTACAGTCCCATTATGTAAATCTGTAAAATACAAACTTTATAATATTATTCTTTGACAAACTTCAGTATAGTTTTTTTATAAAAAAAAATATTTTTTTTTATAAAGCTATTTTGAATAATTTTATGATGCAAGCACAATTCATATTATGCATATTAGTGATAAATATGGGTTCGAATCGGAATTAAATAACTGTTATTAATTACTAAGTAATATAACTTAACATACTATATTCATACGTGGCCGTGAAGTATTAAACAAGTGATTTGTCAATCTAAGTTTTGATAAAATGTTGCTATAGATAAAAACAATGTTCAAATGTAATAAACAAAATAATTGAATATATTTCAATTTCTCAATTAAATGAAAATATATTAAATATTAGTAATATAACTGAAAGCTCCGTCGAAGCTTTGGATTCATTGGCTAGGAATAATGCAATGAAGTTGCATAGAATAGTGTAGAATAGACATTAAGCTTGTTAGCTAATGTGAACGGGAGTAGTTTTTGATTGTGTATACATATATTAGTCCATACAGCTATTATATTGTATAAGTTATTCAATTTGTCTAGGTCTTCTTCTTTCTGGCATTAATCCCGGCTATTACCAGGGTCTGCCTTCCTACTTAACCTACTCCACTTTGCACGATCTTTTGCGTCCTTGGTGGTTAGACCACTGGCTCTCATGTCCTGCATCACGACATCCAACCAGCGCTTCCTTGGGCGTCCAGGNTTTTTCCTTTTAGCATAACTGTTTTTCATTCTTCGAATCTACTATTAAATTATAAAGCAGCTCTTAAAATTTTTCTATTACTAGTTGAAGTTGACGTTTTCTATCTTCTATAAATATTTAACTAATTGGTTTAAGTTTGTTTTTTGATTGGTTTATTTTTAAACGCTGTATCTGACATAAAAATTTTCTTCAAACACTCCGCTCCACATTCCACCCAATTTACGAGAGATTATGTGTTGAGTAGCGAATTTCAACGTCACAGATTGTCTTGTTACTAAAGCAAGGAAATGGAAGTGAAAATTATTCATTATCCCGAGAGTAAAATTAAACCCACAACCGATGAGGTTACATTCAGGTGCTATAAACACGACGGTTGAGGGTTCCATTCTCACTCGGAGAAGTAAATTATTTTTATTTCCAGCCAGATGCAGCCCCGCGATGGTTAAGGTTATTTAAGTTTGTGCTGAAAGATAATTGACTTTTTAAAATGGGATGAACAGAATCGAACAAATATCGATTAAACTTTTTAAAGGAAAAAAAAGGAAGGATCAGTAAGTTTACAACTTAAATAATTTAATCCTAACAATATAAATATCTTTTAAATAAAAAATCACAAAAACACCAGAATACCAAAATTTTAAGAGACACTTTTGATAAAAAAATATAGCCTTCTACAAGAAATGTACTAACAAACATAAAAGAGCACTACTCACTCAGTAGTTCCTGAGATTAGCGCGTTCAACCAAATCAGATCTCCAGTATCATAATATTGGTACTAATAGGTCAAATTTCAATGAACAGACAGAATTATTACACAAGTATTACATTAACCACAATCTAGTATTTGTACGGGCAGCTACGACACTACTAACTTGATTAGCTAACTCGTTGATAATGTGCTACGTGAGTGTTGGACGGTCACGTAGACGCTGTAGCACGAGTAATGGGAAGGGAGCGGCGAAGTGAAATAAGCCGGTTTTGGTAATATTGTTTGCTGGAAGTTTGGAAGTTTGGAAAATTGGGTGATGCACTTGTAACAGAGTGTCCTAACACTATGTTTTCTCTGCATGTACTGGCTATTGCTTGTAAATATATACGAGGAAAACGTAAAATTGTAATTAGGAAAAGCCATTCTCCATTTTCCACCGAAGAGAACCAGTTGAGTGGCAGACCTGATCGCTGCGCTTTGCCTTGTTACCAGAGTGATGAAAATTAAAATATTTAATTTTCTCAAATGGAAATCAAATCTTCAACCCGTCGGGTCATGACTGGTTTCGAATTTTTTTAATAATGGTATAATTAATTTAAATTTTATTGTAATAAAAAATATGACGAAATAAACTTTTAAAAGTTTTAATAAACTTTTATTTTATTACTAATAAAATACAATCGCTTATTACTTGCACCACACGACAAACTCTAGGTAGAATTTAAATTTATATAACTTTAGTTCTTCGAGTTATGAGGATTAGAGTCCCCTTAATTTCTCTTTAGTTTGTAATATTGACGACGTAATAGCTCTTCTCTTGTTATAATTGAATAAAAACACAATGCTGTTAAGAAAGCTAGAACTTAATAGATCCACGCTATATTCTGCACGTAGCATATTCTGCTATATGCATAATATATCAGAGTGAACCTAGTGCTAGGACGAGACACCCAGTAATGGTACTTTCCAGAGAAATAGAAATAATTTATCTGCTAGAGTGGCAATCGAATCCACAATCAAGAATTTAGTTACGATTCACTACTTAACTATTTTATTTCAGTTTGCAGCATTTGCATTTTATGTTATTTCTTATTTCTTATTAAGTGGTAATTCCCTATAACGGTTACGATAAACGTCTATTCAGTCAACTCACTTCTACATGCGGCTTCACTAGCATGATCAAATAAAAAGAACTGAGAGATGTGTACCATATATGAAGCAATTTAAGTTCCAGCGGTAATAAGAATCACAGGCACAGTTCATTACATCCAAACCATTAAAGTAAGTTAGTAATAAGTTGTTTTCAATCCAAACCAGTTTTCCCAAGATAAGTGCTTACAATCGAACAGACTCCTCAATTTTATAATATTAATGTAACGCTACGCGACGCTTATGGGTTCTATTCTGAGCTGTCGAGCGAATGCATATTTAATTATTCATTCGCTCGAGTGAAGATACAAATAGTGTGGCTTTGAATTTCACCACTTGTGTCTTCAAATTTGGGCGAAAAGTGGGGAGCGAGGTATCTTAACATTAGGTTCCCTCTCCCTACTCTGGTATGCGGGAAGAAGCTTGAAGCTGCTTTACTTTTTAATTTAATTCACACAAAAACGTGTGACCCTGATCACTCTACAACAAAGCGAATATAAACGCACACACAGCAATGACAATAACTATATCCGGCTAAAATTACCATTAGAACGGCTCTAATTAGCGGAGAATGCAGTTAAAACTAAATTCTAACTGTAACAGTGGATAGAACGACGTAAGTTGGGAGAAAGCTTCGACTTTGAATCGTTATGGTTATGACAGTATAGTAACGAGTGTTCCTGTATGGCTGCTTGAGGCCAGTCGTGGCGCAGTGGCACTAGCGTGTGACGCAACAGGTTGTGAGTTCGATTCCCACTCGAGGAAACGAAATATTTAATATTTTTATTTCTTCGCTCTGGTGTCGGTGTTGGTACAGTAAAAAAAGCATGTAACTCTGACGACAGGTACAGTGGATTATGTCGAAGTTATTATTAACGGAATGTAATATTTGCTTTAAGGCAAACAAAGCTTTAGCGTTCACTGCAAGTATTATACATTATCTTGCTAAAAGCAAGTAAGGCAGAGAGATTGTAGTATTAAGACACTTCTATCCTCACATCCAACTCAATTTTCAAGACATTGTGTGTTAATTGGAGTCAACGTTCCTGTCACCATATCCAGAGGAGGAATAGAAATCACAATCGTTCCGTTTCCAGTCCAGCACTGCGCAGCTGCGCCACAAGGACCGTATTTGCGCGTACTATCACAAAAAGCTAATCAAACCAAATCAACTCCATTAACGTGCCTACATACGAGTACATACATATGTATGTAGGTACGTAATACATCCCATATTGAATAGTCTAAATTTTCAGGCTGAAATTCAGTTGAAATCCTTACAACCGTTTCTATCTCGGACACAAACAGACGGCACAATTAGGCCGTAATGGACTGAGTAGTTATTGGATGTCGCAATGCCGTGCCCTGTGCCGGTACTCTACATGTAGTGCTACGGTCGTCCTGTATTGACTGGCCGGGTTTTGGAGCTTCATTTATGACATTTTTTGATATCGATTTTTTAATCATAAAAAACATAAAGAAAAAATACTATTAATCCTACTAACTTACTAGTCCAACTAATAATATAAATGTGAAAGTTTGTGAGGCTAGATGTGTTTGGCACTTTAACGCAAAAAAATTAACAAAATTGAATGGAATTTTGCAGTAACATACATCTCATCTATCTTTATGGGAAGGTGAAATTTTGATGTACAAATATTATAAATACCATGTTCATTTCATTTGGATCAATAAATCTTAATAAAATATTTTTGAACACAACTCATAGAAATGCTTTAATGAAAAAAATAAAAACTTTTTGTTTATCTTTTTACTAATTTGTGATAAGATACATATACGAGTAAAGGCAAAATGGGACTACATCTGACTGTAAGCACAACAGTTGTGGTTTCAATTTCAATTAGGGGGAATGAGTTATTTTCATTGTTCTACTCTGGCTACACAAAGCGCTACACGTAATTAATTGTATTTGGACGTAGCACGGAATGTTTTGGCACTAGGTTCTCTCTAGCTTACCTGCTAAGGAGAAAAAATAAAGCTGCTTTTTAAAGATGTTTTCAAATATATAGTTTGGATCAAAACACCGAATCAACAAATGCTGAGGTAATAATTACAGCTTATCAGTGATTCAGCCAACATCGGTTGTATCCACGTTGCAAAATTTCCGACCTATTTTAAACATAAACGCAATTGAGCTCAATTTATCGGGATTTCTATATGATTTAAATAGCTTAAAATATATTTTAGGTATAATTATATTTTCTTGAAATAAGGATATTTTTATGCTTCACGCTGTAGTTCGCATATAGCAGGTGAGGCAAAGGGAAACCCAGTGTTAAAACAAACTGTGCCCTTCTCACCACCCAATTTTCGAAACGTTGCGTGTTGACTGGCAGAACTTAGCGCCATATCTTGTCTTCTTACCAGAGTGAAGAAATGAAATCACTTCATTCCAGATACATAGTCTTTATTTACGAATAATACAAAGTGGGGAAACGAAAACAGGTAGTTTAAATATAATCATTGTTCCGAGTTCCGACTAATCAACTAAAGGAAATCTTTCACTTTACACTATTCCAATTAATAGAGGATAGTGGAGTCTATTTGCGGTTACCTTCACACCAATTAAAATTGCTTAAATCAATCAACTCTTTAAGGGATATTTCCAATTCATACACAAAGTAAATAATAAATATTTTTTTAGCTTCAAATTTTTTCCCACATAGCAAGGTATGAAAAAGGAATATAGTTTATATAGTTCCACAAATCCCTTCTAATTTTCGAGACATTACATGTTAAGTGGTGGAATTGCCAGATTCTGTCTTATTACCAGAAAGAACGAGGAAATAGAAATAATTATTTTTAAATCTGAGTGAGAATAGAACCGACAACTGTCGCGTATGCAGTCACACGCTGTGCCACTGCGCCAAAACTTTCTCATATTGTATTTCAAGTATATTTGTGGTACCGACCGAAACGTTTAAAATCCTCTAAATCAATCCTTTCAGACCTTGCTCCGATGAATGGCCACCGTGAAGGCTCGATAGTCGATGAGTCGTAAATCTAAGTATTAATTCTATACAGCATTTAATCTTACCAAGAGTGGCCATAAATTTTGCTAATGTAGGATTTATCCTTTTCAGCGAGGATTAATACCGGGTTTTTATGTTGGAGGTACATCTATTTTGTTTTTTGATCAGGATGGGATTTTATAGTTTGGAACTTTATATTGATTTTTAATTTTTCTAACTTTTTGCAGTAACAGACAAATATACATCAAATAAAATTTAATTGATATGTGTGTTATTTTGTGCGTTAAAATTGTGCACTCAACACACAGTGCCTCAAAAATTGGGTGACAAGTGGAGAACCGAGTGTCTTGACACGAGGATTCGTGTGCCGATCCCGAGAAAGAAAATATACTTTCAACAACGAAATACATTCTTCCATCCATTCCGGTTCCATCGTTAAGTCGTTATTACTGATATTAATAGAATACGAGTACGTCACAACCAATCTAAAGAGCCAAAACTCAATGGATTGATTATCGCATACTCTGCTAAATGCGGGTTACAGCGTGAAGCTATAAACATATATAATTTTTCCCTTAACATTTAGTTAGAGAAATCCCATTCACTGCCATTCATTCACTCACATTGAGCAACTAACAAAGAACAAAACAGCGTTTCTTAATACCGTTTTACTTCCGTGGCAACACTATTGTACCTTATCCTAGTAAATTACAGCTTCATTTCGTTACGAATACCGAGACGGCCAGTAGAATTAAGCTTCTAAACACATTTGGGCAAAAATGCTCTAAAGGACAGATAATTTCATACGAAATCCACCCTAAATCGGAAGCGATAGAGCTCTTTTCTCTGTACTCCATTTTATATGACGTGATAAATGTTGTGAATTGTATCGTAGAATTGAAAGGTATTAAGACTTAATTTGAGAGCCAAATTGCTAAAGGTTTAAGTTTTAGTGTGCGGTAGATCATAACGAATATTATGTTCATTAAAATAGGTAAGAATTATTATTTTTTTTACTTTTAATCATTTGATATTTAGATCCTTTAATTTGAAGTAGATAATTGATTATGCAAGTTTTTTTTTTAATTATAAGAAAATACGAATATAATTATGTAAAGGACAAAGCGCGGCGTTGAACTCCGTCACTCAATACGCAATGTTTCGAAAATTGAGAAGCACCTGGAAAGCAACATCATTCAAAACCACCCAATTTTACGAAATATATAATAAAGGCTAACCTAATAAAAAAGTTATTAACTTCGACCTTATCTATATAATTATTTATTTTTTATTTTGTATAAAAAGTAGGTTAAAATAGCCTAGAGGAATTATATTGAAATAATGTATTTTCTCAAACGTGTCTTTATATGATGAACCAATTAACAATATTATAAAAGGCCCGTCGTGACGCAGGGGCGCTAGGTTGCGACTGTAAACGCGACAGGGGTGTGGGTTTGATTCCCAAGAACTACTCGAATAAATTAAATATTTCCTACCTTCATTCCTTCGCTCTGATAGCGTAGAGTTCGGCGACTCAACACGCAGTGCCTCCTAAATTTGGCGGAAAGTGGTAAACAGAGTGTTTTGTCTTAACAATATGTACAAATATAATATTTGAGATTGTTGTGGCGCAGCATTTGACGAGAGGCGCGGGTTCAAATCCCACTACGTTCAAATATTTATACGTTTTTTTATAAAATATTTTATTTTATTAGTAGATATAGGTAGATATAGGTAGATATAGGTAGATAAAGGTAGATATAGGTAGATATAGGTAGATATAGGTAGATATACGTAGTTCTTCATCCAGCTGTAATTTCATACAAAGCCCACTTCACTGACTAGTTTAAAATAGGAGTCTTTGTGCCTTCCCATCATTAGAACAGATCGAGCTAAATTCCAAAATCGGTAGTGCCCATCAAAGCTGTGACATTATTCAGGTGTCCACTCGGCAATGCGAAATATCCTTAAGCTCAACGCATTTCACGAAATTGCAATCAATACTAATAGTAAGCTTAAAAGGTACTATTTACACCAAATATTTGTTTAGGCATGTTAATATTTATGTTAATGTTTGAAAATCATATTGCGGCAAGTATAGCTTAGTTTGATGTAAATGGAATGGTTTTGGATTAGTATCCAAATATGATATTTTCCTATTTGATAACATAAATACAATACAATATAGTAAAATTAAACACAATAATAATATTCATTTCTAATATAGTAAAGTTAAAAAAAATCATTTCATTAATCGCACTAGTCTCAGAAATCGAATTAAAAGAATATTTTTGTATAGAAAATCTATAATATATATGTAAATATAAATCTATGGGCTATATTTAATCAAGTTAATCGTTTCGATGTAGCCATTTGTACCCACGGTCCGTGCTACCGCGGGCATTTATTGCCTTCCATGTGAACACAGGTAAAACTTACTTATATGCTAAGCTAGATCAAGGGGAGTTGTGATGCAGAGGCACAGGCGTGCGACTTTAAACGCGACGGTTATGTGTTTGACACTGCTCGAGGAAATTTAATATTTATTATTTTCATTTTCTCGGCAAAAGCAAAACGCGGAGTTAAATTCCGTCTCGCAACATTCAATGCCTCCTGAATTAGGTGGAAAGTGGACACAGAAAAGTAAAAATATGGACAGAGTGTCTTGACTACACTTTAACACTATGAATCTATGATTAAAAAAGTTAGAATAAAATGTTTAATAAGACGACCTTATCTCTTAAGCGTTATCTTAAAAGTAATTTGCAAATGTTGGAATTATAATACCACGTTACTAAATATTATAAGCTGTATCATTAAGCACTATTTTTTTATTTAGTTTTACGTTATGTCTCGCATATAGGAGGCTAGGCAGAAGGAACCTAGTGCGTAAACACTTCGTCCCCTGAAAACTCAAACTCCACGACGGATTCAAGTCATGTTTTCAACAGAAAATTATACATATAAAAATAACTCTTAAAAATAAATAAAATAATATTTTGATATTTCTCAAGAAAAGCTTAAGATTAAATAGCATTAAAACACACGTAATATATCAATTGCACAAAATAACCAGTAAAAACAACTTGAAACCGGTATCATCCGGTATCTGTACCGGTTTTTTTCCAGTATTTTCTAGTTAGTCGACCAATTGAGTTTAGGCGGTCGGTGTTGTTTTATTTACTAAGCTGTCACGTTTTAGCACGTTCCACCCTTTCACCTTTTACAGATTTCATTTAGAAACTACCGAGCTACAGCGTGACAGTACTGAAATTGGTATTGACTTTGCGATAAAAATAGGAAGACCGTCGTGGTACAGTTCAGCGTGTCTATACGATAGTTGCAGATTTGAGATTTGTGTTTGAAATTATTTTTTCAATCTGTAATTTCGTTTGTTTGATGTATAGTTTTACTTCGCAATATGCAATGTACGTAAAATAAACGGAAACAAAGGAATGACCTACTTATAAAGCAGGTTATGTTTGAATAAAAAAATAAAATATTTTCCATGTGAACGTTGTATCCTGCTTATAGTACGGTAGGCAGACAAAACTACTAGTTTTTAAGACATTCTGTTCCCCATGCACCTCTCAATTTGAGACACATTCAGTGTTAACCTGTAGAACTCTACGCTGAGCTTTGTCGTCTTACCAGAGCGATGAAAGGAAAAAAAATAATTCCTCCGAGTAAGACTCGACCCACAACCCTCTCATTTAAATAAAATAAATAAAAAAGCAATTTGGTTTTTCCTTAAGAAGTCCCTGAAAAAACTATCCACTTATGTTATCCATCACATGTCTCCCGCAGTTCTTTTAGAGAACGTTTGATGTCAATTGTAGAGCAATTGTAATGTTACGTAAACTAGACGTATATACTTCTATTTTTTATTTTATTCTTTATATTATTTATATAATAAAATTGACACATAATGTCCAATTTATATAAATATATAGTGTAATGTTTATATAATTTGTTCTTGATTAAATTAAAAATGTCTAAATAATATAATTTTAATTATATAAATTTCTCCGAAATTAAGATTATATTCAGCTTCACGCTGTAAAGCGTGGACAAATAAACATAAACTGAAATTTAACACTCTTACTTGACGCTGTATTCTCTATATAGAGCAGGATAGTCAGAGGGAACCTACTGTTAAGATACTCCGCCTAATTTTAGAGGCATTGCGTATTGAGTGGTGAAACACAAGGTCGCCCTTTTGTCTTGGAATCAGAGGGAAAAACGAAAATATCAATAAATAATAATTTATTCCCCTGAATGGAAATTGAACTCCACTACCGTCACGTTACAATCACACGGTTGTGCCCCTGCACAACGAAGACCTCAATATATGTTTATTAAAATAAATTATTATTTTGAGCTGACTGTAACAGTTTCGATTCTCACCTGAGGGAATGAATTATTATATTTATATATAGATATTAAAATTTTAATTTCTTCGCTCTAGTACCAAACATATATTCCTAATATTCTATGAAAGAAAAATATTTAAGCTTTAAAATTAAACTCCACTATATCTGCCAAGAGAATGGCTGCAGCAGTTCAAATTGCTCTTATGTCAATAACTGTGCAATGCGATGCCACGATGATACAATATGAAGCTAATATCATACTTGGCGTATAGTTCAGAAAATATTTCCGTTTCAAATGTAAAATCATAGAGGGAGAGCTTATTAAAAAATGTTATTACCGTTTGAGGTTCTCTATATTTGAGACCGCGAAAACTGGGATGGAATCTGACTGTAAATGTGACAGTTGCCATTCAATCCTCACTCGACGGAATGACTTTTAAATTATTTACATTGCGAGAGAGAAAAGAAAGAGCTCAAGTGCAAAGTGGGTTGTGTCAATCAAGAAAAATTTAATATTACGTCAATATATGCGGAAATTCTATATACAAACTTTGATAGTCTGCTTAAATAGTTCAAAAAACTGTAAAGGTTGTTGGTTCATTTCTCAAACGGGCAAATAAAATATTTAATGTCTTCATTTGATAACGGGGCAACGCGTGGTGACGAGTTTCGCTACTTAGCCCACAATGCGAATGCGAATTTCGCGAAAAGCGGTGAACGGAATTGTCTTTATGGAAACAGAATTTCCTAACTTTAGGTTCCCAGGTTGCAGGTTCCAGATGCTTACACTGTTTTGTGCAGTGCACAATACAACGTGAAGCTAAAAAATATATATATTTTTTTTATAACTACGAAAATAATACTAGAACGGTTCTTATCAAGTTTTTGTAGCCCTTAAAAGCTCTATAACTTAGAAAGCATGTATAAATGTTTGAAAGCATTTTTTACCGTCGCACATTTTTACATGATGTTTCGTTTAAGCAATAAAAAGTGAATTGTCGAATAAAAAATCCATCCAAAGTGCTTGGAAATACACATAGTTGTATTCAGTTCGCGTTGACCAAACAGTTTTGTTAGGCGTGGACACTGTTTATTGTCGCCCTAAGGGCAAACCGGAATAAATTGTCGTATGCCACAAAATGTATGGAATTATAACATAAATTTGTTCCTGTAGTAGTGGACTTCAGTATGTTTTCGTGAACTTTTCGATAAAAATGCAAATTTCTCATTGTCTTGTTCCCATAAATTCCCGGATATTTGGAAGATCCTCTCTTAATATTTCTCTATACTCTCCATGTATGAATGTTACTTAAATGGTAATAATATAAGCACAATTATTGAATGCAATTAACAAATAAATTGAAAAAATATCAGCTTTATGCAGCGTGCACCTAGTGTGAAAAGCCCGTTTTTCCATTTTTTTCTGTATTTTCGAAACATTCAATAGGAATTAACGCTACTCAGGGAAATAAAAATAAATAAATGTAATTATTTCCTTGATTGGAAATCGAACACACAAGCTAGAATAAGTTACTTTGATTTGAAGTAAAATAATTTATATATTTTTTTATTATATATATAAACTTTTTCCGAAAATAAAGAAAAAATGCTTTATAATTTTTTTACCTTTTTAGCCATCGTCGTTGTAACCATCATATTTTTTATATTTATATTTCTTAACAAATTTGTAGATAAAAAAGTTATCTTAATTTTTTGCTACTCTTTAACGACAATGCAATGACCAACCAAGAGCTGTCATCCCTGTGGAAGTGGTGTGGAAGAGGCGAAATTAAATATATTTTCTATAAAAAATACTCTCCATATGTGAAACAACACTTTAGAAATTTCTGTAAAGAATAATAAATATTTAATTTTTACTTTCAAAGCCTTGAAAGCCGTACGTACATCCGCTCACCACTCACAACATAGACTAAGCCCCTGAAAGCGACCCTAAATAAATACCTATCCGCGATACGAATACAGAGTTCTGAGATTTACTGAGAAGCCACATTTACTATCACATTGGTAGCTTTCTTTGCATAAACGTGGACGTATGGGTTCGCTAACTGTGTCGTGTTGTATAGAAAATGTAAAAAGAAATTCCATTTAATATATAATAAAAAAATTACGATAAATAAAAATGCGAATGGATATTTACAAACATATATAATATGAGGCCATCCTGTGGAACAGCGACTGTAACGCCTGGATTGTGGGTTCGATCCCCACTCGAGGAATTATACTTAAGTCATAATGATCATTGATAGACCAAATGTGACATTGAGTTCGGCAACGCAATGTCTTGACAATTTTTTTTTATTATATACGCCTAATGATAAAGCAGTCAGGTAACGTCTTTACGTATAAAAGCAGCCTACCACAAGAAGAACTCTACACGTAACACGTTTTCATATAAACTTATCGCAGCAATCCTAATATTTTCGCACTCTTAAGGGTAGATTCTTGACCTGCTTAAATGGTCTCACCTACCTTTTAACCAAACGTGACAAATGCTACAAAAGCATTTTCCAAATCCCATAATCGTGAACAAGTATTTCGCGTTAGTATGAAGTATATTTCAAAGAAGAAAACGCTGAATAAAAGTAGATAAATTTAATGTATATTTATTTTATATTAGGTACTTTTATTTAGTAAATATATCGTAAATTTAAATAATATTCTGCTGCGCTACTTAAAGCACGGTGTTGAGTTCAGCACTTTAATTTTTTTTTTAAATATCTCGAAAATTAGGTGACAAAATGTCTTATCACAAAGTTCCTTCTGCATACCCTACTATTAGAACACTTCCTTAACAAATAACCTCCATCATTTCCTTATTCGATATAAAAAGCCTACGATAAAAACAGCAAAATAAAAATACCCATAATATTTTCCTCAAACGCAAAAGTGTCTCTAAATTATCTGACAATTGCTAACGAGGTATAAACGTGGCCAGAAATATCAAACATACTAAATTTATTAAAGCAGCGCTCAAGCGTTGCCCATTCGCCCTCGTAAATTCGTAAACTAAGGTTTTCGACACGGGTGTGCCATAACCTGTTATGTTTACAGCTATGTCACTTCGTAACTAATATCTAAACGTATAGGGAAATAATATACTAGTGGTAAGTTCCTTGGTTTTCTTTTGTTATGTTGTTAAACTAATTTTTGGAAGATGTTTTAGGTTAATTGTTGGAACTTACAATTGTGTTTCGTCTACCTGAGTTTGTATATGATACTAATTTAAATATAATCATTCCCCTAAGTGAGAATTGGATGTATAAGTACATGTTACTATGTTCCACCACTCAACATGCAATGTATCAAATAAAATACGAAAAAAGAGGAACGGAGTGTCTTTACACTGGGTTTCCACTACGTACCCTGCTGGACGTAACTTACCCTGTCACTGACTCACATATTATTTAATATCTTAACAAAGCTGTTTATAAGGTATGGCGTACACACAAACATACATACAAACACACAAAACAGCACGGGAACAACATAAAAAGTAAACGTGACCACATCACCACAGAAGAAGGTATGCACAGGTGTTTCTAAAGAATTTATTCATCCAAGAACTGTAATTAACGTGCGGTTGTACAATTTGAATTTGCTTTTAAATATACGAAAACGAGAAGGATACATGCTCAAATATACAGTAAGCAGAAAAAATATTTATTTTTTTAAGATATGTTATATTTCTTTTAATTTGAAACCATTGTGACGACTGTAAACCTGAGAATTGTGGGATCTCCATTCGGGGGAATGACTCTATTCAAATGACTAGCAGCCTCCTGCCGCCTACTTGAGCTGCACTATTATTTGTTTACTGACCAGAATTACTCTAGTGTCTATTGTAGTCTAATAGCATTATCATTTTAAACATAATATCCACATACCAGAAACTAAATTTTCAGCGAATTCAATAAAATAATTATTATCTAGCAATTTTGTCGAACAAAATACTTTATATTGTTTTAACTTTTTTAATTTATTTATAGGTCGATTTAAATAAGCAAACATAACTTTTGTATTGCCAATATAGAATTTAGAGCTCAGACAAACAGACAATCAGACAAGGAGACAAAAAATTTAAAATTTATTGCTTTGGGTTATATTAATTGAGACATGCCCCCAATAATATTCGAATAGATTTTTTCACATATCTTACATGTACAGACAGACTGTTTTGATAGATTAAATACTTAAATAATATATAAAGCATAATATAATAAGTATATGTTGTTAGGACGATATCTTGAAATTTGCTTTTAAAAATAGAGAAACGGTTACTATACATCTTGGAATAGAAAGTTTAGTCCAGCCATAATTCTTGCAATAAGATTTATTTCACTCCTCTTATATTCTTATACTAGCGGACGCGCGCATCTTCGCATGCTCATTTGCACCCTTAGAGGTGAATTATACAATGCAATATAATATACAAAATTAACAAAAACAACATGTACAATAAGGCGGCCTTATCGCTTGAAGCGATCTCTTCCAGGCAACCTTTGGTTGGCAACCAGGCAACCATGAAACACGTGTTCACTGATTTTTTTCAAATTTTATAAATATCAGTGGTGATATAAAGATTTTTCCATACTAACTTTCAACCCCTTATTTGCACCCCTAGGGGATGAATTAAAATAAACCACGAAACATGTGTTCAATTAAATATTTTTAAGAGTCTAAATTTAAAATTTTATATGAATCGGTGGCGATTTAAAGATTTTTCAATACAGACTTTCAATTCCTTATTTGCACCCTTAGGGAGTGAATTCTAAAAAATGATGAAACACGTGTTCAATGAAAAGTTTTTAAGAGTCAAATTTCATAAAAATCGGTGCAGATTTAAAATTGTTTCCATACAAACTTTCAACCCCTATTTCACCCCTTTAGGGTTAAAATTTTTCAAAATCCCTTCTTAGTGGATGTCCAGGTTACGAAAGTAAGCATCTGTCCAAATTTCACGTTTCTGCGCACGACTGTGCGTGCGTCTTACCTCAGTCAGTGAGGACAAGTCCTTTTATATGTATAGATTACAGACAAAATTGTTACACAAGTATGTGTACCTTTACCTTTTCAAGAGCCACATTGGACTTATTTTTTTTATAATATTTAAGAACCTTTTTTTTCATATACAGCATTATAATCAGAAAGAACTTGTGTTAAAATACTCCGTTTCACCCAACTTTCGTAAAATTGTGTGTTGAGTAGAAGTGAGCCAAAATCAACGCCGCGGTTTGTTATTTTGCCACAGCGATGTAAGAAGGAAATAAATATAATTAATTTTCATTCATGGAAATCGAAGCCATAACCGTCGCGCTTAAAGTCAAACGCTATACAGATGCGCCACAGTGAACTTATGGAATTTTATCGTAACTATATCACAAAAATCCCATACCAAGTTATTATTTTCATTCAAAAAAGAAAAGAATTCAAGTATGCTAAAAAAATTACAATACACCCCCAAAATTCATAATTAAAGTCTAGACACATTCAGTAACCGATACAGATTTTAAATTTCCAAATTCAAAAGCTCCCCTTAAAAGCTTGAAGCGAATTAACGATAGAATTTCAGACATTTCCACCCCAAATGGTACACCATAATTGGCAATGAAACTGAACATTGAAATTAGTAACAAAAAGTTCTCACAGTGCTCGAGACCAATTTACATAAATCGATAGATCAGCTTATTGACGTTATATGTTTTATTACTATTGTAGAGAATCTATTTCAGCGATTCCATGTGCAGAATATATTTGAAAAGATTTTTCTTTTTTTGTGTCTGACTGTAAGGGCGACGGTTGTGGGTTCAATTTCTGCCTAGAGGCATGAATATTCAGTCCCTCGCTCGCGTTGAGTTCCGTCATTCAACATGCTGTTTCTTGAATATTGTGCAGAAGGTGGGGCCTTCACCGAAGTGTCGTACTACCAGTTTTCCTCTGCCTTTTCTGTTATAGGCGGGAAGTGAAGATTAAATAGTCATATACTTTATCTAATCACGCTACAAAAATCGAACCAACAACCCTTGCAAGCAGAGAAACAAAAATATACCTAAAAATATAACACAAAAAGGTAAGATTTTAGAAAATGTTATATCCAGAAATGCCTTTATATCGTAGAGTCGTTTTGTTCACTTTGCATCGGCGACGCTAGAACGATGTTCTAACGTGGAAAATCAGTTGGATTTATCGAGTCCTCTGTTTGGACCGTCTCCAATCAAGCTGATAAATCCTTTATCATTTTTACTGGAACCTAATGCATTATACGAATCAGTAGTTTCTTGTTTTTTTTTCTGTGAAATGTGGAATGGACAGCTCTATGTAGAGCTTATATAACAAAAAAATTAGATTGCATCTCACCCATGTAAGTTTTTTAATGCAGTTTTCACTAATAGACAGAAAAAAATGATATGAAGCTAAAAACGAGCGAAACGATCAAATATTTTTGACGTAAAATACATAAAATTAATAAAATAGTAGTCCATTTGCAACGATGTCTGGAGTGAAACACTAATGACACTTATAAAAAATCTTGAGAAGTCAGACGAATATTTTTTTTTCGAAACGTAAATAAATTTGAGCGCAGCGTTAGGAAGATTAGTTAGGAAGATTTACACGTTTTTCAAAAAAACCCTGTGAGATCCATCGTGGTGCAGGTGCAACGGCCAAAACTGAAAGATCAATAGGTATAAGGTTGCCTTTGCACTGCATCATTTGTTATACCAATTATGTAATTATTTATGTGCAATAGAGTGTTTTTGATTAAATTTGAGTCGATTCCCACTCGAGCAAATAAGATATTTAGAAGTGTTATTGCCGCAGCCTTTTTACGAGGCAAAACGTAGCATTGAGTGCTGACACTCAACACGGACTTCCAGAATTCGGCGGAAACTGGAGAACTGTTGAAACGGAGAAGTGTTTCTGGGTTTCTCTGCCTACCTTGCGATTTGCGGTTTATAGAAGCAAGCTATAAAACACTGTTTCGACTTCTAAAAATTTTAAAAACAAACTGACTTTTTTTACATACTTATGCCTGTATGTGTATAAAACTAAAGTTACCTCGGCACTAACATAACATCACTTGAAGTGATTGAAACAGTTCCTGGAGTTAACAAGCCTTGTTATAACTTTTGAAGCAAATGATGAACTTTATTAGATAGAAGTGCATTTTTTTCGCATATAAATTATAGTTTTTTTTTTCAAATGTATATACTTTTACTCTTAGTTAGAGTGGAGTTTGTCGAAAAAGTTTTTATAGGATTTTTTTTACTACATGCTGTATTCTGTTTTTTGCTTAGCTGAGTGGTGGCAACAGAATATTACTACATTCCCAAGTTCCCTCAGCCTACCCAGCTGCCTGAGTTGATACAGCGTGAAGCTAAAAATAATAATATGCTACAACTAGGTCGCTACACAAGCCACCAAAATGTCTTAACATTAGGCTTATTCTGCTGCCCTAGTGCTGACTCCGTTACCCACATTCTGAACATTTTTTAAAAAATTAAGTGTTGAGTGGCGAAACCCAACATCGCTCATGTGACCAGAGCGAGGGAACAGCGAGGTCACCCACAACCGTCGTGCTCACAGTTACATACGGTACCATTGCGCCACTATATCTTTAATTTTTAAAGTAAATCTTAACAAAAAAGGTCTTCTCATGAAATATCGTTATATCCACTCACGTCACTCTAAATTAAGTGTCATCTGCGTTTGATAGCGATTTATTAAGTTTAGTAGAGAATCTCTTTTTACGTAAATCATAGTTTAATCTTATGAAATTCCTTACCTTTGAGTAAAAAATCTCAGGATTTTTATTTATAGTTACTTATATATCAAATAAATATAAATAAAAATCCTGGGATGTTCCGCATTATACATACATACAGAACGTTGAAGTTGGTCATATGCTAGCACTAAGAAAAGATTTTTTGACATTCCTACGTTAACGGGATAAACGGGATTTTCCATTTTACATCTTAATCCCAAGTCCACACAAACAAAATTACTGTCGACGGCTAATCTAACAATCCCATTTTAAGCAATTAAAAATTTTTAGTTGAAAGAAAAATAAATTGATCAAAAATTTTATAAAATAATCTTATTATTGGGATAAATTTTGCCCGTGGCTTCACACACACATTCTAAGTACCAGGGAACCCTAACTGCGTATACGGTGGGTTACATCCAAGCGATTAACGTAATATATATAAAACTTATTACGCTATATACTTATAGCCTTCCTCAATAAAAGGAGAAAAAAAATATCGCTTCAATTCGAACTAGGCCCTTTTAGAGAACCTCGTTCAGCAAAACACTAGCTTTATAATGTTAGTATAGATATACAGATATTAATAATATTTTTTTGTTTGTTTCAGGTAATCTATCAGGACATTTTGCAATTGATGAATGGATAAGTAAGCTTTTCCCACATAAGACAATAACACAGAAACCTCGTGCTAATACACTCCGTTCCTCAAACATTGTATAACTTTCAAGAGACAACGTGTTAAGCGACAGTACCAACTCCGCACTTTGTCTACCGGAACGGGGAAATGAAAATAACACATTTTTTTAAATAAATATAACTTTGTATCAATCATGACAGAAAGAGAGTAACGGAAGTGTCTCTATAGGAACTGAGTGTCTCAACACTAGATTTCCTCTGCTGCCCTAATATTAGTGCGATACGGCGCGATGATTAAAATAAATAATAATTTAAAATACTCTTAGTACCTAACATAAAAGTTCTAAAGACGCTTTTAAGTTTCTAATACCAAAATTTCTTACTAAAGACATTCGAGAACGAAGATAATATCTTCATTTGAATCGTTTACATTCTAAGTTTATTTCAATGCTGGTAGTAACGAGATGTTTAAATTTTCGAATATGCCTCTTTGGGGAACAGAAAAGTATTGTAACCAAACTACATTCCTTATATTATAGCAAGCGCGGTGGTTGTGGGTTCGACTCCACCCGGAGTAGTAAATTCTTGTCATTTGTCCGCTGTGGCATGGCATGTGGCATAGCACGTCGTGGAATTTCACTAATCAATTTGCAATAATTTGAATTCAGGTAGAAAGCGAAAAAAAGAGTGTCTTAACATTAGGTTCCCTCTGCCTACTCTGCCATATGGAATAAACGTGAAGCTGATTTTTTTCCAGCTTCACGTTGTACCCCGCATATAGCAAGGTAGGAAGAGAGAACCTAGTGTTAGACACTCCGTTCCCAACTTTCCCCGAATTCTCGAGGTATTGCGTGCTGAGTGGTAGAGAACTGAATGCAGTAACTTAGTAATCACTAGATTACAAATCTTTATTTCTATAAAAACTTTAATTACAGAATTTTCAAGACTTTAACTCAGGATTAATGGTATTTTATTAAAAAATAAAGTATGATTTACCCAAAACTTTACTCACAGTCAACAAAAACAGATTAAGAACTGAGGAAATCTCCGCGGATTAAGCAAAAAAGTTTATACAAACTAATTAACAGTTGAACCCGGCTTTCATCTGATAACACCGGGAATGGGAACTTCCAATTCATTTGGACGATAACAACTTATAAAGTGTGTTTGATCTGCTGATATAAATGTTCTACAGTATAAATTGTAAAAGAAGTTTCACTTTATTTTATTTTAGTTTTAAATATTTGGAAGACTTTGCTATTTTATAGCTATAAGCTATATCCTACATGTGGCAAAGTAGGCATAGGGAACCTATTAGTTCCCACATTTTGCCAAATTTTTAAGTGGTGGCACTCTGTACAATACTAGTACTACGAGTATTGTATAGATAGCTGAGAGAGGAAATGAAAATATTCATTCCCGCAAGTGGAACGATCTATTTGATTCTAAGCAATAGTCATGGATTTAAATATCATTAAAAAATCGCTTTTTCCACATAACAGAATAAAAAAAGGATACGAACCAAGACCATTTCCCGTGTTCCGTCTAATTCAATATGTCATATTGAATGGAATAGACAATTTTATTGAGAATAGAGTGTAACAACTCTAAGGTACTCTCTCTTATCTTTCTAACTGTCTTTGCGCGTCATACGTATTTTAATATATTTTATTAAATATTTTGTTTTCCACTTCTTTGTTATCAAAAGACATTACGTAACAATCTGAAGCTGTGTGTCTGCTTAAAAATCTACTTAGTGAATATAAGATCCTATGCATAGCAATTCCTGTAAGAAAATTTCAATATATGACACTTTACTATCAGTAATTTTGGCCACACTGTAACACGTAATATAAGTTACACAAACTTCAACTAAACCATTAAAATCTGAGCTTTGGTAAATGGAAAGCAATTTACTTCGCAATCAGCACCAATTATGGGAGAAAATAAGAGCGTTTAAGTGATTCCAAATAAAGCGAAAGAAAAGTTTGAATCCAAAAGTTTTCCCCACTTTAAGTACGCGTCGCCTGAATATTATTTAGCTGTGAGGGGCGCCTGTTACACAGATATGAGCGTCTCGTGTAAAGAGAAAGATTAATTATTGTTATAATTGTACTAGTAAAACTGTATTTTAACACATAAAATTACATATACAAGAGATTATCAAACTGTTCTCATGTCTATTAAAAAATATGTATATTCTACGCTGTATCTCACGTGCTGTATGGTAGGCAGAGGTATGGTAGAGTTAAGGCGCCTTGCAGAAGATTTCATTATACCCAAGTTTCGAAGTTCAATTTGAGTAACAGAACTTAACGTCGTGATTTTTTTAAGAAAGAATTTGATGAAGTTGAGGAAGCGATAAAATGAACAAAAAATATTTTCGCAAGTGGGACTCGAACCCTCAACCGTTTCGTTTACAGTCAAACACAATGTCGCTGTGCTGCGACGCCTCCTTAGAACAAAACGTTGATTCTAATTTGTCAAAAAACATAACGTTAAGTTTTACTACTATAACGTTTTTTTTTTAAATTTAAATAATGAGTCTCTACTAACTCTTTTGTATTAACATTTCATAGAAAATAAAATATATTATTCATTATCATCTTCTTTCTCAACTTCCATATTTTAATGGTAGTGACTTCGTACATTCACGTCGGTGTAAAGGCAGCCTGCAAGGACACAATGCAGAAAGAAGGTGTTACTTGGCATCGAGTTATAACTTTTTCATTTTTTCTCACTCAAAACTCGGTATTTCAAGTTACAAACAATTGTTGTTCAGAATCGACTTAGCACCCGCTACTATATTTAAAATGAAAAGCATGTTGTTTTATTTGTTTGAAGACGGCAGTTGTTGAAGGACGTCGACAGATTTACACTGATTCTTAGAATTATTGTTTCTAGAGTTATTTTTGGAGATTTATTAATACTACCTAAGTAGGTACTATTTTTGTAGATTTATTTCTACTATTATATTAAGACTTATTTAATTATAAAATTATTATTATATTTTGCGATCTGACTGCGGATGAGAAATCGGTAATCGGTTGTGAGTTCGATCCTTATTAGAAGAAATGAATTATTTCAATTTTACCACTCTGGTAACATACTCGTAGAAATGAGTTCCGCCTCTCGACATGCGATGTATCGAATTCAAACGGAAAGTGAAGAACGACGATAGATTCTCGGTCTACCTTTTTGTGTGGGATTAAACGTAAATATAAAATAATATGCTTATTCTGGTTGTAGATTATTCTAAACATAACTAAAGTATATAAGATAAATGTATTATTTTATATTTCCGAATAATTTAAAAAAAATACAGTACGAGATATTATTGGAAAGAAATAGACTATTCCATTGAACTTATTCATCATTTCGTTTGTTCATTATTTCAGTTTAGGCTCAATTTATTTTCATGAAACTTTCATAAAACATTTAGTTCTTTCATACAAATAAGTACAATTGTTCACCTAAACGAATTACCACACCGGAAATGAATCTATTACTTCCACTTAAACCATTTACATGATGTATTTGATAGGTTTTAAATGGTCTCTGCACTATGACAGTAAAAGCCCTCAGCGTCCCCCGCGAATACCAGATAACCGTGTCATAATTCTTCCCACACTCCACTGTGGTGTATGGTGGGAGTGTAAGCGAATCTTATATTTGACGTATTGACTTATATTTTATTTTTTATTCTTAAAAAGTGTCACTTTGTAAGTGAATGAGTAGAATGATAGACATTTGGAGAAGATTATTATACAGGTAATGTGATCAATTTCCACTTGAGAAAATGAAATATTTAATATTTTCACCGCTATGGAAACGAATGGAGTTGAGTTTCGCAACTAACACACACACACAAGACGAAACACGAATCCTCCGGAAACCGGAACTATGTTGATGAGAATGGAGCGTCTAAAGTTGTAGAGAGGCGACATATGACGTATTGTCGAGATACGGCGTGAATGTAATGCTATACTTTCTTTTGCTGTACATCTCAAATTATAAAACATATATTATTTGAAGCTTCACTAAAATTTACTTGCACTGAATAATAAAAATGTGATTTTAATATAAAAAATATATTTAAAAATAAGTAGATACGAAATTTTAGAAATTTCGTATTCGTCTCTAAGCGCCATATTCATACGTCATACTATTGTAAGACTAAGACGAAAAAGTAACTAAAACAAATTGACCTTACCTTAGTAACCTTGAGAATTAACTTTTAAAGAATCTACAATAATCATTTTAAATGCAATTATTAACCGCTTCAGATGTGGCTCTACCTTTTAAGTTAGGCCTTGGATTTACATACGACCCGCTCCAGCGACTGATTTATGCTTCCCTGTCTTGAGATGATAATACGGGTTAAGGCACAAGAGGATACGACAATGTTCTATAAGTATTATTTATTTTGTTTAGTCGGAGGCATTTGTTACAGACAGAAGAAAAGTAGTGTTAAAACACTCCGTTTTCCAATTGCTATTGTCATTTCTCTTGCTCTCTTTCAGTATCATATGATATCATATTTTTCCCGCAAGGAGTGTTAAGACTTTTCCTTGTCCACTCTATACACAGATTAATTCGAAACATTGAATGTTGAGTAGCAGAACAAAATGCCGATATCTACTATTATCAGAGCGGGGAAATGTAAATCATTAACTTCCTCTATTGGAAATTAAACCTACATATTAATATAGTAGTAATGTAAATAAAACGGAGCGATTGAAAAAGAACAAAAAACGCCTACCCTCTATACTTATGACGCTTTTAATAACATTACGTAACATCATATATTTCTGCTTTCACAAAAACATTTATAATCATTTTTGTTTAAATATATTTTTACTACAGGAACTAAAAAACCAAAAACCGAGACCAGGAATAGATTTAGAGCTTAACAGGAAATTCTATTAATAGCTAAAAAATCTAAGCCTGTCTAAAACTATAATCAATTAATTTGTTGAACCTACTATGAAGGCGGCACTAAAATAATCATTTTAAATTTGGTGTCGGTATAGAAGCACTGCTCTGAGGTCTTCTCCCTGCAAGGCACGTGAATATATAGAATGCTAAGCAGTGTTCGCCACCAGAGCGAAGAAATAACGCACTTTTGTGCCCTTGCGCCACGACTTCTTCAAAATATTTTAATTCTCCATTAAACTAAAACAAAGACAAGGCGTTTTCTTGAATTGCGCCAGTTTCGAATTCGGGAAGAGGAAAACGGAGTATTTCGGTGCTCACTGCTCACATGTTATAGAAGATTAAACGTGAAATTAAAAAATATAACCGTTTAAACTTTAGTATCGTCGCATTGACACAGCCTACAACAGCAATCCTTATTTTCTATGTACCTACAATAATTTACTTTTTATTTCAATGTTATATTTTATAGAGCACAAGACTATCTGTACTTAAACCCTAAAATGCCCTACAACATGCGCATAAAATAAATTAAAATAATTCCGTTATCTTGGATTGTCCCCCATATTGATTTTAGAATGACGTTACAATATTTTTCGAGTTACTCTCAACAAGCCCTATTATTTGATACCCATATTATGGAAGTGTATTAAATATGACTATTCCGCCATCTTGGATGGTCCGCCATATTAGATTTAGAATGACGTCACATATTTTATCGCGCATTGTCATCTAAACTAAACGTTTATACAAAATTTCAGCTCAATCGGTTGAAGATATCTACTTCAAAATTGAGCTCAAAGATTTCATCTGAACCCACATACATACATTGCAAGCTACATAAAAGCTTTTAATGACATCAAGTCCAATATATTGTTTAATTATTCTCACTGTATATGTTGGGGGCATCCGAGGGTCAAAATAAACATTCAACTGCCTGGACTCGGTGTTTGTGAACACGGAAGTGAAACACAAAGAGAACTTGTGAAAGATGATTCAAAATAACTTTTATTTTTTTAACGACGTGTTGTAACGAAAAAATCAAATTGGTTTATTTATTAATTAGAAATTGGAGAAGGAAGGAATTGGGGAAGATGCAAAGTTGCCCTTTTTTAAACATACATTTATTTATATTTAAACCCCCTTAAATGGATACTATTAAACACATCCTATCCAATACTTTTTTTTAGAAAATATTCAAAAGTTTCGAACACAGCGCGATTTGAGCCTACACCTCTTGGAAACCGTTCAAGATTGACCACTAAACCATATGCTTTTATCAAAATACAAAAAATTAAAATTACTAGAATACAAAAAAAAACTCATAAGTAATAATAAACAAGCATATCCATTGAAATGGTGTCTAAGTAACGTCAGGGGAGCAGTAACTCACCCGCACGTTGTACGACACCTCTATTACATCGTTACTCTATTACCGTTCACTTGTCACGGTATCGATGGACGGACAGATTGGTCGGACATGTGTTAGAATTATGTAGATTACGGACTTATAATTATAAATTATTATAATATGTTATAATTACTTTAGTAATTCTTTTTTTCTGTGGATTTAACAGTTAAGCACAATAAATAACATAATTTTTGTGTATAGTCAACATAATATATGTAATTATGTATTTATGAATGCAGATAAAAACTATTTTTTATAATATATAAGATAGTTAACTAAGCATAGATAGATGCACATTGATGCATCAAAATGCTAGACAAATAGAACGAAATATATAATTGACACAAAAAATCAAACAACGAGCAGTCTTACATAATTTTGGAAAAGCTAACTAAAAGGAGCTAACACTCTTCTAATTCCTAGGCCAATTTTCACTAAACAGCTTCTTAGTTGCAACCACAAACTGGAAACTGGCTTTTTAATTGTAAATTGTATATGTTTTCCACCCGTATGAGAGTTAAAGGGCAGAAAGACGTGAAGAAGAAAGAAGAAGAAGAAGATGTCTTAATGCTAGATCCTCTCTATCTGGGTAGATAGAGAGAATCTAGTATCTAGACAGCAGGGTTGATGTGTGGAAGATACAGCGTGAAACTCAAAAAAAAAAGTTCATATAATTTTGAACCTGTTGCCACACACCTAAACGAGGCATAACGATAAAATATATGAAAATTACGTGTCACGAATAAAAAAAATGGTTCATACTTCCAAAGGATTTACGGAAGTGACAAGTGTTTTATTTACTTAAAAAACCTGCCGACAAAAACGCATGTAATTCTTAAGAACATAATCCGTTGAAAGCCGCTTGTTTATTTTGTTTGGCCATGAGATAGTGATTCGTTTCTTTTTATCTGCACGCTTTAAACGCTCAGGTTAAACACATAGATCGTTACTTTCTGCCCATTTAAAATAATTTTATTAGATATGGCTCATTCTTTTCCTTCAGATTGTTTTAAAGAATTATATCTCGTCTATAGCAGGGTAGGGAGAGAGAATCTCCATTCTCCCTTTTGTGAAATGAATTAAAAGTGTTGGTATATTTTAGTATATTTGAATAAATAATACATTGAATTTTTATTTAAAAAATAAGAAAATTGATAGCTAAATAGCTTCAATAGCTAGGTCAGTTTCGTGGCCACAATTCGGTTAATCTGGGCCGCTTTGAGTAGAATCCTTAAAAATTGCTCCCCTCCACAAGCAGTTTTATCATATTTTTCTTCTGAAAAAACCGAAAGCTATTTATTTGCTATTATAAAACAAAAAATTTGCCTCTCTTATTACGTGATTCTAATTATTCTTTTGTATATTTCTTACTTATTTACACACATATAGTCTTATGACTACTTGCAAGATTAAAATGGAAAAAAAATATACACGTACTCGTGATTCGATAAAGTTTTAACAAATGTAATATTACATTATTAAATTATTAATGTAATATTAAAAACACATTATGAATTATACTTTAAAAAAGTATAAAAAACATATTTTATTACAAAATAACACAAAAGATACTTTTTATCCCGTTAAGCACTTTTCTTCGTAAAATAACAAAAACTTACGATTTTTTTTGAAGAACTCGTTTTTTAAGTACAGGAACAGAAATTAGTCAATAACAAATAACTCAGTGGTAAGGAAAGCAATTACCACTATTGTTTCCATCAACTGCAGTATAAGTTTCGCCACATATACATTGTACGAGTGTGTCCGTATGTGTGTAATATTATTTGATCGATGACGCAGATGTGGTAGTAATAACGTTAGCGTTAAATGTATTACTATATTAAGTCAATTACGTGACAAGCTCACGTGAAATATGAAGGAAATTTGATTAGATATGGAGTGGAACAATAATTATTTGTATACAAAAACTAAGATTGTAATTCGAAATAATAAACAGAAAAGTAGAACCAATATTTTGTTATTTATTAAGTAGACAGTTAGTTCATTTTACATAAAAGTCACGTGTTATCAGAAAAAAAGAAGAAATTAGTGAATATTCTGTCATCTCTATATTTATAACTTTATATGTATAACTATAATTTAATATAGACCCATAAACTATTGTTTTTGTATGCAGCCGGCTCGTGAACGACGAACAGAGAGTCTCGACACGTGTTCTCTGCTTACCTTACTATATTGGGCCTAAAGCATAAATCTAAGAACAATAAAAGTTATTCATACAAAATTTTCCTTGAAATGTAAAAAACAACTTTGTCTTAAGAACATATTTTATTTTATTTTTCATTGCCCCAGTATTATTAATATTTTCTTATTATACTTATACAATACAATTTCTACCCCAAAGGTTGCTATTTCACATTCGTATAAAGATGTGTTTTGTTTTAGGGTCACTTCTCGTTAGGGTTCCGTAATGACGCAATAAAAACCAGGGCAGTGTGAATAATTGGGTTTCAAGACTATAAAGCACGTTATACTAGTAAACTATATATCATACTAGTTTCTGCGACCATTTTAACCTGTATTTTGTAACTATGAAAAGGAGAAAAATAATGAAATTTTATAATGAACTTATGATTATTGTTAAGGTCATATATGTACATAAAATTGATTGCTATTATTAAATAACAATATGAATTATTATTTTGACATTATTTATCAGTATATTATACGCACTGCACCATGGTAGTGCAATTGAATAGGATTTTAGTGTATACACAATCATTATGAAAAAATATTCGTAGCGTCAAGGCACTGCCTTCTTTATTCACCCTCCCCCCACCCCAATTCAGGATATTGCGTGTTGTCTTTTGAGATTTACTCTACCACGATGACCTCAGTTGTATTATACCAATCTTAATTATACTATAATTATATACAGAACCTAAGATATCTTTATATTATTACCCTCTGGCGATTTTCGAGGAACGCTATTGTTCTCTTATAAGAAATAATCCCAGCGATATCTAAATGTTTAATGATTCAAAACGAATTGGATTCATGTCTGGAAATGATATGGCGTTTTCTGTTTTCCCTTTTGGAAATAGTTTTTTTGGGATTGCTTTTTGTATCGTATCATAAGTATATTTTGGATTTCTAGCGAATTGTATTATGGTAGCAAAAATCAGAGATTAGGTATTTAGAATTTAATGTAAAAAAATAAAAAAGATAATCTAGCCACGTAATAGAATGTGAATTATGTTTTTTTTTAAAGATCAGATGGCCTGTTAAGTTACAACTAATTTATAAAATTTTGCGGCGTTGAGTTCCACCAATCGACATGGAATGTCTCGAAGAAAACATATAAATAGTGTAGCTTAAAAAATTGAAAGTAAGGCAAACAATAGCAAATTTATTTTCTAAACTATAAAAATAACATTAAGCCATATAGAATTACTATGGCAATTACATTTAACAGTTCTCAGCTACTGCTGTAGCTGTATAGCTAATTTACATATTAGTAAAAAGCTGTTGACCGTTTACGATCGCAAGGGGTCGGATTTTATGGGAACCCGTAAAATTCACCATAACGAATAATTTCTTGCTGCTAGCACTTAGAACACAATTTATATGTGAAAATTCAAGAAAATTTTCAGGTGGCGTGTGCTTTTTATTAGTAAAGTTTATGAAAACAATAAAAAGCATTGTATTTGTGTTAATTTCTTCAATTTTTATCTCGGTCATTTTAGTAGAAACTACTATTTAATAATCTCTTAACAATATTTCATTATTGTTTTTATGGGCTAGTCGTGACGCAGAGGCACAGGCGGAAAGGCGGTGTGTCTTAACACTAGGTTCTCTCTGCTGCTGTATGCGGTAATAGCGTGATTTATTTTTACATATAATCCATCAATACGCGTGATTTAAAAAGATATTTATATTGACGTAAAAATATTTTCTCGATTTTTTACATTTTTAGTGTCACCTTAAGCTTATGAAAAAATAACTTATTAAGATGTACGTTCACATTGAGCTACGGCGCTTGGACGGTTTTCAAGAAGTGTAGGTTCAAATCCCGATACCTTTAATTTTTTTATACGTTTTCGAAATAAATAATATTTGCACTCTTTATCTTACATAGCAAGTTGGGCAGAAAAAGACCTAATTTTGAGTTGCGGAACTGAACGCCGCACTTTGCTAACTTGAGGAGGAGACAAAAATGATTTTAAATTAAAATTGTCAAACGATGTGCTACAACGTCCTCCATATTCATATATTTTTATTTAAATAAACTGGAAAAACGTGACATCTCAATCTTTCTTAAGGCACTTCCTAGTGAAATATTACCTTCACTTCATCATCCATACAAAGCCTACATCCGGATATAGCCTATAAAATTAGAAATAAAATATAACGTCAACAGTAAATGTCACATATAAACAGTGATATTTATACCTCATGCTGCTACTCTAGTAGCTGGAAAAATGTTTTATCGGTCATATGTTCATGGGGTAATTATTAACGAAATGAACCCGCGGCAAGACTCGTAAAGTTGAATGCTTATTACTAAGCGATAACTTATATATCTTTGTTTGTTTTTTTCATTCCACTTGTGTTAGAAATATGAATGTATATTTCAATGTTTGTTGCTAAATAACTCAGGAACTATAGATTTTCATTTTTTTCGGAAATACGGATAGCTTGCATCCTGAATTAACTTATAAGATACTTTTTTCATGCTGCATAAATATGTATTTAATATAGCACTGTAGGTAAGGATGCTAGTATATGTGAATTTAGTGGCGTAAATAAACGCCGCGTTTTCCGTGGACACAATTATTTAAGTTGTTTGTTGAATTGCGAAAATTAAACATTCCTCCAAGTGAAAATCAAACCCACAATTCTTTCAATTACAATCAGACGCTGTCCTATAGCAGCATGATGGGCCTGTCTGCTCTATTTTTAGGATTCCTTACCTCAAAAGGAAAAATGGGAATCCGTTTAGAATCATTTTGCAGTCGGTCTGTCACGAGATATCTCGAGATTTCAAGTGCAGGTATCAAACTAAAATTCATCTCAAATATTCAGGTCTACGGTCTCTAAGAGCACACAAAAAAGCAAATTTCTAAATCAATCAAAAGATACAAGCAATTATGCATCGTTTACGCTGCACTTGGTATAGAATCGAAACGTGTAAGCTTATAGATATTTTATAAAAAAAAAAAAACTTGTGTTTGTAGTCATTGCATACATATACGAATATATACGCCTCCAAATTTAAGTGTACTTCCCGTTGGCCTACAATACTGAATTTGGTACGGAACGAAATTAAAACAAATATATCAAACTTGTCACGCCACGAACACCACGCCGTCAGTTGCCGGCTAGTTCCCCCATTCGTGGCCCCACTGCGCCACGATGGCCTCATGTATACTAATATTTTAACCTGAAGAATGTTTCATTTATTTTGTACCAGATAGTCCGCTTACAGAGGCTATAGATTAAAAAAATCTGCTTCACATTGTATCAGAAGGGACCTAGTGTTAGTTAAGACACTCCGTTCCCCACTTTCTGCCGAATTTTGGAGCATTGCGTGTTGAGGGGCAGAATTCAACGCCGCGCTTTTGAGGCTATAGACTAAATTACATTATAAGTATTAATATTTTCGATGTAACCTACTGTACCTTGCTATGCAGACGAAACCGCAGCCAAAATCTAATAATAAATAATATATAGAGTTTACACCTACCCATAAGTTAATATATATAATGGACTTAAAAACTCGAGTTGAAACAAAGAGCTCATATTTAAAATAGTTTATCTGTTTGTTTGTTCAGGTTAACTTTAAAAGCGTGAATGAACAAAAGATATTTGTGAAAATAAATTCATTTCGAAGTATTTTTATATTGAATTTTCTTTTTAAAGTTTGTACTGTTTATGAAATTATTGCACAATATTATATTATTGAGATATTATATTATAGATTCCGTCATTGCGAATAAATTTTATTTAATAGTGTATGTATTATCCTACATCTTATAAAACAAATTCGCTTTATGTGTCTGTCTGAACTTTCTAACACTTCTTCTAAACCACCCAACGGATTTTGATGCGGTTTTCACCATTAGTTCGAGTATTTTTCAGGCAAGGTTTATATATAGTTTATTATTTTTACATTCTTATGTAAGTTAACATAAATAAGATAAATATGTATAAAGTCCTACCCGTTGATACACCTTCGCGCATGCGCTGCTTTAATCGTAAGTACTACATGAAAATAATGTACTGGAGTATTGTTCCTCTTAATAAGATCTACAAAAAAGTCCGCGACGGCATATTCGTATCTTTTAATGATAACGTGTAGTGATCATATTTCTGTCTAAAAATAGTAATTTCAATATAGTTTTTATTGTGAGGGATATTTTTTCCATAATAGTATTAATCCTTATCCTTTAAAATACTTTATTAATTTTCTACGTTAAACGAAGATAACATTTGCTTTTTACACTATTTCGAAATTGCGAATAGTTTTAGAGAAAAACGCATTTAATTGTTGACACATCCCGCCGTTGACACATCAGCTGTATGTTACTCAAGTTTCACTTATCCCTTACTCTCAGCATATAAATAAGTATATTAGTTACGTTGGCCATTTAATGTAGATCAAAACTGTCTTTTACTGTTTTTCATTTTAATAAGTACTTTAGAAGTTGTTACAATATCAAAAAATCCTTGCTGCGAAACGGCTCGCCACTCGCCATGCGTCCCTCCGCGCCCCGCGACGTTTTGCTTATACAAGCGCGTCCGCCGCGCCCGCCTGCCTTACACGCATCGGTGGTTCAGTGGTAGAATGCTCGCCTGCCACGCGGGCGGCCCGGGTTCGATTCCCGGCCGATGCATTCTATTTAATTTTCCTCACAGGCAGCCACGTAGTGCTTGCTTTTCATCAGGGACAGAGTACCCTCTTCCCTACCCAACCGGTGTCGCTGTAAAAGCCAATAGGGCTAACAGCATTAACCGTCAGAGAACCAAGGCCCTGATGTCGTTCGGAGCTACTACTGGCAAAGTAAATTTAGAAGTGATTGCACGTACTTTGGAGTTATACAATAATTATAATTTATTTGCACGCGACATAGTTGGTTACATCTGTAAGAGAATAGTAGGTAGTCTGTTGTTTATAATTTCTTTCGTTTAAGTTTTCTGTTGTTTGTGTTATTTATTTGTGTTTATTTTAAAACAATTAGAAAATCCTTATTAGAACTACGAAAATGCGGGTTTTGCAAACATACATTATATGAATAATTTAGTAGTTCAAGCGGGCGAAGCCGCGAGGGGGTCGCTAGTACTTAATATATTATAGTTGAACAGATTGTTTGGTTAAACGCGCTAATATCGGGAACTACTGGTGCAAATTGAAAAGTTGCTTTTGAGATGGATTGTCCATTCACGCTATGACGCGCACTTAGCATAGTAGGCAGATGGAACCTGGGAACCTAGCGCTAAGACACTTTGTTCCCATTAAGACACTTCCGTTTCCCGCTTTCCAGTAAATTCTGGAAACAATGAAATAAAAAAGCAAAGAAATAAACACTCACTCCGCCGAGTTGGACCGAAATCACAACCGTCAGGTTAATAGGCGCACCCTTGTGCCCCTACGCCACGACGCTCTCGTAAATAGGCTATAGGTATAACATCACATTAGTCGCTTCCATGTTAACCACTTATTGAATGTCATGTCGTTGCCATGGCCGTGTTAGCTAGTATAGACCTTTCAAGTCTTATTTTTAAGGTCTGCGTACTCGTAGGTAAATTCTGTATTAAGCTTGAGAACACTAAAACATACATGAACGCTCTTAATGTAACCAAAGACGTGCCGAGTTGCAGATAACTAATCCCCTCTTACATAGCGGATTCCCAGCCGTTGCTTACGTTAGACTAAAAATATTACTACTTGGAGGCCCTGGTTGAGGCCCACAAGGTTCATCAGGATTAACTAAGGGCATCTAGAGAGATTCTGTTTTTTTTAATTTTCGAGTCATCAGTTTTCATCATTCAGTCAGCATGCAGGATGCTTGTGGCGGAACTCAACGTCGTGCTTTGTCTTCTTATTATGCCAAGGAAATACTTCTATTCCTTTTCACCGAGTGAAAGTGGAACTCGCAACCGTCGAATTGACAGTCAGATGCTGTACAACATGTACATTATACATGTATAATAACGCGTCGTCACATGCAATGATTATTTACCTAGCGCAGTAGCCTCATTATACTCGACATACATACATATATTTTGTAGTTAGCTTCTGGTGTTTCGTTTTCATAAATATATTACATTTGTGCTAAGCTTAAATTATGCTTTCGTGGCGAAAGCTCGGCACGACGCTATGAGACAAGACCAAGATTGATAGTTGGGAAGCGGGGTATTGTAGATCACAGCAATGTGCTGGAGAATATCTTGAATTTATATGTATAAACAAATGGTAGAAGCCGTCGTGGTACAGACTCATAGCGTCTGAATGTAAACGGTTGTGGATTCAATTCCAACTTGGGAGAAAAAGCTTCCATTTAATTTTATTCCTTAGGAGAAAGCTTGGAATTAAGTTCTGCTACTCATCATGCAATAGCTCGAAAATTGGGTGGATAGTGAGGTACAGCTTGCCTTGAAAGTAATCTCCCTTTGCTTACTCTGTAAAATCTGGAAAATGAATCCCCGAATAGGGATTGAACCCAATCATCAAACACAAAAGAAAAAGTAGACTTCTCAACTAAATTCATTGCAAAAACATCACCAATTCAAGTCTAAAAAAAAAAATTCAAGGAAGTAACGAACAAGACGCGACTAGCTGAGGGACTTAATATCGAACTTGTGAAATTGTTAAAGAAACAATTGAAGACTAAACCGTCCGGCCATTTCATTAGCCACCGGACCGTGCTATGTATGACCTACTTTTTTCCCTACTTTTGTTTGCCAAGTTTGATTTTTGCTCTCGTATAATGCTTTATTGGACGCTATTGATAAAATTTTGAAGTTTAACGTAAATATAAATAGATTTTAGATAAAAGAATAGCCATTCAATTTTTCGCTTAAAATTTCTGTCTAAATTTTTAAGACATTACGACGGCGGGACTCTGTGCGTAAAACATATTAAACTAATCATGGCTGGTAAATTAATTTTGTAACTTCAAATTTAACCTTCTTCTTCTTCAAACCTGTTGTCTCTCAACCATGTAGTAACAGAGAAGTTTTTTAAATATAAATTATACACACGCCTCTGCGTGAGAATCGAACTTCTAACTGTGTATTACGTACACAGTCATGTGGTTTTACGCCCAAATTACTACATTTACGTATTCCAAACGGAAATAAACATTGAAAATTCAGCTTCCACTAGATAGAGCCCCACGGGTGCCTAAAGCTCGGTAGGAAACGATTTTTTCGGACAATTCAATACTGAGAAATCACAGAAGTTTGCGCTTTACGCTTGGGAACGTTAATTCTTTCTTATAATAAAATTGTCACGAAAACTTTTGCTAAGATTTTATAAGAAAAAAAGATTTTCTTCTTTGTTTTGGTGAGCTAAGGAAATTTATTGGCTTGAATTAGTATGAAATACTCGTATAAAGACAAATAAATATGGTACGAGGTCATAGTGGCGCAGTGGGATACCGTCCGATTGTGAACGTGATAGTTCCTATTCAAAAAGTCATTTTAATGGACCTGCAATTGAGTTCCTCTACCTAACATAAAATATCGGGCGGAGAGCTCAGAACGGGTGACATTATGCAAAATTTTATACATTATACAATACTCTTACATTTGCGGGAATAAGCGGGATAGAGCATGAAATTGAATAAAAAAAAACTGTTAATGTCGGCATCATAGTTGTGTTTTATCTATCAGGCTGAGCGTTGGTTGTCAGTTCAAGGAGAGTTATCAATGGTTAAAGAAATGTTATATTTTTCTAAGTTTGCTAAACGGGGCGTTGCTTTTCACTTAAAACAAAAGCAAAATAGTGGGGTGCATATATAAATTAGAAACTCGATTGTATTTCTCAATATGTCATATAGAAGGGTAGGCAGAGGGAATATAGTGTTAAGTTCTTATTCCACCTAATTTTCAAGAACTTACTTATTGAGTGTTACTCAATTCCCCACATTGTTTACCAGAGCGGGAATTAGCTTCACGCTGTATCCAGCACACAACAGGGTAGAAAAAAGGTACCACGGGACCTTGTGTTAAGAAATTCCGTTCCCATTGAGACACTTCCTTTTCCCAGGTTTTGCTGAACACTCGCATTGTGTGTTAAGTGGCGGAACTCAACGCCGCGCTTTGCGTCGTTTTCAGAGCGAGGAAATAAAAATTTTAAATATTTCGTTCTCCCAAGTAGAAGTTGAACCCACAGCCCGACGGTTTATAATCGCATGTATATGTCCTTGCGCCACGACGGCCCCTATTTCTGTTTTTAAGTTATATTTTATATTCTTTAACATGTACTACGTGGGCATCGAACCTGTCACCTAAGGATGAATGATTAAGGTAAAGTAAGTAAAATATCACTTCCATAAAAAATATTGTCAGATATTTCAGCCCAATGAATTCAGTAATAAATAAATGTCGAATAATATGAATAATGAAATGTATTGTGAGAGTATCAAAACTACGATATATTAAAATATATTATGTCTGTTTGTATTTGAATAGTGTATATGCAAAATGTTGTCAAAAATAAATGTATATTTAGTCAAGTAAATTTGCTGTATATATTTATATATTTATAATAATATATTTATATAAGAAATCAATTTTAAATTCTTATCTGTTCTTTGAATATACTCGTAGAGTTCAGAGTGTGCCAGTTAAACTAATCACTTTGGCAATGTCACGTTGTATGGGAAAAGTAAGGTTATAGAATCTTCCTCGATAAATATACTTTCCAAGAGATAAAATATTATTTAGAATATTATTTAATTCGAACCAATTCTTTTGGAAAACACCAATTTCAAGTAATAATCTCTAAAATATAAAAAAAAACAAGATTTACATCACGCGGGCATCGAATTTACTATACGAGTAACAACATTAAAGTCATAATACATTAACATTATTAGATATTGACGCCATTTACGTTAATAGCCGAATAATAAGGGATTGTGCGGTACTGGTGACTAATTGTGTAATTTTAGTAATGAGTTATGCTTCATAGACGATTTAGATTTGTGTTATATATCTGTTTTGCTTTGGGAAATATGATATGGTGAATTCAATATGGAAGAAATACAAAGACAAAAACTAAATAGAAACGGGTTTTATATAAAGAAGAAATAAAATTCTTCTACCCAGAACCCATGCTAAGCGCTACAGCGTGAAGCTAAAAATAAATAACACACAGAGTAGAGTAGTCCGCCCACAGTAGAGTAGGCAGAGGGAGCCTGGGAACCTAGAGTTAAGAGACTCCGTTCCCTATTAAAACACCACCATTCCCCATTTTACGTCGTATTCTCTACCATTACCAGAGCGAGGAAACGAAAGTGTTAAATATATCATTCCCACAAGTGGGAATCGAGTCCATAACCATCGCGTTTACAGTCACCCTTGGGCCAACGGGGCACGAGGGCATTAATTGAGAGAGGATTTTATAAATCAATTTCTTTTACCGGTCTGGTAACCAAAGCACAGCGTCGAGCTCTGCTACTCGTCACACAATGTCTCAAAACTTGGGCGCTTGGGCTTTTTTGTATTTTAACAAATTTTTAGGCATATCAGATCCTGCCTACAAAATTTGCTCCATCGAAAATTTCAGCTCAAAAAAAAACTCAATATTTTAACTTAATGTCACTGTCCATTTGCTTTAACGTCGATCGTCGTAAACACAAAACTTTATTTTACTGTTTGAGAATTTAAAGCTTTTACGAGTATACATAAAGACAGACGCTTTATGCTGGCTTTTAACGGGCAGACGGACCGGAAACTCATTTTTTAGACTTTGCTTAATAAAGAAATTAGTTATTTTTAGTAACTGCTTTTAAAAATTTAAAAAGTTATCAGTTTGACATGTGTGTTTTTCGAATTGAACAATATATAAATATGATCTATTAAACAGAATATACAAGAATATAAAGAATGGAGTGATGTATATTTTTGTTTGTTGCCTCTCCTACAATATAAATAAAACGAGTAATTTATCTTCAAGTAAAATTATACATGAATTTAAAAGGAATATTAATATTTTGAGCTTAAATTGAATTCACAAGTGTAACGCTTAAATTCAATAATCTTATATCTCACTGAAAGGTTTTTTATTTTTTATTTAAATACGTTATGCAAGAAAGTGCAAATATAAGTTTATATTTATTAATTTTAATTGAAAATTTAGGTCATCTACGCTTTGCGTAGATGATTGCTGTTTTGATTCCCACTAAAGTTACATGAATATATTTAAATTATATACGCCAATTCTTACCCCGAGTCTTAAAAATTGGGGAACGAAGTGTCTTAACATTAGGTTCTCGAAATATTGCATAAAATGTAATAAATTATTAATTTAAAATTATCTAAAAGAATACGCACATTATAGTTACAAATAGTAATTAAAATATCATAGTATGTCGTGGAGTGTATATAAAACATTTCCTTTACCCCGCTTATGAAGACTAAGCGTAGCGTTGATTGCCCCTCAACACGCAGCTTAGTAAATTTTACGGAAAGTGAGAAAGGCAGTGTATAACACTAAGTTCCTTCAACATCCTTGTAGGGATCTACACTAAAAAGAGATAATTATATAAAATGAATCACTAAACTAAATACAGCTGCCGTGTCCAGAAACAAACAGTGCTATCTCATTCTCTTACAATTAACGTGATTTAGTAAAAATAAAACGTATCTCTATCTTTTAGACAGAACATTAATCAAGAGAACGAGGGTCAGTCTCACTATAACTGGGTTTAATTAAGATTTAGGGCGCAACAAACTTTTCGTTACCACTATTATACATATAAATATATTTTTCTTTTAAAACAAGCATTTCTTATAGCTTCGTGCTCTATCCAGCTGTGCTGTATGCAACAGAGTAAGCAGTGGTCAGACAGTTTGTTTCCCACGCACTGCGAAATTTTTGAGACAAGCTGCAAAATTTATAAGAAAAATAAACTGTACAAAGAGCATTGATTCTATAACCTTTTACAATCTAGACACTCGAAAGAGTGCGAGCCAAGTTAAAAAAATCGAAGTCGCAATATAATTTTATATTAATTCAAGCTATTTTTACCTACAAATATATTGGTATAGTATAAGTTCAGAAAGCAGATATATTACAGTCTGTATGTAAAATTTGTCAAGTCAAACCTTGAGCTGAGTGAACGCAGAACTTGGCATCCATACAGATCTTTTTGTGAAGATGAAGATGCCACGACGATCAATATTAAACTGTTCTCACATTTATTACTTAACATTTATGTTGTTAATGGGGGGAAGGGGGGTATAAATAACTTACAACTTTTGCTAACTAATTTAGCAACATATTACAGTAATTACTATTTATATTATAAGTAAATGTAAACGTACGGTGAATACCTGGGAATAAGGTAAGTTACGTAAGTTAATAACTTCAGTTAGACTCAAACGAAAAGTTCTAGTTCATTAAGAAAGTTCTAAGTTTGTGCCTAGGGTATAGAGATGGCTCGGACAGCCTTTGACTAACTTAGACGGATATTGAATGTACTGTGATGTCGTTATAGGTTTTTAAATATTATATTAATAGTAAACGCGACCGTTGTAGGTTCAATTTCGATTCGGGGGAATTAATTAATTTCATTTTTCCCTTTATTTTTGTTCAGTTCAGTTGAGCAACTCGACACACAACGTCTGAAATTGAGCAGTTGAAGGTTGAAGGTTTCCTCTGCCTAGCCTGAAACTAAAATGTGTAGGTAATAATATAATTATTTAAAAATTATACTGATTTATAAAACTTACAATATTATTTAATTTATAGTTTACGATAAATATAATCTTATAAATAATAATTTAGTTCAGTTATTTAATTACGCTTACCGTTCACAAGTAATATTAAAGTGACTTAATACACCGTAGGTAAACACGCAGATATAAGGTATATGTATTAAAAATAATTAAACAATTATAAGTAATCATTGTTTTATAATTTAAAAGAAATAATAACACAATTAATATTTTTAATATAGCAAAATATCATGTTGGCTGAATAAGCTACTGTCAACGTCAAAGTCAAATACTAAAAAAAATACTAATACTGAAAAAAAAGAGAAGGAAGATGGCGGACGCATCTGATGAAGGATAGTTGTTCAAAAATGCTTAGACAAGTTTAAATTTATAATTAATATATATTAAGTTACATTTTAAATGTAAGAATCTTGTGAGTTAGTGAATATATATTTTTTTTATTTTTTATTTTTATTTATTTTATATATTTTATAGTGATATAAGTTACAAGTGCTGTCACTACTTACGATTGTTTGTTTTGGAATACTTTGTCGGTAAGTTTTGATAGCTTATTATATTAAAACAAAGAAGAGTAATATTAATACACATAATTCCATTAATATACAGAGTTAAATATTATTTAATTATTAAGCAGAAATAAATGCCGATGTTTTAGAAGGTTATAATATAAAAATATACAATTTTAATAATACGTAGAATGCTTGCAGCCATCTTTGTTAGATGCGTGTGTATGAATCGTGAAATTAAAGCTATATAGATTTGGGAAATTATATTTGTTAATTTAATATTTAAAATATTGCTGCAAAAAGAAATATGTATAGATGTAATTGTATCATTTATAATATGATGTAAAAATTATTATCTCATAACCCTTCCTTAGTAGTCGGGAAAAATACGTATTTATAAATATAATATGAGTAACAAAATAACTGTGGAACGGAGTGCCTTAACACTAGGTTCGACGTATCGATACATTAAAAATAAAGATAATAGACTGTAATAAATTATTAATAATAACTGTAATTGTCGAAGTTCATTGACCGTATGTTTTACTAATAACTGATATTAGAGTCACAACCGATGAACCTGACGCTTGGTTAAGCTGGTGGTAACTACTACCAGTAGTGCTAGATGTATGGCTGTGGCATTTTATTGTTATACCGGCATCGACGTCGTCCCGCGTGCGCTTGCGACGCATAAGTGATGCTCGTATGGTATTGGACAAACATGTATTTGTAAAGGCCTCTACAGTTGTTCTATAATTCGGTGTAAGTATAATTATGTAAGTGTGGGATGCTATTTCATGTCCTGGAACTCTGGTGTATGTAGTGGTGGCCACCTACGAGCCTAACAACTTGATTTAATGTAGAAAACATATGAGACACAACTGTGGGGTGTGTGCCGCGCTATTATTTAACATTTCGGCCGCCTTGCGGTAGTGCATTCGATCGACTTATGTTGATCTCACAAGTCAATCAACATCACGAATCACCATTTTAATACAATCTTCTGTTAGAATATTGAGAACCGTTACCCTCTTAATGTTCTTCTACTCTTCCTAATCCAATTATATTTTAAATTTCAATTTTCTTAACCCAGTACTAGTAGTGTCATCCCTCGTATTTGCGGCCCCATTGGGCATTGGGCATTTCCCTCCAACGAGAAAGAACGAGATTTTTGGTTATAGATCTTAGAGTCGTTACAATGAAGATAAGGATGACGACTAGAAATTATAAAACTATAGCATATAATCAATCTGAATAGTTAATAAATAGTATTTATTTGTCCACAGGTTATCAATATCTCATGAACCGAACGCAACGTACGCTGAACTGGTCATCACCAGCGTGAAGCCCGATGATGAGGGTGTGTTCCGATGCGAGATCACCTACCTACAAGTTGGTGAAGACTGCAATACTGTGCAAGTTACTGATTTTCACACTTACAGTAAGTTTTATTTATTATTTTTAGTAATTGACTCATAGGGTGTATTGGGACGGGACAGAATTCTCAGTGTATAAAATAATATGAACAGTAAACAGCGGCGAGTAAAAAATGACAATAATTACATACATCCGAAAAATTCAGAATATTTCAATAACACGTGGTTATTATTTTTATTGTTATTTAATTTCGTATTTCGTAAGCTGAAGCGTGAAAGCAAAAAAAATTTAATAAATAATCTTATCAAGTTTCTTCAATTAACTTGATCATTTTATTTCACAAAAACCATTAGATAAACAAAAATGGATACTTACACTATATACTTATTGATTTTTTGTTTTCTATATATATCTGTCTAGCACATAGATCCGTTCGTCCGTTCTCCATATTTCGTTGCTTTAAAGATTAACCAAATTAGATAAACAAAATGAAATTTACATACAATAATTTTCATTCCGCTTTGGTAAGCCAACATTCGGCGTTAAGTTCCGTATTAATATAACAAGTAGTTATGTTATGTATACAACCACAAGCTGGAGTATCTTGACACAAGTGACAAGTTCCCTTTTGCTACCCTGCTACAGTAGATATGAAGCGTGAAGCTGAAAAAAATCCAAAATTGACATTGAACTTACTACCATCAGTTACATTGATACTCTTTCGTAATCCACCAATCACACTTTCCATCATAAATAAAATATATAACAAAACACTTTCAATACAGTACAAAGCGAGGAGAGATACCGCCTTGGTCTACAATATTGCCGCACCGCCTGAGGCGATTCACTATATATACTTTATTTTATTGTCTCTTTTTATCTATTTTCGTTATAGAGGGTGTTTCTTAAATTAATTATATTATGTATGTAATTAAATTATCGATGCTTTTTTAGAATACTTGAAGAGTTTGAGGTTGAATATGACAGTTGTGTAAGACGTAATAAGCATGTTATTGAAATGTTTTTCCAATGCGGTTAAGCAAAGAACAGCATCGACTTCCATCTTTCAATACGTCATGTTATAAATAAGTGATTTTTCTTATCAGCTTCACGCTGTATCCGGCATATAGTATTGTGTGTTGATTGGTGGAAATCAGCGCCGCGCTTTGCCTTCTTACCAGAGTGAAGAAATGAATTCCATTTAGGCTCGAACTCATAACTATCATGTTTAACATCACTTACTAATTCCATCTCGTCATCATCATTTAAACTTTCCACCAAAAACCAACTCGCCACAATAAAACATGCTGTATAAACACAATTCCCTTTTGTCACGTTTTTCTACGTATAACACTTTATTTGATACTTTGTTTAGACACTCGGCTCAAGATTATTTGCCAAATGACGTATGTATGGAGGTGGGGACAATGTATTTTCATTTGTACCATTTATTTATTGAAATATAGTGATACTGTCGCTGTGAATGGAATGAAAAATGATAAATAATTGAGGCCGTTTTAGCGCAGTCGAACTGCATTTGACGGAAATGCGCCTTATATGGGTTCGATCCCCAGTCGGGGGAATAATTTTGTTTTAAATATTTAAGTTTTACGCACCCTAGTACTAACAAAGCGCGTCGTTAAGTTCCTTCACTAAGCACAGTGTCTCAAATTTGGACAGAAAGTGAAGAATGGAGAGTCGTAACACGAAGTTTACTTTCCCTTCAAAGTTTCGTTTCTTATACAAAAAATGGGGAGAAAGTCTCAGCATTGGTTGTTTGTGCTAGCTAAAAAATATTATGAAAATATTAAACATTTTCGTTTAAGAGAATGCATAGGTATGCCAAATCTTATCATAATCTGCTTGTTTTCTTCTCTTGTTTAAAGGGATTCTTATTTTTTTATATATAAAATCGTTTATTCTACAAGGTAAAAATATATAGGTTTACCGCATTATCTAAGAAAGCGTGAATACAAATTCCGTTATTTTTGATTTTAGTATGTCGAGTGGCTTAAAACTTAACATAGATAAATTTTTCAATTATCTTTTTATATTAACATAAATATTCCGTATTTTGCAGTAGATAGACAGGCAAAACATGTGTGACAGTAAATCATGTAATTAATATTTGGTTTGTAATATGTTCTTATGAGCGGAACTTAACGTCGTATATCATTTAATAAGGCGCATGAAAATATTTTTGCTTTAGCTTTTGCACTGGGATACGTATAGATGGATATGCATAGATAAACTAGTGTGAAAACAATCCGTTCCCCACTTTCCACTGTATTTTCGGAACTTGCGTGTTGAGTGGCGGCGGCCCTACGTCTGCGCTTTGTCTTGTTATCAGAGTGGGGAAATAATTCATTCCCTAAAGCGGAAATCGAAACAACATCGTCGTTTACATCCAGAACAGATGGGCCGCTGCACATATTTTAATCAAAATAAAATCAAATCAAATTTACAAACCAGGTTTAACGTTGTATCCCACGCACCGTAGGGTAGGTAGAAAGAATCTAGTGTTAAGACATGCCGCTGCCCACTTTCCGCATTCTGGCAGCATTCTGTGTTGAGTAGCGGAACGCACTGTATTTTAATAGAGAAATTAATACTTGTATAGTAGCCCTTAAATAGATTTTGCGGTCGATATACCCCTTTGTCAGACGAAACGAGGCAATTAATGTAATTAATTGCTAAGAATTAGGATTGTTTTAACTGAAGTATAGCTTCAGGTAGCGCTATATAGAACTACATAGCTACTACACTACTACAGCTTCACGATAAAATGTCCCACACATAGCTTTGCACGCAGAGGGAAGACAGGAACTTAGTGTTAAGTGACTCCGTTAAGATGCTTTTGCTCCCAATTCTAGCCAAATGCCTTAAGCCACGCTTTTACGAGACTACGAAACGATGTATACAGTTTATAAAAGCTTTATTTAAAAAAAACTGCGTTTGCAGTTGAGATGTTGATGTCTAGAAAATCGAACTGAAAGCGAAGGTGGAGTGTTTTAACACTAAATCCCTCTGTTTACCTTGCTATGTATGAAACTACGCTACCATACTGCCTTTAATCTATACATAGAAAAATTTCCCCCAAGCTTGATTAAAACCCACAACGACCGCGTTAGACGATTGTCTCATTATAATATAGTATTAGCTTCACTTGTTGTGGACAGCTAATAGATAGACTGGGTTTGGATAATGGCTTAAATATATTGAAACTATTTAATTCAAGGCCAGAAACCCATCAGACGTTGAACCATCGCAACCCTTCTTACATTGTGTTTGTTATTCATTATGTATGAAGAACATAGCTACATAAATGTAAGACAATTGTCAGTGTGAGGGTATTTTACAGAAAATAAAATAATAATACCCACATAATTATTTATAAAAGAGGATGGGAACGGCTATAAAAAGTGACGTTTTTGAAGGATTGAGTCAGTACGTCGTTATTCTGCCTCTCGTAAGGTGTAAAATCAGTGTCATTGTTGGAACTATGCGTTTTAAAACGTGTATAAGTGTAAAGTATTCTATAGAAACAGTGTTAAGTGTGATGTGTAAAGTGTTAGAAGTGTGGATATGTAAAAGAGGAACAATTAATTATAGTTACTAAGTATTTTCTTGTACTTATCACCTGACATTTTTACATAATATATGTGGAAAATTCATTAACATAGAACTTAAAGAGCCGTAAAGGCCGTCGGGTTATAAACGTGTAAAGGCGACGGTTGTGGGTTCGTTCCCACTCGGGGGAATAAATTACTTAATACTTTCACTCACTCGCCACACAATAAGAGGAACGAGAAAAGGAAAACACGAAAAAAGGGATACTTTTTTTAAGAAGATTCAATCCTATTTAAAATGCCCGCGGATTTCAAAACTTTCATTTTTGTATAACACCTACTTGTTTAATAAAAGCGAAAAAAGAGGTATGTGACGTAAAATATGTTCTTTCAATATTTGCCTCAATATAGCAGAGTAGGTCGAGGGAACCACGCAACCACTGTGCCGGACGGTCTCAGCAAAGTATACATACTTATCCTCACAAATCATGTCATAAATTTTAATTTAATTTGTGAAATTATTTTCGCAAAAAAAGTGTTTTTAATCTAACTCTTCTGGAAGTTTTGACTTTAACGAGTGATTTATTTCACTCGCGTTGAATTTCACTCGAGTTAACTGTTAACTTTAACTTTATTACGGTTTTTTGTTATAATTGTTAAAGGTTCGCGAAAAATACGGTGCTAGGTGATGTGGCACTGGCACACAAAGTCTTTCTTTGCCTACCACTTTTCATGTTGTATCTCGCAAATAGCGGGGTTGGTGAATCTACTACATTTCGGCAATAACGGAACGGGTTAAATAACCACTTCAAAATTCCATTTAACCTTCATACACACTTTATTAACTATAATACTCTAATAATTGTACCCCTTTAATTTTAATCTCAGATTTACCCTTCAACGTGGGTAATTCAATCAATCGCACCCCTCTGGGGCTCATCTTACCGTTAAAATAAGATTATTTTAACTATAACTCCACATTTACATGCAAATTTAGTAAAATTCTCAATCTGTTCAATCAACCAGCAAATGGCGCTGTTCGCTTCAATCTACAGAAATTTAAATATATTTTGTAAAATAATGCTTTATTCCATAATGATTGGAATTTGTTTGCATAATTAATGATTTTGTTTTAATTATTTGAAATTTATCAGGCGAAGTCGTGTAAATCGTAGTTTAAATTATGTTAGTGCATTCCGCACAATATTAATAAGTAAAAATTTCAGAAGTTTTTACTCAATTTTCGATATATCGCGTGTTGAGTAGCAGTGCTTAATGCCCAGATTTGCCTCGTTACTAGAGTACGCGAGTAAATTCAAATTCAAAATATTCTTTATTCAAATAGGGAATTATTATAAGCCCTTTTGAATCGTCGAATGAACATATGAACAAAAAGCTTCCACCGGTTCGGAAGGCAGTTATGCTGAGAAGGCAAGAAACTCAACAGTTGCTATTTTCAAAATCAATCGTACAATCTATTACATTAGCTGGCAGCTATCCTGCATTACATTCAATAGACATTAATTCCATACATGTTATCGTCTAAATGTTCTTGAACAGTGTAATAAGCTTTACTTGTTAGAATTTTTTTTACAGATATTTTTAATTTTGGTAGTGGCAAACTAAGAATACACTGCGGAATTTTATTATGTACACGTATACTCAGACCCATAAAGGATTTACTAACTTTTTGGAGGCGAAAACTTGGTGTAACAAGCTTATCTTTATTTCTCGTTCCTATCGTATGACTGTCACTATTTTTGCTATGACAATGTATATTTTGTCGGACAAAGAGAGTGTTATAATGTACAAATTGGGAAGCAACTGTAATAATACTTGCATCTTTGAAAACATCTCGCAGAGAATCTAGAGCTCTTAGATTATAAATATATCTCACGCCTTTTTTTTTGGAGAATAAATATTGAATTGATATCTGAAGCACTGTCCCATAGCAGCATTCCATAAGATAAAATACTATGAAAATAGCTAAAGTAGACTAGTCGGGCAGTGTCAACGTCCGTCATTTGTCTTACTTTTTTAATTGCGAACGCGGCAGAGCTGAGTTTATCCGCAAGTGCTTCCAGATGAGCATTCCACTGGAGTTTGGAATCTATAGCTACACTTAGGAAAATAGCTGATTCCGACAAATTAAGAGCTTCTCCTATAATTAGTAGACTAAAATTATGTTTTTTAACATTTTGTAAAGTAAACTCAATACATTTAGTTTTTTTAGCATTTAACATTAGATTATTTGATTTCGTTGGTTTGATGTTAATAATCTACTAATATAATATACTAATAATGTTAATAATCTACTAATAAACGAAAAATATGCGATAATGCACTAGTGAATAGTGCATTATCGCATATTTTTCGTCGTCATAGTTTATTTTGTTAGACTCTTTAATATTTTTTAATGAACCGCCTAGGTTCATTAAAAGTTGTAGTAAAAAAACGGAAAGCCTGATTAGAAGGTATCTAGTGTGTAGTGTTGTTATTGAGTGATACATGTCACTTATTGTACACGTAATTACAACCTCTATCCGAGTCCGTTGGAAACATATAGGCGGTATGTGTTTTTATCGTGTTTTCTCAAAAACGCCAACTGCTTCCGGTTTCTAACACTTGTCCCAATTTAGTTTTGTAGTTATCTAAGTAGGGATATTCTTCAAGATTTCCACAACGCAAAGATTTCAGTTTTTCTCCTTATTTTTTTTTTACTTAGTGTTGAATAATACTAAGATAATATATTCCAGACCTATTATATTAGAAGTTATCATTTATCAAAATAATACCTAAACACATTACGCTTCTCTGTGTCGCGCAGTCGGGTAACAAAACTGTTAAGTTGAAAAGTAACAGATTGAATACGCTAACGTGTCATTCCCTGTTTGAAAATAATTATTTTCACATTCATCAACTTCTAGTAGCAATAAACTATTCTTAACCAAAATTTTCAAAGTTAATAATACAGGCAGGATAGGTAAGTTGAGTAGCGGTACCCAAGAGTTTTGGCACTACAGAAGAGAAATGCAAATAATTCGTTACCCTGAATGGAGTTTGAATCCACAAGGAAAACAAAAATACAAAACAAAAATGTAAATATGTTGCCTCGTTTAGTAAATACAGTGCGCTTCCTTCATTCTATCACTTTAGCGTTATCGTCTGAAACGGCATACATCATGACCATCGCGCGCGTTGCTCTGGACTTCCGCTTCCGTTGTACAACTATAGCAGTATTGTATGAGCTGGTTGTATATTTCGTATACTTTATAGCTATGGGTATGTTTTATATTTGTAACAAAAATCTATGTAGTGCAATTGTACTAAAAATTTCTAAATATTGTTGATATAATATCTGTGCATTTATGAAGTATGCGCGGGATACAGCGTAACATTGGCATAGAGGAGCAGTGTCTTGTTGTAAGCCCGACGAGTTACCCACTCAAGGGAATAATTACACTTAATTTATTTGATTAGTTTCACGCCTTATCCCGCGTAGCAGGTTAAGCAGAGCGAACATTTTTCCTAATTTTGCCTAGTTACCAATTAGCGAGAATTTGAAAAAAATAAATTCACTCAATTGAGATTAGAACCCACGGTATTTATACAAACTATTCACTGAACCACACAACTGAAATAGCATAATTGCCGTCAAATAGACTGAAAGGCCCCTATTATGACTATATTACAGGGTGGAGCGGCCAACCTATCATTAATTTGTGAGGAAACGATTCGTATATTACTGTCGTACCTTCTATTCAAATACAATATAATTTTATATGTAAATGTATTGTCTTTTAATAAAGGGTTTGCTGAGAACTTAGACGTGGAATTTATATATTTTTTTAACTTCACTCTGTATCCCGCAATTAGCAGGAAACGTTAAAATGCTCCGTCACTCACTTCCAGCCCAATTTTCGAGACATTACGTGTTGAGTGGCGGAAACTAACGCCGCGTATTGTCATTTTACCAGAAAAAAGAAAAGAGTGGGAATTGAACCCACAATCATCGCGTTTACAGCCTAATGCTGACTCGCTGCTCCACTACTGCCTTATATATATAATAAAGATTAATAGAATTTTCTTGGAACAGTGCGTCTTAACATGAGACTACCTCTGCGTATCCTGCTATGTACGGGAAAAACATTAAACACTTGACATTCATCTATAAAAAAATAAATATTAAACCTCTAAGATCCTCAAAATCCTAATAGTTATATCCTTCATTGTCATCCTGACAAGGCTGGTTACTTAAATAGGGATATGACGTTAACTACTAGTTTCTGACTATCCGTGTCACTGATATGACTTATTTTTACTGGATATCTAATTACTTGTCAGCCTGAAGGGTTGAATTGACAGTACATATTATATTAAATATGTGGTATAATAAGCCCTTTATATATCCTTTTTAAATATAAATTCGATATTTTTTTGATAATGTATATTTTGTTAAATAATTGGATGTGTTGGCTGGGTCACTTGTCGAGTGCGACGAGAGCCGCGACCTGTCGTCAGTTTATAATAAAGCTAGTTGTATAGATATTTTTTCCGGTTCCCACAGCAAGAGCGACGTAGCGATCGTAAGTCTTGAATGATATCAAAGTACGTCAATATATTATTCACTATCGGACTGGCCGATGTGAATTCAATTTACCGTTTCCACTTGATTTATTTTTCTTTTCAGTTTTTTGATAAAGGGAAATATTTATGAGGGATTTACGTTTGACTAATAATATATTAATATGCATATTTTTGTTTTGATTTACACATCCTTTTCTTTTATACTACTATATTCCATGCACAGACGGCGATGATTTAAAGTTTCCTTATATGTATATGTGTAAAAAAAATGTTTTTTTGCCTTTGCCTACTTTGTGTATTGTGTATGAAATTTGGAAATCGCTTGAAAATATGAAAAAAAAAAACTTTTTATGCTTGAGGCGCCGTGATACAGTGTGAAATGTAACATGCAGATGTATTTTTTTAACTTCACGCCGTATCCCTCAGATAGCGAGGTGTGCAGAGGGAACCTGCGAACTCAGTGTTCACTTAGTTGCCACGATAACATTTCCGTTCCTCACTTTCCGCCGATTTGTTGAGACATTGTTTGCTAAGTGATGGAACTCAACACCGCTCTTTGTGTCTTTACTGGGCGAATAAATGAAGTAATTAAATATTGCTATTTATTATTACTTTATTGCTATTTATTTACCCACAACCGTCACGTTTACAGTCGCATGCTTGTGTCCCGATATGCATTTATCCAAATATACAGACAAAAGCGAATATTAAATTCAACACAGGTGTTTCACGTATTTTAACCCAACTGGTTATATATGACATGTCTGCAAGACAATGCTGGTCTGGTCTAGGTTTCTATGTAGGTCGTATACAATAGCCTATTGTTCTGGAAATCTTTGCTATTCCAATTACCTCTTTTAAGATGGCGTGAATGCCTTTAAAATCAGCTTTTCATTTAAAAAAGCTGTCTTGATCAATGTCTTTTTGTTCTTTTTGTGTGTTATTTCTGGAAAAGTAAAAGCAAATATCAGAGTTTATAAATTTGTATGAATATTATTTGTTTCAGTAATTTTTCGTGAGTTGATAATATTGTTGTTACATTTTCTTTTAGCTTCAGGCTCTGTTGCGTAAATAGCAAGGTAGGCACAGCCAAGATAGTCATATACATTGTGTTTTTAATGGCGGAACTCAAAGCGTTACTCGCGTACGCGCACTTTGTCTACAACAGCGAGAAGATAACCTACAATCGTTGAGAGTACAGTCAGACGCAGTGCCACTGGGCGACAGCGGCCTCAACTCTCATCATCATTATTTTTATGTATTTTAAAATTTTACATTCCTCTGTGAATGACTGGAAGCTACAATGACTTCGTGTCCAATCTTCTTATAATTTCCAAAGGTGATATTAAGAAAATTGTTTCAAGGCCATACGATTTGAATATTCAGAAAAAAACATTTACATACATATGTATAATATAAAATAAGCAATGATCTTATAAAAATTAAAAATAAATAAACCTATTTCCTATACAAATATATCTGTCAATTGCCAAGGTCCTAAGATCCAAAATTTACTTAGTTATATCTCAAACAATACTCAACTAATTTTAATAAAACTGAAAATTTTCCCTAATGTACAATACTTAAATCAAAAAGCATCATCCGCTCCATTCAATCATAATTATAAAAAGTTCCAACAATTTTTTGAAGACCCATACGATATTTTGCTTACAGCTTGGAAGCCTAAATAAAAATATATCATCATATTAAAATATCCTATATTGAGAATATCGCATACACCTTCTTATTTAGGAATCAGTAAAAAATGACAATGGCAAGATTCGTCTTACATAACAAAATAAGCATACAGGCTTTTTCCCGACTGCTAAGGAAGGGTTATTTAAAATTTTTAATAGACAAAATATAAAAGTGCTAAACTAAAATAGATTCTATCATACTTAAAATATGATCTAATTTTCCCCATTCATACACGTAATGAGGCATTTTTGAACATACAATGACGTGGTTGAAATTTGAAACTGGCCACTGTTACATAGGGATGGTTCCATTTCGATGTGTATTTGTTAGTTTAGTGAAATAGAAATATCCTTTTTGAAAAGTATATTTTGTTGACGTTCCAGTTGCATTCAACACGCAATTTTGAATTTGAGAGTAAAGTGGAGTTTTAACAAACAGAAATCATGATCATCAAGATTGTAAACGCGACAGTGGTTTCGATTCCCAGTCGATTATATTATTTTTATTTCCTCACTGTGGTAAAAAGACAAAATGCGACGTTGAATTCCTCAACCCCGAAACCCAACCGTCCGTACCCATAACCTTTTACAACAAAATAGAATAAACACCATAAACCTAAGCATCTAAAATATTATAACTAAAGAAAACAGGTGAAGATTATTATTCATAATAGTTATGACAGTTGAAATTCAAAATGGAAATGCATCTTGCACATCTGTCTCGTACATTTATCATTCGTTGCATTTTGATGAGTATGGGTTCGATTCTTAGTAGGAGAAATGCATAGTTATCCGATTTCAAAGAGGAGGTTATTAGTAGGACATTTATAAATGTAATGTCGATGGAATTGGATAATATTTCCGTATGATGCTGTATTTAGGCATTCAGATAAGTGCACCGAATTTTGTAATTGTATGTATGTTTGTATGTTTGACTACAATATCGTTATACAGTTATTTTATATCGAAATGATTCTTTTTACTTTCAAAGAGGTTTTATCTGAGGAAACAGTCTTAGCCTTACTATAATCTGTTAAGTAGTTTTTGACATCTAAACATTTCTTTTCTTTTTATCTAGATCCTTTCAACTTATTGATTTGCAAATATATACCATATATTTAAAAAATAAAACCTCTAAACATAAATATTTTATTTGTTTGCTTGATAATAAAGTATTATTACATAATAAAACTTGGCACATCACTAGCATCGAAAGGGACGTCTCATTTCACGTGACATTACGCGCTGACCCGCACAATGATCGTCCGAAATAAATGGTACAATATATAAAGGAATATAAAATATTGACATTTTATAATTTTCTTAGCTTTACGCGTATTATGTACAGAATATTATAAAAGTACATTTTTGACAACGGAAGTATTTTTTATGTCCACATAAAAAAAAATATCTTGCATATAGCATAGGCTTAGACTGCGAGCTTCTTAAGCTAATGCTCGGGAGAGACAAAAAAAACTTCGTCTCTAAAATACTATGAGTATATATGTATATACTTATAGGTTTTTAAAGACGTTTTTTAGTAGCATCACAAGGTTTTTGAAATTTCACAAATTAATTTATGTGTTTTTCTTACACTTTCGTTTAAACGTTTGACTGTAACAAAAACGGACTAAGAAAACGATATAGTAAAGCCAAAGAGATCCTAGTGCCAAAGCACTCCGTTCCCATTGAGATAATTCTGTTCCACAATTTCCACAATTCTCGAGGCATTGCTTGTTGGGTGGCGAAACTCAACGCCGCACTTCACCTCGTTGCCAGAGCGAAGTTGTTTTACATAAAAAAATATTAAAACATAAATAATAAAAAACCTTAAATATTGAGGCCGTAGTGGTCTAGTAGCACAGCGTCTGACGGTTTTGAATTGGATTTCCACTCGGAGTAATGAATTATTTTCATTTGCTTGCTCCTCTAGTATGAAGACAGCGCGCCACTTATCACGCAACATCCCGAAGATTATGCGGAAACTCGGAAACCTGATATATGCGGGATACAGGCTTCAAATAAAAAAATCGTGATACACACGCCATTTCCTGCAAAAAATACAGAACCGCTATCTCTTCAGTACATAAATTGTACGTCACTTAAACTCAGATATTGTGTCGATTACACCGCAAATGTGCTCTCCGCAGCACCTTACATTTACGAAAAAAGGTTTTTGTGTGAATTTCTGTAGATTACTGTACTTAACTCAGTAAATTATATGGTTTGGATGATATCGGGAGGAACTTTGGATTGTTTTTTACATGTTGTGATGGTCGGAAAGATATTATACTATATTATTAGTATTATATTTTTGCATGCTGTACCCTGCCTACAAGGTAGCGAAATGGATTTAATTTTGAGGAATTTTCCAAACATTGTGTGTTGAATGATGGGACTCAACGCCGTGCTTTGTGTACCCGAGCGGAGAAATGTAAATAATTAAATACAATCATTCCCTGAGTAAGATCGAACCCACAAGCATGGTGTAAGACGCTGGTTCATTACGCCACGAATTAAGGCGTAAATTGAAAGCCATCCCTGACTAAAACTAGTTAGGGATGGTTTTAGTTGGTGTTAATCGGAGGGTCGTGGGTAAGATTTTTTCTAGGACCAACAGACCAATAAAAATTTATATATTTTTTTTAAATAAAGTAGTCTTTACATTTTCGTTAAGATATCTAAACTTCAGCCATTACCTCCTGGAACGGTTACATTTGTCGGTTTTAAAAAATGACAATTTAATGGAGAAAACGTATTTTTCTCGGGCAATGAATTTTGCTTTAAGGGATTTAACGATAGCGGAAAAATAATGTCTTTTCTTAAGACTTGGCGACTACTTTAAGTATTTCAGTGAAAAATTTGGCCATCTTTATTGATATAGCACGATAGGAGTCTAGTGTTAGAACACTCCAGTTATCACTCTCCATCAAATTTTTCGACACTTCGCTTATTGAATGGTGGAAATAGACACCGCGCGGGATAAAATACAGAATTGAGCCCCGCATTACACGTTCAATACATTTTCTGAATATATATATATATCCTAAGTTTAGAACAAGACTTTAAATTCATTTAAAATATTTATTTAATAAATAGCATTCTCTCTTGCTAAATGATAATTCTAAGTAATTATCTTCAAGTAGTGGAAATTTGTGAAAACCTCCCTACAGAGATGCTAACAACATAAATAAGTTGTAACAACCGTACAAGAATTTCGGCGTATGCATACTTGATGAGAACGTAGTGTCAGACGCTTAGTGGTCAGAGCGCTTAGACGGTTTCCAAGAGCCGCGGATTCAAATCTCGCTATAATCAACGTTTTCTAAATAAATGTAAATTCCTTCCGTTATGGACTGACTGACGCAGAGCCAGAACTATGCGGCGTAGAACACTGAAATTTCGCCAAAAGTCCTACGAAAACGAGAAAAAACAAGACTCTACATTTTAAAGTCCACGCAAATAAAATTGTGGGCTACGACTCGTATATACATATATAAAACAATATTAGTTCTGTCTGAGTACAATATCAAACATTACCATTTATCTTGTCTCCGTGATTAATACATCTTTGTGCTATTTCGAATGAGAAATTATATCTTCCATTAAAACTTTAAACTGATATATATTTTAAGAATTTAAAGCACCTATAGTACAGTGGGGTTACTATTGAGTCTACTTGAGTTCTGTGTTTAGTCTTTTACATATTAAGTTAGGTACTTCCTTCTCTTTTATTTAAAGGCATTGAGTGGCGGAACTTAACACGGCGTTTTTTAATGGTTTTTGGTTCCACGCTTTACCGTCGCACTTCTAAACTACATATATATACATGATAAATTTCAGCGTTCTACTCCAAAAAATTACGGCTCCTTAGTAACAGAGAAATTTTATATATAAATTTGCCCAAACTATATTCGAACCTACAATGATCCCAACTTTAATTCGAATAAATCATTTAATTATAAACCCATTACAGTAGGTATTCGTGAGACGCCACTATTGTACTTTCCGAGCGAGCCATTTGTCTTACAAAATACTCTTGCAGCTTCCTTAGTTGTATATTTTATATTAACAAATTCAAATTTAAGTTTGAATAACTTTTTTCTTTCGAATTTTTGGTTGGGTTACGTAGATGATGGCCACGAGTTCAAATTTCACTTAGTAGAAAAAATATATTGAAAATAATATGGCGTTAGGTCACTTGGAATTGATTAAAAAGCTACATACTAATTTGATTGATTTATTTGGTAATATTTTTGTGGAAACGTTTCTTTATAAGTAAAAACGAGTTACTTTTTTTTAATTATAATAATATATTTATTAAATTAATATTTGATACATAACAATACAGCTTTAATCGTTAATAACTGCAGTAGTATTAACTGTGTTGCAGCTATTAGCTCCCGCCTCGCAGCCGTCCCTCTATATAAAAATGTATTCAAGTTATTAAGTATTGAAGTTATTTATAATTAAAAATGTGTGAATAGGGGAAAAACATAAAACTGATTTGCACCAGTAATCTCCTATACAAGAACCCGCCTACCAGTTACATTGCAGTTCCACAAACATCTTAAATATTCAGATCTAAAACCAAGATATTAAAACGCTAATTAAGCAACCAAGAAAAGTTGAAGCGCACCCAAATTGCTTGGAAAATCGGCCACCAGTAAGATAAAAAGCATAATGTTTGTTTAAAAATGTAAAAAATCTTAGACACATATACTATCGCAGCTCTGGATAAACGCCAACGCTAAGTAAATAAATAGAAAACTACACTTTATAAAAAACTAGCGGACCCGGACGCGGCTACGCCTGCTTGAAATATAAGAATATTTATTAAATATATTTATGAAATTATTTTCAGTTTTCAACAGAATTTGTAAGAAAATATAAGCTTAAATAATCAAAAAGAATAATAAGTAGAGACATATTATTAGAAAAAATATCTGAGTTATTGAAATGAACCAACAAAAGTAAAAGTAAGTAAAGGATATTCTTAATATTAGAAAAAGTACCTAAAGTTTTTCGTGCGTGCGTACATAGATATCGACTCTATGAAATAACTCTTTTTCTATATTAAATAGGATAATATTTGCAAGCAATATCAAATAAAATAACAAGAGCACCAAAGTGTAGCTTAAATTAATTATAAACAGCAAATAATTACATAATAATTAATAATAGTTGAAAATGTATGAAAATTTATAAAACCATCAACGTTATCTGCCCGTTCGCGTCGGTCATACTGTGCCGCCCGTAGGCTAGGTCATTACGAATCAGTGACATCTCCTTAATTATTTATTAGAATGTTATACAGTAAACTATAATTTCAATCTAGATAAAATGTTAAGAGTGATTATTATATTTATTTTCATAAGGATGAATATCAAAGTGTCGGGGTAACGGTCGCGTAGCGACGACGGTTGTTATTAACATGGCAGAATAAATTGCATGTCAAATGAGAAATAAGTATTTTAACAATTAGTATACTAGTGGACCCGAATGCGGCTACGCCCGCTTGAACAATACGAAAATTTATTAAGTATATTTATAAAATTATTTTTAGTTTTCAATGCATTTTCAGAGATACGTTAAGCAGCTCATTTTGGGTGACGTTTTCTAACAACAAACTTTGCAAATCGTTGCTTAGCAACGACGGTTGTTATTAACATGGCGGAATAAATTGCATGTCAAATTAATAAGTATTTTAATATATTAATATATATCGAAAATAATACAAATATGAGAAAACAAAGTATCCTATGTTCATCGCGAGACCCTCAAGTATCTTTATATGAGTAGGTATTTTATCACAATTAAATTAGTGGTTTGGCCCTGATTGCGTAAAAGACAGACAGACAGAGTTACTTTCAAATTTATAATATAGGTATGGATATGTGTAATGTAATGTTATATAGCCTATAGTACTTCTGAAGAATGCTGCTTTCATACAAAACAAAAACATAGTAAATCGGACCAGTAGATCCAGAGATCTTAGCGTTCAAACAGACAAACAAACAAACTCTTCCGTTTTATTATATTAGTATAGATATAACTCTATAAGTGTGGAAAAGGACATAAAAACTCACTTTTTAAAGGAGATTGAAGGAATCTAGTGTTAAGACTCTTCTATTTTACTTCACGATCAATTATTGAGATTCTGCCACTCGACAAGAAATATCTCGATAAATTAATTTTTAACAAAAAGAAAAACCGACTTCGAACAACGAACTAAAAAGTGAAAATATTTTTTCAAAGATTTTATAATTTTGAAGTCAGTGCCAAGTAAAACAAACAGGCTTAAACTCCACTAAGTTCCTTCAGCCTATATATAATATAAATTAATAGGAGGGCTATTTGCGGTATACAACTTAAGGCTAACAAAACAGTACATTACTTTTCAATGTATTTTTTAAAACTTGAACGAAAAAATTTTAATTATGTCGGTTTCAAATACAACTTAGCTTAGTTAGTACCCATAACTTCTTATTGAACAATTAAAACTACCAAGTACTCATATAACAGAGATAATAAAGCATTTTCTTGAAAAAAAAGTAAAGGAATGTTCAAAGAACTTTTATAAAATTAACTTAAAGTCCGTTTATTTTTAGTCATCTTTTAAAGCTTTTTGTAAAGTATACATTAGACTAACTTAACAATAATATTCTCAGTCAAAACACTGTAGAAACTAGATTGGCCTTTAAAAACCTTTTATTTGGCCAACGGCAGTTTGTGTTCAACCAAGACATGTATTTTTTAAGTCCACGTAATTTTGTATACTTTTATTTTTATTACAAAGAAATTTCGTGATGAAAAAGAAACTTTGGTAATAGAGTGATGAATAAAAATGTAATTATCAGACATGAGATATTCCAGTTACTTAAAAGGAATATTGTTACTAATTAGTTGATATTTGAGTAGAAAAAACTTACTTATAAAATAAGTACTATTTTGTTCGTTTTCTTTAAAAAAATGTATAATAAATTTTGCTCTACTGGATATGTATCCAAATGTTTCTAACCTTAAATCGAATACATAAATATTTATGACGGAGTCGATTACTTTGACGCATCCTGTCTGTCGGTCATTACTGAGTGACTGACGAACAGAATGCACAAACGAAATTGCTGGACTTAAGAGGTTGAAATTTGAAGATTACGAGATTGAAAATGAATGAGAGTACTAAGAGAATATTTCTTGAAATTTCTACGAAAACCGGAAAGAATCAATTTTTAAATTAACGCCTCAAAGTCCACGCAAGCAAAGTTGTAAGCACGATAAAATATAAACAAATATAAAATATATGTTAGTGTGAAATAGCAAAACAAAAATTAAATGCATCTCCAGCCAAGAACAGCACAAAGATAAATATTCAGCCATTTCAGTGATTATGTGTCGGGCGATACACGTAGAAAAATATCTCACTGTATCCCTTGGAATGACGCCAACAAGTATCGCATGCACGTACATGTATGTATGTTTGCGTATATTAATATTATACTCGAAAGTATATATAAAAAGGTCAAATGTACGTACAAATATTTCTTTTTAATAATTGTTATGCAATCCCCTACAAATGTATAAATTTAGACGCCATTTGTCTATAATCGCGATGGTTGTGACTGCGATTCCGTTTGGTGCACTTCATTAATTGAGTTTCCTTGCTCTGGTAACAAGACGAAACACGGCGTTGAGTACGAACATCGGGCGATGCGTGTGGAATGAGGTGTCTTAATGTTAGGCTGCCTCTGCTTACCCTGCAATATGCGGGATACAGCGTGAAGCTGGAAAAAAGTAGAATCAGACAAAACCATTCATCGCAACAAGCATCTCACTATAAGCTGTCGTTTAAATGACACATTATAAATCAATTTTGTATCCGATATTGTTATTGAATGACCTGCAATGTTTCGATTTGGCAAGCTTCAAGATAGCGCCTCGAATGTTACATTCTTTAATCTATTATCTGAGCTTTTAGAATATATATAAATATGTCAGTATCTGCTGATACGCAATGCCTCGAGAATTCGGTGTTAGTAGAGAACGAAAGGTCCAACATGCGGGATACAGTGTGAAGCTAAACCGATTTTGATTTAGTTTTTTGTTTGAAAGGTGATTTAATCGATAGTTTTCTTAGCCATGATTCAAAAAATATGTGTAGAAGTTTGAAGATTATCAGTTCTTTTATTTAGTTCTTTTAGTTAGTCGTTACTTTTCAGACCTTTTTGTGGGATTTTTTAATTATTTTAGTTTCTTGAAGGATGTTTTAAATTTCACTTTAGTAGCCTCACGCTGTACTGCCTGCTGGTGCTAAGACACATAGTTCACCATTTTCCGCCTAATTTTTGAGACATTGGGTAAAAGTAGCGGAACTTATCGCCGCCGCCTTTTTTTCTGCCACAGGCAGGATACAGCTTGAAACTAAAAATAAAAGACCTTAAAACCCATTATTCAAGATTCTACACAAAAGTCCTAAGAAATTTAATTGAAGGTGTCCTTTCATCTTGTTAAAAACGACTTAGCTTGTTTTTTCTGTCGCAGGCTCTACGACAAAGAAATATACATAATTATACTGCAGTGAAATAGGTACCCCATTAGTGATATTTGCAACGGAACGTGAACGACACGATTTTAGAATTTTTTACCATTTTGTATGGACATTTGGCTTTTTACTAACATTTTTGAGATGTCTAGACGAATCGAGTTTTTGATCTACAAAAATGAATTGAATTCTATTTTTATTTGAATCTAAGCTACAAGAGTTGAAAGATGAAAATGCTGTCGATGCACTATTCCATAGTTTGGAGAATGTTAACTGACTACTCACGAAATATATTTATAATACAAGTAACGTACGACTGTAAGCGCGTCGGCTTTGGGTTCGATCACCACTCGGGGAAATACAGTATTTAGTATTACCATTTCCTTACATAACGAGACAAGGCGGGGTGTTAATTTCCGCCTATTTCGCCGCCAGTAACCTTTAAAATTCAGGGGAAAATGGAGAATAGAGTGTTTATGCGTGCATTATGTTCCTTTCTACCTTGCTAGATGCGGGAAACGACGTGAACCTACATGTGATACTATCGCCTATACTGTTGTAGATATAATATATTCCTCCTAGCGTCAGAATGTAAAGGCGATTGTTGAGGATTGTTCGATATTTTCCAAATGCTATTTACACTTCCAGTCTCTGCTAAAATATGACATTGCATTTGGCCACAACGGAATTAAATGTATATGAAACGAATTAAAAAAATTAAAGTTATTGAACCTTGTCAATTAATTAGCTCCACAAGTACTATTAAAAATATAAACAGAAACATATCAAAATATGCGACAGACTTATTAAACAACAAACTTAACATGTGAACAATCACTCCGCTCTCCCCTTCACCTATTATATGTACCTATCATTTTTAATTTAAACCCATTACCTTTAAATACGAAGTTGGTTAAACAACAAACGAATAAACTAGAGGGGCTACTTTTCTAAATTATATTCTGTATCGCAAAGTCTGAGCATTACAAAGGCAATACTTAGACATAATTATGCTGCATTCGAGCTGTGTAGGCATCTCGTTACTGGAAGTTCTTTACAAAATACGATGTATACGACACGATTAAATAAAAAAAAATATTTGACATTTTTGTCGTCATGTTGAGGTATGAGGGTATCGTATCGTGTCTTAAGAAGATTTATGCATCAATTATATAGAATACTAAGTGTTTATGCTTAAGGATTTATTTTTATTTGTCGTGTAACGGTTTTTTAATATTAGCAATATTCGTCTGACTGTAGACGCGATTATTATTATATATAAGTAAAAAAAAATTAAATCCGCTTCAAACTGCACACATTACGGTAGGCATAGGGAACCTAATGTTAACACACTTCGTTTTCGCCTTTCCGCAGAATTCTGGAGGCATTGGCGAAAGTCTACGCCGCGCCTTGCCTCGACAAACGTTTTTCGAGCGAAGAAATGAAAATATAACTCGAGTGGGGATCGAACCCAGAACCAGTCGCGTGTACAGTCACACGATGTGCCCATGCGCCAAGTCTGGCCTCACTAAGATGATTCATTAAATGAAGGCGAATAAAATTTAGTGACTACTTTCAATAATAATTGTTCACTATAAACACTTTTATTACCATTATCTTTAATTTCAACATTTATTTGTAAGAAATAAAACTGTAAGTCCTATTGAAATACATAATTTTAAATGTAAAATTCTAAACATACCGCAAAGAGTAAGCGATCAAAACGTACCGAAGACTGATTTCCATAAATAACAGCGAGGACTGTAACGACGCTTTTAACGAATCCTTATCCCTTTATTATGAAAGCTGTGACAGTGTATTAAATATAATTTTTATTTTCCTTTTTCACGTCTAAGGAGTTGTCATTCGGAGAATTGGAATAAGCGTTAAACGTTAAAGAAATTTATATTATAGGTACCTGCATACCTGCATATTTAAAATTAAAAACAAAAACATCATTATCATTAAGTCTGGCCCAATGACTTTCTAACCGTAGACGTGATGATAGTGGGTTCGATACTTTCTCAGGATAACCAATTATTTTAATTTCCTCACTCCAGCAAGATAAAACACAGCGTTGTGTTAGGTCTATTACCACACATTAATCAATCTGAAATTCAATTGACACTAGTAGGAATAATATATGATAAATTCGTCCAGTTAGTTTCAAGCAGCGATGCAGTTACAACAAATATAACAAGCACCAGCTTATACGAGGATGTGACTATGTAGCCTGAGATATTAAATTAATAACAAGAAATATATCTTTTTTGACACACTGTATCCCGCACATAGCAGGGAAGGAATAAGGAACCTAGTTAAGAGAAAGCTCGTTCCCATTAAGACATTTCCGTTCCCCACTTTCCGTCGATTTTTTGAGGCATTGCGTGTTAAGTGACGAAATTCACCTTGTTGAACGTTAGTGTTATCACAAATACAGTCCGCTCGACGGCCGCAAGCCGAAGTTCGAGTTAAGCGCCTCATTTACCTCAAGTTCGAAAAGAACGCCACCATTTACCTCGTTACCAGGGCGAGAAAATGAAAATATCAAATATTTCATCTCCTCGAGTGGAAATTGAACCCTGCAACTCAAAAAAAATACACAATATTCATTTTAATTTCATAACAAGCGGCGTTGAGTTCCGCCACTCAACACGCAATGCCTACAGAATACGGCGGAAAGTTTGGAACGGAGTGTCTTAACACTATGTTCCTAGATTAGCACTAGATTCCCTCTACTGACCCTATTATTTGCGGTACGTAGCGTGATTTTAAAAAAGGAAAGATTTTTTTCTTTTACAAACTTTCGGAAGATAAAAGAAAAAAGAGGTTAATTACGTTTCGATGTTGAAATTTAAATGAAATTATCATAATTTACAATTCCTTTATAGGCTTTGAGTAAATACGACGGTGTAATTAACTTTAGGTAATGGAAGTAAAAATATTTTATTAATAATTTTCCTGTCTCTCCAATATTGAAATAATTCCAAGTAAAATTCCAAGAAAAATAAAATAATTTCTATATATTTGTATGATAATTGAGATATAATTAATATAAATTTCGATAAGGTATAGTAGAACAGCGTCTTATTGTAAACGTGATGGCAGTGAGTTAGATACACATTTAGGGGAACGATTAAATTTAAATTATTTTCATTTCCCTGCTCTGGTCGAAAAGACGAAAGCGTCTCGAAAATTGGACTGTTTTGCATTTTTTATTTTTCTACTTGGGCTTAATTTTGAAGCCCATGTCAATTCAAATAACGTAATACGTAGGTATACTTTATAAGATTTTCTTAATATATTTTCTTATGGAGAATTCCAGGTGAGAATAATATAAAAATTACCCTGGATTTCAAATACGGTACTATCTCAATTAACATTAGAACCATTACAAACACAGAATTTGAAAAATAGTAAAAGCATAATATTTCACAAAAAAAAAAAAAAATTTCCAATACAAATATTCTTCATACAAATTCGCTGGTATTTGCAGCGGTGTAAGAAATCTGTCGTACACAATGCCCGTATAGAGGAGCGAGGACGTAGTGAAGTAGCATATACGAGGATAATTCATCGATTTCGATAAAATTCATAAATTTTACCTAAGAAATGCCTTTTGATTCAGTATACTTTTTAATTTCACCCTTCATCCCTTATATAGCAGCTTCAGTTAGTGGAAAGATAATATTATAGAGATACTCCTTTTCTACCCTTTACTACGCAATTTCTGAGAAATTGTATTTTGCGTGACAGAATTCAACGCCATGCTTTGCTTTATTACCACAGCGTGAAAATGACAATAATTTATTTCTTCAAAGTCGTTCGAAGAACTCTAAGTCCTTACGAATAAAAACTTATAAAACACGCTTATAATTCTCAAATTATGCAATAACCAAAAGTATCGACAGTCGTCGTATTACCGTCACTAAAGTAAGTCCCGATCTTTAGATTTATTGAAAGGAAAATGCATTTAGTCACGTACAAAATTGTCGATGACTTTATTGGCCCTGTGGGATTACAGTACTCGTATAAAGATGGAATTACATACAAGATTTGTACAAATTAAAAGCAACTTCACGCTTTTTCCCATAAAGCTGGATAGATATACAATTTTTGAGACATTGCGTATGGAGTGGCGGAACTCAACGCTGTGGTTTGCATTACCACAGGTTATGGGCAATTAAAAAAAGTCTTTCATTTATAAAGATAAAATCTTTGTATATTATATATATGAGAAACGGTTAATTTCAGTAAGATCAGATTTATTATGTAATTGACTCTAATATGAGGCCAAGCTATTTTAGTTTCAGTACTGGCGGAGAAACTTTCACCACAAGTCGGTAGGGAAACTAACAGATTAATAAAAGCATTATCTATAATATTATTATTTATATCGGAGCAGTAAACTCATTATGGATGTGAATTGAAATCTAACTCGGTTAAATAGTAAAGTTTTCTCTCTTTTATAGCTTCATCCCTTTCCCGAACACGTATAGGTAGAGTAAACCTAGTATTAAAACACTCTGCTAGCTACTTTCCGCAAAATTTTCGCGATATTTCACATTTTACGTCCACATCGTAATTTGCAAAATAAGAAAATGCAGCGGCAGCAGCAGCAGCATGAAGCGCGGCGTTATATTATGTCACCTAACACTTTATATAATTAAATAAACAGATAAAAATGTGGAGGACGGAGTGTCTTAACACTCTTAGCAATTATTATCTCTGCTTACCCTGGGAAGAAGTGAAGAAGAAACAATTAGATGCAAAAAAGGGCTCATATTTTAAATGGAAACTACAAATTTGCCGGGTTTAATTGTTTCACGTACTTTGAAGTAGGATAATTAGATATTAATAGCATAATTTAGGGGAAAATTTGTTCTTGAAGAGCTGTAATAACCGCCATTATGTTTTGAAAAGGTTAAAAGTGTTGCCGTTTTTAAGGAAATTCGCTAAATATCAGTAACATGCTAATTCAATTGGACATTTTTTGGCTTTTGTGTTAAATTGAATGTAAAACTGCCTACCTAGTACAGTACCTAGTACAGGCGTAGTAATGCATTATCTGACTACGTCGCGACAGTTGTGAATTCGATTCCCACAGGGGGGAATGTTTATATTTAAATTACCTAAATTTTTCGCTATGGTAAAAAAAGCGCGGTGTTGAGTTCCGCCGCCACATACTCTCGCGGGCGCCACATACTTACTACTATATTGGGCGGTGAGTGGGAAATGGAAGTGTCCTGGCTATCTGCCTACCTATCCTGTTACACGGGAAAAAACTTAAGACTATAACTGCGAGAGTAAATAAATAAACATATTCAAAAGCGACCGAACAGCTTTAACTTAGCCTTTACTATAAATTCTGCTATCTCACTACATTTAATAAAGAGAAACTCTTGAATAGAATAGAATTCGCACCAAATATGTTAAATTTGTTTGTTCATGCCCATTTTGTTTGTAGACAGTTGGGCTATTGTTTTTGGCCAATTCCAGTGCAATCGGTGTTTTTGTTACTTTTCGTGTTTTATACGAGTACTAGGTAGACAATGTGAGGCCAGTAGTGGCACAGGGCACAAGCGTGCGACTGTAAGCGCAAAGCTTGTGGGTACGATTCCCATCCGGAGGAATGAAATATTTAATTATTTTCTCGCTCTAGTTTTCTCGCTCTAGAAAAGCGCGGCGTTTCGTCACTCAACACGCAACGCCTCCGAGTGTGGGGACGGAAGTGTCTTAGCACTAGGCAAACGCGACAGTTGTGAGTTTGATTACCATTCGGCGGAGTGAATTATTTAATATTTTTATTCTAAGCGCGGCGTTGAGTTCCACCACTCAACACACAATTTAACCTTTATATTAGGTTTTGCTCTTCTTACCCTGCGAAATGCGGGATGAAGGGTAAAACACCACCACACTACAAAACATGAATAAGAAACACAAATATATATTATATAAAAGCAGAAACCCCAAACAAATTAAACTTCGCAGCGTCCAAAATCATTGCAGAGATAAAATGATAGTACGCGTTGATTACATTATTATTTGATAAATGGGTCACTGGTTCGTTTCACGCTTGTGTAACTCTTGTTTATACTTGCCTGTAGGTACTTAAATATGTATGAAATTTAGCAAATTTGCTTATAATATTAAGTTCCCGTTGTATCTGCATATAGCGGAGAAGGCAAAATTTAAGTGTTAACACACTCCGTTCTTCATGCACCGCCCAATTCTTGAAACATTGTGTGTTGAGTGGCGAAATGTAACGTCGCTAGTTCTCTGCTTTCTGGCTGAATTTGACATACTCCGAGTTGAGTTTCGGAACTCAAAGTCATTCTTCGTTTTACCAAAGCGAAAGAAAATTGTTTATTAGTTTCTATAGGGCTATTCTTCTGACCACACCAGTACTATTCTGGTTACACCACACCTGGTTGTAACCAGAATAGTAGGCAGAGGGAATGTAGTATTAAAATACCAGATTCCTTCTAAAAGTTAGCATTGCTTTATATTTTGCATTTAATTGTTACGGTTAATGATTAATAATAAAAGTGTTTTAGGTTTTACAGTTCACGTAAACGAAATCTCGGGCGACGACTAGTTTATATAAAATAACCTAACCTGGAGTATATCGAAGCGTATTTCAAATGCAAGTTAGATTTTTCACATATCTTCATTGCATACCGGATGCAAGATGGCGACGCGACGTCACCTACATCCGGCCGCGGCCGGAAACGTCAAACTTTGCACCAGCTTCCTGTTATTGAATTTCAAAGTAGTTTTCCGTTTCAAATTCACTTCGTTTTGCAATTTTAATTCAAGATGAAAGTAGGTGTTTTTTTCTGTTTCTTTAGAGGAACTAGGTTATAGCTGTTTTAATATATTTTATAGTGTTATAATAGTAACGTTTTGTAGGAAATGCATTGTTTATATAGAAACTACTTATGCACTGTACCCCGTATGTAGGAGGGTAAACAGAAGCAACCTAGTATCGGTTCCAGAGTGGCGCAACTGAATGTTGCATCTTATTTTGTTACCGTTCAAATGTAGGAGGATCCCTCACAAGGGATATAGGGTGAAGCTAAGATGTTGAGATAGACAGAGAACACACCCCGTTGTCTAGTTTCCGCCAAACTTTCAAGGTATAACGTGTTGAATAGCAAAACTTCTTACCAGAGTGAGGATATGAAAATTATTAATTCCTACGAGTGGAAATCGAGCCCACAGCCGTCACAGTCTGACGTTACCTCCACCGTACTACACGATACATAAATACGTGTAGCGTATATTTTGATGGCGTTACAAGATTTATATTGGCCTTAAAAATCGCTTTACCTAATGATATTACTGCATGATTTATGAAAGGTATAAAATTGTCGTAAAATTTTTCAAGAAAATTATGCCGCCGATGAATATTTCCAATATGAAATAAATTAAAAGTTTTTATGTAGCTACGAGTATATGAAAGGGGCGCAGCGTCGCAGCATCTGACTATAACGCGATGGCTGTGGGTTCAATTTCTTCTTTTGGGAATAGGTTATTTTCATTTCTCTATCGTTATTCGCAATAGATAAAGAGCAGCGTTGCGTTCCGCCACTTAACACGCAGTTTCTTAAAAATGAGGCCAAACACAGTTTCGTCTTATATGATATTTACTCTGCGTGTCCTACTTGTAGACGCGGGATTCATGTAAAGCTTAACAAAATGTACTTGAAAATTTGGTTAATAATTAACGATGTTCTTTAATGATACTTTCTTAGCTTCTGTAAAACGCGTAGTAGTGTGATATTACGTGGTTTTGGCGCAATTAGATATGTGATGGTCGTACGTTTAATAATATTTCAGTTTACTTTCAATTTTAATCAGATATGTACTAAAGAAAGAAAAATATTTAGAAATATATTTTTTTTATTGTAGTAGAAATCGAACCCTCCGCCTCCAAACCGTCCAGGGCTCTAGCCAATTAAGTAAGATGTTCTTGTCGAGGTTATCTTCTTATATAATTAGTATTAAAAAAATACAATTTACGAATTTCTCTACAGAGATGCTAAGAACCATCATTTATCAAAAGAAAATGCTATTTACTAAGTAGTTTAAACATTTTTTGAGGTTGCCTTGGCGCACTGCATCTATCCATAAACATGACATTTTTGGGTTTGATTCCCATACTTTTCTCTAGGAACAAGACGAATCGCTGAGTTCAGCCAGAGAGAGACCAGAGTGTTGTATTTCTAAGTTTCATTCTTATTTAAATGAATGTGAGAGTTTCATTGAGACAACTAATATAAAACTAATATAACTAAGAGGCAAAGGTGTTATAAAATTGCTTAATACTTCAGTTTAGTAAATATTTCTTAATCCGTCGCGCTGGATGCGGGAATTCTTAGGGGAGGCCTATAGGTATCCAGGCAGCCTATATTCCCGTCATAAAATTGTAAATGATGATGAAACATTCCTTCAAACCCAAGATGATACTCAACTATCTTTAACCTAGCAATAACCGAAAAAAGATTTCATAAAAATAAACTTTAACTTGAAAAATCCACTTTGATGCCGCACAAAAGGCTTCCTACCAACAAAATCTTGCTTTGTCTTCATTTTTGCGGCAACTTCACTCCCATTTTGCGGTATTTCATGGAAATTAGGTCGTAAGATAAGTTATCTGGGTCTAGGCATATATCTAGGCCATGTATTTTGGCGGTCGGCCTGAAAACCTGTGTTTGTCCTGGGCATTATGTACTAACATGAATATTCATTTCGGTGACCGGAAGCTCGCTTGGCGTTTTATGGTCTGTGGTCTTCTAAGCCTAACTGGTATATCGGAATTACTGTATTCTATACATGTAATATGGCGTGCAAGCAACGCACGTGGCGGAGCAGTATGGTAGTTAAAATATAACACTAGGTTCCCTGGTTCCCTCTGCCTACCGTGGTACGTTACACTTACAGCCAGACATTGTCGACACCGCTGCGCCACGATGGTATCATATTTCGCCTTGAATTTTATAACATGATTTATGCGATGTCATTAGCTAAATTGGATTTTTCAAGGTTATTGGAAAAAGGATTATATTCTTAAGACGTTCGAGCGTATACTTATATCTACTACAAAAAATATTAGGTTAAATATATTGAAAATGCAAATTACGCTCCGACACCCAAATCAATAATAATTAGGCCTCTAAGGTACTTGAGTGAATTATAAAACAGTAGATATTATCCGTGAAAATACTGAAGCAGTTCCACAACTTTTTCCGCATAGCGGGAGAAATCATAGGCGAGAGATCCTAGTGTTAAGACCTGGAACGGGAATCAAACCCACAAACTATCGCGTTCACAGTCACGTGACTGACTGGCGCACCCTATGACTGGCCTCTGGAGTGATCATTAGATTTTGTGGAACTGCTTCTGAGACGCCGTTCTAACATTCTTTTTTGTTAAAAGCGTATAGAATAAATGAGTACAGTAGAATAGAAGTTAAAGTTGTAGATAACTAACTTTCACGGTAACAGAATGTAATTAGTGCCGTTAGTAACACATGCCGCTAATATATGGATATATTCAGCGTAGGTTAGGATTTAAAGTTTTTGTTTAATATAGTAATTATTGAAATTTTTAAGGCTTACAGTGCAAATATACCAAAAAAATTAGAACTAAGGACAAACACCTCGGTTTCCAGCCCGAGCGGAGATCATGTTGAACTCACAAGAACAAACTGCATGCTTGTATTTCCACCAATAAATTATCAAGCGGAAAGGACTGAGCGAGCAGAAAGTGTTGAAATGGACTCGGCCAGTTCCAGGGAGCGGAGCGAAGTAATTATAAAATACAAAACTCTCTCTCTTGGTGGAAATCTAAACCTATTTTAGTAAAATAAAGTGTGTAAATAGTATTTCCGCAAACATTGACATATTTATCTTCTTCTTTTAAGGAGTTACGGGACACCATATGAGCTATATATGTGGTATATATATAAATTGTTTAACATTCAAACACGGTGGAGTGGGGCGCTATAATTTAAAACATTTATTTTGACACTGCAATATACATTCATGGACTGTATACATATAATTGTGGATACAATTTCCTCTCGGGGTAGAGAAATGAAGCTCAGCGTTGACTTCCGCCATTCAACACGATTTCTCTAAAATTGGGCGGTGCTTGAAGAACGAAATGTCTTGACACAAGTTTCCTTTCCCTATCCTACAATATGCGGGATACAACATGAAGTAAAAAAATACATTAATATAGATCTCCCTTTACAGGAACAGTCTTGATAATAGTTACGAAAAGCAACCACCAAACTTTTCTATAGAGTTTAAAATGTATACTTATATATCTACGAATACATACAAAACGATTGTAGAAGGGTCTTTAATATTCTCAAATGGAATGTCAAGCAAAAATCTACTTTAATATAGGGAAAATAGAGTATATTTTATATTTCCTTAAAGAAAAATCTTCATAACTCACTCTTTGGAAGTTGACAAAACTTGAAATTTTATCGAAATATTTCGAAAGCATCGAGAAAAGATGATTTACAGACAAACTTATGTGGAATTGGCGTTCGCTACTTGTGCAATTCAAACAAAATTTAAACGTTGGTCTCACAATAACAGTGTATATTGAAAATTTTGTGTGAAAGACATTTTGGATAGTGTCCAAGAGGTGCAGATTCAAATTTTATGTTTCGTTTCGCAACTTAGGCAGAGAGAACCTGTGTCAAGTGTCAAGACGTGAAGAGTGAACTCAACGCCGCACTTTTTTTACCAGAATATTTTTTTTAGCTTCATGGATATAGCAGGGTAGACAGAAGGGATCTAGTGTTCACTCAACACTCTGCTCTACACGCTCCTCCCAAGAGCTTACCAAAGCGAGAAAATAAAAATAGCTCCATCCCCCGAATGGATATCAAGCCCACAGCCACCGCACTTACAGTACTCGCTGCTTGTAGATACATTAATATTACTCGAAATTATAATCGAATCTATAGCCCTTATTGTACTCTTCGACTTCTCTAAGCTGCGATAGTTACAAACTTTCTGTTGACAAATATCAAAACAAAATTAATTCTGTCACATACATGCATTACATACACACATATAAACGGGAACAAACTATGACATGTTGGCAACACTCAGTCGACAGATGTCAAGCGGCGTCAGACTTGCCGCCAATTTAGATAACTACGGCGGTTAGTACGGGATTTATTAGAGTTATGGGATTTCCCTTTGATTTGAACGAAAAAAAAAACAATTTTAAAATACAGCTTTTGGAAGAGTTTTAACAGAATTTCGTATGAAAAAGTCGAATATTCAAGCTATAAATTCATCAACGCGTAATATCAATCACTTTTGGAGTAAATTAAACGTGACATGCGAGCAAATATGTTTTTTGTTTTAAAATAATGTTTATGGCACTATTTTGGTGTATCCCGAACATAGAAGGACAAGAAGGGTAAGCTAATTCAATCAGCTTACCCTTCCTGTCCTTCTTCTCCTGTCCTTCTATATTATATAGCGATATTCATATAGCGATACTATCGCTACTTAACAGTAAAATCGGCTTGTGTCTTATCATTAGATTCCCTCAGCCCTAATCTAGTATCAATCAAATTGCCGTAACTAATATCAAAAATCAAAAAATCAAATCCACATAAAGTCAACTAAAACCTTATCAATCATTGCTAAAACTAAATAAATCCTGCATTATTCACAACGATTCCGGCCTTCGTCATTTCATAAAAAAAACGAATTGACAGGTATTGGGCGGCAATGACAGTTACGCATTTGGCGCCAAATTTGACAGATGTGTCATTGAATAGTTACTTTTTGTTTACTTTCAGAACCAATATTATACTTCTTTTTTCAATATGAAATATTTCGTTCTTTTTATACTTTACAAGCTTTACCTATGGCTTTGCCCGCTTGGTCAAATGGAAATACCTAAGAATTGTGTATCACGCTCCTGGTAACACATAAACTTCTGTTTTTGCAACATTTTTCATTGTTACTTTGCTCATATTATTTATAGCTTGATATACATATATAATCTGCATATTTCCTCGATAACTGTTCTATGTTTTAGCAAAAAACCAACCTCGTACAGACACATTAATTACTAAGTTGTCGTTATTTTCAGTGCAATGGGTTGTAAATATCCATACCTTTGTATATATTTTTATGTTAAAATATTTTAAATAATTATTGAGGTCGATGTGGCATAATTTCAACTTAAAATTATTAGTCTTAAAATATATATTTTTTATATTATTAAAAATACTTATCAGACTGCATATTCAGCTAGGATAGCGATTTTATTATTTCTACAAGTCAGTCTTTGTGGATTTTGCTACACATACATAAAAATCAAAATAGATACTCACAAATGGTGAGATGAGATGAGCCAAAATATAAACATATTAGCATAATTTGTGTTTAAAATATTTCAACATGTTTAAACACTCCTGAATGTTTAATTCTAAGCATCTCGAAGTAATATTCCTTATTCAACGTGAAAGCGTTAGGTGTTATCTCGGCGTACCTCTATTCACGTTGTTAGGTATTAAATCAGGTCTTAGTCTAGACTACACTCTCAGAATCTTGAGCTAAATTCATTTTATGTTATTTTTTCCTTATTTATATTATATGTAAGATATTTTTTCCGTACCTCACGTTGTATCTCATATAGTATGGTAAACAGAGTTTTGTATATTTGAGGGGTACGTGGCGCAGGGCACAAGCGTGTGACTATAAACGCAACATGTTGTGAGTTCGATTCCCACTGGAGGAAATAAAATAGTTAATATTTTCATTTCTTTGCTTCGGTAATGAGGCAAAGCAAGCTCACCACTTAACACTTAATGCATTGAAAATTAATCAGAAAGTGGGGGGAGTGTCTTAACACTGTGTCCCCTTTGCCTACGCTGCTGCTTGCGGAATACAGCGTGGAACGAAAAAAGTACTTATTCAAACTTTTGTAAAACAAGAATTTATCTAAAATATTCTATATATCTCTGCTTTGAAGTTTCTTAACTTTCAGCGAAGACAAATTGTAAAATTGATTGCAGACCAACATACGAGCCAACAAATCATAATTCAATATAACGAACCACCCATCCAATCACGGGCTGCTACCGCCGACGCTTAACCAACAACTTGTTAGATTCAATTTTGGATACAATTGAATTTTTAAAATAAGCCGTAGGTATTTGTTCATAAAAGAACGTAATTTCAGTAAGAATATTACGTTAAACAAAATCTGAGCAATCAACTAATGATGTTAAGTGGAATTGTGATTGAGGACTGGGGAGGGGAAAAGTGATTGGAAAACTCTTTTTCAAATATTGTATCTTTACCTATTTATCTCCTATCTCTAAGTAGCAACATAGGTGCACAAGTGTGTGACTGTTGTCGGTGGCATTCCCACTTGAGAAAATAAAATATTTAACTCTTTTATTTCGTCGCTCTGGTAAAGAGGCAAAACGCGGCGTTAAGTTCCGCCTCTCGACAGGCAATTTCAAGCTTCTCAGGTTCCCTCTGCCTACCTCCTTCCATCTCCACCCCATAACGCCTGCTATGTGCAAGATACAGCATGAAGTCATGTAGTAGGACAACGGTTGTGTTTTTGTTTTCCACTAGGAGGAATGTCAGCGTCTTACCATAATTCTGATGGTAAAATTGAGTTCCACTTGGATAGTAAAGTATTAGTGAGTTCGATGAATATATTTAAGTTCCGAAAGAAAATGAACACTTGAGAAAATGAATCTTGCATAAAATAATAGATTCCCACGAATAAAAAGAAAGAATAAAATAAAAAGTGTATTTGCCTTTGCTTGTAGCACGCGATTGTATCAGGACGACGCGACGGGTATAATGACAAGGCGTGTTTAAAGCTTTTAAGCTCGTTAGTGACATTTTTGTACTTTTCATTTAATAATTGAGGCCAGTCGTGGTGCAGGGGCACAAAGTGTGGCTCAAATCGCGACTGGTTGTGGTTTGGATCCTTACTCGAGCAAATTAAATATTTATTTATCACGCAATGATAGAATTTTTTATTAATCGTATATTTTTTTCCACAGTAAAACCAAAATCGGTGCAAGTAATAACCGACCAGGGCCAGGAGTTATCAGATGGAGATATCTTCGGTTCTCTGCTGGAGAGACAGAGGGTGAATATAAGCTGTATAGTGAAGGAAGGAAAACCTCAGCCGAAGGTGACTTGGTACTTTAATGGAAAAGAACGTTTGGATGGTAAGTTTTTATATTAATTTTGAATGTTAGAAGTATGTCATCGGCATCAGTTCAGGATGATCAAAATGCAATAATAATTAATCAAAAAATTAAAAATGGGAGTGACTTAACCCCAGGCTCCCTTTACCAAGAGGCTTCACTGTTATATATCTTTTAACGTTAACTAATACCAAGACTTGAAAAACATACCTATAAATTGAAGTTTCTAACACTATTTACCACAAATTACAAAACTAGATAGCTCCCACAGATTACCTAACTCATTACGGGAGTGGGGCAGTCTAAATCGTACCCCTTATCTGTCGATAAATTAGAAATCGCATTCTGTTCGAATGCATTTCATTAATGTAGAGACCTATTTTGTAAAGTCTGCTATAAATTAAAATATTACAGAGATTTGTGTTCCATTTCTTGTGATCAAATGTATTAACAGTTTATTACAAATTCCTAGAACAATATGCGCGACGGTTGTAGGTTCTGTTCCCACTTGACGAAATAATGTTTTTCCTATAAATATCCTATAAATCCTATACTCAATTAAAATCTCCGGGACTTAAAAAAATACATTGAAACTTCACTAATTTTAATATTTATAAGTTTTTGAGTTNTAATATTTATATGTTTTTGAGATAGAGTGTCTTAACACTAGGTTCCCTTACTTAACCTGTTATACGGGAATCTATTAAAAGGATAAAGTCAAAATACAAATTAAAATGTTAAAATTTACATATTTGTAATAAAATATCCTTACCGCGCTATATTATTGGATAACAGCGGCTCCAACATACTCGAAATGCTTACCTCGGGGACTCTACCAAAATTCTTCATTCTCTACCAGCTGAATACAAAATGTTGGCTTGAACATCGATTTAGATTAGTTTTTCAATATAATAGTATTTTTTGTTTGATTTAAAACGTCCTATGTTGGAATTCTATATCCGGTCGGTATGTAGAATTATAAAATGGATAAAAAATAATTTAGGAGTTATATTATTTTATATACTTCTTGAAATATTTTTCAGATACTTTGGAGAGTAAACATTATAGAAAATATAATATTTTTTTTTTTCACTTTCCGCCTTTATGGATCTCAACGCCGCCTTTTGATCCGTTACCAGAGCTTGGAAATGAAAATATTAAATATTTCATTTCCTCAAGTGGGAATCGCACAACCGATCTCTTACAGACACTCGCTTGTGCGCCCTCATCACGACTGGCATCAAGAATAATTTAAAAATATAACAAAAAAATAACACTATAAAAACTTGACACTAGATTTCTTCCACTTTATTTATATACAAAATCCACTATCCAACTTATTTAACAAAATTTATCAAAAACTATCTAACAAAGTAAAAATTGTATAAAGGAACAACCAAACTGTTTTAGGTGAAGCAATTTAGTATGTAGACAAGCAACTCTATCACACGGGCCGTCGAAATTGGCGGTCGCGGGTTAAATGGTGAACCTAACCTTTGTTAATATTAAATATACTTGAAATGGATTAAGTTTTAAGTTTTCAGCTTCACGCTGTAGCCCTATACAGCAGGCACAGTGAACCAAGTGTTAAGACATTCCGTTCCCCACGCACCGCCTATATTGTTTGAGTTATTATTTTATAGTACCTTACTGTAAGCGTAATAGTTGTAATTTCGATCTTCACTCAATCAAGGCAATGATTTTATTTTATTATTTTTAATTTCCAGTCTAGTAGACAAAGCTTAACATAAAACCTGGACAAAAACAGGGACCGGAGTGTCTTAGCACCACGATTCATTCAGCCTACCCTGTTTTGCAGGCTACAGCGTGAAGTTGAAATAAGAAATAAAATTCTCCACTAACAAATATTCACTTTCCAAACCCCAAATATTTGAAGTATATTTAGAATTTAACCCGCATAATGGTATCGTTTGCTCAGACATTTTGTATTCCACAGACGCTTGTGATGTAGTACTGTACGTCACCTTGCATTTTCAATAGTATTGCCCGTTTGAATTCTGTTCCAGATATATTTGTATTGAAAACAGGTTATTTTTGAGCAATTTTCTATACGATACTATAACTAGCTGCCTGTACCTACGGGGACTAGGATATTAATCTATGACCTACATAATAAGCACGTTCTAGTACTACTGTACCTAGAACAATATTGCAAATTTGAAAGTTCAATTATACTTCTTTATTGAAATAAATTGAAACACTGTAGGATCAACGTTAGCGCCACTAGAGGCCAGTCGTGGCGCAGGGGTACATGCGTGCGACTGTAAAGGTGACATATCGTAGGTTCGATTCCCATTCGGGGAATGAACTATTTAACATTTTCCTTTACTCGCTCTGGTAACGAGGCAAAGCGTGGTATTGATTTCCGCCACTCAACAAGCAATGCCTCAAGAATTCAGCGAAAAATGGGGAACAGAGTCTTAACATTATTCCCCACTAACCAGGGTAGGCAGAGGTTACCTAAGAACTCAATGTTAAGACTGAAAGTGTGAATCCAAAAAAGAAGTTTCAAACCACAGAAGTGCCAATGATTAAATAGTAAAATGGGCAAATAAGGTCAAAAGTAAATCAAGTAACTGTAAACGCGATGGTTACAGGTTCGGTTCTAATTCGGGGAATAAATTATTTAATATTTTACTTCCCTCAGCCTGGTAACAACAAAACCAACACTCAATGCCCCGAAAATTGGGCGGAAAGTGATGAACAGGTTCCTTCTGCCTAACCTGCTGATGCAACGTAAAGCTATTTCAAAATATTACATTCAAACATCACGTATTATGCACTGAGGCACGCCATCTTGCATTACCCTTTTGAATGCTCTTCCACATAAAGCTACATTTTTATTGAAAGATGGTTACTTTAATAAAATTTAAGGATGAAAATTACTTTATATATTTGAATTTTATGTTAAAAGCATTACTGTTTTTAACATAAAATTCATAAAATTCAAAACTAATTTTCGACCGCTATTTTGTTCCGTGGACTTTAAGACGTAAAATTAAAAATTCCATTTATCTCACTTCCATAGCAATTACAAAAAATCCTCTCATTGATCTCCCCTAGTCTTAATATAATATGAGTACGTTAAAAAACACGTTTTAAAGTGTTTTTTATAAAATCTTATTTCGTTAACCCAGTCTTGGCTTAGAAATATTGCAGTAAAGATTAATATTGCAGCAAATATCCACGAATGGAAATGGAACCTACGACCGTCACGTCTACGGTCAAAGGGCCTTACTCCATACCTATATTATAAATTCGAAGGTAACTCTATCTGTCTGTCTGTCTGTCTTTTACGCAATCAGGGCCAAACCGCTAATTTAATTGTGATAAAATACTCATATAGAGATAGATACTTGAGGGTCTCAAGATGAACATAGGATACTTTTTTTTCTCATATTTGTAATGTTTTCGATATACTCGTATACCAATTTATTAAAATACATATTAATTTGACATGCAATTTATTCCGCCATGTCAATAACAACCGTCGCTATGCGACCGTTGCTTAGCAAAAAATAGCAAAGTTTGTTGTTAGAAAACGTCACCCAAAATGAGCTTGCTTAACGCATCTCTCTATTGAAAACTGGAAATAAATTTTCTTCTTCCTGGCATTAATCCCGGCTATTGCCAGGGTCTGCCTTCCTACTCAATCTACTCCACTTTGCACGGTCTTTTGCGTCCTCGGCGGTTAGACCATTGGCTCTCATGTCCTGCATCACGACATCCAACCAGCGCTTCCTTGGGCGTCCGGGGAGTCGCGCCCCAGGAACTGGTATAGCAAAGCACTTGCGTCCGACATAGTTCTTAGGCCTGAAACTGAAAATAAATATATTTAATAAATATTCGTATAGTTCAAGCGGGCGTAGCCGCGTTGGGGTCCACTAGTATATTATATAATTAATATTAAAAAATCAGTTGCATACTTCAATTTGCATTACTTTTGACCTCATTATAATGTACGTATGACTGAATCCAGGTGAATGAAGCTACCGATATTGAACTATCATATCGGTAACCACTTCAAATTCGAAAGGCTCTTTTGTATTTCAAGAGTTAATTATATCGTTTTTTTTTATGAAAATGTAATATTTTTATACATATATCTACGGCATTTAGCAGAATAATTAATTTTTAACAAAAAGAAAAACCGACTTCTAACAACGAACTAAAAACTGAAAAATAATTTTACAAAGATTTTATAATTTTGAAGTCAGTGCCAAGTAAAACAAACAGGCTTAGTAATTAGATATTGTAGTAAGGCTGTTTTACCATTAGTTTGACACCGACTTCAAAATTATAAAATCTTTGTAATATTATTTTTCACTTTTTAGTTCGTTGTTAGAAGTCGGTTTTTCTTTTTGTTAAAAAATAATGTGTTCGGGCGAATTGAGAATCTCCCTTTTTTGAAGTTGATTGAAAATGAGAACATCCTCTTTTATGAGGTGGGTTAAAAGGAAATGCAACGATCAGGAATCTCACTTCTGACATCAAGTTTTCGCTTGTAACTATAACAGTATAATAATTTTTTTACCAAAAAAAAAACAAACTTTCTCAATTTTCACCGGATTGCATAATCGGACCCGACTAAACTTATCACCAAATTATCCTTGAAGTGTATCCTTTCAAATAAAAAAGGAATCATAAAAATCGATAGGCGCGACATTGAGTTATTCGTCTACTTGTCGCGCATGTACCTAATACAAATTTAAGACTTATGTGATTTTCTCATAGATCCCATTGTCAGACATGGACCAAAAAAATGGGATCATTCGGGAAGCTTCACCTTGCAAAAAAAAATATCAAAGTCGGTTCACCCAGTCAAAAGTTATGAGGTAAACATATAAAAAAAAAAATAATAATATACAGTCGAATTGATAACCTCCTTTTGTTAAAGAAGTCGGTTAAAAAGACAAAGAAAACCTTGTGTTNTATCAAAATCGGTTCACCCAGTCAAAAGTTATGAGGTAAACATATAAAAAAAAAATAATAATATACAGTCGAATTGATAACCTCCTTTTGTTAAAGAAGTCGGTTAAAAAGACAAAGAAAACCTTGTGTTAAGAAACTTATGCTTTTCATACTTTTGTTTCGCCAGAGTGGAGAAATGAAAATAATTTATAATAAAAACTGCGTTGAATAGAAATTGGACCTACAAACATATAAAGGCGCTAGCAGCCAGATACCGGCATATATAACTATATATTAACCCGGCGGGAGTGTGATGAAGAAAAGTTACTTCAAGTATGTGGCGAGGTGTGGCATACCCTAATACAAATCGGTATTTAAAATGTTTTTTTAAATGAAATTAAATGAAATAAGTTGTGTATATTATATAAGCTATATATTTACGTGTAAAGAAACTAAAATATATAGTAATTATATTTATTTTTATTAATTCACATAATGAGATCTAAGTCGCTTGTTTTTGGTAACAAAAATATTAATCTCTATTTTAAATATTTAAAAAAAATATTAAAAAATAACAAATCTTTTTTAAACAAAAAAAAACTCCTAAAACTTAAAAGAACATGAAATCTTTGACAAAATATGAGTATAAAACACTATGAAATAATTTTGGAACAGTTTAATAATTTCATTCAAAATCAGTACACTTTATGCAAGAAAAAAATTGCATGATGTAGGCATATGGTTTGTCCACACCAAGTACCTGCGTATTTTATTTGTGATCTCCCTTGCATGGGCAATCTACACATCAAGTATATCGTCCGGGTTCATTTTAGGCTACTGGAGACAGAGGTACACTTATTTGAGAAGAATTTTTGTAGCAAATTTAGACAGGAATATTTTTTTTCATCTCCTCGTAACTGTAAATACGTATAAATCAAACTCAATCCCAAATTGCGAAGGAATTCTGTTCGTTTATTCCTTTTATTGGAATCGGAATTACATTTTCTTGAAATACGATGCTAGCATTGATAGCTGCCATATTCAAAAGTCCATAAAAGATCGTCATTGGCCAGCGTTTGCTTTTGCAAGAGACATCATAAGTTGCGCTTAGTTCATCGACAACGACTGCTCCAGCTTTTGTCGAGTTATAAAACGTAATAATTTCCGGTTTTTCCTTATCTACAGTGCTTTCATCAATTTTAAGATCATGGTAAAGAGTGGACATTGGCAATTGCCACTTTGCCTGCCAGACTAAAAAGTCTTATTTCACCGCTTTCCACTAACATTTTTTTTGTTTATAACCTAAAAAAGCAATAATTGGCAAGTAAATAAAAAGCATTTAACATAAAATCTGCTGTTTTGTTATCGTAAATAAATAAAAATAAATTCAATAATAAATCAAACCAAAGCAAAAGCTAATAAATATTGTCACAAAATGTATACACGAAGTATTTGGCGGGGTGTGACTTACCCCACAGACATTTGCACACGTATATTCCGAGCACTGGCCGGTGCAACACTGCGATCACACCACTTTCCTCTCCCACAATCCTTCCTCTCCAGCTACACAGAGCTGCTAAAATGTAACATCGCGAATTTAAATTATATAGGGATATGAATTGGTCCTGGGGTATATCACACCCCACCACACTCCCGCCGGGTTAAGCACGATATAATATACATATAATCATAATTGGACAAGATATGACATAAGCTATATAAGCAGATACACAATTTATTTATCTATAAAACTCTCTATCTCTCTCTCAATTATCTATAAGAATAAAACAATCGTAATCAACATTGCACGTGATATTAGTTTATATTTAAGCGGGTGAATTAGTGATATGATTTTGTTTTTATCTCACAAAATGTATTTGTTTAACACTTTATAGAGGCTATCCTCTATACAAAGACCAACACCGAGCTCCACCGATAACTCTTCTGAATAACTTTAATGCTGAAATTAATAAACCCAAAATAAATTAAAAATCCAAAATTAAACAAAAAAAAGACAAAAGCAAAAAAGGGCATGGACGTCATATTATGTCCTTAGTGTGTTTTAAATGAAAACAGAAAAAAAACACCGCGTAGTGGGTAGTAACTGTAAGCACGATGTATGTAGGTTTGATGCCCATTTAATTATAATAAAATTTCTTCATTTCTAATGAAGACAAATAAGTATAATAACCATTAGGTGACCCGTACGCTCGTTTGCCTTGTCTAACAGTCCCACCACTCACTTTGTCCAATTTGGGCATATAGTATCAGAGTGTCTTGACACATCGTAATCTTTGTATACTCTGTTGTAAAGAAAAAATACATGAAACTGAAAAAAAAACTATTTTACTTTTGACCTCATTATAAAAACCACGCCACACTGAATAAGGTCATCAATTATACCGTATCGGTAACTACTTCAAATTCGAAAGCCTCTTTTATATATTAAGTGTACTTGGGCTAAGTGTGAGATACTAAGGAAATATGTAGGTTACCTTTTTCATTATAAGTACGTACAGTTTTTTTTGTATCACTGCAATGATGATTTAAAAGTAGTGTAAAATATAATTAATGTTTTTTAACTATTAAGGATTTTTAGCTCACGCTTTATTCGTAGCCAGAGAAAATGAAGCTACGGTCTCTCATACAGCTTTCGCCACGTCCACACCAGGGGTCTTATTTTTTAGGTAACTTTCCTTCAGTATCATACATATTATGTTTTCGAAGATTATCGTGGATCTCCCCTTGACTCTTTCCTCGCTCATTCTCTAGACGTGGACAAACCATCTGAGCACGTTCTTCATTCTCATTAGGATCTCAAAATTTCGCTAAATTTTGCGCAACATAGCTTCGCTTAGCTTCATCCACCGTGCACAGCATGTGGCCGATCCTAGACTGATACCTCACTTGAACTATCGACTTGAATACCATATTTTGCCCCTTTTTAAGGGGCCAAAATTTCGTCAGTCAGTCAGTCATTTAATTTTTAGAATTTAACCTCAAATGTATAGTTTTCAGATTTTTCCTGAATTAGTACTACATATAGATGCTAGTTGCCAAATTTCATTATTCTAGGTAAATTGTGTGGGTCAACAAAATGATTTAACTTTGAGTGGCGTTAAGTTACGTCACTCAAAGTTAAGTAAAAAATAATAACATGTTATCTTTACAAAATCCGTCCATACATAACCTGAGTTCCATCTCATTCTACACACATTTCTTCGTAGCCGGCATTTTATGTATGCCTTAAACAACGCTATTGGCAGCTTATTTTGAGTGTAAATTCTCAAAAATCTTTCCGCTTTTCCGAGATGAATGCTGTGAACGTGTACTTTTAGTTTCTGAGCTATGGCCTCTTATTTATATATAAATAGAAACGTCTATTCGTCAGATTGTAGTACGTGAATTGTTTGGTATTGTTTGAAAGTGTTTGCACGTTTAGACTTGGAACTGTATTTGAAATGTGTACCTAAATTTAAGAGGCCAGTCGTGGCGCAGTGGCACAAGCGTGCGACTTTTACCGTCGCAATAGGTCGTAGGTTCGTTAAATATTTAATATTTTCATTTCCTAGCGCTTTAGCGAGATGAACTTGGCGTTGAGTTCCGCTACCCAAGGCGCAATGCTTCAAAAATTCAGCGGAAAATGGGGAACGGAAGTGTCTTAACGAGAATGGAGTGTCTGAATACTAGGTTCCCACGTTCCCTCTGTCTACCTTGCTATGATGTTCCAGTGTGAAGCTAAACAATAATATAACATAAAAAAATGTATAATAACAGTATCCTTCTCTGATTGTATTTTTAAAGCATTACATTGATTCTTAATTATTACGCAACTGAAGTATAAATATTTCCCCAATGGGAATCGGACCCACAACCACTTTACAGTCAGAGGCAGTCCTACTACGCCGCAAGCGCCTCATTTATTAATGATTTAATTATTTCTATTTTTCTTTAATCGATTTGTAAGTAAGGCAGACAGAATATCTCTTAATTGTCACCTATTTTTATTATACCATACTTACATAGAGATGATGGTCTAAGCCTGAATGCGAACAAAGCAAAGGTTCTGGTATTTGAAATGTCAGTGTGAATGGTAAGATATTAGAACAAGTGAAGGAGGTGGTACACTTGGGAAGTATGTTTAGTTGAGATGAAAGATGTATGAAGAAGTTGATGACATGAGACGATGCGAAAGAGGCATGTAGAGACTGTAGCATTTGGTGCTTTGTTCTCTGGTAGCGGGGTAGCTAGGGATAAAGCTTGAACGTATGTACATACAGATAAAATGTTATTTGTAGAAGTTATTTATATCTATTTTATTTATCTGTTTTCCATTCATTTTAGTGAGTGATCACCACCGCTGACTCCAGACGTCGTCCCACTAAGTGATAAGCTCAATAATATTTCAACATTTCATATACAATCTCTTAAATCCAGAATACTTTAAGAACATCCTAAAAAAACACCAAATTTAATGAATTTCCAAAAAATGGAGGTAACAGTAAAAAAAACAATATTTAAAACTGTAAATGGAGTACAAAAAAAGTTCTTTTACATTTATCACAATGTCAAAAAAAATATTCCATACAAAATTCAAAAGTCTTTTTCAATAAACGCGACTCCCATCAAAGCTTTGTAGGAAGTTTACGGAATCTGCATTTTGGGTTACAACTTTGAATACGTAATATACATATTTTGCTAAATTTTAAAATTCATTGCGATTAAATATGTTTTTTATGCTTCAATTATTTAAATAAAAGTCATCATCGTCTTACTGTAACGCGACGGTTGTGAGTTTGATTGCCATTCGGGAAAATGAGTTATTTTCATTTCCTAGATCTGGTCACAGAGCGCGGCGTTGAATTCATCCAGTCAACGCGTAATGTCTTAAAAATGGAGAAGAAAATAAAAAACTAAATATGTTCACCCAGGATTCTTCTACCTACTGTAGCAAACATGTAGATGGTTATAAAAATCTATTCTGTACACTCTGATCTCTATTTTTTCTAAAAATATATAAAAAATAAGCATTCGTACTATTTTCTATTTTATAAATAATTCCACTAGAAAAATTAAAATCGTATCTACAGCTATCGCACGTAGAATTTTTTTTTATATTCATTATTCACTTCACGTTACAGCTAGTTCGTTTGTTTGGTAAAATTATGAATGTCTTATAGTAATTTTCTGGATTTGGATTGTAGAGCAGCGGAGGACAACGCTACGCTTTGATAGAGACCTTTATTTTCTATCTACATATTATAACCATAATAAAAAAGTATAATAAATTAATTTTTAACAAAAAGAAAAACCGACTTCTAACAACGAACTAAAAAGTGAAAAATAATTTTACAAAGAATTTATAATTTTGAAGTCGGTGCCAAGTAAAACAAACAGGCTTAGTAATTAGATATTGTAGTAAAGGTGTTGTAGCATTAGCTTGACACCGACTTCTTAAAATTATAAAATCTTTGTAAAATTATTTTTCACTTTTTAGTTCGTTGTTAGAAGTCGGTTTATGTTTTTGTTAAAAAATAATTTATTTTACGATTTTTAGTGATGGGTAGATCTTAAAATGATGCTTCTTAAACGAGTGGTGATGGTGGTGGTAGTGGTTGTCAACGAGTGGTTGTGGTTGTCCTGTGTAAAACTTCATTTAATTAGGTTTTATTTTTGTGCAAAGTAACATTTTGGTATATTGACAAGAACATACATAAAAAGTATTCGGGCGAATTGGGAACCTCCCATTTTTGAAGTTGGTTGAAAATGAGAACATCCTCTTTTTTGAGGTTGGTTGAAAAGAAATGCAACGATCAGGAATCTCACTTCTGACATCAATTTAGAAAATTTTTGCTTGTAACTATTACAGCATAATCAATTTTTTACCAAAAAAAACAAATTTTCTCAATTTTAACCGGCTCCCATAATCGGAACTAAACCAAACTTTCACCAAATTATCCTTGAAGTATTTCCAAATGATTCTTCAAATTAATTCAAATAAAAAAAGAATCATCAAAATCGGTTGGCGCGGCATTGAGTTACCTATTCGTCTATTTGTCGCGCACATACCTAATGTAAATTTAAGACTTATGTGATTTTCTCATAGATACCATTTGTCAGACATGGACCAAAAAAATGGGACCATTCGGGAAGCTTCACCTTTAAAGAAAAAAAATTATCAAAATCGGTTCACCCAGTCAAAAGTTATGAGGTAACAAACATACAAACAAAATAAACAGTCGAATTGATAACCTTTTCTTACAGAAGTCGGTTAAAAATTAGATTTTATTTCAGTATTTTGATTTTCGAAACATCCCAGACTTATATATTCAGAAATCCAAATCAACATTGTAACTACGGAAATGTATGAAGATAAAAATCGTATTAAATAAACGGCGCGCTATACCCGCCGTCTCTCATATTCATAGAAGTAATATCGTATGCTGTGAGATAAAGTGTTCTATCTCAGGAACTATGATAATCAAAGTTTCATAATAAATGTACTCGACTTCATTTGTACTAGGAACTATTTGCAGGAAAAGTATTTATTTTAGTTTTTTGTTTAAGTTTGGGGAGCGTAGCGACAGTGGCTCACTGTAAACGCGACGATTGAAGGTTTGATTTCCACTTGAGATAAAGAATTATTTACATTTCCTTTGTACAGGCATCGTAGAAACGCTGCCTATACAAAGTGCAGCGTTGAGTTCTGCTTGAAAATAGGGCAATGCGTACGGAATGTCTTACTTACACCAGGGTGTCCTCTGCAGACCCTGATTTATACGGGATACATATTGAAAATATAAACAGTTCATGAATAGGTAATTAAAACCACAACAGTTTTTTCTATATCACCATTAATTGAGTTCCATAGTTAGACTCTATATACATATACATACATTCACTATCAGAATATTAAAGTTAATATAAACTAACCAATGCTCCCTAGGTCACCTAAACCAATTTACCCAGTACTAGGTACCAATGGGAATGCCAAATGATGCAATGTAATTACCTATATGTGAAACAGAATTGTTCTATAAACTATAGATTTTAGTTAATTATATTAGTATTGAAGTAGCTTCACGCTTTATCTCGCAGACCAGGATACGCAGAGGGTTCATTTACCAGTCTTTGGAGAACGCAGAGTCTAAACACTGGTTGTCTCTACCTACCAATTAAAAATTGTGAACCATAGTTTTTGCGGCTTAAAATAATTTTCTTTTATTTTTAATCTTGAACTAAATATAATTATTATTGAATAAAATAATTACCTATATTACTACAAGAAAATTATGAAATGGATCAACGTTACACAAGTTTTTCCTAAATAAAGACCAATAAATATAACATAAACACGAACAGCAGCATTCTAAGACTGCGTTGGCGACATGTTCTAAGTGACCGCTAGTACAATGAGTTACATTGAAACGATAAAACTTTCTTAATAAATAGACTATTCAACGAGATTATCATTTCAACTATAACGAATTGTTCCCTAGATTTGCGTTCAACCAAACATTCTCTTAAGCCTTATAATGTCAGTATAGACTTATCCTATTTTATGTAGGATTAAACAATAAAAATAATCTTAAATAAATATTTTTCTTTGGCAATTTGAAATCCAGAAGTAAATTAAAAAATAAAGCCAAAAATTCGATAGATATTCAGATACACTAAACAACGACAGCCTTTTTCATATAACAGTGACAGCCGTGAAAACAAGCAGAGAGATTGAATTGAATAGAAAAATTCTTTAAACAAAAAAAAAGACGGTAGATCAATCCAGAATTTATCGTAGTTCCGATATCAAATATCAGGACAGGTTGCCCGCCCATCGAATATTTTCTGCCCAGTTTACTTTTGTTGAAAAAGATGAAAAAAAATATCGGTAGGTCTGTACTCGTAGGTATACGCAAGCGTATGCAAACCGTGAAGTAACGAAATTCAAATAGCAACTATTCAAATTATTCGTGAACTATAAAAATAGGAGAGGGTATTATAATGATTTATTGTTTTTGAGTTTAAAAATTGCAAAATTATATGTAGGATAAGGTGTAAATCGTGTAGAGACTTCTATTCAATCACAGATTTATAATATATGAAAGTGTTAATACACGTTCAAATACTTTTTAATTTTTTTATAGCTTCAAGCAGAGGAAATTTGTTGTTACGACACTCCTTTCCCATTAAGTCAATTCCATTTCCTACTTTCTGTGGAGGCATTGCATGTTGAGTGACGAAACTTAATGTTGCGCTTTCATTATATGACGATACGAAATTTGAGGATACACATACAAACATACATACATACATACATATGCTTATGAAAATGAATAAACAAAATGCTTAGAAGTCTAAGTAGATTAATATTTTCAAATATTATGCATATCAATAATTTCCTATTTTTAAAACACAGTTACTAAAAACGTATCCTATATATTTTCGTTATTCCTGAAGTATTACAGGTCGGAACACAACGGAATGATAGTATGTAAAGATTTTTTTATACTCGGAACTAACGAATGAACCTAAATAAAAAAGTTTTGCCTTTTTTACACTGCAGGCTTTCAAAATACGTAGCAATCATTCGCCGGTATACATTTCTTCTTAAAAGTTGATTGGTTTTCGTTGATTCGTCAAAACAAGTATCGCCATACTGTACTTAAACTAATTAAGTTATTTATTATCGAGGCCGCCAGATCGAACTAATAAAGCTAATAAAATAATAAAAAAAATTCAACAACATCAGTCATCAGAGGTTGTGAGTTCGAATCTCATTGGAAGCATTTTGTATGTATTGTATGTGTTACATGTAAATGTTATTATGTACATATTTGATCTTGTATAAAACAAGGCAAGCATCGGATCAGGGAAACGAATATAATTAATTACCACAAATGGTAATCGAACCCACAATCGACGCGCTGACAGATGCCACGGTGGCCTCTTCAAAAAAACAACATGTCTATAACAAAACAAAAACATCTAGTCCAGTGCTCTTCCATCAAACTGGTTTGAATGGTTGAAATTTAAATTTTACACGCGTCATATATAGTGCCGGCCGGATACGTCGCGAAATGGAAATGCCTTTCCGAACTGAATTCGATCACTGTTTCATGTTAAACAAACTGAAGAAATGTGGATGTTTTTATTTTCTATCTTTTTATTAATATAAAAAAAAATTGTACTTAAACATGAAACCTCTTGGCAGGTTTCAGTCACACATTCTCGCTGTACCCCGCACTTTTCAGGGTAGTGGGAACTTAGTCTTAAGACAGAGTGTCTTCCCTATGACTGCCAAATTTTCGAAACTTTACATATTCAGTGGTGAAAATCAACGTCGCACTTCTTAGAGTAAAAGAAAGAGAAATAATTCCCTCGAGTGGGAATCGAACTCGCAGCCATCTCGCTAACGGTCAAACGCTGTGGCCACTATGGCTTCAAATAAATAGCCTACATTAGACCACTAAGGCTTCAAAAAAATAGTATATTATACATAGATATATTACAATAATTATTTTAAAGTAAAACTAGGAACGTAGTAAAGTGCTAATGTTTTAATCAGAGCTGGGTGTATGTAGTAGCGCCAAATAAAATACGTTCGGGACTAATCTCAAACAATAGTGTAGAACGAAGATATAGACACGCTAGAACTTATAAGGCGAAATGGGCGACTCTCATCGTGACGGTTGTAGGTTCGATTCCCACGCGTTGGAATGAAATATTTTATATTCTTCGCTCTGATAACGAAGCAAAGCGTGGCGTTGAGTTCCGCTACGCCAGACTCATTAAATCCCGAAAGGGGAGAGCAGATGTATTTTAATGGGAACGGAGATTCTTCACACTAGGTTCCCAAATTCCTCCACTCAACACGCCTTGGATCCAAAATGCGATTATGCTGAGGAACGGAGTGTCTTAACGGTACGTTCCCAAGATAGTATTTTTACGTACAGCAAGTAACCACACAAAACCTAGTTTTAAGAGTCAAATAAAAAGAAATCATTACCGTATCCAGTAAATATTCATCTCTGATAAAGTCACAAAGTAAAAACGTTAAGCCATCGGCAATTTAATTTAAAATTTTCATTAAAACTGTCTTCCAGTTTAACCATGTTTAATTAAGGAAAGCAATATGTCTATTACACTCGTATGGACTTTAAGAAAGATGTTTGTTAGTGACTGAACACTTACTTTTTATATATTTATAGCAAGGTATCCAATTGGGACCTAGTGCTAAGACACTCCATTAAATTTTTGAGACAATATGTTTTAAATGGCTCTGGTAACAAGTCAAAGTGCGGCGTTGAGTTCCGCCGCTCCAGCCGCACTGCCTCGAAAATCCGGCGGAAAGTGCGACCAGAATGTTTTAACACTAGGTCCCTCTGCCTCTACGGTATATGCAGAATACAGTGTGAAGCTAAAAATATGACATTTGGCTTTGTACGGTAGGGTCTTTAGGGAGTATAGGGGAACACTGAGAAAGGATTCCCTTAAACAACTACGAGAACGGGAAAAAAGGCAAACAAGTAGGGTATTTATTTTTCTTTTTAACCATAGGTTGATTTATAAATCCAAATTATCAAAATACATTCCCCGTACGAAACTAAAACTAACTCGTCGACTAGGGAAATTAAACAACCTCGTTTAGTTTAAATTAATTAAATACAATGGACACTTTTAACTACTTATTACAATGCAAGCGCATTTAAGTTAAGTTTTAATACTAAGTAATACTGTAGAACTACTACTTCTATACTTGTCTTTAGTCAATTTTCCTTCTGAATTCTTACCTTGGTGGAGTTTCCGCATTTTGGTTTCTTACCCCTTTTTAGTAGATTAATACCGTTGTGGCGCAGCGGGACAACGTATTAATGAAAAGGAGTCACTCACTCACTCTAACTGTCACTCGGGGGAATATATTAAAGTTATTTTCATTTCCTTACTCCGCCCAACTTTCGAGAAATTACGTGTTGAGCGGCGGAACCCAACGTCGCATTTTACCACTGTAAGAAAATGAAAATGTTCTTCAATAGGCTTGTATAGTACATACAACAAGACAGCCAACATAAACATAGCTATACAACTTCCATATAATAAGATTATCAACATGTTCTAGCATATTGCAATCGCAGTCTCCCTACAATTTGTGTTTATTCTCCATACAATATATGCATATTAGCGGTTCCTACTGGATGCAGTGTGTAATTGAGTTCTCGACCGCATGCTTTGTCGCCAGATTCCGCTTTTAATAGAAGATGGGTGGCAGTTCCTAATTCATAGGCGGTAGCGGGTATTTGTTTTTAAATAAGATAAAGAAAATGTAAATAGTTTTAATGTAATAGTTATTCAATTAAGCCGTTGTGGCTTATCTGAGTGTAAAAGCAACGATCGTTGGTTCGTTCCCCACTCGGGGAATTGAATTTTTATTATTTTCTAGCTCTGATATGAGCTCTCATAGTTAATTGAGGGGCGCGATTCCCCTGTTATGTGCGGGATTCCACGTAAAACTAAAAATAAATAAATCACCTATTACTCGCGGCTGATGCAGCCTCGTAGCGCAGCGGGACAGAGTGTGGCTGTAAATGCCTTAATTGTACGTTTAATTCTTACTCAGGAAATTTATTGATTATTATTCTTTTATTTTATTTCCCTGCTCCGGTATACAAAGCGCAGTATTGGGTACTCCAATCCACTCCATCTACTACTCAACAAACAATGTCTCGAAAATTAGTAGAAAATCAGAAAAAGTTGTGCCTTAATATTATATTCCCTTTGCCTACACTGCTATGAGATATATTCACATCCCTTTATGACTTGCACCGCTGAATCCAAGTTCAAAGTTCTGCAGATTTTAGTCGTGTTGACGGAAACTTAGCGCGAAGTTGTCTTAGCTGGCTCACGGTTATTATTACACTTCCGTCAGTGTTTCCTACCAACTTGCTGGAGTAAGCCACGCTATTAGAAGAGATTTGGTAAATGAGCCTGTAAAACTGTGTAGCTTGTTTTATATGTGATATTTTTATAATTTGATTGATCAACGCTGTAGGAAACTAGTGTTTCACAACCCGGGCGGGGGGAAACGCTCCGCTCAATTTTCAAGAATAGAGACAGCTGCGCTTAGAAAACTAAACGCAGCTGTCTCTATTCTTGTTAGAACGAGATAATGATAGTAATTCATTTCCCCCAGTGGAACCCGCACCCACAACCTTTGCGCTTACAGTCAAACGTTATGACACTGCACCACGAATTTGGTATTGGTAAATACCAATACCAAATTCTTATATTTCATGTTGGCAAACAGAAAGGAGTGACATATCACTACGCCGTATATTGGTATTTATTGAGTAATGAACAATAAATCATCTATCTCCAATTCAGTTTCAAACATAATCATCAAAGGAGGCCATCGCGTAATACCTTAACATTAGGTTCCCTACTCACTGCTTTATGCGAGATACAGCGTGAAGTAAAGAAGAAAAAAATCTAATAATAACAAACTTAGATTTTAAGCTCAACCAAGTACAATAACTACGACAGAAAACTAATGTATACTTTAAAATTTTCACTAAGCAGTAATAAAAATTCAAATTGACGCAAATTCTTTGAGAATATATATATAGAAGTGGGGAAACATTTTTAACTTTTAAAGTGCTTATTTCTGAATAAATGATTGAATTTAAACACATTTCGAGCGTGAAAACTTAGATTTCTCACTGTAATGCACACAGACCTTGTTACCAATAAAGAATAGGTTGTTTTTCTATACGGTTATAAATACCTATATATTTCTTTATATAATTTGCTTCTCTATAAAACGTTCTCTCTATCTCGTTTACCACATAACTGTATAGCATTGAAAGTATGTAGTAAAACCTACGGATCTAAATTTGACTGACCTCTAGTAACTGTATTCGTCTCGAAAATTCGCAGTTACACGTAACTTAGGTGACAATGCAAGAATATGGTCACCATCGCTCTCGTCTCGTTATGGAGCTAGGATCTGAATAGGGTAACTCTTCAGATATTACTAGTAAACCATTCGGGCTGGGCCACAAGAAACTTATGCCTCCGAGGGACCCTTTGGTTAAGAAACGCTTGGTTAGTTAGTTACTTTTTTTACTATATATTATTTAAGATGAGTTGAAGATGGTGGTGTAAACATTGGGAATAAAATTAACGTCTCCAACGTTTCCCTGGATGAAGCGTAGTGTTAAAGCACTCCGTTCTCTATTCAGACACTTCTGTTTCTCATTTTCCACCCATTTCTTGAGGCATTGGATGTTCAGTGGTGAAACTCAACTTTTCCTCGTTACCACAGCGAGGAAATGAAAATACTTAATATTTCCTTCCCCCGAGTGCAATTCAAACCCACGACCGTTGCGATTACAGTCGAACGCTTGTAATCCTAAGCCACGACCGTCTCTTTCTTTATAAAAGTAAAAATATTTAGAAATAAACAAAAACTTATGCTTGCTATAAAATATCGACACTCCACTCGCAAAGTGTTTAAAGATGTTCATACATTATGTACGACGCCACACGTGTTGAATTTCATTTTAGATTTTTATAGATAAGGACAGTAAGATTTTTGTATTTGTTTTATAACTTTGAAACATAAAGCTCTTTGTGTGTAACGAAGACATTTCTTAAATTAAAATACGATAAAATAAAAAATTTTGCTTCGCTCCGTAGCCCGCTTGTAACAGGATATAGTGAACATAGTGTTAAGAAACTCTACATGTTAAGTGTTGAAATTAATAAGAAGGTCAAAAGTCGTAGGTTCATTTAATTTTTAATACCTTAGACTCTGGAGTGCACCGAAACAACCAACTTACAATAAAACTAGTCTACAACAAATCTAATGAAAATTCACTTTTGTGTCCCGAAATTTCAAACAAACATCCCAAAGTTGTTGAATTTATAACAACTAATTATACAATTGTTACTATATCGCTAATTATACTGTAGTCACTAACGTAAATATTATTATGAATGTGTGGGAAAAGTTTAAAAGTTCTACACTTCTATAGCAATTAGCGTGAGCTTTGGTGAGAACGAAACACGTCATATGAACATATGTATTAGCATTTCGTTCTCGGCTTCGCCAGCTTACCATTTATAATACTTTAATTATGCTGCATTTACCACCAGATTGATTTGCAATTTTCAATCACTTCTTCTAACAGATAGATATACGTTGAAGCCGACGTTTTTTAGAACAATTGAAATTGAGTGTCTTTATTGTACAATTAGCTTACATATATTTACATATTATATAAAGGATAATACAGAATCATTTAATTTTTTATAACCATATAAAAAGTTTAACGATTCTGTATTTAATAATCCTTTATTTGCCTCCCTATTTCCATTGAGGCAAAGAGATTTTGAAATAAAGTTTTCCGCACTTTATCCGAATAACGAAGATCAAAAGATTTTTGTTTTATTAACGAAATCCAAAAATATATTATAATTTTTATTTCATATGTATATTATATTACGGAACGTTTAAGTACAATAGCACTTTTCGTATAGTATGATGTATGATCCGCAGGAAATTAATGTCTTCAAAGAAAAAACCATATATCTTCTTTTAAACAGTCATCCTGCGCTGAATTTATGAGGTATTTAACCAAACTTGGATACAGCTGTGTCATTATTTCAGTAGTGGGTTCGAATCCTACAAAATTCTATATAAATAATCTGATCGTCGAAATAAATAGATTTATTTATATTGTATACTATACAATATTTATTTGTATACTACATTATAAGGAATGGAATATTTTGCTTATTTCCAAAATAAACCATGACTGTTCGATCATCGTCTGTCTCATAGCTTCGATCGTTTAAATTTTTATTTATTTATTTATTATTATTTTATTTACAAAACCATTACAAATTACATTAGGACAATTTTATTTTTATTTTTTGACCAAGCAAATCGCTTGAATGTCCTGACATTTGCACCTTGGATATCTCTCTAGGATTCCCTGTGCGGAGATATCCAAGGATTGCCGTGCGGAACTATTATTGGATTTTAGTTAAAACAAGTGCTTATGAAGTTAATATAAATTTTAAATGCAATAGGTATGATATAATATATTAAAATTATAAGAATATGTATGTAAATGACATATAAAATATACGTAAATATTAGTAAGTAGGGGGGATAAAATAATACTGCAAAAATATATGTACATATTATTATATTTATTAATATGCTAAAGATATTAAAATAAATCACCTCTTATTTTATTTATTTATTTATTTTTTTGTTACTCTGTCACCTTCATAATATCTTGTATTTCAGTCTAGCGTTATTTTTAGTCTAGTGTGTGTAACCATTCGATTATTGTTTTCTTTGTTTTATAATAATTAAGTTTATGAAGGTTTAGCTTTTTATTGTATTTGCAATGTACGGGCCTAAGAATGAAGAAATCTTTGAGTAAATCTTTTCTTAGTTAACGGAACTATGCCTAAAGGGTTAGTCCGTTTTTGGCTAGTTTTATTATTATTAAGTTTCTTGCTTGATTTCCATTGATTTAGTAAAAGTTGGAGCAGGAAAGTTTTGCGAACCGAATGTACTCTACTATAATTATATAACTCAGTCGTAAGAAAACCGGTAATTATTAAAATGGATAATTTTTAAAATCATACGTTGAGCCTTTTCCACCATAATTACTACTGTCTTTGATGCACCACCCCAAGAGGTAATACAATATCTAATTAACGACTCACAAAGAGCTTTATATATAATAATTATAAAGTCAAAAGAACCGAAGTGTCACAGGGTCTTAAAAATCATAATTCTATATGCTAAGTCATAATTCGATATGTTACACTTGCGTAAGCATCCCACCTTAGATGCTGATCGACAATCACACCAAGATATTTAATTTGGTATAGTTTTTCAATTGTTTTATACTCACAACCATTGTAATTGGGTAGATTAAAGTTTTGACATGAGTGCGATTGGATTTGGAAAGATGAGGTTGGTTGGGAGGATAATTTGGTGCTAAATGTAATGTATCTTGTTTTATTTAGGTTAAACGTTAGTAAATTATTATCAAGCCAATTCATAATCCTACACAGACCGCGTTCTGTAATATCTTTAACGCTCTCCCAGTTGTCACCTTCAAATAAGTGCACGATGTCATCTGCGTAAGATATTATATTGCTATTTTGGATTTGCAAAGAACAAAGGTCATTTATGTATACTGAATAGAGATGGACCCAGTATACTCCTGTGGAATACCGAAACGGAGACGTCTCTCACAACTACTCTCTGAGCCTATTTTTACACGTTGTAATTTATTAGTAATGTAGTCAGCAAATAATTTATGGCAGATACCTCTCATTCACAGGTTGAATAGCTTGGCTAGAAGGATGGAAACAGAGACAGTATCAAATGCCTTAGCCAAGTCAAGAAATAGTCCAATACACTTTTTACGATTGTCTAAGGCACCCGACACACTATCAATTAGGTCGTTTAAAGCTTCTTCGGGAGACCTATTTGATCTGAAACCGGATTGATTTGACGAAAGCAGTTTGTTACTTTCGAAATAACTTTTTAAACGATCGTTAAGAATATGTTCGAGTATCTTTGACACATCCGGTAGCAACGATATTGGTCGATAATTACAAACCCTGTCTCTGTCACCATCCTTGTAAATTGGGCGCACCACGGCATATTTGAAGTGACTAGGGATATATTCCTTGCTCCATTGATAAGTTACAAATATGAGTGATTGGTTTTACGAGAATTTGAATATTTTGTTTAAGAACGATAGGTGTAATGTTGTCGTGACATGGAGCACTGTTCGGCTTAAGACGTAATATTATACGCCTTATCTCTTCTTTAATAGACATCCCAAGAGATAAATCTCTTAGTTTAAGGAGTTGAGGTTAAGAGTAGAGTTACAAGCAAGATAATCCTCGGAGCAATTAAGCCTATTTAAGATTTTAGCTGCAAGTTTCTGCCCTAAATTTGAGAAATAATCGTTTACAGAATCGATAGGATTGTATGAAGATATTTTATTTCTTAGTAGTTCTATTGCCTCAGTCCTAAGTTTATTAATGTTGCAAGTAGATTTTACAGATTTCCACAAACATTTTGGGTTATTTTTATTCTTGTCTAAAACCGCCTTATTATGTAATATTTTTAGTTTCTTAGCTATATTGTTACAGATGTCACGGTAGGTCTTGTAATATGCCTTAATTATTAAATTGTCTGGGTACTGGGAAGTCTTTTTGTGAAGTCTGTCACGTTTACGAATACAGCGAAGGAGCCCTGGTGTTATCCAGGACTTCAAGGTTAGTCTACTGTGTGGAATATGTTTTATAGATTTATTTTTTTTCAATTATTAAAGATATTTTAATTGCTAATAATTCCGTTGCAGTGTTTGGATTAATATTTGATGTGACAATATCCCAATTTGTTAAGACAAGTATACATAGATGAGCTGGGCGTCGTAAAGACATTGTAACCTCGTAACAACGGTAGATTATCGCAGTTTTCTTTGAGCCAGTATTCTGTTAATACAATTATATCTATAGAAATATCGATTCTATGTAATAAAACTTGTAAATTATCCATATTACACAAAATGCTACTGATATTTTGATTTAATAGTGTAAAATAACCCGTCTTATGTAGCTTTACTTTATATTTTATTTCCTCTGGTAAGCAAAAGAAAGAAATTGTGTCAAATCAATCGTTTATACTATTTAGATTGAAATTTATCTATTTAAATAACACATAGCAGGTGCATGTAAGTAAACAGTTAAAATTGTTTTTTAGCTTAAAACTATGTGCCATTAGGGTAACTTTCCGCGTGTTGATTGGCGGAACTAAACGCCGCGCTCTGCCTCGTTACTAGAGCGAAAAGAGATAATATAAAATATTCGATTCTTCCGAGTGCCCCAGCACAACAAAGGTCTCTGAGATATATATTTAAATATAAATCATACAGATTATACGAATAGACAGGGAAACCAAAAGTAGAGACACTCTTTCTTAATCAATACAATAAAGTAAACATATATTTTTCCGGATTCCAACCTCCTATCACTTATACTTTACAATATCAATTATCAAATAATTAAAATATAATATCGATATTACACAGACCTGACGCCCCAGTGGGGTACCATATTGCTGACACCGGCTCTAAGCGCGAGCTCGACTTTAGATAACGATTTGTAAATACGCTCCTCCTTCCACAGAAGGCGGACGTAAGCAGAAACATTTTGTACAATCAGCTACAATGTTTTATATTGATATATAATATTAGATATCATTTTATATTTTGTTTTGTTTTTGAAATGTGGATACGGACTCTATTTGAAGTTTACGTGTTTCTCACTGTAAACTTAATATTTTTTTTAGTTTCACGCTATATCCAATACATAGCAGGAAGCCTGGGAACCTAGTGTTAAGATACTTCTGTTCCCCATTTCCACCGGATCAACTCAACGCCACGCTTTGCCTAGTTACTAGAGCAAAGAAATGAAACTTAATATTAGGTTGACAGTTTCCCTCTGCCGCCTACCCTGCTATAGCAGAGTAAGACAGAAAGACAAGATCACAAGAAGTGTCAACGTGTCCATCCAAATTGAAATATATAGAATGTAAAGTAAAACGGAATAATAGATAACTAGATCCTTTTTTATATATGTTTTGCTTATTTTTTTGTTCATTCCAGCTAAAACCTCAACCGACGACTCGACAGTCCGCCATACATTGGACTTCACTGTGACGCGGACGGAGTTGGGGGGCGAGCTAATGTGCAACGTGTCGTCGGTAGCGCTGGACCAGCCTATATTGAAACGAGTGAAACTAGATGTTAAAGGTTAGTAGTATATATATGCGTCTTCTTGGCTATGATTCAAGAATGTGTGGAAGTGTCTTAATGGGAACAAAGTGTTTTAACACTAGCTTCCTAGGTTCCCCCTGCTTACTCTACTATGTGTGTGATACAGCGTTAATTAAAAAATAATAAAACTAAATTACAAAATTCTATACTCATGTGGGTTATATAGATTGATGTATTATTAGATTTATCTAGTTTATCGTGAAGCGAAATTACATTACGAACAGATTTGGGCACTAAACTAACAATCTGTAACGGATTAACTGAGTTTTGAAGTTAGTTAGCCTAAATTGTGTATTCATGGTAATAACTACATATTTTAAATGATTAAGTACAGAGGGAAAGATGTGACGACTATGGGTTCGATTTCCCACACCGTAAATGAATTATTTCCTCGCCCTAGTAATAGAACAAAGCGTGGCGAGAGTGGAAGTGGCGTGGAGAAATCAATAGATTGGCGGAACTCAACGCATATTGTGTATTCACGATAAATCTAGGCAGTGAGTTTAGAAGCACAGGCATATGCGGGATAAGTCGTAAAACTGTAACGTTTCAATATCACCTCTAAAAAAAGAATTGAACCACTTCAACCATTAAAATGTATTATGAAAAATAAAAAGAAATGTTAAAACAGAAAATTTACAGAATAATCTCTCATAAAATCATTAAAACTTTGCATTTTCTTAAATTTCCAAGCCTAGTGACATTTTGCGTTGCTCCCAAGTTTAATTTCGTGGCGAAATAAATTTCCATTAGTAACGTTTCTTGATACCAACATTATTAATGATAGTAATTATACGAGATAAGGAAAGAAATGGCTAAGTAATTTTTTTTGGCAATCAAATCGCTTGAGTTTCCCTTCGTTTATGCCAAGGTGCTTTTTTGTGTTTTTCTTAAGGATTTAAATTTTTATATGACTAGCTTTCACTCACGGCCTCGCGTGGTCTACTGATAATAACTAAGAAACTTGAAAGATAATTCTATAGCTTTGGTTCCCCTGACCACAGGTACAGTAGATTAAACCCAAAATATTAAACGTGACTTTATAATATTAGTAGGTGCAGAGTATGTTAATTTTCATTTTCAAAAAATATTAAATTTCGTGAATCCGCCCCTCAACATGAAAATTATGCATTGCGAACGGAGAGTCTTAACACTAAGTTCTATCTGGCTGCCCTGTTACTATATATATTATATACGTATGTTATTAATTATAATTTACATATATCACAACAGCTCCAAAGCGACATATAGACGTAGTAAGATTCACAAATTCATTTATCACTTAACGCTATATACCATCCGACCCGTCGATATTGCAAGGTGGTAAAATTTCCGACCCTATGTTACGTTAGTGATGTATTTACTGTGTGTATCGATGTAATTATTGATTTATTTATTTTATTCTACAATAAGTAATTAATATACGTCTTAAATACGAAGAACACGACACAGTGTTTTCTGTTCTTTTTATTTATATATACACGTATACTATAAGTTAAAACTTATAGTACTTGTATTACTTAGTACTAGAATATTATTGCCGTGTGAAGGAATTTAAATAGCTTTTCTTTGAAACATTTATTACAAAGCTATTTTACAAGAAATGCTTCAGAGTTTAGACGTTTCGTGATATCGCCACCGCTACATACTGTTAGTCTTAATTAATTAATGTATACTATAATAATTTATATTACTTCTTCTTTTTTACATACAACTGAATCTCATAAACATAGAATAAGGCAATTTCCGGTCGTGACCTGTCAACACTAATATTTTTATTTTTACTATTATTTCTTGTTTAATAGTGTGATTATAAATTATTGTTAAATTTATACCAGTCATTTAACATTCCACTCTACATTACTAAGAAAACTATTCGTGCACAATAGAAATAGAAATATTTTATTTTAAATAATGCATACAAATATGTTTTTTGTTAGTGAGTCTAAGTTTTATAAAGGAAAAATTAAAATTATAAATAGATAAGCTCAATAACTGAATGGAATTTAGGTTGAAACGTAATTCTTATGTCATTTTTCATAAGTATATCGATTATTTTACTCTAATTCACATCACTATTAGAACTATCTTGCCACTTATTAGCAATATAGTCTTGCAATTTATATAGTGGGCGTAGAAAATTACTTACTGTACTACTAGTTAAGTAACTTAGTCTTTTAAAGGGGTAATATCTCTTCATTTAAGGCCAGTGATAACGAGTTTCATTTTGCATTATAAAAAATTGTATATCTTTTAAGATTTCGGGTAAGTACTACAAAGACAGGTCACTTTTATATACATTTAGGCAAAGAGTCCCAAGTGTCAAGACACTCCGTTCTCTATTTTCTGCCATACTTCAAGACATTGCGTGTTGATTTGCGATACTTAACGTGTTTAGTTTTGTCAAGGCAAGGAAATGGAAATAGTTTAATTTTAATATTTATTGTGTTACCGTCAGGCATTAATCCCACTACAATTTTCCTTTCATATTTTTTAGGGTACCATACCTCTCAAGGAAAACAGGAAGCCTTATAAGATCACTTTGTCGTCATACGTCCGTTTGTATTTATGTCTGTCTGTCAAGAGCCTTTATCTCAGGAACGTTTGGAAATATCGTGTAGAAATTAAAATTTTGTTGAATTCTGTACACATTGAGTGGCAGTACTCAACGACGCGATCGAATCCACAACCAGTCGCGCTTATAGTCACACACTCGTGTCCCTGCGCTATGATTGGCCTCTATGCAGGTGATGAGTTAAATTACAGAAATATATATATTAAAAATGAGGGCCTCGTGGCGCAGAAGCACAAATCTCCACCACTTAGTTTTTTAAGTCAATATAGCCTCTACCTACCTTGCTATACAGGTCATACAGCTGCACAGGATAACGCTAATAAAATAATGTCTAAGTATTTAAATTATAACACAAAATTCTTCCATCATAAACAAAGCCGAAACTGAAAGCCAATACACTATATATTACAGAAAGTTCGTCCTCCCACATTTCAAGACAGTTTGTACAAATAATAAATTGTCAAGTTTGTATCAAGTTATATACTTGAGTTGAACGATTTGGAGGAATATCGATATATATTGTACCCAATTTATAACATGACCGCCCTATTAGCATCTCCAGGGCTGTATTAATATTGGAAATATATTATTAAGGCCCGTAAGCCCGTGCAACGAAAGTTGGGTTTGGTTTGGTTTCCATTCAGGGGAATGACATATTTAATATTTTCATTTCCTCACTATGGGAACGTGACAAAGCGAGGCGTTGAGTTCCGCTACTCAATATACATTGCCGGCGGAAACTGGGAAGCGAAAGTGTCTAATTAAGATACCGTTCCCATTAGGAAACGAAATGTCCTAACACTAGGTTCTCAAGTTCTTTTTCCCTACCCACTACTGATCATACCGGCACTGGAGCACTGGTCGTGTTTGCCGGTAAAAGTGTTCTAGTAGTAGTAGCTTCTAGTTTAATTTCTATTTAAATAAATTTTGTAAAGTCTATCTAATCAAGTTCACTTACATCTCAGTTGGAAAATGAATATATTTACACGATAGTTGTAAGTTTCATTTGTAGTTGAGGAATATATGGATTTTGTCACGTAAAATAAAATTTGGCCATGCACCACGACCGTAGTTACAACTGTTATTTTTACTATATTTTATAAAAATAATTAAAAATAAAAATATTTAGTAAAATCGAAAGATCAATCTCTTCATTTCACTTTTGCATCAATTCTACTGTAGAAAAGTAGAATTAAGATATAAACAACCATTTCCTCATTCAATTAGGTATCACAGTGCGACTCTGTTCAGATACATGGGGGAGGGTCGAAACCTTTACTGTAAGTAATGGGCCAATCATCACATACTATGGTGTGTGCTCGGACTAAGCTATGAGTTATTTAATGTATTTATTTATTTTTCAGCTTCACGCTGTATCTCATACATATAAGTTATTAGACAATAAAAATTAATGCACAAAGTTGTTTTTAACTTTCTTAGTAAAAAGGCAAAAAAGGAACCATTATAGGATTACGTCTTTGGTCCCTAAAAATCAAGCTTTTAAGTCAACGAAGTCAAAAGTTTCATTTATTCGTCGATTTTGCCGCATTTTGTATGAAATCCAACGCGTAATCAATACTTATAGTCCTGTAGACCTACTATGATATTATAGCTATGATATTTGGTATATGTGAGAACTTACTATAAAAATAAAGAATAAATCCGAAGAATTAAATATTTATGGGCATTTCATAGAAAAAAAATACACACTTATATTTGCTGTTCATTTCATACAAAATGAGACATCTTTAAGTTTGTCAACTTTTATAAGTTATTCCCGTTGACCATAATGAGGTGGGTGAGTTCGACTCACACTTAACCAATTATTTCGTCTTTTGACCGTTTATAAGTATTGCAATTAAAATAACAGCATCTAACGCTACATAGTCATAACAACTTTTTAGTTAAAGACTTTGTCCAAAATTTGCCCAAAATTGTCCCAATTGGGAGTCAAAGTCCAAACTATCACGTCTTTAAAGTTGCACCAGAGCTTTATTTTCATAATAAAGCTTTCACGTAGAAAGCTTACGTTTTCATTTTGTACCACAGTCAATAAGAATTAGCCCTCAGGCGCGTTTGAAGGAGGCCTAACTTAAATATTAGCCTAGGCGTGTCAATTACCCCCTGATTGCCTTGGATTTTGCAATATGTTCAATATTGTACACATTTTGAATAACGTATCCTAATACTAAAGATATTTTGGATTTCGTACGTCAAAACATTAGATTACATTTAGATTTTTACAAAAGATTCTTACTGACTGCTGGACTGCTAAAACCTAAGTCATTATCCAGATTTATAAAATCGGAACTTCTATAGACATAAAACTCTTCTGTTACTGAATGACTGTCAGACAGATACTGGACTTAAAAAGACATTTGGCGTGAAAGACACTTCGTGATATCCTACAAAAACGGAAAAAAAAGTTTTTCTATTTGATTTTTTAAAAACCACGCAAACGAAATTACGAGCGACGACTAGACTAGAAGTAGTAGAGTAGAATCACTACAAATACAATCATATATACAAACAATTTCACTGACTTAACAGCCTTATAACTGACAAACTAGACATAGTTATACCACTTTAGTGCCATTTACACGGATATTGACAATAAAAAATACTTATTTGGCGTGTTCCGTAGCAATATCTGCGACAGTGTATGATAGCATTGCGTATTAATAGGCTGAGGGGATCATAATAGATATATAACCTAGTTATATTCATAAATAAAACGTTATGGGGAATAATATTGGGTCGTGATTTTGATGATATATAGCGTTGTTTGTTATTTATAGAAAACTAGCGACCAACACGCGACTTCGCCCTCTTAAACTCATTATTAAATAATTACATAAGTTGTAGTCTATGTGTTCTTTCTCTAATATTAAAGCTGTATTACTGTAAAGTTTCATATAAATTCGTTCAGTACTTTTTGCGTGAAAGTGGAACAAACATCCATCATCCCTCACAAACTTTCACACTTAAAATTTTATTAGAAAGTAGAATAGAATAAGCAATATTTAGTAATGTAACTGTTAATTTAATTATTATTATGAATACTTTTAATGTATGAATCCATAATTAGAAAGGAAATCGCTCCTCTTGGTCGATTTCTACGATTCAAATACTAATAAAAAATTTTTATACGTTTCATGAAAATCTTTTCAATTCTGTACCTAAAATCTATTTACTTGGGAAAGCTAACGGCTTACATAGTCCACACGTAGAGCTGTAACTATCTACATTAGAATTTGATTAAAAAGTGTGATATTTATATTGTAACTATGATTCTAAAATTAGTTTCATCCTCGCAAAATATGGAACTTATCTTAGGGATTACTAATACTAATACTTAACATATGAAATAAGACTTAGCAACTGTTAGTACTATTATACTAATACTAATACTATTTTTTTGCTGGAGGGACTGTCCATTTACCATGGAAGGATAATTGTTTTCTTGTGATATAACCTATTTTACCTGCGGTCCGTGACCTCGAGCTCATTGTGTGTCATGTGACATACCTACATTAGTCTTATCAAATCATCTATCAATCAGTAATTTCGTTTGGTAGCAGTTATTTGCATTTGATAAAACCTAGTACATATTAATATTATGTATAGCTTACTTCATTCTTCCTAATCTATTTTAAAGATATCATGTCCCTGAATATAAATCTGTTCATTATTGCCTTAAAAAACAAAAGTGCCCAGGCCTGCGACATTAACCATAATGAACCTGTAGTAAATAATTTGACTTTCAAAAAAATTAAACGTTTAAATGAATCTTTTGTTTGAACATACGCCCGTATCCGGCTTAGAGCAGGATAGAGATAGCATGCAGAGAGGACGTAATTTTAGTTTGCGTGTTGAGTGGCGGAACTCAACACCACGCTTTGCTTTATTGCCAGAGCGTGTACATGAAAATATTAAACATAAAACCCACAACCGTCGCGTTTACAGTTAAGAGTTGTGCCACTGACATGACGCCCTCTTGTAACTCCTTATTTTGAATAAAATACTTTAACTTTGACTTTCTCCACATTTCAGTTCCACCAAACAGAATCCTAATATCGGGTGTGGGAGACCACGCGACTCAAGGCACACTCCTCACCCTCATGTGCGAAGTATCAGGCGCAAGACCCGCAGCCACCATCGAATGGTTCAATGGCACTCAGAAGATTACTTCTGACGATCAGAACATTTACGTAAGTACTCTTTTTGAGTTGTCTTTTTGGATATTTTTATGTTTTTTATTTGTTGAATACCTCCAACCTTATTATAATAACCTTGTTAGCCAAAATATAGTTTTTAATATTATAAGCCTATAACATAAAAATAGATTGAGATCTAAGTTGCAACACAAAATAATTGATTCCACTCAATTGCAGGAAAGAGGGGGTTTTTCTGTGATCAATACGCTTTTATTAGGTCGACTTGTACTATATAATATTAGTTACGTAGCCTAGACAATACAGTAATATGGCAGAGTTGATCTGATGATGGAGTAGGACATATATAATTCAAATTCAAAATATTCTTTATTCAAATAGACTTCTACATGCACTTTCGAATCGTCGTATACACATGAAGCCACCGGCTCAACAGTTGCTCTTTACAAAATTGAATTGTTTAAATACAATAATATTATAATGGTAGGTGGCTATCCTGCATAGAATTCAATTTTTTGGCCAGAATAATAAGCTTTAGGAAAGCGTACTAAATTAACGTCGCTTATATATAATGGGACACTTTGGAAGTTATTAGTAAACCACTTGAACTTCGTCTCAAATAATTTATATCTCCGAGCACACTTGCTAGTTATAAATGCTACATCTATGTACAAAACACATTATAATATCTAACCTTGCTATTGTGCTATTTGAGACATCATACTAGGTATTTGCAACTACGGCAACACTAGATTGGCCAATTGGAAATATTGTTATATACGGAACCCACGATTACCATATTCCCCAAGTCATGACAAATAATAAAAAAATAGCTTAAAAAAACAATAAAGCATCTAAAAGTTCCAAAAACATTGTTCTTCTGTTTCATATTAATATTTTACTACGGCAATTGTAAAACTCAATAAAAATAACATTCTGTCGTCTAAAATATAGTGAAGTAACGAATAGGGAAATATAGTCTAATTGGCGCATACGAGTGATTTTACTTCCGCTCAGTTGAATTTTGCCAGTTATCTGCCAATATCTAAAATTTTCTTGTTAGTGAAAATGTTCAAAAGCATACTTTTACATGGTTTGTTTTCAGTTACAATATATTATACATACCTTACAGTATTTTTATAGAATAATCATAATAGAAGTATTTTCTAAAAAGAAATCACGAAAGTAAGAAAGTAAGTAACGAAATGAAGTTAATATATTTTCTCTAATATGTCTCTGAATTCTGCTACCTAAAATTCTGTTTAGAAATAGATAAGGGAGTATCTTAACATTAGATTTTCTCTGTTCGATAACTGCGGCAGATGTAAGAAAAAAAATGTTTTCCAACAAATAAAATGATGACGAATTACTTATATAATTAAGAGAACATTTTCTATATAAAATCAACCCAAATTTTCTTAACGTAACAATTCAAAAGTTTAATGACTGACTAATTAATAAAGAGAGGGAACTCTTGAGCAGATCGACGACAATTTTGACGCAGGTATCGTGTTAAAATACAAGATAGCGTTTTAAACGCGTGTTTTTTAATCTTTATTTTTCTATTTTACTTGGTAAAATATTTTTTTAGGCCGTCTTGGCGCAGTGGCACAAACGTGCGAATGTAAACGTGACAATTGTTTGTTTGATTCCTACTCATAAATATTTTAAATATTTAATATTTTCGTTTCCTAGCTCTGGGAACGAAGCAAAGTGCGGCCTGATCCCTTCTCCGTATCCTACAAATATACAAAGTAAAACTAAAAGTATTAAGTTTTTAAAATTCCAATTTAAAAAAACTTTTTATCCCCAAATAAAATAATGCTTGCGTGATGTTTCACATAAACTACTACTACTAGTTCGCCATCGCCTCTGCCCAACAACACATAATGTTTTTAACCGATGATAAGCTTATCTTAATACAATAAAAATCTCAACATAGTTGAACCTAAACAATTAAGCTATAGGTCAAAATCGCGTCACGTCAAAATTTCAACTTTGACTTAAAAATAAATACCTTTAACGGTATTTATGGTGTATTCTACAGTTAGTATAACAAGTATACAAATTTGAAAGTAGCAGGATTCAAACTTGCACTTCTTGAAACTATAGACGATTTCCAAGGTGGCACGGAATCGAGTTCCGCCATGTTAAAATTATACAGGTTTTGTAAAAAATATTTCTACATTTAAAAATTTTACCTATTGCATCATAATCATATTTATTTTTATTTTTTACGTACCTACTTCCATATATAGATATACTTACAAGCGTTTTAAACGCCAGTGTGTCCTGTAACCTTACAGCTTTAAATGTTAAAACTTTAGTAAAAGTAAGACAAACGCATTTGAAATAATTAATTTAGGGTCCGTCCCCTTTGTCGGATATTCTACGGAAGAGCTACGGAACCGTGTAATCTAATTTAGATCAATTAATTAATTAAGAGCACACTCTAGTACGTAGCCTTTTCTAATTTAAATTGTTTTAACTATGTTATTCGTTAAGTGAGATTTCTTTTCTTAAGTTAAATATATTTAGTTATACTTTATTGCTTGAAATTGCTCTTTTAGTGAATCTTAGAGATAATTGTCCAAGCTTTCTTTTCTTCGCATTAGTCTAAAATTTGAGACAAAGTGCCAGACTTTCTAGAGAAGGAAAGCTTAATATTGCATTACTACAGATCAAACTCACGGCCATCGCAATTAGATTCACAAATATGTCTACCAATTTCTCGTTTCTCCTTATTTAATACATTTTTCTTTATTTATCTGATCTCAATTCATCGTACGCGTAATACTGCTTCCGCATACAGCAGAGAGAGAGCCTAGAGTTAAGTCACTCCATTCTTCAGCTTCCGATGTAGGTACTGGTACTCGTATATCACTTCGTTCCGAAATTTCGCCAAATTAAAAAATAAATCATGGTAACTAGATTAAAACCAGATTAATTAAACCTTTTGTCAAGAGAAAAGAAAATATTTTTAATTTTAAAAACTTTCCCAACTATACTCGTATCTCAATATAATTTCAAAAGCTGGGCTTTAATGAAATTTACGCGGTCCTCAGTCCACCCACCTGCCGCTCACTACAGAACTAAAAAGCAAAGGAGTCGTTATTGTAATGAAACATATTAATTGGAATTTATAAAATATTAAAATATCAAGAGAGAGAGAGAGTTTAAAAGCTCTGACCCTGTCTGATAAAATTCAAAAGACAGCACCCCGTTGAGTTCCGCCGCTCAACTCACGATATTTCTCAATACCGTTCGAAAATGGAGAATGGAAATCCCTCTGCCTTCCTCGTTATGTGGAGGATACAGAGTTTAATTTAAAAAATAATAAACATCCCCGTATAGAGGTCTCCATTACGCTCTAGCCACGGATAGCCAATAACACCGATTCAATAATGTGCACAAATGAAACGTCACACTTAGTTTCTTAGTTCGCTTCAATGAATTTCGCATTTTATTCTATAAATCCACCGGAAATACTGTTTTATTTTCAACATTATTCTTTATTTTTTTTGTACTTAAAAACAGTGCCTGACTTTAAACGCGACGGCTTCGATTCCCATCTCGGGGAATCAATTATATTAATTTCCCCGCAGAAGAAACAGTGAAAATCTAGTGTTACAACTCTTAAGTTCTCCACATTCCACATAACTTTCAAGATATTGTGTGTTGAATGACGGAGCTTAACTTCGCGCTTCGTCTACCAAAGTGAGGAAATGAAAACCATATAAATATCCATTCCCCCAAATACGATAAATATAAGGACGCATTGTCACACAAGCCGCAACTCAACACGTACTATCCCGTCAATTGGGCGGTGCGTGGGCAACAGCGTCTTTACCCCTTTTTTGTTACTTTGCCTACCCTGCTAAATGTGTAATAAAATTAATAAAGTTACTAAGAAATTTACACAGTAAGAAATGTCCTAATTTGAAAACAAAAATAATATAGTATAAAATCTCTAAGACCTTATAAAGTATATTAAAAGATAATATTGACATTGTTCCAAAATGTAATAAAAAATTGACACTAGTGTCTGTACGTCTAATATTAACTCGGCTCACAATCAAAGTAAGAACAATTTAATTACAATCATCCCAGCATTCCAGATCTTTCTCAGTCGAGTTTACATGAAAATACTTTTAAAAATATTTAGTTAGGGCCTTTTGACTTGTTCGTAATTGTACAAATATTGTATGCTTTACGGTGGTTGTTGGTTCAAATGTTGGTTAACTTTCATTTGCCTGATCTTCTACTATTTTCTTTCTTTTTATAAATAAAGTTTACAAACATTTATATCTTAAGCAAAGGCAAGTAGTACTTTGCTCTTTACCTCCTTTATAGAAAGAAACACAGAGAGAACCTAGTGTCAAAACTCTCCGTTCTACGCTCTCCGGTTAAATTCAGGATATTGCGTGTTGAACGTGTATTGTTGTCGCTTTCACAATAACACGCTAGCTTATATAAATTTTCTTATATTATAAAATTTTAATGTCCGTATCAATTACGTTTTTTAGTATTTTTATTTCTTCGCTCTGGCACCAAGGTAAACGCCCGGCGTTGTGTTCCGCCACACAACACTTAATCCCTGAAAAAAATCAGCAACAGAAATCGCGGGTACGTAATGTCTTAACACTAGATTTTTCTCTTTGACTACCCCGCTAGGGATATGGCGCAAAGCTACCAGTAGTAGTAAAACTCTCGTCCCTTCAAAGAACTGCATAAACAGAATTTGTTCGGTTCTCTTGTAGGTTAGATTCCCACTCGGGGATTATTATTTATTACGACTTTTACCGTAGCACAGCAAATTTTAGCGTTCTACGCCGCGTAGTTGTGCACTGATATAAAAAATTCTGGTAAACACTGTAAAGAAGAAACGTTCCTTCGTAAAACATCTGTGCAATTATTTTAATAGGACATATCTAAATAACTGCGGTTCATTTTTCATTCTTTCATTTACTTCAAACTGTGAAACATTAAGGAGTGGATTAAGTTATAAGAGCTCGTGCAAATATATATATATATATATTTACAAAATGTGAATCTGTATGAAATCTATGTTTAGTTGGGACTGTAGTGGCACAGTGGGATAGCATCTGACTGTAAATATGTCAACAAAGATGGCGGTTGTGAATTTGATTTCCATCTATTCCTTCTATTTCCAACTATTTCGCTCAGATATTTATTAAAATTACAAGAATCAGAATCATACTTTTTGAAACTTATAATAAACTTTAAAGCGGATTGAGGTAACTTAATGTTAAGACACACTGGCAAACGCATCGCCAGTTTCCATGTTAAGTGGTGCAACTTAACTCCTGAATTGGTCAACTTAGCAGAATAAGAGAATTAATTTTTATTATCTTATTCTGGTATTTCAATCACTGGAAATTAAATTACGTATTTACCTAATTCAATTTCCAGTGATTCTGCGTCGTTGCGCCACGAGGGTCCCAAAAAGACATAAATTATTTTAATTAATATATACGTATTTTAAGATAATTAAATATTAAGACAAGCGCGGCGTTAAGTACCGCCACATAACACGCAATGCCTCCAGATTTCGGCGGTAAGTGGAAAACTGAGTGTCTTAACACTAGATTCCCTCTGCTTACCCAGCTGTGACGGGATACAGCGTGAAGCTGATTTAACTTAATTTAAAATATTAACGCTTCTTCTTATTACTTAAATACATTGAATACTTTTTGTGCTCCGTTCAGGAAAATTGCCTCATCGCACTTTTTGTACATTTTTACCCCACTCTTTATTATAGACTCAAACTTGATTTGAGGATATCAAATAAACGACCACTTACACTTTCTATAAGTATACCTATACATGTATTCCTGAGCCCATTTCATTATAAACGCGATGATTTTGACTTCGATTCTTACTCGAGAGAATTATATTACTATTATTATTTATTTTTAGGGTCCCGTACCTTTTAAGGAAAAAAAGAACCCTTATAAGATCACTTTGTTGCCTGTATCTCTGTCTATCTGTCTCTCAAAAGCCTTTATCTCACGAACGCTTGGAGATATTGTCTAGTTGAACTTCAAGCCATGCACCTAGTAACCATGTATCTACGGCGAATAAATAGAGAAATAGTTTCGCACTGTATCCCGTTCGTATATAAGATAAGGCAGAGAGAACCTAGTGTCAAAACACCTTGTTCCGCTAGGCCGCGATTTGTATACCCATATAGGAAGGAAGTTAATATTTTAAGTTATTCATTCCCCTGAGCTAGATTCGAACCCACAACCATTACGTTTTCTCAAACTTGACTATAGCGTACCTTCATAGCGTATATAGCACATTAATCTAACGCGTCGGTGTCTTTAATTAAACACGCCCTAAGGAAATTGAATTTTGCACACACCCCGTCTCACGGTATACTGGATGAGGCTCAGTTGACAAGATAAGATAAAAGATAACCATTATCATTAATATTATTATATAATTATGTCGAAAAATATGTTGGAAAAATATTTATTAATAAAGCTTTTGTAGAAACTTAAATTACCTGATAAAAAATATGTTATTTAACTAGTCCTTGCAACTGGAATTTGAGATGAAAAAATAGAAAATTCAGTTTTTTCCGTTCCCGTGAGAATTTCGGGAAATCCTTCCAGTGCACTTACTACCTACACGTCAAATGTAAATTTTCAGAGTCCAGCAGTTTCATCTGTAGCAGTTTTGTCTGTCACTCAGTAGGTATGTTAACATTTATGTATATATGCTTTAATTCAATTCGCTCTGGTGTCGAGGCAAAGCGCGGCGTTGAGTTCTGCCGCTCAACATGCAATGCCTCCAAAATTCGGCAGAAAGTGAAGTGGTTTTTTTTTTTTAATTTGGAGTGTCTTAACACGAGGTTCTCTCTGCCTATCCTGTTGTATGCGGGATACAGCGTGAAGATGGAAAAAAAATTAAACTACTTCCCATAAAAGCGTATGCATAATATAATTATAACATGAAGGCACATCGATATTCTCTACATCGTCAATGGTTAGGAATTGGGTCGCGATAATTTTTCATTCTGTCACCACTACGAACGAGACGAGATCGATGTGCGCTAATTTAAGCTAAAGTTGAGATATCGGTATGTGCGTCTGTTACTCGTGTCATTTTTTTAGAATCTCTAGAATGTGTGGGTAAGCCACTGATTTCAAACACGGCGTTTAGTTCCGCCACTATAAGTGTAATATCTCGAATTTGGGTGGAGCCCAGATTCAGGTTAGGTGTACCTATGTTGTTCTTACCCTGTTGTACACTGAATAAAGCGTGGAGCTGTAAAAGTAAATTATTTAAGATGTTAACGACATCAGGTAGATTTTTGAAGGACTTAGTGATGCTTCTGTTTTTAATCTTCCTGCATAAAGCCTGCGTATGTCTTAGTTACGACCAAGTACAACTTAAGAAGAAGTTATTTATATTTTAAGCATCCCGTAAAAAACGTCTGAAAAAGACCTAAGTCTGGACCGCTCTAACCATCATTAATCATCCCGGTTAAAAATTAATCTCGCTATGAAAATGAAAATATACAAAGTACAGTACGGTTGACGAGTCGTGACTAGTGCTACACTGAAATTAGATGTTAATGCTGCGCAGATTTAATTTAAGGAGTTTTCTTTCTTTTGATTGTTTCTTTTTCTAGTGAACAATGCGCAAAAGCTCCGAATGTCTAACGTCACAGTGGCCACGAGTCGTTGAGCGTACTGTACAATAAAATTTATCCACAGTAACTGTTCGCGAACAATCTATTATACAAAGTCTAAATTTTCAAAATAATTTTTCATTTTCTTTTTCTTAGTAATTAGTATAGAAAGGAAATTTGTATAATAATCAAATATTTAGACAATATCTTTTATAATATGAGAAGAAAAAAGTTTTTCCTTTATTTAGATAGAAAAGGAGCACGAGCGAGTTGGATTTCGTGCAAAGATTTCTTATCTTTGCTATATATTAATGTCATCGTGACGCAGTGGTACATCATTTGACTATAATTTTGATTTTATGTTCAAGTCCGCGCAAATTGAATTGTTTTTGTGTTCAGTTCTGATAAAACAGGACGCAGCATTGAGGACTACTATATACACAATGTCTCAAATTTATACGAAAAGGGGATAACGGAGTGTGTTGAGTTCTCCCTTCTTTCTCTATTATACAAGAGCCAGGCAGCAGGTAAAAACCCTAGTATTACAACACTTCGTTCCCTTTAAGTCAAATCCGTTCCCAACTTCAGCCGAATTCTAGAGGTATTTTGTTTCCTTGAGTGGAAATCGAGCGCACAACCTGTAGCGTGAGATAAGTGCACGTGCACCTTTGAGCTACGGAAGCTCCATGAGGCCATAGGAGGGCCATGACTGGCCTCAGGTAAAGGCTATGTTTTTAATATAAAAAAAACAAAAAACCAGAAAAAAAGCGAATCGTCTAACTTTTTTCCTTTTGATTACCTTCCGGCGATCTAAGTCACAAACTTGTTGGAAACACTTATTACTTAAACTTTAAGAGTAATTATAACTTACTAATTTACGTTACAAACTTAATAGGGACTTGTTCTGGAGGAAATCTGATGTTTTGTTATAAAAATACCTTTGACGCTCCAAGCGAAGCGTAACGCTAACCTTTTTTTATGTATCGCTTTATTTTTTTGAAAAGTTCATCATTATAAGAAAGATTTAGATTCAATTAATTATACATGTTAGAAATAAATGCCGTCGTGCAGTGAGACAGCGTTCGTCTATAAGCGACTTGGACGTGGATCCGGTTCGCAACCGAGGGAATAATTATACATATTTTGCTTTCATTTCCTAGGTTCCATAGACATATCACGAATATCTCTGCAATGAAAACTTCGAAAGTCAGCGGAAAATGGGCACCACAGTCTCTTAACTCTATAATAGATGAAGCTAACAATAAAAAGATAAAGGATAGAAATATATACTTTAAACCCTTACGGCGTAGTGGGACAGGACAAACATTATATTCGCAATAGTTGTGGGTTTAATTCAAACTCGCAGGTATGCATTAATTTAATGTCCTTGGTCTGGTAACAAGACAAAGAATAGCGTTGAACTCCGCTATTTAACACGCAATATGCAACGTGTGTGGAGAACGAAAGGTCTTAACATAATTAATCGGGAAACAAATTATAAACGAAATAAACTGAGTCTATTATAGACTATGTTGTATGGGATGAAATATCTTGTCTACCTCAATCCAGTGGTTTCGTCTTCGCGTTATCGGTCAGTCACTAAAAAATGAAACAGTTTTATAATACGAGTATATGTTTGTAGGGTTCAGTACGTTTCCATAAATAAAGAAGGAACCCTTATAAAATGATTTAGTTGTCTATCCGTCTGTCTATCTGTCTGTCAAAAGAATTTATCTCAGGAATGCTTGGAAATGTCAAGCTGAAATTCCACAAAATGGTTAGTTCTGCGGACTTATAATATCTTGAAAAGAATATTTATTTCTGCATTAAAATTGTTTATATAACAAAAAACGCGTATTTCGACACTATAAAGGGACTCAATATTAATAGCGTACTTCCAGTTGACCTACAATTATGAAATTAGGCAGCTAGCATCTACAGGTAGTACATATTCAGGAAATATCTGAAAACTATACATTTATGGTTGAGGTAGGCGAGCCCGACTCCTTTTGTATAATATGTAAAACTTTAAACTTTTATTAGTTTAACTTAACTTCCTTAAGTTCGTTTAACTTAAGGAACAAAACTAATAAAATATAATTTATTTTATATTAATTGGGTTAACCTATTATAATGTCTTTAATATAATTAAAAATGGATGATTTTATAAATACTCATAAAAAGACCTTATTAGTTAATTTATAAAAATAGCAAAAAAAATGTTTCATCTTCGACATCAAAGAAATCGAACGCTTCAATAATTTTAGTGTCCTCTGTAAAAAGTTATTAATCTTATCATTAATTAACTTTAATTAATACTGGAGACATTGTAGCCCAGCGACACAACTTCTTATAGTGAACGCGGCGAATGTGGGCTCAAATTTCATTAAGAGGGTTTTTTTTTCATTTCTTAGCTGTATTAGGAACACAAGTCTGCTACTCTGCACGCTCTAAAAAATATATTTAGGTCATCGTCATTTGTAATCTCTTGTTATATAATGTGGCTTAAGTTTTATTTTAGGTTCTTCATATAAAAAAAAACATTGTTTATCCGAGATAACTAACTAAACAGCAAATATTTTCATTTCTTCAGTGTAGTTATATAGCGCGGATTTAAGTAACGATATCTTGCACAAGATGCTTCTAGAATTGCGAGTAAATTGATGAAGAGAATGTCTTTACACCCAGTTCTCTCTTTTTTTACCTTCCTCCGCATAGCAGGTACCTGAGAACCTAGTGTTAAAGTATTACGGTGCACTTCCGTGCTCCAATTTTCGCCAAGTTCTCCAGGCATTGCGTGTTGAGTGGCGGAACTCCCCAAATCGGATCCAATCCACAGCCATCACAATTACAGTCGCACGCTTGCGATGCCTGCGCCGCGACGGTGTAAGGTTTTGTATATTGATATATTTAATAAATTGAACAATAGTTCAGATTTTAAGAATAAATGCAAAGTAATTCAAGTAAAACAGCAAGAAACATAAAACGCTAACAATACAAAGGTAGCGCCTTCAAAACACCTTTAAATGCAGTCTACCATCGTAATCGGATTACACCTTAGTGATTGGTTAAAGTCGATAGTTATATTATATATTTTTTTCATATTTATTTTTTTCATATAGTAGAGTAGATAGAGACGGCGTAGTGTTAAGCATCTCCGTTCTTAACTTATTTCTTTATCTTCTTCTTATTGCACCCTTAAATCTCTACTTAATATTCTAAAGCTAGAGAGTTGTACTAATCTCAGTAAATTCAAGTTCAGTTCAATGCATTGCATTGAAAAAAATATTTTTGTCCCATGTAGTCGGAGTCTTAGTAGGACTAAACATAGTATAACATATTAACATGATATAATGATATCACGTTAATCGTTTCGACGTAACCCAATGAACCTACAGCCAGTGTTATCTTCTGTACTTAAAATATGTACATATGTCTTATTTTAGAACTATTGGTTATTTTCATTTAAACAGGAAACCAGGAAACCTGGACACCAGGTTTCCGGGTTACCTCTGTCTAAATATTTAATGAATTAACCAAGCTCTATGCCCACAGTCTACTTATAAATAACATTATTTATTAACATTTTTATGCATAATATAAACTTCCTTTTTAATCTACTTATAACATGAAGACGGTCACTCTAGAATTTTTAAGTTCACATGTACATAGATACTAAAATATGCTAGGTAACTTAATAATTTATGTAAAAATATCCATAAAAGTAAACTTGAAAGAACACTTTCCAAACAATAAGAACATTTCCATGAAATATTATATTTAATATTATAACTATGAAAATGGTTTTAAAAAAATAAATAAAACATCGACAACGATTAATAACAAACACTATTACGGAACAAAAAAACAACAAGAACTTGAACAAAGTGAAATTCCAACCAATTATTTCCTTAAAAGGTTGGAAAATATATAAAAGAACTGGAGTAAATCGCTTTACACGATACACTTTTTTAATTTCACACATTTTTCTGAGTGAAATATTTCATGCATTATCTTGGTTAGCGAAGAGAAGACACTGCAGTGTCAAGTCACTGTATTTTCCACTTTTTGCCAATTTGTGGCATACTTCTTTTGCCTCGTCCCCTGTCATCAACCTCTTCATAGATGCACTCCGGGAGGCCCTCGTTCTTGTTACGTCAACCTTCTTCCACTATGATCGATACTGTATTCCTGAACGTCAACCGTATTCTTCTCTTGTATCTTGTATGTTCTTTCTGCCGTACGCATCGTGAAACTGAAAATAATATGAACATATTACTTATTATTGGTTTTTCTATCCATATCTTAGAATATCCAGAAGATCAGTGGCGCATTGGGCACAAAAGTGTGGCTATAACGCGACGGTTATGGGTTCGATTCCTACTCAAGTGATAAATTGTTATTTCTTAATATTTTAATTTCTTCGCTCTGGCACCAACACAAAAAGCCCGACATTGAGTTTTGCCACTCAACACGCAATGCCTCGAAAAATTCGGGGGAAAGTGGGGAACGGAGTGTCTTAACACCAGGTTCCCTCTGCATATCATAGTGTATGCATAGTGTATGGGATAGAGTAGCGTGAAGCTGATTTAAATGTACCTATCTTCATTTTTTCGCTCTGGTGTCGTATTGAGACAAAGTTCGGTGTTCGGTTCTGCCACTCAACACAGAAAACCTCGAAACGGCATACAGCATAAGCTGATCAATTTGATTTATCTTAGAGTATTATAATCTTTGAAGCGTAGAATACAGTAACTTACGACAAGACCTTCTGTTTCTACCTACGTTTGAAATTTGATAATAAAACAGAAAACATAAACAAGACTCTCCAAGTTTTCTATTTCAGCAAGTTTAGGAGTGTCTCTATATAAGCTTTACGTGTTTAATTAAGTCATAACCATCAAAAACCTTTGAAATGCGGAAATTTACGAAGATATCATAAACGATGGTACGCTGGTGGTACACTGGGTCAAAATGATATTATTTAGTTTTTTCTTTTATTTATATTTTTAGCTTCACCTTGTATTCGCTTGAGTAGGGTAGGGGAGGAATGCCCTGTGATGCCATGACGGTGTAAATGACCTAAAATACAACGATCAGTTCAATCGTCAGTTTCTGTTCCAATTAATTTAATTGTCTCTGTTATATATTTCAAATATTTATATTTTTTTATAAAATACTTTTAGTAAATAAATGAAATTTTGCTTTTGCTAAAAAAAATGCTTGAAGACAGTCCTTCTTCACTTTCTGTTCAACTATCGAGACACTGCGTGTTTATCGGAACTTGATAATCAAAAGTGGAGCTGTCATGTTACTAAAATGAGAAAACATAAAAAATAAGAACAACATATCCCTTTGTGGATGTGTTGTTTTTATTATTGAAGTGGGATTCAAACAATAACCCATTTTCAACAAATCCCTACAACTCCACCAAATCATCAATAATATTTTAAACAGTAAAAAAAATGTGAATTTGGGGTTATTTGGGGTTGTTAAGTGAGAAATGTCGAGGAGTAAAATACACCTTTTAATTAATCAAACAAATTAAAAAACTAATGATAGTTTTACATGACAACGTCTTATGAAAACATTGATTAAAATCCCGAAACCTTAGGCCGATCGTGCCTCTCCGTGCTTTATTCCGCCAACTCGCTCGCACGCTCGGCTCAGGCGGAACGCGACAATAAGTCATGTGGAGCCAGCAACTGTTCATCTGAACAGTTAGAGTATCTGAATCTGTGAATCTGTGAATCTGGTAGAATATATATTTATAACACGTTATCAAAATATATTTAACCAAGTGTGTCCCAACTTTATTTTTAAATTAAACATGATTAAGTCATGGCTATGATAAGACGGAGGAAGGCTATGAGCGCTAAATCCTACATTTTATTAAAGAGGCACATATTTCACGTAATAAGTGTGCAATATAACAGCTATAAACTTTACTTGAATTGAAAATAAAATCTTTACCCATTTCTGTTTCTTATGTTCACTTTATTTTTTTGCGAAAATTATATGATGTTCACAAGACAAAGAAGTTAAATTTTTTTTTTAATAAAATTATTTGACTTTTATTTTTAAATTAATATTTTATTTCATAACATCATTCTCTTAGTAAAAAAGTAAACTGACAAACACAAATTGTAAAAAACATAAAATAATAAATCTTTTAAAAATTAATTTTAATAAATATGTATGCCCTGAGTTGTCGTCGCGATTTACTTAGCAGAGTGGGCAGAGGAAAGCCAGTGTTAGACACTCCGTTGACCATTTTCCGCTGTATTTTCAAGACACTATGTACTGAGTGACGAAAATCTACGCCGCTCGTCATCATGCCTCCAGAGGAAATGAAATTAACGCTTTCCCCCAAGTAGGAATCAAGCCCACAGATGCGACAGTCTGTTTGTTTGTATATAATTAAATAATGAATTAATTAAAACTTTTATTTATTTCATGTGGATCGAGCAGCACAAGGTCGTCGAAGCGGTAAGTCAAGATTATCTCTATATTAATATTATAAAGCTGAAGAATTTGTTTGTTTACACGCGCTAATCTCAGGAACCATCCGAATTACTCTCCGAATTCATAAATTATTCTTGTACTGTCCAGTCCATCCATCGAGGAAGGCTGTAGGCTATATCCCTTGCGTTAATATAATACACTCATAACTGTCTTGTTTACAATTATTTAATAGATTTTGGAAATATTTTAGAAATGTTTGTGACACACATCAAAATAAATTAAAAACATTAAATGCCATTTCAACAGTTTAAAGCGGATTGCTGGTAAAATATTAATTGTTCGCCCTTCTGTTCAGAAATTTTGGTTCTTAACAATTTCTAACTGTCATCGCGTCTTACCGAAGTTTTGCGTGGCAGCGACGTTTTGAGAGCATTGTAAAGCTTCGATTTTAGTTTATTTAGTTTCGGCCGTTGTGTTGAGGCAGTGATGGATTGTTACGATGGTTATAGGTTCGATTTCCATTAAAAGGAATGAACTGTCTTCTTTTTCTCGTTCTAATAACAAGACGTTGACCTTCACTGCGGAACATCTCAAAAATTGTACGGCGTTCGGAACGTAGTGTCTTAACACTAGGTTCCTGTTGCCTATCCTGCAGTATACAGTGGAACACTATACTCGTACATAAAAATGATATTTATTATTATTTTTTTCTTGTACTTTCAGATCGACACGACGTTCGAAACCAAATCGAACCTGACATTCGAAGCGACTCGATACGAAAACGGAAGGAAGTTCATCTGTCAAGCGGTCAATGAGGTGATGGTCACCACGAACGAACATCCGATACACGCTACAAAGGAATTGGAGGTTTGGTGTAAGTCTTCCAATCTTTTTCTAATTATTTTTATTAAAAACCTTTCTTATTTGGTCCTACAAAGTGCGGCAGCGCTAAATTCCGCCGCACAACACGCAATGTTTCGAAATCAGGCATAAAACGGAGAAGTAAAGCTATGAAAAGATAGATATTTAAGCAATTTAACATGTTGTGACACTGTGGAGAAATATTTGACTCCACACGTTATAGTGCAATTAATTGATCGATTCGATTTCCACCGCTGTAATTTAAAAAGTATTTAATAAAAATAAACCAACTTCAATCAGGTAGTGTCACCTAACATATTTACTTATTACGTTGCAGATCCGCCGATAGTTCATCTGGGTCCACCCAACATAACGGTCATAGAAGGCTCCAAGATTCTACTGAAAAGTGAATACGTCAGCAACCCGTCCTCGTTGACGGAAGTTATTTGGTATGATTTCACATACTTATTATATAAAATTTATTGTTTGTAATAAAATAATAAAACTATGACTTGAAAGGTTATAAAAACATATTTTTTTATTAGCAAAGGGAACGTGGAAACTTAGTAGTAAGACACTTCCGTTCCCCACTTTCCGACAACTTCTCGAGGAGTTACGCAAGAGCGAGGAGTTAAATATTTCAATTCCTTGAGTGGGATCGACCCCACAACCCGTGCCCCTGCGCCGCGACTGACTACATTATAATGTTGACAAGTAGTTTAAATACGCGAATATTGAAGGTTCACATTGTAATAATCGAGTATGAATCGCACTCCTAAGTAGAGTGGTTACATAAATTCAACATAATCTGCTTAACGTGTATAGGAATAAAGAATCTTATTTCTCGCTCGGTTGGTACGGAATACCTTATATTCGGTTTTAGAGTTGCTTGGAGTAATGTGTTCTACGGCAATATACTCCCTGGATTTCATGACGTGAACATATTTCCTTTGTTTATAATATGAATATATATTTACAGCTTACTAATATGACTTAACAAAACGCAACTCAGTAATAGGTATGTAAACACGATGGTTGTGGTTTCAATTTTCCCCTCGGGAAAATAAATGATTTTCATTTCCTCTCTCTAGTATAAAATGTCGTGTTGAGTGCTGCCACTCAACACGCTATGTCTAATAGTAGGCGATGCGTGGGAAGTATCTTATCACTAAGTCACTTCACGAAATAAATTCATTATTATATAAATACTCGTATATCCTGAGGATGTCCGACTCTTTTCTTTTCTTCAAATTGTCTTTTGAATCGTTTCAATCGGGGAAGTATGACTTCCATTTTCATACATGCTATACAGAACCTGCCTTAAAATCCTGATAACACACATACATATTCAAGGGCGTCTCCCAATTCTTCGAAAGTATTACTCAAGGAGATAACGTTCAAACGCATAAGCCTACAGATCCACTGTACGCCCGAAACGATTCATATATCAGAATTGTTCTGAAATGAAATACTTTGCGGGTATATTTTAAATGAATCTCTTTATATTGGCTCTTTTTTTATCTACGCTCTGATGTGTTCTTTTTACACTTTAATATTTTGATACACATTTTCATTTTTGTAGTGTCGACAAAAGAAATAAAATTCTGAATAAATCCGCCACTTAAACCTGTCCACACTAAAAGTAAAGAAAAATGTCTCTTCTTGCCAGGTACCGCAACGGAACAAAGATCAACGTGAACAACTCCCACTACCAAGGCGGTACCAGCGAACAGCACGCGCTCATCATATTGGACGCCAACGAGAACGACAACGCGTACTACTATACTGTCAGCATGGCAAATAATGTGGGCAATGGCACCACAAATGAGAGTATCTACGTCAATGTGTTGTGTAAGTATGTATACTGCGAACCATTGCGAGCAATCAGCCCGATATCATTCACATGAGGGGATGACCGGACTACGAACCATCTAATTCAACCTGGCCGTAACCTGGTCACCTCTTATGTATAAACAATTGCCCGTTAACCGTCCAAGTATTCTGACGAAATCATTACTACGCGTATTTTTTATATGACAATTTCGCTGCGCATGGATGGTAGCCGAGAGACGCGTGTTCAAATCCCGCTACGCTTACTACAACTAACTATAGTTTTCTATAAGGTTTTTTGTCTATAAAATCTAAATGATTGTTGGTTCTAATCTACTTGTGAAATGTTTATGAACAGTAGTATGTTATTATATACAGTGTTCATTATTTTTATACTTCTTGCATTATAAGTTAACGTACCTTAATCAAAGATTTTAAACTCATTTAGTTCATTCTTTTACGTATGCCAAACTACATTTTAAATAATGACTGTTTACTTACATTTTTTCCAGTCAAACCACAGGTACGTCTAACAATGAGCTCACCGAGTCCCATATTAGAGACTGACCATAAGAACGTAACTCTAACATGTGAAGTGGTGAAAGGCAACCCCCCCGTTCTCGATGAAGTCATTTGGTATTTGGATGGAGAAATATTAAAGCATTTGCCGGAATGTAATGGGACTGAAGGTAGGTTGTTGAACGTCCATTTACCGAAACTTTATATTTTAAAACAAAATTCAAAGTAATAAAAACCTTCAAAAATACTATAATTATAACTCAAATTTAAACATATAACATTCCAGAAAGCCTGTGCAATGAAGTAGATCCCTCAATGCTATTATTACAAGACACTACAAAAAGTTTTCACGGCAACTACTCGTGCAAAGGGAAGAACTACGCGGGGTGGGGCGACGAGAGCGACAAGACCGAACTTATTGTTAATTGTAAGTGTTTAAGAAAAAAATTGTATTTTATTCTTCAGGTCATATCACAATGTTTTTGAGTACAAATTTTGACTTGGTAAACGTAAATAAATCATATTTGTATAATTAGAATAGGTCAAGGGGATGACTTCACATTTCCCTTGAGAGAACATTTTCGCGGCGTCGAGTTTCGGTATTCAACATACAATTTCTCAAAAATTAATATTAGGTTATATCTCTATCTGCTCTATGTATTATATGCAGAATGCAGCGTCAAACAAAAATATTAGATTTTCACGGGTAGAGAATAAGGAGGCTTACTCCTTATCTGCCTGTTCTGCAAAATATTGGAATATGAAAAAAATTAACAATATTATCATGATATTATATAATGGTAAGTAAAAACTTTTAAACATTTTACTTCCAGATCCACCTGGTCCAGCCAAACTGACATACTCTCCGTGGCGAGTAATAAAAGGCAAGTCGCTAGTGCTCACTTGCAGTATAGAAGAGAAAGGACGGCCAGAAGCTCATAGGTAAAGATTTTAAGAACTTTGATATAATATAAGTTAAAAATGAAGTTAGCATTGCGTATAGTACGACCGACGAATGCTGCGCAGATTTAATTTTAGATTTTTTTTAGTGTCCACCGCCTGACTGCTCTGGTAATTATACCATGAGATCAGGTAAAATTAGAAGATGTAAGTTTGGTGGTTGAATATGCCTAAAGTTGAGATGTGCAACAGGTTGTCACTGCATAGTTGGTACATGTATAATGCGTGAATATATAATGCAAGATACATGCCGTTGCGTGAGGAACGGAATGACTTAACATTAGTTTCTCTCTGCTATGTGAGAAACAAGATTGAAGCTGAAGTAACATAAGTTAAAGTAATTGTTAATTTTATTCCCTCCCAGGTACCGCTGGCACCGTGGCGGTCGCCTCGTAAGCGACGTAGTATCCCGAGAATGGACGGTGGACCCGGTGGCGGTTGACCACCGCGCCACCTTCACGTGCCGCGGCGTGGGGGGCGGCGGGGAGGGGGGCAGCGCCAGCGTCGACATCGACGTGCTGGGTGAGTAACATAGAGCCCCAGAATGGGAGTAGTAGGGGGATAGGGGGCAGCACCAATATCAGTAATAATAATAAATACACTTTGTCGATATTTTTGTGTGGGCTGAGTTGTGGTATAATGCACGGCATTAAGTTAAACAGAGGGCAGCATTCACTCCAAATATCTATAATAACAAAAATCAAAAACCGGAGTGATATTTATTATATTTATTTATTTTTCAGCTCCACCAAGTTTTAAGTATGCGATGAATCACTACAGTGGAGCTCTATATAAGTCTCAGGTATATTTAAATTTAGTTATTTTTTATATTTAGTTCTTACATTTAATAACGAAAGTGGAGAACGGAAGTATGTTAATGAAAACGAAATATCTGATATTCCGCTCTTCACTTTCCGCCCAATATAAATAATACACATAACATATAAATTTAAAATGAACATTTTAATATACGAGTACATACATATTACACTAAAATTAATCTTTTACATAACTATAATACTTTTCAGAACATATCCCTATCCTGTACCGTGGAGTGTGCTCCTCTGTGCACAGTAGAGTGGCTGAAGGACGGACAGAAGATAGACCCGGACAAGACTAACAAGTACTACGTGGTGGAGAAACGGATAGAGCCGCAGGTCAATAGGAATGACTTTGAGGCTACTGAGTCTACTTTGGTATGTTTATATTATTACTGCTGTAATTATTTGTCGATTATGAAAAAGAAATATATATTTACTTTTATATTTCTTCGCTCTGGTGTCGAGGCAGTGCAGTGAAATATTTCAATATATTGTAATAACCTAGTAAGTTCCCTCCCCCAGCACTGGAACATGTCAGCGTGGTCGGGCGGCGTGCTGTCACGCGGCGACTCGGCGCGCTACACTTGCACGTCGTCGCGCAACGACGCCGGCCCGCCCGTCGCCAGCACCACCAACTTTGCTGTAGAATGTACGATTTTTTGTTACTTTTACACTGTATAAGTCAGTTATTTTTTTAATTTAATAATTGTATAGTTTATAATAATTATATCACAATATATTAACCATTAATGTGGGAAATTTAGAGATCACTGAGAGTGTTACAATATTAATTTATTAGAAAGGGATTTTTGGGTAAAAGTTTCTTAATGGGAACGCAGTGTCTTAACGCTATCCCAGGTTTTATCTATCGCACCTCATACCTGATAGCGTGAAGCTAAAACAATGTTTCTTATAGTACTCATATATAATATTATTATATATAATATTTTTTTTGTACATAGATGAACCCGAAAACATAACGGTGACGCCCGCAGTAGTGTCCGTCATCGAAAATGAAATACCTGCTAAAGTTGTATGCTCCGCCAAGTAAGGAATCATTTAATTTCATATTTACTTTTAAAGCTGCTAAAACCAATGCCATTACTTGTAAAAAGGCTAAAAATATCCAAAGTAATATGTTAAACTTCATTCCAATGTGTAGTTACATACTCATATGAAGAGAACAGTTAGAAACAATGCAATAACAATGCTTCCTTTATTCTTTCTTTATCTAAAACTTTGTTATTGGGTAGTGCCGCAATATAAGATGCGTAATAATTTCATATTTCGTTTGAATATAATTAAACATTTAATATAAAGCTTACTAAAGGATAAACCATCAATGGAGTGTACTTTTTAAATTAGTTGTAAGTTATTGTTATATTTCACACATTGTATAATTTTGTTTTTTATCCTGAATCCTAAAGTGTATATCCCATGTGTGTATCTTATTCCATCCTATTAAACCATTTTTTAAAATTGGAACCGTGTGTCTCTGTAGTTTTCTGTATTTAAATATTTTACCCATTGTTTACGTTTATTAAAAAAAAATAAACCAGTAACAAAACAAAATTGATAATTCCAGTGGTTTCCCGATGCCAAATTACTCATGGAGGCGAGAAGGAAGTACCAAAGCCAGTGCCAAGTCTCATACAAACGCATCGTTCATATTATCTTCGTCCAACACGCTGTTGCTGGGCGCGGCCGCGCGGCGCGACGCGGGCAGGTACCTGTGCGAGGCATACAACCGGCACGGCGCCGTCAGCACGGCCGTGCTGCTCGATGTTATGTGTAAGTATTCAAACGTAGCTTCACGCTCTATCACGCATAGCGGGATAGGGAAGCTAGTGTTAGAACGTTGTTCACTATTTGTCCAAATTCGAAACATGCGGTGTAGAGCGGAACTGAGCGCCGCGATTTGTCTTAACAGGCCGTCGTGACAAAGCGGCAGAGATAAACGGAAGTGTCTTAATAGAGAACGGAGTGTCTCACTAGGTTCCCAGCTTCCCTCGACCTACCCTACTGTGTGAGGGATACAGCGTGAAGCTAATAAAAAACGATTAATTTTAGCACTATCATTTGTGATATTTTTTGATTAGAAAAAAATCTGCAATTCATTTATATTTATAAACCTATTTACAGTTATACCTGAATGTGGAATAAAGCAAATAGAGATGAGGGGCGAGCAAGTCCTAGTTTGTACTGCACACGCTAATCCTTCTGAGGTAAGACTCTTGAGATACATAAACTTCATTTATCCACATAAAATATTAGTTCTTCTTGTTCTTGACAAGTTTATTACTATGCCTCGTTATCAATATATTTTTATAAAGCAAGAGCTTAATTAACTTTTTAATATTATCTTTATATATTATCATTATTCAATAACAGGTATCATTCTCATGGAAACTAAAAAACGACAACGACAGTCTAACGGACGAAAAGATTTGGCAGAACGGCGTACAAAGTTACCTCAGGCTGAGCTCCGCCGTGGACGTCTACAGGACCTACCTCTGCTTTGCGAACAACAGTGTGGGGATGTCGAGACCCTGCGAGAGAGATGTTATAGGTAACAATATTTTAAAATGTTATTCCATTACTAGCAAATATATTTTTTTAAGGAAACGTTACTACGTAGCGGGATTTAAAATAAAAATTTCGAAGTAGCTTGATTAGAACGTATGACTTATTGGTCAGAACCCGATCGAAATCGTCCGAGCTGGACGATTTCGAAGTGGCGCCCATTGAAAATTTTAAACGTTTCCTAAAAAAGTAAGAAAAGCGTTTTCTTATAAATAAATTACTATTTTATGGGTCTATCATTCTGTCTCAAGACGCTGGTAATTTTAGAATAAGAGGAATATATTGCCGCAATTTGTCTAAAAGAGAGAGATTTTAAAAAGAAAGAATTTCAAAAAATGCGTCGGTTATCCTTTTATTTTGTGTAAATATATTTAAAAAATGTAAAAAAAATCTAAAACTTATTTTATTTATGACATGCAGCCAATTTGGAAAGCTACAGTAAGTATGATAAATAACAAATATTGGTTGGAATTGAAACGGATTTTTGTATATATTTAAAAATAATGTTTTATACTTTACTACCTTAAAACAATTTGTTATTATGAAGCAAAGCGCGGCGTTGAGGTCCGTCACTCAACACACCGCCTCGTACTCCTCGGATCGGATCCTCGGAGTCTTTGAATTAAGCGGAGTTCTTAGAACTAGGTTCCCAGGATCCCTCTGCCTACCCTGCTATGTGGGGAGTACATCGTGAAGCTAAAAAATATTCATAAAAATTAAAAATAAATACCATTTTTTATATTTATGTAAATGTATCAAATTCGTCCGTCGTGGTGCAGTGGCACAGTGTCTATCTCTAACGCGAACGTTGTGTACTCGATGCCTTTAAGAGTTTTCCTCGCTCTAGTAACCCACAGCACACAAGTTCCACCACTCATAGCGCAAGACGAACCCTGTGTCTTACGCTAACTTCATGTTAGCTATCCTGCTATATATGAGATATAGCTTGAAAAATTATATACAAATATTTATTTATTATTCTTTCCAAAGGTAACAAAGTATGGTGGCGAGATCAACAAAAGCTAATGCTGATAGGAGGCATCGCTCTCGCAGTGCTGGTCCTCACAGTCATACTATGCCTCATCATCATATGCATTTGTAGGCGGATGAGAGCTAAATCCAAATGTAAGTTGCTTCATTATTCGTTTTAAGTCCGTGATTTGAAGAAATTGCGAGTCATGTCGTGTAATTCGTTTTAAATTGGAGCAAGCATCCATACTCACAAAGTTTCATATTTATAATATTAATAAGAAATGAAAAAGAAAAAATATATATTTTATAAATAATTGAACTAGTGGAGCTCTAAAATATGAAAATATTTTTTTGTGTGAATGATTCGCATTTGCTACAAATCGCAAATTGTGTGTTTTAATATAGTTGTGTTATTTTATACTATTGTTGTAGTGTTTGTGGTTTTTTTGTTTTTGTTATTATGTTATCAATACTTACTTATCAATGAATGCTGATTTTAAATGTGGTGCTTGAATTTTGTCAATTTATGATATTGTATGACATATTCTGAATTGTAAAAAAATATCTAAGCTTTATATTATCATACATTTAAAAAGAATATTAAAATCAATTTATATTGATCATAAGAAAATGTTAGTGGGATACTGATTTTTCTTTATATTGAATATTTTTATAATATCTACGCACGACTAACATTGTCTTATTCTAACATGTTCATTTACATATAACATAATTCACTAATATTGTTGTTTTTTTTTGTATGTTTGCTGCGATAACAAAATAACACATAGATAACAATCCAGTCGAGCTCGAGGAGAGGGAGAAGTAAGTACATTTTACTTAATAAATCTTAAATTTAGAGAATGAACCTTTGCTATTAGTTTTAAAATAAATATATATATATATATAATCAACATAAAACAACATTCTGTTGTTGATTATATGAACTATTTCATTTACATTTATTTACAAAATGAACTTAAATGCACACGACTCCAATTATATGTACTGTATATATTTATATTGAACATACTATATTAATATATTTTATATGTATATATTTATAATATATTTATTCGTTAGTTTACAATATTTTGAATATATAATATTTCAGCGTCGCCATTGGTCCGAGCAGACTCGTGGTACACTTTATCGATGCCGCGGGGCGCGTGATATACAAATGCAGGTCATTTTTGACCATACGATTTAATTTTTTTGATTGTTTTAAGTTTCAAAAAGCTTATTTTTAATAATTTTAATGTACATTAAAGTTAATTTGGAGTTAGTTCCAATACATAATTTGATCTACATATATATCGGATGAGTGTTTATAACAAAGGTAGTATTATAACCCTTTCTAACATTTCATTAGTTTTGACATAATATGAAATTAAAACAATATTTAAAATAGTATAATAAATATTAAAGTTAGAAACATGATACTGAATTAATGACCTTTTTTGATAACATCGAAAATATACCATAAAAACAAATAAAATTATATATTATGTAACATTTACATTAAATATGGTAATAATAAATTAGAAAGCAACTATTTTTCTAAAGAAATTCCAAAGGAAGATACTTTCGTGTCTACAAAATATTTCTTGTAACAGTCAAAAATTTTTAAATCGTATGTGTGTTTTAAGTTTTCAGCTGTATACAACGCTTGGACCAACGGCCTTTATAGAACAAATAGGGCTTACTAACCTCCCCCAATACACCCTTTATTATTTGCATGGTCTATTATAAATTTACATGGTAACACTATAAATTTATCTTCTAATTCAAAGACGCCAAAAATATAACATTATATTTATTTATAATATACACAAAAGCTAGACCACTTAAGTGTTGCAAAGGATCTCTTGCAAACATTTTAATTAATATATTATAAACAGATTTTTTAATCAAATTTCTCAAAAAACACTATAATTTTGGGTAAAAATTCCAATTTCACACATACATTGATCGATACATTTAGAAATACTTTCTATATGTAAAATGTTTATTCTTAGGTTCCTAACCGCACTAACACCAGATGTATTGAGACTGACCACAATTAATACTTCAGGTATACATTACTAACAAAATATTAATTATTCATAGATAAAGAATGCTTTCTTTATTTATTTTTGCATTGATTTTGGAAATTTTTGACATTTGAATTTTTTGGTGTGTGTTGTTTTAGTTCTTACCAAGCATTTTTCGTAGAATTTTAAAAGCAAATGTATCTTTTGCATGAAGTTTGGAAAGCATTCTTCTAGTGTTATTATTATTTATTTTCTTTTTAGCTATGTATATTGTACTTATTGTATAATATGTACTTTATAATCATTATTATCATTTTTATTTATATTTTTATTCTTTGTGTGTTTGAGTTGTTTTGTTTTTGTTTATGTTTTTATAATAGTCTGCATTTCGAATTACTAATAATTTATCCGATTTTTAAATACACGTATATTTTGAAATACAATTAAAATTCGAAATACAGACAAAGTTTATTAAAATAACAAATCATCATATTCCTAACAAATATCTTTTTCATGTTTCTTACAACAGTCCGGATGGTAGCTGTTTAAACGAAGTGTCTATAGCTCATTCTATAATATCGCAAGCTTTACCCGCTTTATCGCCACGTTTAAATTTAACATTTAGTCCAAAGTCATCAGATAGAACTAGATTAGTTGATGCACAAAATACACCTAACTTAGAAATGACCATAAAAGAAACCTCTAATACAGAAATGAAAAATGAATCTGATAAGCTAGAAACTCCGAAATCTGATAAGAGAGATTCAAATAAAGTACAAACAGTTGTGACACCAAACAAATGGCCTCTTAAGCCTGGAGTGCTAGTACATGTTAATTCCAATCACACTCTCAGTCCAAAAAATCAGGCAAAGCTACAACAAAATCGAGTTCAGAATGATACAGAAAACAGTAATTTAGGTTTACTAGAAAGATCTAGAAATACAGATGAGAACAGAGCACCACCTAAAATTGAATATTCCAAAAAAACAGGAAAACCCAGAAAACATACACAAGTTGTATCGGGAATTCTCAAAAATCTAAGACGTAAAAGTGATTCATCAGATGATGATAGTGGAAAATATAAAAAAATAAATAAATCAAATAAACGAGCTGTATCATTAGCTCTAAATAAAAATTATGGACCAAAAAGACGTATCCGTTCGTTTTTTCAAAGCGAATCACCGAATGTGATCGTAACGGAAGGAGGTAGATCATTTTTGGACTATATAATGTTATAAGCGTGTGAGATTATATTTGAATGAGCAACAAAATATTTGATTTAAAGTATTTGTTTTTATTTTTATCATGATTTTTTCTAGTTATTTTTTTTTCTGTTAAAAAATATCATCTCATACATATTTACATAACACTTCACTATCATTATACATTTTATGCACGTTTTTACTCACAAATTCTTATATGATTATAACGCTTTTACAATTCAGCTTTTTACAACTAAATACAACTCTTTAATATATAAATAAGGAATAAAGATTTTTTATGTGAAACTTAAAGCATACAAATTGAAAAGACTATGACAACTATATTGCATATGTATGCGCTAAATTTTATAATTATAACATACATATCAAACTCATAATTTCCTTTTTTGAAATCAACTAAAAATCATAAAATTTTCTTTCATCGTTAAATTATTTACTGCATGTCAAATTACAATTATTTTTTTATATTATTATTTGCATTTTTAATGTAATAGCATGTTTTTAGTTGTCTCGTTTAAAAGGCCTGATAGAATTTGCACGGTCAATACTAGTAACATAGACTCGAAGAACACAAGGAAAAGAAAGAAACCCGGTGAAAGTAAGTAAGCACGTTTATGTTGTACGCTTCATTAATATAGATACTATTCTAAAAATAGTATACTTTAATTTATTATTTGCAAATTGTTTATTTTTACATTTCAAAATAAAATAAAAAATCTAACATATTTCTGAATAATTTAACCATAATATTTGTCAAATATGGTTATATGGTTCAGTCTTTCTAAATGTTCTGGTCAATAATACTGTTACGTTTCATGATAGAGTACACCATTTGTCTTAAAATTATAGAGGGCGAAGAAAAATATGTCTTTAAATAAAAGCATAGATAGTTTCTAATAGGATTCAAAATACTCTTGAATAAATTATGTTAATAATTTCAGGCCCACCTACGAATGGCGTAGATAATGCAGCGAACGGCAACCTCGCGGACAACGGCCTCTACGAAAATTTGCCATTCCACGGTCTACAACAACCACCTAATAAGGTTAGTATAGTTAATTATTATGTTATTAAAATGTAAAAGTTCTTTATATAATACTATATTATACTTGTACTTATAATAATGTGCATATGTGGAAAACATTTCCTTTGACTTTTCACTTGAATGCATAATATAAATTTAAATTATATTTTCTTTTACTTTAACTACAGTTTCCATTTATGTTGTGCTGTTTTATTTGTTTGGCTTTACTATTAATTTGCATTTATTTTTCTTTTCATGTTTTATTTTGGCATGAATAACAGCCTGTACAAGCGATTCAACCTAGGATTGTAGAAACTAACCAGAAAACTGTTAAAGGTATTGAGGCTTTGCAAAAACAATTGACAACCAATCCATCATTTACACCTCGACTTGTTTGCCCGCCTTTCGTGCAAAATACTTTGAACTGTCCTTTAACAAATCCTAGTACAAATTATCAAACATATGGTGTACCAGCTTTATCTCCGATACAACAAATGTACCCTTTACATCAAACAGTATTACTCAATCCCTATCTGCCCCAAATGCCACTATTAAAACAATTTCCAACAATAGAAGAAGAAATTATTAATACGAAAAAATTCAGCTCTTTGAATACTAGAAATGTGAAAACGAAGCCAAAGTTTCAATCTATGAGAATTGTTAGAAAGAGAAATATTGAACGATTCTATCCCAATACGGAATATGGAGAGAATTTCAACGAAATTAATAATAATAGCAAAAATACAACTGATTCTGATGAAGTTGTAGATTCAGAGGATAATATTTATGAAAATTTTCCAACGCTGCTAAAAATAAAGTCAAATGTGAGTGGCGTTGAACATTTTGAAAATTTAACAGATTCAATACAAGTTTGCGAAGAAAGTATAGAAGATATGAATGCTTCTAAAACTTCCTTAAATAGACCAGTTCCTGCTCCAAGAACTATTATCACACCATTAAATTCCCCATCGAAATCTGATCATGTTTACGTAAATTTATCAATGCCATTGATAAGTTCACGTTATACTGCTTCGGTAGACGTAGTCGATGCACCAATAAGAACATCAAAGTCCGAAGAAAACATATCAAAACAAAAAACCCAAAGCAATGAAACTAAAAATGAACAAGCCGTACCAAAAAGAACTACGAGTCTAAAAAATGTAACTGATATAAATATTGATGATAATGATGACGAAAAAGATAATGATATTAATGAAGAGAAGAGCACTAAACCAAACATAATAGGCATAACTCCTAAAAGAACTTCAATTACATTACCATCCACGTCTCTGGTACGATCTGTGGTCAACCAACTGAACGACCAAGGTATAAACAAAGTTTCTTTACCGAGGAAACAAATTATTTTACCAAATAAAACTTTACAAATACCGAAATTAACGGAAAAACCGATACCAAAAAGAAATTTAGTTCAACGTAGCAATTCTGTACAGATTAGTTTACCTACAAACAGTGAAATCGCTCAGGTATAAACGCTTTGTATGTTTTCATTTTGTTCATCTCTTTATATGCTATGTGTAGTATCGTTAACAGACTAACAAACTAACATTTAATTTTCAGAATACTAACATACAGCAGCAATATCTCCAAAGAAACTTCACGAATACGTCTAAAGGAAAAAATAAGAAAAATTTTCATATTCCACTTCAAAAACATCACAGTTTTTGTTATTTCCAACCAATACGAGTAGATAAAAGGATCCCCGTGAACCAAGAAACTTATAATAATACGATTGGCCCCATATACCAGCCCGAAACTCAATATTACACTAAAACTCTAAACCGAAGTAGAGAAAAAACTCAAAAATTAAATAGACTAAAGAAATCTGAAAGTCTTCGTGAGAAACTTTCTTGCGTTGGCATTTACGATAACTATGAGAAACCGAACTATCCTGAACCAGACTATAGTAGCGACAGAAAAAACTATTTACAATTTTTAAAAGGCAACTACATATCAAACTCAACTAGAAATTTAAGCCCCGAATATACTTATAATGCAAATTTGAACACTTTATGCAAAGAAGATAGGCCTAGAAATAAAAAATTAGTATATGCAGATTTAGCGTTAGGTAATCATAATTTAAAATTTAAAAACACAGTCAATTCCAATAAACATTTATATACTGTAGGTAATGTAGAAAATAAAGAAAGTAATTCTAGTTACAAAAGTAATATATCGAATAGGAAAAGTCAACAGAGAAGCGATTACGCGACTCTGAAATTCAATGAAATAGACGTATAAAGGTGAGTTTTTGACTAACTTGACTAAAATACAGTTTAATTTAATTTATTTTAAGTAATTTTTAGCAAAACAATTTTTCTTTTTTTTGACAATATTATTATTTTATAATTATTAAAATCCAACTGAGTTTTGTCATTTTTTTACGGAACTACTAAATTCTAGAAATATTTTAAATGACTAGTAATTTTGAAATATTGTACAAAAATTTGCATTCGTGCATGTAATCAGTGTTGTGACGTTGTCTTTCTGTCCATAGGCCCGCTTTGCCAAGAGCGACACGTACATTTTCTAAATAAAAAGGTAATTTTAATATCGTTATTTAACTGTCCCAATGCTTCGCAAAAGTTTATTTTATTAATATGTATTATTACTAACATATAGCTTGGCCATTTTTTGTTACTACTTTTGTTGTTTTTTTGGTTCTGTTTAGCATTTGTTGTATATCAAAAGATAAATGTTTCGATTCTCTACTTTCTCGGTATTTTATATCGCAGTAGGAAAATCATTTTATTTTTTAAAAAATGAGGTCAGTCTTGGCGGAAGGGCACAAGAGTACGATTGTAAACGAGTCGAAGAAATTAAATATTTAACATTTTTATTTCTCCGCCCTGATAACTCCGCCACTCATCTTACAATGTCTCCTTAATTTGGCGTTAAGTGGGAAACGGGAGTGTCTTAATGGGGACGATGTATCCTAACACTAAGCTCCCAGGTTTCCTCGGTCTTCCCTGGCTCTGGGATATAGTATGAAGCTTAAAATATAATAAACTTTACCTAATATTTATTTTGTCGTATAACTTACCATTTATATATTTTATATTTACATTTTTCAATATTACAGCCTTTCAGACCAGAAGATCAATTTATATATGCAGACGCGGACATGAAAGATTACGGACCCATCAACTACAAGGCGGCTTCAATTTACGCGCAAATGAAAAAAGTCAAAAATCAACAAAAATTGCAGGAAACATACGAAAAGGAGCACCCCGACGACGATATGTTGTGAAAATCATCAAATTGTTGTTATTTTGTTATTTAAATTGATGTTTTAAATTTAACATATTATATTAATGTTCGTGATTCTTTTTGTGTTATAAATAAATAATGAATTTGCAAAATGATGCTGAAAATATTTTCTTTTTTTATTTGTGTCTTTAATTTTAAACTTAAAAAAAATATTGTCATAATTGTATTTTTTTCATTTTTTGTTTTGCAAAAACATGAAAGCTTTTTATAGAATTAATGCTAGAATAATTTTAACAAAACCAAATTTAATATTTTAAGTTATTTTCTAAGAACAATCATTAGTTATTAACGTTTAACGTTTGTCTATTTGTTAATAATTGTTACCTGAAATGTAACATCTTTTCTATTTTGAATTTTCAATAAAAATTATTGTAAAAAAATCGAGACTGTAAACGAAATATGGATTACAAATAAAATGACCCCAAGTGTATATGATCACTTAGTGTTTGTAAATAAAAGTAGTTTTCTTATAAAAGGACATAAATTTAATATTTGAAACTAAGATTTAGTTCCGGCTCCCAATTAAATATTTTACTTTGAAACAAAAGCATTTGCAATTGAAAAATAAGAAAAAACTTCTATTTCATGGGAAAAATATAATATTTTTGATACTTTTCCGTTTACAATGTTGATTTTAGTCTGATTATTTAAACACTGCATTTATTACGATCATATTATTCAATTGCAATGCGTTGAAAGCTTAAAGTAAACAATCTGCTAGTTTTATGTCCGTCCAAACGGGAAATTCTATGACCTATTTCATTTTAGCTAAACCCATATCTGTAAAAATTAGTGTATATCTTAAATGTATAGTCAAAAATAATATAAAAGATACTTAAGTAGCCAAAAGTAGCGCGATAGTCGCGCGGTGTGTAGATGTGTTCACGGGGTATGTTTATACACAAAGTGGCCCGTAGTGTAATTGGCTTTCCAGTTGTTTTCTTTTGTGTATTTCTTTATTTTGTTCTTTTCTTAAAAAAAAATCAATAATTATGTATAATTTCACTTTCTACGATATCTTTTTACTTTTAACAATAATTTAAAAAATAATTGTGAGAGTGAACACTAATTTTCTTCTATACTAATGTAAATAAAATTTCAGAATGGAAAATATTACACTTAAATTGAATTGTAGTTGTTGTATTTTAATAAAAAACTAAGAGGAAAGTAATCGTTGAATCCGTTTTAGATTTTTTAACAGCGGTTTTATAAATCCAAAGCACTTTAGTGCAAACGTTGATCGCGGATTGGGTACAACATGGATTTATACCTTTAGGATACCTTTTAAAAGTAGTCTCTCTGTCCTCATTTAGTAGCTATCCTGTTTTCACGATTCATCTAGTAATATAATTAAATCATATGTTTAAGTCAGTGTTCTATTCAATCCGAAGCAATAGTTGAAAGAAACGTAAGTTAACATATTTTGTACATAAATGTAACTTGTTAAAATATTGTCAAATAGTAATAAATAAATAATTTATGGAATTTGTCATATTGTTTTATTTTATGTCGTCTTGATTTTGTCATACTAAAAGACAAATAAAACACACAATATTTTTATAACTTTATTTTACAAATATCAATACAAAAGATAAACTAAAAAATATCACAGCGATGCTTTATAGAATTTATATTTAAATAATATTATCTTCCGTTCCCGTTTCCAAAGGATTGTTTATCATTACCCCCCACACGTAATGTTCGACGGCGGGACTGACTAACGAAGGTTACAATTGTTAAATATTACTCGACTCCTCGTACTTTACTATTAATATATGTAGCGTACTTAAATATAACTAGATAATTCTGTCGTCTGTCAGGTACACAGTGGCCACCTATACTAAAAAAATATATTTCAAAAATATATACAACCTTAGACTGTTATTTCATTTGAATATTTTTAAATTTAATTTTACAATATACTAAGAATATCCTTTTTTTTTAATATCGATTTGCTTTTTTGTTATTTTAGAACTAAGCAACTTTACCACTGGAATTCTTAGTCAAAAATATCAAACATTGAAATACCTAATTTACTTATTATACACACATTATACACAGTATACGAATATTTATGTAACTTTTATATTGAAAATTTTCAATTCATTTTTCTAAGTTCACTTTTATATAGAAATTTTTCACGTTATATTATTCGGTAAGTTTCTCCAAAAAAAAACCATCTATCAAATATTATATATCAGTACGATATACAAAGCTAACGGTTATATAATACAAAGTAAAGAAAACTTTCAAATTAAATAGAAATCGTATTTGTCCCTTCCAAAGTACACGTAATCTGAGCACCATTTCCTGGCCTGCAAGTCCGTCGAGCAGCAGGCGGGGTACGCCAGACGAGACTTCGTTAGTTTCGCGCATCTCTGACATAGGTCCAACAGCTCGTCCTGTTATGGGGAAAATATTTAGAACAGCCTTCAACCCACTAATATTATAAAGCTAACGATTGTATATGAGTAGTTTAACACGCCAATCTCAGGAACTAATGGTACGAATTAAAAATTTCTTTGTGTGTCGAATATTTATCGGGGAACGATTAATGTGATGTCATATACATACGTTATACATATTGTTTTCCCTTTAAGACTTCCGTTCCCCATTTTCCACCGAATTCTGACGAGGCTCTGTCGTTGCCTCGTTAAAAGAGCAAGGAAATGAAACTATTGAATATTCATTTCCTCGAGCATATATGTACGTATATACTTACATCTGTATGACACTCTGCTGACTCAGTGAAAACATCGCTCCCTGGTGAAAGCCACGGGGGTTTAGCATTCGATTCCTGCATGCAAGCAAATAATATGCTTACCAGGATGAAAAGGTATATACTGGTTTTCTGTAAACAAAATAAATAAAGTTTTAGTAGGTAAACTTTAATATAATATGAATAAGTCCTTAGAATCCCATCCTTAAAGATCTCGATCTTAGTCCTCGAAAAGTTATGTGGAAAGTGGAGAACGGAGTGTACTAACACTAGGATCCCTCTGATTACCCTGCTATATGAGAGATACAGCGTAAAACTGCAAGCGTGATGACTGTGGGTTCGATTCCCACTATTAGAGGAATGATTTATTTTAACCAATGCACGCTGCATTGGTTAAAATTAATCATTGTGAATCAATAAACAATTCTTATCTATTTTCGTTAGTTAGTGATTCTTCACTTAAAGCTAGGATATCGGTCTATCTGTCCCATATACTGTGTGCAAATGCACGATAAAAGTATCAGTATTAAGCATTTTCCCGCATAGCGAGTTAGGCAGAGGGAACCTACAAGGAAGTCTGTGAACGGAGTATCGTATAAAAAGTGTAAATGATGTTAAGTTTTAAACTAAGAACGTAATATTCGTCACTTACAACGATGGGGTGTAACTTAGTGGTAGAGTGTCTGCTTCGCATACTGAAGGTCGTATTCAAATCCACCTCCATGAATTTTAAAATATCTACTAATTATTGAATTTTACCTGCGGCTTCACCCTGATGCAATACAAATAACTAATACTTGTGTATGACACATGACATAGTCACCACATTCCAGTAGTTGATGGGATTTGAGGATTCAACCGAACCGACTCTGTAGCTTTAGGTACATAAGCAAAAAGATCTGTACATTAGACGCCCTTGCTCTAATGACAGTAATGAATGATCTACTCGCTACTACTACTAGTAGTATTTGATAACGCAGAATTAGAGCGCCCTACAACTCACCTACTGATATCTGTTATCAGCGCCTAACTAACTATCACCAAAAGTTCAAGACCTAACTGAATAGTACATTCAAGTTATTGTTTTGTCGCTTTGCTTACAGATAATATGATTGTTTATGTCTATTGTATATTTTAGTTAATTATGCCACCCACTGTGACTTATTACTTAAAGCACATAGCAGCAGAGTATCGGCAGAGGGAACCTCGTGTTAGGACGCTCTCCATTCCACACTTGCCGCGCATGGTTCAAGACATTGGGTGTAGAATGGCGGAACGCCGCGCTATGCCAATTGTTACCAAAAATAATATTATTAAATTAATTATTCCCCGAGATGGTGGGATCGAACACCCAACCGTGGTGTTTACAATTACATGCTTGTGCCACTGCGCCACGAAGGCACAATAAAATAATACATAAGTCGAAGGGTTGGTGAGTTCAAATCGATTAATAGACGAGATACAATTTTAATAATAATTCACTTAAGCCAGCAATGCCTGCATCAGATCCGTCACTTTACAAAACCTCCAAAATTCGGCGGAAATTGGAAGACGAAAGTGTCTTAACACTAGATTCCTACAGCCCATACTGCCGTAGGTGGAATAAAGCGTGAAGGTTATGTTAAGCATGAAAAAAGATTATTTTACTGCACTACAAAGTTGAAATTTGTAAATAGGTAAGTAAGAGAGCATCTTTCAAACTTCCTACAAGAAAAGGCAAGAACCGGATTGCCCATTTTACAATTTTCGGTCCACGCTAACAAATTTCTGTGTATTTAAAATTAAAAGTGTAGTAAATGACTAGCAGGTATATCCATAAAATTTAAATCGGGAAAACCAAGTTTTTCATTTAATTAATTAATTGTTATAATTATCAAATAATTATTGCAATTAAAATAAATACAAATATGCCTTGATCCATTTCATTGATGACGATAATTAAGTTTGACGGAAAGTGACGAACCAAAATCGTATATATACGGGCTATCGTAGAACATAGTGGTAGTTTTCATTTTATTCGAGATTCACGCCGTTTCCCGCGTTTTACAGGATTGACAGGATGGATGATATTTTTATTGTAGGTATGTATGCATTGTATGAAACAATGACGCATCACTATTATCTTTCTCTGGAAGAAGCAAATGGAGAAATAAATTTTATGACAATGACAATGAAAAATTAGAAGTTGGACGGCTACCAAGGGGTGCGTCTTCAAATCCCCCCCGTTATATATTTAATTTATTCTAATAAAAAAAATGTTTTTTGAAAAAAATTTTTTTTCTAAGAGTGAAATAACTTTAAATATGCTTAAAATATTTATGTAGATGATTTTTTTATAAAAGTATAAAAACAAATGTAACGACAAAAAAAAATAATCATGGTCGGAAAAATAAAAAACCAAAAAAAACTACGTAACACTTTTTTTTCATCATTAATTTTTTTTTTTTAGGGAAAATCTATGCAGTATCTCAGTACGTGCGGTGCTGATAACACCACTAGTACTTGATAACGAAACAATTGATTACACAACAAACGTCATCGCTAACCCAAATATATTTCACACAATGATTTGTTGAAAACAAGCTTGACCTTATTCAATATCTATCCCTAAGTCATTGCAAAAACAAATCATTTTATTATACATTTTGAAGTCAAAGTTTGGATATTTCTTTTTTGAAAATTTGTTTTTGTCATTATTATACTCGTAGTGGTAGCAAGATAATTTCTTGTACAAAATAGAATAAGACACTAATCTTTATATATAAAAGGACGGACTCACTGACTGAGTTAGGACGCACATACAGCCGTAACCGCTGTGCGTAGAAACGTGACATTTGGACAGATATTTACTTTCATAAAGTGGACACCCACCCAAGGAGGCATTTTTGAAAATTTAACCCTGAAGGCGTGAAAGTTTGTCTGGAAATGTCTTTAAAGTGGCACTGATATGTAAAAAACATGCAATTCACACCTTTAAAAATATTTCATTGAACACGTATTTGACGGTGTTTTAGAATTCACCCCCTAAATTGAAACTAATGTCATAAATATATTTAATAAATATTCTTATAGTTCAAGCGGGCGAAGCCGCCCAGGTCGGCTAATATATGATAATAGTATGATATTTAAGACAAAATTTTATATCACTTTGTTGTACATCCGTTTATCAGTCTATTTGTCTATGTGACTGTTAGTTCGTCTGTTAAGACCATGGGTTGATCTCAACATCACGAAACCGTCAAGTCAAGCTGACATTATGGTCATAAATCTGTGGTCCCTTGGAGCACAGAAAAAAAAAACGAATTAACGTCAATTTACTGGCTACAGAACAAAAAAGTTAATTAATTTTAATTTCATAAAAAATTGTACCTACATACGCCCGCAAACTTTGTCATCTTTTTAAGTCACGTTTCCTTTTATCTACGGCGTCAATCTTCGGTGGGCATGCCGAATCTTAACCGGTTTTTTTACATTTTCTATTTCCAAAGTAAGTCGTGACCACGTCCCGAGGTAGAGTGATCGAATTGTATAAATATATTTTATAATACAACGACTATAAAGCCTACGACTTTTAAGAGCTTTATTTTCCCAAGGAACATGAACCGCTTTAGAATTGCATTGGTACCTATATCTTAAAAACCACTGAAACGTTTTTGATGGAAATTTTTATTAATAATTTATAAATATTGTTTTTATTAAATAGAATAAGACTATCTCGATTTGAATCTTAAATTTCAAAAATGTTGTAGATAAACAAACATACGCAACTACAAACGACAATTTAGAACACGTTCTCGTAAACTTTTTTTTAAATCGCCGGATCATTTCAGTACAACAAATTAACATTTTATCACAAAGAAATTCCTATAAAATCCTACTCATTATAATTCACCTAATTAATAATCATAAATTACATTATGAATTTAGATATAATATTGATATCTTCTGATAAGATATAATACATACATAGATAAATATAAATATAATGGTTCGGTATTTCCTACACACCGAGGCCATCGTGGCGCAGTATGACAGCGTCTAAATGCGACGTTTCTGAGTTCGATTCCCAACCGGGGGAATGATTATTTTTAATTTACTTTTAATATCCCCGTTTTTATTTTATTTGCAAAAATAGTCATATTTACTAGAAAAATGTTTAATTATTTCCTAATATGGATCTGGGTAGGCCGTAGATATGTGCGGTTTTACCCGCATAAAGCCGGATCACCTACCAAATACCACCCATATATATTATGCACATATTAGTTAGCTATCTGTGCTATAAGTTACAAAAAAAATAGAAGTAGAGGAACATACTTATCTCAAAGTAAAAAACATCATCACGAGTACCTGCGCGCTACAACTTGTGTCCATCTCAATTTTCCTGATACGAATTTAATTTATGGAACCAATTGACGCATATAATACCCGTTGCCATAGCAACATGTATGTCTGTTTATTCATGTTTATTTTATTAATTAAATTTACTTTTATTTACTACTTTAAACAAATATTAGCAATCTACACTCTTTATTTTTAAGACAAATTTCGTACTTACCAGTTCGCATAGTTTTCATAAAAAAGGGTACAAAACCTTTGCTTGACGTATTAATATTTAGATATAAATCATTCATTTTCGGATCGCCATAATTAAAGAACTACAATCATTCAGTAAGATAAGAATAATATAAAGAATAATAATTTTATACATATATTTAATAAATAGGTCTTCGATATGAGATCGTGATTAGAAATACTGACTTAAGTTTTATTTTTACTGTACGATAATATCTGCTCATACACATTTGATAAGAAAATTATAATGTAAAATTTGATAAGGTGTTATAAAAATCCATAACCGGTATATTGCCGTTTTATCCGTGTTATTTTAGTAGTCTCTGTATATAGGTAAGTAATCCGTGACGCATCGAATGATCGGTGGCGGAACCTAATGCCACTTTTTACCATGTTACCAGAACAAGGAGATGAAAATATTAAACATCTCCCCTCAGCCGTTGGATTGTTGTGAGTTAGATTCGTTTCCCTGATCTGATGAGACGAGGCGCGGTTAGATTTCGCGACTCCATGTTGCAAACGTTGCGCACGTTCAAAAAATAAAACGAAATGAAAGATATTATAATATGGCGCTTGAGATATACCTGCGCAGCCACAGAAAACTGAACGTAGCAACATAAAGCAAATGGAGACAGTATGAATACGTGACAAGCCCATAGCCACGGTGTCACGGGTAATAATTATCATAATTACCTATCATTGGGTAATAAATTATATTATTATATTATTATTGTTATTATTATATACCTATAATAACAAATTGTCTGTCTAACATGTCAACAGACATTAATATCTAATAAACATCTATCGATCTATTTATACAGTGGCGGTCAAAGGTTTTGGATTTATTACTTTTTACCTATTATATGTTTTGTTTCCATTATTTCTAACAATTTATTGAAAATTATGAAGTGTTTGGACAGGGGAGGCCTTGTACATGCATTTTAAAGGGACCTCTTCCACCAATATTTGGGTCTTAAGACCCAGGCACTACTCGGAGCTGCTCATCCGCAGCACGGCGAATACATGATGTGCTAAATAGAAGGATATAAATTAACTGAAAATTTATATCATTTTACATATAACCAAATCGATGTATAAATAAGCTATTCTTTCTTAGTTCATATTGCTTCAAATAAAAAAATTCTTTCAAAATAGTTTCAAAAATGAAAAAATAAGTTATATAAGATTGATATGACTTTGAGATCATTTCTGGAGGCTTGTGTAGGACAATGGTTCACTGTCCTTCGTAACCTAGGGTAGTGTGGTTATCCTGCAACGTTTAAACCGATAAGGATAAAACTGTCATCCTGAAATATACCCCTCGTATATTTCAGGATGACAGGCTGAGTCCTTTATGGTTTTGTCTAGTTTTAAATCCTCTAAGCACTTTGCTAGAGGATTCAGGTTTAGGCTTTCGACTTCGCCAGGGGGGTAAGGTCACTTATTGTATATGAATGATCTTAAATTATTTGCGTCGAAAGGACCAGATCGGCTACTAACGGTTACTCAAACTTTCAGTAGCGATGTAAGGATTTCGTGTAGAGAGAGAGAAGAGAGAGAGAAGAGTTTGGCGTTGATAAATGTGCGAGTAGTAAATGGCATGCATGTAGTGCGGGGGAGTGTGATAAGATCTGATAATATTTGTATTTCAGATTCTGTTACCTTTATAACCCTTGGTGACTTATAAATATCTTGGAATGTCTGATGCATTGGGAGTTGATAAAAAGAACATAAAGCAATTGGTGAAGGAACGTTTCTTTGGTCGCCTGAAAAAAGTGCTTGGCAGGTGGCAACAAGGTGCGTGCTTTTAATGGTTGGGTTATGCCGCTTCTAGCCTATACTTTTGGCATTGTAGGATGGATATAATAAGAAAGAATAGAAAACAGTATAAAAGATTTTAGCTTATTTTTTTAATTATTTTAATTTAAGATATCTAAATATAAATATTACCTGTTGAGAAAACATGCAAGTAATGTAAACAAATCAAAAGACTTTATTAATTCGATAACCTAACCTAACCTTTGAGGGAAAATATTGTGATTGCAAATTTTAAATACCAACAACAATTGTTTACGTCCAATTATATAGTTTTGTAGTTATTAAATTAATTAATATTTGAAATTTATTAACGAGTAAAATTTTGAAATATCTAAGTAATGTCAATATTTTCAAGGATTATTATTTATTTTATTTGACATTCTTAAATATTTACTGTTCGCTTTGATCATAAATATGAATGGATGATTTAAGTTATATTTTTCCAATATTGCTAAGAGTTGCTGTGGATAAGCATAATCATTCAATGTCATTGCATCGACTGGCTGTGGGTTCGATCCCCACTTGAGGAAATGAAATAATTATTAAAATTTATATTTTCATTTCTTCGGTCTGGTGTCGAGGCAAAGTGCGGCGTAGAATTCCGCCCCTCAACACGCAATGCCTCCATAATTCGGTGGAAAGTGCCGAAGTTTATGTTTGTTTTATGAATTATGGTTTTTTGCTTCACGGAAATACCAAAGTAAGCAGAGGGAACATTGGAATCTAGTGTTAAGACATTACGTTCTCCATTAAGACAATTTCGTGCCCCACTTTCCCCCAAATTCTTGAAGTCGTGCAAGTCGGTGGCGGAACCGCCGCGACGCCCATTTTACCGGGGCGTGGAAATGGTAATAATAAATATTTCATTCTCCCGAGTGGGAATCGGACTCTTAACAGTTGCGTTTACAGTCGCACTCTTGAGCCCCAACGTCAGGATGGAATCAGAATTATGTTGTTATAAAAAATATGTATGATGATGTTTACATAATTTTCGTACAATATTTAAATACCCAGTTTATTAGAACTTATAAAATGTATGTACTGATAATATATAAAAAATATAAGCACTTTATGAACTTTAATATAAACAATGAGACAACATCTAACAATTTACATTGTAATGGTAAGTGGATTTAGAGTTAGAATATATTTTTTACTAGATTTTTATAAAATAACTTTATTTAAAATAAATTTAATATTTATTCCTAGAATAAACATTTAACAGAAAATTGTTTGTTGAAAATTTTGAAAAAAATTAAAAAAGAAAATACTTACAGATAAACAAAAAACTGCCATTTTTGATTCACTTCCGTACACAAAAAGCACTTAACTGATAATAAATATAGAAAAAAAACAACCGTCTGTGCATTCAAGCGACTCTGATCGTTGTGTTGTCTGTCGGTCCTTACATACCCGTATATTATTAGGTCTTATCTCCGAAACACATTGGTCTCGCGTGGTTTACGTGTGATCTACATTATCTATAGGTATGATGTATTTTTGTAGCCTGTTTTGAATGTAGCCTTGCGCTACGTTTGTATGGTCAGGTGATAAAAAACATGTTTTCTATATTATTAAATAAGATAATTGCCCATCATAGTTGTCTGTGTCTTTGGGACGGCATTAAATTGTTGATTTATATATTTCAATTTCAAGCTTATTCTTAACACTAGGTTCTCTTCTTTCCACCAGAAATAGATACAGATGTCAACACGACGCGCGACGAGGTTCTTGAGGTATATTGCAGGTTTAATGTGACACCCACTCGAGGAAAAAAAAAAAAATTTTATTAACATAGCGTCAAGCAATAAAATAACATAACTCATCATAAATCTGTTGTATTGCCTCGTTACCACCACTCTGCCACTCTGGTAAGCTTAAAGCAGGGCGTTGAGACTCGCCAATCAACACGCAATTTGTCCAAAATTCGGCGGAAAGCGAAAAGGGGAATTTAAATGTCTTAATGGCAACACGCTAGGTTCCCAGACAACACGCTTGGTTCCTAGGTACGCGCCATCCCTCTGCCCTGCTGTATGCAGAAGGATGCGCGATGTAAGTATATAGCGACAAATTATAATTTAAAGATTTTTATCTTTTTGTATGGTCATTACACACTTAAAATTTCCTGATAAAAAAAATTATATCACTGATAATCTTTTTTCATTTGTCGTTATCGTTCCATATGTAGCTACATACATAAGTTAAAATAAAAAAAAAAAAGAAATTTTTTTAATCATGACGAAGCAATATAATATTTTATTACGAAATTGACTGGTACAGTTGCATTAGCAGCGTAGCGACGCTAACAGCAAACGACATTCAAAGCGCCGCATTTCGAAAATTGAAAGGAAGAAAGGGAAATGGAGTGTGTTTTAACACTAGGGTGCAAGATAAATTAATTCTTAGCACAAATATAATATTAAATATTTTCATTTCCTTACTTATCAAATCAATCATTTCCTCAAGTAGGAATTGAACCTACAACCAGTCCAGTCCCATTTATAGTAGCATGCTTGTACTTTACGCGACGACTGTCTTCTTAAATTAACTTAACTTCGCGCTGTATCCCTATCGGGGTAGTCAGAGAGCGGAGTGCCAAGCGCTACGGTCTCCACATACCTCTTTCGCCTGATCTCCTGCCTTCAACCTCTCCATTCATGCACCCCAGAGGGTCCTCGTGCTTTTTACATGACCTCCTGTATCTTTGATCAGTATCAAATTCGAAAGCACAGTTGCTTTCGAAAATCAACAAAGGTCTCCTCTACTCTCACACTCTTAAAATAAAATAATTAAAATATAAAAATTCCTCCGACTGCGGACAGGTCCACAAACATTGGTCTTACCGTCAAACGCTGCCTCATTGCGGCCTGCTTCAAAGCATTCAGATAATATTTCTTTCTAGCGATAATATACCTATAATATCAAGGGATTGTTACAATTACAAAAAAATCATTAAAATAAAGGAAGATTTTGTATTTTATTATACACTTACGAAAGGTCAGGTCGCACAAACAAACTTACTTAAATGTTTCAAATATCAAAGATTTATGGACTACGCACGTATGCACATGTACATATTTTTTAAATTACACAAATATTTTCTACATCTGATACAATCTCTTATGAAAATAATTATCTAATTAAGCTGATAAAATGTTAATTGAGCTTATAAAATTGTAATATTTCTGATAAATGATAAAAATTTTTGAATAATTAATTTGTTAAATGGTTGTCATATTATTGTCAGTATGTTGATTAAAATTTTGTCAAGCGTGAAACGCAATAATCCGCGAAATGTTCCGTATGCTTAATTGTTACACTTTCTTAGGAAATGCTATTTTAAAGTAGTATTTTTGCTGAGTTACATACCTAAGTTACTTAAAAGTACTTTTATATATTATAATATTTTATAATTGTTTCAAATTGTTTTTAAATGTATTTGTATAAAATTGATTAAAAAACGTCCTGCTGAGTTTCTTGCGCCGGTTCTTCTCAGGTATGTGGCATTAACTCGGGATCCTACAGTCAAACTCACAAAAAGAGTTTTGCAGGACATAGTTTAACTTTTTTATATATTGTAAAATGGTATTAATAAAATTAAATAATAATAATAATAACTTTAGTGAACTGGTGGTATATTATTATACGTTCAAACCAGACAGGCCACAGGCCTGAATATTTGATATTAATTTCAATTTGATCTCAACGCAATCTCGACGTAAATGGGCTTGACAGACGGACAACAAAGTGATCCTTATAGCATCACTTTGGGTTTCATTTTTATCTTGAGGTAAGAAACCCTAAAAAAGATAAATATAAATTTAATGACTATTAATTTTATTTTTTCATGTCATTCGAGATGGGAATCGTTGTCTGACGGTATTAAGCATATTTAAAATCTACTACTTATTGTAATTCTAATAAAATTTCTATGATTACATAAAGAAGGAAATGAAAGATTAATATACACTTACATATATGCTTAGTCTATAAATATAGACAATATTTTTATTGTAATAATCTTTACTTTATTAATAGTAATAACACAATATTTTAGTTTAATACATTAAACCATTGCGAATATATTATAAACCTTATTCAAAGTGGTCTCTGTTGGCTGCAATACAGTGTTCTCAGGGTGGCCAGTTATCAATAGAAGCATGCACTCTATGGGACCAATCGTATGAATTATTTTAAGGATTCCAAATTATCATGGCGTTGAGGGCAGGACAAGACGGTGGCCAGTCTTCAACTCTGATGAAGTTCGGTACGGGTGGATCGAGCTTTAGGAGCTGAGTCTTGCTGAAAAGATCTAACAACCATTGTCATACAGCTTGAATATATAATAAAATAGTTTTTATCTGTGACTTCGCCCCCGTTACCTAATGAAAATCATTAAATAACTTGAAAACAAATGACATATATATATATATATATATAACAGACTAAATAGTCTAGCATTAGATGGTCTAAACGAAACATAATGAATTTTTATATTCGAACCAATAGTTCCTAAGATTACTACGTTCAACCAAACAAACTCTTAAGTTTTATAATATTAATATAGATAGATGTATTTTTAGAATCTACAGAAGGTACCTTACTTGAACTCTAAAACCCAACGCGATATGTTCTGAGTGAACGACCACTTGTTGTTTTGTCTGTCGCAAATGACTCACATACAAACAAATAACTATTAATAATTATGTTTATATATTTTTTCTCTGTATTTGTTTTTTAGGATTCCGTGACTCAAAAGACAAAATCGGAACTATTATATTTCTTATAGTTGTTATCCCTTTGTCAAGAGCATTTATCTCGAACTCGCGTGAAAGTATCAAACTAAATATCAAATATTTCTGTTGGTTCTTTGAAGCACAGAAAAGATAGATCTTTTACATCAACGTAATCAAAACATTGCGAGCATTTGATTAGAGTATCAAAACCTATAAGATACTTTCCGTGGATCAACAACTATGAAATATGGTACAAAATGAAAACTTACAAAATAAGTAAAGTAAAGAGTCGGATACATTAATATTTATGGGTAATTCATAGATAAAAAAAACATTACAAACTTATTATGTAACTAAATTCATATAAAATGTTAGAAATATCATACAAAATTATACGTTAATAATCTTATTCGAAGACTAAAAATAACACTCAATCTCCGAGTAAGAATCGAACCCACAGCGTGTATTGGTTCTCTCTATCACAGTACTCATTATTACATTAAACTGCTGAAATGCTGTTTTAAATTTAAAATTAAAAAAATATATATTTTTAGGCCTAGCGGCCGTTGCGGCGCAGGTCGTCATTTCGATTCCCACCTGAATCACTGTAACAATATTAGATTTATTATCATTTCCTTGCACTTGCAGGCAGCACAGAGTTGTGTTCCTCCGCTTAATACGTAATGTCTCGAAAAGTAGGCGGAGAACTGTTATGTGAAAGAATGTGACACAGCATTTTAATTGTAATCTCTTCCTAGAAACAATTATCGCTTATATACTTTTATATTTGAAACCAAAGATAAAAGGTTAAAGATTATAAAAAATAATATTCTTAATTAAGCTACAGTATAAAAATATTTATTTGTATAAGTATTCGTAGATAGGTTAAATGTCTGTTTATATTATTTTTTATTTTCGCTAAACTTAGAAGTAGCAGAAAAATTTTACCTACAGTAAAAAATAAAGGTGATTACTTTATAAAGTCTTTGTCAAGGATTTTTTTATCTATTTAAAGTTATTACTTACCAGCGACTCCAACGCGGATCCGCCCGCTTCACTTGTTTATGTCGTAACCAAATGATAGCTGTAAATGAAAACTGTAAAGTTCCGTCTAAATACGTTCCATATTTTTGCGAGAATATTAAACAAATTTTCATCCTCACAAACATTCACTTTTATACCTATAATCTTCTTCTTCCTCCTGACATTAATCCCAGCTATTGCCAGGGTCTGCCCTCCTACTCAACCTACTCCACTTTGCACGGTCTTTTGCATCCTCGGTGGCTAGACCATTGGCTCTCATGTCCTGCATCACGACATCCAACCAGCGCTTCCTTGGGCGTCCGGGAGGTCGCGCCCCAGGAACTGGTATAGCAAGGCACTTGCGGCCGACATAGTTCTTAGGCCGGCGCGTAACGTGGCCAAACCATCTCAAGCGACGCTCTTGGAGCTTATCCGCTACGTCACGGACCCCAAGACTACCTCTGTGATGAATGAATGTGTTGCGTATGCGGTCAGACCGCGTTACGCCGCACATCCACATCAGCATCTTCATTTCCGTGACATGAAGCTCCTGAGTGTGCCGAGATAGTGCTGGCCAACATTCGCTGCTGTATAATAAGAACACCATTCTTACGGACTGGATGAGGATATAAGAGTGGGGGCTCGAGAATCCCGGATCGCGTACCCCTATGCCCACAAACCAATATCGGACAGATACTCTCTGGATGAACATTTATACCTATAATATTACTAAGAAATACGATTTGATCATATTCTTGACCCCTTTGTCCACTCCTCAAACACTGCCCAATTTTCGAGACATTGTGATATGAAGGGAACTCAACGCCGCGCTTTACATTCTTACCATAGGGAGGAAGTATAAATAATTCACTGACCCGAGTGGTAATCGAACCCATAGCTGTCGCTTTTCAGCTTCATAAGCTGTATCACTGCGCCACGACGGTCTCAAACGATTATGATTTATTTGTCAAACGACTACAATTTTTGAACTATAACTATTTATAAAACAAATATATTTTCGACAATTGTTTGTACATTCTTATCTTAAGGTTAAGAAATTTGTACGTTAATTGGACTTTGCTATTATTTATAACTATTTTTGTTAAACTCCGATAGACCTGGTATTGTACTTTTGTTTTCTATTTAAATTTTTAAGAAAGAGGGGAACAGGGTGTTTTAACATATATCAGAGTACTGCTATATGCGGGATACAATGTGAAGCTAAAAAAAAGCCTAATAAATATTATAAGCAACTCCGTGTAAATTAATTTATCGCAAGAATATGAATTTAAAATAATTTAATTTATAAATTGGCAAGACCCCCCTGAGATCGACGTGGCCGATCGGAGATGGCTATCTGACTGTACGCGCTACGGTTGTGGGTCGATTCCCGCACAGGGATATAAATGAGTAACATCAGAGTATGACACAAGCCACATTCTAAGGAGAGATAACACCAAAAACATTCAATTCCAGTCCGAAATTTCTGAGATTAGTATCTATAGATAGCAAAGTATGTAAGAACGATAAGTTAATACAAGATTTTTAAATAAACAACGTTGTATTGTAAAGCCTCCGTGTCGTTTTAATTAAAAATTGCTTCATGCTGTGTCCCGCTAAGAGCAGAGTAGAAATGGAACCTAGTATTAAGACACCCTATTCAAGGGCGTAGGAAGAAAGGAGACCGGATGATACTTGCCCACCCCCAGCATTTACACGAACATAAGTATCTGTGCAAAGGTAAAGTCCAGGCTCCCTCCAGAAAATATCTGTAGATATGCCAATGATTCCTAAATTCTTTCATAATCAATTAGTGATTCACTTTTAGAAGGCTACTACCGCTACTACACCGACTAGTCCCTTCTATCATTTTGAATTTGGTGTCAGAGAAAGGAACTGAGCAGAACGCAGTTTATGTTATGTATTTTATTAAAAAAATATATGTTTATTAAAAAAAAAAAAAATAAAGAAAAAAATAAGCCGTATAATAGAATAAAGATAATGTTAATTGATGGGAATCCCAGACGCATTTTGTCTAACTGATAATATCAGTAATACCCCATTACTGAAATTCGAATTCAGGACCTGTCTATTGTCAGTCTAATCAGTCACTGGCATAACGACGCTATGTCATAAACATTTATTTACAAAGCATCATGTTATTATATGGAAATATATTAGACTTATATAAAATGGGTTACCAAGCCGTGATGATATCAGCCAAGTATCTGTTTATGCGTATAGTGCTTAGGTCAATATAAGTGGATAGACTTATTACTTGTTCTAGATTATATGTCGTTTTCTAGTTCTACATCCCTATCTGTGGGTGAATAAGAATTTAAAAAAACCGTAATGTATTCCGAAGCATATAGAAGAAGTAAAAACAATCTCTATTTATTTGTTGATTATTTATTTATACAAAATAAGGATACTGCGTGTAGCTACATTTGATTAGATTAGACAATAGTGCAAAATGTACAATTAAATCGGCTACTCCCTACTAAGCTACTGTTACGACACTCCGTTCCCCACTTTCTGTTGAACTGATAGAGCGGAGAATTGAAAATAATAATAAATAATAATTCATTCTCTAGAGTTGGGATCCAAACCACAAACGTCGCGTTACAGTTACGGCCTCACACATATGTTATATTCAGATTAAAATAATAATTACATACCTATTTATATTTTAAAAAACAAATTGCTACTTTGGTAGCATATAATATTCGAAACCCTGTTATACATTGTATAACAAAAGAAAAAGTTTGTAATAATAATTTTTCATTAAAAAATTAAAATGACATAATAAGTTCTAGTTTAAACTAGATAATAAGACAACACCTAGGCCGTTTACATTGAATATTGTACACCAAAATATACAAGGCATAGGAACTGGAACTAGAATTGTTTCTAAAAAAATTAAATATACATATAATGTGTATAACTGAGCACTGGATCTCGAGATGTAACAATACAGTAAATATTGAAAACTATAAATTGTCAAGTTCGTTCGTTAGAGAGAAGGCCATCCGCGGCGGTTCGCTTATATTACTAAGAAATGACATACGTTGTAAATCGCGACCAGATATAGTAGTATATTTAATAGACATATTATAGCATGCGTGTATCGACCCCCCTCATGTAGTTTTGAAGTACTTATTTGAAAAAAAAATGGAGGATGTTCTGAATAATTTGAGTTCTAATAGTAAATCATTAATCATATGCGGAGACTTTAATATAAATATAATACAGGTGACATCACTAAGCCTTCGTCTTCTAAACTTATTTAAATCTTTTAATTTGTTTAATATGTTCTCTGAACCAACTCGTATAATGAATATGTCCGCTACTTGTATAGATAATGTTTTTTGTCATTGTGAGACTGTAGAAAAACAAATAATTACTAATCTAAGCTCGGATCATTGTGGTCAAATGTTTTCGGTAATAGATAAAACAGTCGCAGAACGTAAACAAATATCAATTAGACCAATTACTGAAAATAAAATTAATCTTTTTAATAATAAAGTGAGTGAAAAAATTGCAAACTTAGAAATAACCGGATTAAATCCGAATCAGCTATAATAATAATAATAATAACACTTTATTGCACTTTTAAAATTGGAATATACATTTGACTTTCACAGTACATTTGAGATCAATGTGCAAAAAGCATTGTATTACTTATAATAATAAAATAAAATACTTTTAACAAACATATACCTAACTACTTACTATGATTACTTAAATATAAACGTATATATTAATAAAATTGCATAAATAGATTAATACATCAATATATATAAAAAGGAGGGGAGACAGCACACCACCCTGAGGCACGCCAGCGCTAATATGACTTAGTGAGGATTGTCTACCATCCAGTATGGCAGTCTGTCTGCGGCCGCGAAGGTATAAAGAAAACCATTCAGTAGCTGTTGAGGAAAAATTGTAAAGCTATATTGTAAAGTTTTTAATTTACTCTCTACAGAGTTTGATAACATTTTTTAAATTAAACAAATATATAAAAACTCGAAGTTAACTTTTAGCGACTGGGCAACAGTTGGTATATACCGAAGCAGAAACAAACTATACGAATTATATAATACTAGCGACCCACTCGCGGATTCACCCGCTTTAACTATTAAATTATTCATATAATGTATGTTTGCAAAGCACTTAAGATAATGTTAATATTAATTAAACCCTACTGTAACCCGCATTTTCGTAGTTACAATAAAGGATTTTCCAATTATTTTAACACAAATATTTTTTAAAATAAACACAAAGCCGGGGGGTCCGCCCCGGGCTTCGGGTCCTGGGGGGCCTCCAAATGGTGCAAATTCCCTTGATCAAATCCTAAATAAGCCCTTCAAAAAATGCATAGTATCTACTTAAAAGGAAGTTTAAGGTTGGAGCGGGCCTCCAATAAACAAACAAGTACAAGGATTAGTGCAGCCTGTACCGGTAGTTTACATTATATTAATTAAAATTACTTTTATCTTTCTAATGTCCATTTAGGTTGCATGTGGTTCCATTTTCGTAGTTTTTTACTTCAAGTTCCTAGGGCCTCCAGACCGACGTCATTTTATAAACGTTTACGTACTCACTAACCTGAAAGTGGCGCAAAATAAAGGTACATCTCTATCTGGGAAGATGGTTCAGCCATCAGATCGGTTTGGGTGTTTATAAGGGGTCTTAAAATAGTCCATAAATAATATATGTAAAATTATAGCGTTATTTTTCAAAGTGGTTTTGGAAGTCAAATGGCAGTTGCTCCATTAAAAAACCGCCATCCGCCGCTAATATGGAACGCAACAACGGTCAAGTACGAACACCGCTTAAAACGCTAGTACCCAGACCTAAAATCCGCTTTGCAACGTGGAATATTGGGTCTCTAACCGGATGATGCAGAGAACTCGCAGATGTACTTATAAGACTTCGGGTCCAGTGTGCTTGCCGCAGGTTACCGCCTTATATACACCGGGTCACCCTCAGGTAAAAACGGTGTGGCAGTAGTTCTTTCTGTAGAGCTTCAGAACTGGCTTCTTGAAGCTGATGGTCACTGCAATAGCTTGATAAGGGTGCTGATTGAAGGCGTAACTACAAACTAAATTAGTGCCTATGCGCCGCAGGCCGGCTGTAGCGTGTCAAAAAAAGAGTTATTCTGAAAGCAGAATGAAGAGGTTCTACTTGCTATACCGTCTACCGAAATGGTTGTTTGTTATTGGGGAAGACTTGAACGGTCACGTCAGTAAGGCTGCTGAGCCATATGAACATGTTCACGGGGGTTTTAGATACGGACTTCGTAATACAGAGGGAGAAAATATTCTGAGAACCTATATTGCGTCTGATCTGGCCGTCGCGAATGCGTTCTTCCAAAAGAACCCTCTGCACCTTTTTACGTATAAATTGGGTCCCACTCAACTCAAATTGACTACTTATTGACCAGACGGTGTCATATGGGCAGAGTAACTAACTGTAAAGTAATTCCAGGCGAAGGCCTGACGGCCCAACATCGTCTTTCTCTGGACTTTAACGTCACCACGAAGAAAAAAGTAGCCAAGAAACGTAAGCCTCGGATCAAGTGGTGGTAGCCGAATGGACCGATGCAGACTGACTTCATAACAGAGGTGACGGCTGATATAAAAGAGCATACCTGTTATTTTTTACGGTAGAGAATGCTGGCCAGCACTATCTCGGCACAATCCGGAGCTTCACGGAAATGAAGATGCTAAGGCGAATATACGGCCTAACACGGTATGTCCGCAATCGTAACACATTCATTCAGAGGTAGTTGGAGTTGGAGTCCGTGACGTAGCGGATAAACTCCAAGAGCATCGCCTGAGACGGTTTGGCCACGTTACGCGGATGCAAGTGCCATGCTATCTCGGCCCCTGGAGTGAGACTTATCGAACGCCGAAGGAAGCGCTGGTTGGATGTTGTGATGCAGGACATGAGAGCCAATGGACTCACCACTGAGGCACTTAAGACCGTGCAAAATGGAGTAGGCTGAGTAGGAAGGCAGACCCTGGAAATAACCGGGATTAATGCCAAGAAGAAGTAGAAGAAGTATACGTATTTTGTCCCAATATTAAACAATCTTTAGGATGTCTGGCAAGAGTAAAGCCTATGTAAAGGGCTTGGTTTTTTACTTTAACGTAGGTGAGCGTGTACCTTAAATTGACGCTATCTTTGAAAGGGCCTCACTTTCAAGTTAGTAAGTACGCATACACTATTAGACTATTCAAAATTTAAATCTTCTAAATTTCAGCTTTACTAAAATGTCATAGGTCTACTAGAGTCCTGGGATCTCAGTCTATTTTATTTTATACGTGGAACTAATATTACTATAGCGTGTGAACTACACAAGCTAATGCTACAACACCTTTACTATAATATCTAATTACTAAGCCTGTTTGTTTTACTTGGCACCGACTTCAAAATTATAAAATCTTAGTATAATTATTTTTCACTTTATAGTTCGTTGTTAGAAGTCGGTTTTTGTTTTTGTTAAAAATTAATTTATGTTATCCCAATTCGTCCAATATCGAGGACACGAGGATTTTTTTTGCTAAATTCTACTACATGTACTTTTGATATTTAGTATTTTATTTTTCTGTGTTTATGCAAGTCTAACTCAAACATGTATTACAAGATGTAAACTAAGTAAGCATACACACTAATTTGTACATGGAAAAAAATGTGATTGGTATATAAAAATTTTTTTACACGGTGGGGCTCATTCAACGACACCGCCCCGGGCCTCCGACGGTGTTAGTCCGCCACTGGAGCAGACACATGAAAGGGGATGCGGGAGGGAATTGGAGTTGGACTATCGGTTTCCTGAGGGAGGCTTAGATTAAACGACCAAGGTGACTGCTCATGAGTCGGATTTGGAGGAGAATAGAAAGTCCCTCAGAAGAAGACGTCTGAACTCGGGCGGGTATGCGGAGTGCTCATCCTTAGGTGCAGGTGACCCGATACATCGGCGCAACGGCATACGTTGGACGCGAGACGACCAATGTGTAGCTCTAGGGTTTCTTCTTTTTAGGTTGCGGTGAGTGGCGCGTGGTGTTCACGTAGTATGGTGCCAGCGTCACTCGCCGGAGCGTGAGGTTCTGTACTACCTGGAGGATTCATCGTTGAGTAAAACTCGCTACGGCATTGTGACGTCATCAGTGTATAGTCCGTAGAGAGCAGTAGGGAGCAGTGATCACTGTTGTGGCGTAGTTTATCCAGAGTGATATACCCGCTCGCAAAACTGCTCTCTTCGTGGGTAGATGTGCGACTGGAGAAGTGATAGGAATAACGTCCCGAACAGCTTGGCGACCGTACTGAGGATTATAGATCGGTATCCCGCAGCAGCATAATGAGCACGCCCTCCTTCCATGCCCGGGGGAAAGAAGCTAGGCGGGTGCGGCGGATCCACTTTTAAATATGTCGCGGGGCACAGGGGGACGTGATGGGCAGCGAACCGTTACACAGCAAGGATTTAGTACCGTAATTTTATACTACATATTGTAATCTGTGCTACTAATCTTTTCAAGTTCTTATTAAAATATATTTAAAAATGACTATTTTTAAACGGAAGATTATAGACAAATATATAAGATATATATAAGATTATAAACAAAAGCCTACCTACTAATAACTACTACAAAAAAAATGAAACCAAATATATCGCGCTGAAATAATACATTCAACTCCAATTATCCAATACGTGCAAACGCATCTAAATCTTCTTTGCTATAGTGGCAAACGGACGCGGCGGACGGCGGACGCGCTATAAGCAAAACGTCGGGGCGCGAAGGGACGCATGGCGAGTGGCGAGCCGTTTCGCAGCAAGGATTTTTTGATATTGTAACAACTTTTAAAGTACTTATTAAAATGAAAAACAGTAAGAGACAGTTTTGATCTACATTAAATGGCGGGCGTAACTAATATACTTATTTATATGCTGAGAGTAAGGGATAAGTGAAACATAGCTGATGTGTTGTCAACGGAGTGATGTGTAAACAATTAAATGCGTTTTTCTCTAAAACTATTCGCAATTTCGAAATAGTGTACAAAGCAAATTTTATCTTCGTTTAACGTAGAAAATTAATAAAGTATTTTAAAGGATAAGGATTAATACCAATATGGAAAAATATCCCTCACAATAAATAAAACTCACAATAAAAAATATATTGAAATTACTATTTTTAGACAGAAATATGATCCCTACACGCTATTCTTAAAAGATACGAATATGCTGTCGCGGACTTTTTTGTAGATCTTATTAAGAGGAACAATACTCCAGTCTACATGAAAATAATGATTTTCATGTAGTACTTACCATTAAAGCAGCGCATGCGCGAAAGTGTCTCAACGGGTAGGACTTTATCCACCTTTATCGTATTTATGTTAATTTACATAAGAATGTACATATAATAAATTATAAATAAACCTTCCCCGAAATACTCGACCTAATGGTGAAAACCGCATCATGATCCGTTGGGTGGTTTAGAAGAAAAAGAGTTAGAAACAACAGACAGGCACGAAAAGCGACTTTGTTTTATAAGATATAGGATGAGGCAATGGAATCAAGATCCGGAGTGCTTGTTAAAAGTTAGAAAATTTTTCAAAAATATTTAAATAGGTATGAGTCCAGGCTAAATCTATGCATATAAGAGCAAACATTTTGAACTGTAATAATAAAATTAAAGCTACATGAGATGCTATTACTATTGTTAGTGGGAGATCTAGAGCTGTCAGTGAACCTATTAAATTAAAAGTTAATAATATAGTCTTAAATTCAGATTTAGAAGTGGCAAATACTTTTCAATTTTTTTTCTGATATATCTACTGAAGTAACACGCTCACTGCTATCATCTCCTTTGGGAGCAGAATTAATACAAAAATGTAAAACAACAGAAAAAACATTAATATAAAAACCCATGTAAATAGTTGTAGACGAAATTTTGTGTTTAAGAATGTGTCACCAGATGAGAAAAGTAGTGACTTATGGGGCATGTCTGTTAAAGTTTTTAATTCAATTATACCTAATATTGCTCCTTACTTTGCTTTAATTTTTAACAATTATGTAGAATCCGGTACTTTTCCTGATTTAAAGAAATATAGCAAAATAGTGCCGCTTTGCAAAAGTGGAGATAGATCTGAGACTGGATAATACAGACCGATTTCTGTTTTGCCATCCTTAAGTAAGATATTTGAAAAAATAATGTACAACCAGCTCACAATTTTCTTAAATATTAACAATTGTTTCCATAGTGAGCAATATGGTTTCACCAAAGGCAAGTCCACTACGGATGCGGGTGCCGCACTCCTAAAGCACATTTATGACGCATGGGAGAGGTCACAAAATGCAATTGGATTGTTTTGTGACTTATCCAAAGCCTTTGATTGCGTAGACCATGTAACTCTGTTGTTAAAACTAAATCATTATGGTATACAGGATACTGCCCTTGACCTTATTGCCTCATATTTAAACCGAAGAATCCAGAAGGTTAGTATAAATATGTAAAATCATCTGGATCTCCTCTAAAGATGGGCGTTCCACAAGGATCCATTCTTGGTCCCCTTTTATTTCTTTTTTATATTAATGATCTACCTTTTTATGTGAAGAACCTATGTGATATTGTACTTTTCGCCGATGATACCTCTTTAATATTTAAGGTTGACAGAAACAAAATTAACTATGACGATGTGAATTATCGCATATTTTTCGTTAGTTTGATGTTAATTATCTAATGTTAAATGCTAAAAAACCTAAATGTATTGAGTTTACTTTACAAAATGTTAAAAACATAATTTTAGTCTACTAATCTCTCAATTAGTCGGAATGAGTTATTTTCTTAGGTTTAACTATAGATTCCAAACTCCAGTAGAACACTCATCTGGAAGCACTTGCGGATAAACTCATCTCTGCCGCGTTCGCAATTAAAAAAGTAAGACAAATGACGGACGTTAAAACTGCCCGACTAGTCTACTATAGCTATTTCCATAGTATTTTATCTTATGGAATGCTGTTATGGGGCAGTGCTTCAGACATAAATTCAATATTTATCCTCCAAAAAAGAGCCGTGAGATATATTTATAAGCTAAGAGTGCGAGATTCTCTACGAGATGTTTTCAAAGATGCACGTATTCTTATAGTTGCTTCCCAATTTATATACTATAATATTCTCTTTGTCCGACAAAATATACATTGTCATAGTAAACATAGTGACAATTATACGATAGGAACGAGAAATAAAGATAAGATTGTTACTCCAAGTTTTCGCCTCCAAAAAGTTAATAAATCTTTTATGGGTCTGAGTATACGTGTATATAATAGAATTCCGCAGTGTATTCTAGGTTTGCCACTTCCAAAATTTAAAATATCAGTTAAAAAAAATTCTGTCAAGTAAAGCTTATTACACTGTTCAAGAATATTTAGAGGACAAACATGTATGGAATTAATGTCTATTGAATTTAATGCAGGATAACTGCCAACTAATGTAATAAATTGGAATTGGAAGCTTTGAGTCATATGTTCATTCGACGATTCAAAAGTGTTTATAATAAGTTTATTTGACTAAAGAATATTTTTAATTTGAATTTATATCGGGACTTTTTATATTTATAAAATCTATAGTTATAAAAAATATTTTATCTTTACATTTAGTATTTTTGACTGAAATGGATAGAGGGAAACATAAAACGAATAGCAGAAAGCCAAACCTTTTTTTTTTAAATTTCTTGACTGTTAGTCTGTCTGTCTGTCTGTATGTATGTGTGATCACGTTTATCTCCGAAAGTATTGAACTGATTTATCTAAAACTTTCACTAATTGCTTTGTTTTAACTCAACTTAACATCTAAAGTTTGTTTCATAACATTTGGTTCATTCAAAAAGTTATCGACATTTGAATGAACTCAAGACATGATCTGCCTGCAAGCATATAGCAATTCTTATACTTGTAATAAACAAACAATAAGCAAACTATTGTGGATTTGATTATCACTCGAGAAAATGAAATATTTAATATTTTCATTTCTTCGTTCACATAACGAGACAAAGCACGGCGTTGGGCTCCGCCACAAAGCCAGAAAGTGGAGAACGGAAGTATTTTAATGGGAACGGAGTGTCTTAACACTAGGTTCCAAGGTTTCGTCTGCCTATGTACGGGATACAGCGTGAAGCTAAAAAATAATTATAATAATTAGTGTTTGCGGAGTATTATAATTAACTTTTGATCTCCACAATAATTTACCGATAGAAGAAAACAAAATATGGAAAGACTCTGATAAGAGAAATCATTTATCATGCCACCTGAAAAAATCTTTAAACTTATGCAATTTTATATTGCATTATTTGAACACCTAACATATTAATTCTTATATTTTGATTATACTTGACTCGAGGCCGTTGCTGTGCAGTGAGACAGCGGTAAACTGTAAATAAATATTCTACAATAAAGTATAATTTATTTAGTATAGGAAGTTGTGAGCATCAGACCACTTGGACGGTTTCCAAGAGGCGCAAGTTCAAATCCCAATACGTTTAAATTTTTATATGTTTCCAAACAAGTATTTTACCAAAAGATGATTCAATATATGGATCAATATTGATAAAAAATATCATCAGTTTATCAGACCACCTGGAAAATACGTCTAATATACTATTTTTACACTTTTAGTTTTTTAAACTTAAACAATATTATAAATATTGTAAAAAATATTTTTAATGTTTTTTAAACTTAAACAATATTTAAAACAATATTATAAATATTGTTTAAGTTTAAAAAACATTAAAAATATTTTTTTGCGTTTCACGTCTTATACCGTAATAGCAGATTAGACAACCTTCTGTCGAACATTTTGTATCTGCAGTGGAGAAATGGAAATGATTAATAGTCAGGAATGACAAACAAATGAAAATTACATACCACATGTAATATTACGTACATACATACATACATACATTCAAAGCCGAAAATATTCATTTATATTGTTATAAAATATTATATTAAGTTCTTTGATTTATTAAAACTATTGTGATCGGATAAATTGCGTATATTTAGGATAACACATTTTTTGGAAACCCGATGTTTCGAACACTTTGCAGTAGTCCGTGGTCATTCGTCTGTCAGTTGACATAATCATTATATCAAACTACCGCTTCCCGCTTATAATTAATTTCCCCGAGTGGGACTGAATCCACAACTGTCGTGTTTAAAATCACACGCTTGAGCCACTGCGCCACTATGACATTAAGTAATTTAAGTCTTTGGGAATTTATTTGATTTTACTCTCAAAAATATATGGTATTCAGGTAGACGGTAAGTAGGTTTCCTGCGTTAGTTCCGATCCCAATGCTAAATCTTGAGTCACGAAAGGTCACTCACTCATCACGAAATCTATCCTACCAGAGCTGGGAGTTTCAAATTTTGCACGGAGGTTATTTATAGGACGTAGGTACTCGCTAAGACGGGAATTTGCAATATTCGATTCCTAAGGGGTAGTTTTCGGGGTTGATAGTTTGTATGAAACTTCTTTACTATAAGTGCTAGGAGTTTCAAATTTTTTATGGACCTTACTTATAGGACGTAAGTATACACGGAGACGGGAATTTCCAATATTCCACTCCTAAAGGGTTGTTTTTAGGGTTGATAGTTTGTATAAAACTTCGTTACTGTAGTTTTGGGGATGATATTGTATATGCAATTTCGTAATTACAAGTGCTGATCAAAAGTCTCAAATTTTGCATACGAATTATTTTAATTTGCCACTCTAGATGGGATTTTGACATGGATCATGGACATGTCTCAAAGACAAGATTTTTTTTCGAAATTCGACCCCTAAGGGTGTGTTTTTCGGGATATAAGTTATAACATCCATTAACTATATAATGTATTTCATATTCTACACATAATTAAAGGATATAAAAGCGAAATCTGCACATTAAAAATATAGGCCTTCGTGGCGCAGGGGCACAAGTGTGTGGGTTCGATTTCCACTCGAGGTAATGCATTATTGTACATTCATATTTTTATTCAAAAGCCAGGCGTGAAGTTCGGCCACCCAACACGCAATGCCTCGAAAAATTTAGTGGAAAGTGGAGAAAGGAGTGTCTCAACGCTAGGTTCCCTTTGCCTGTACTCTGTGCGGGATACAGCGTGAAGCTGAAAAAAGAAAGATAAAGAGGCCAGTCGTGGTGCAGAAGCACAAAAGTGTTGTAGTAAATGCGACTGGTTGTAGGTTTTATGTCTACTCGAGGAAATGAAATATTTATTTAAATTTATATTTTCATTTCTTCGCTCTGGCGTCGAGGCAAAGCGTGACGTTGAGTTCCACCATTTAATACACAATGCCTCCAGAAATCGGCGGAAAATGTGGAACGGAGTATCTTAGCTCTACATTCCTTCTGCCCACCCCTCTGTGCGCAGGATACAGCGTGAAGTTGATTAAAAAGATATAAAAACTTAAGAATTAGGTCCATTAATATATCGATAATATAGGCTTAAAACTACTTAGTACAATTTTTGTCTCCCATCGCGTATCATGCAAAAATTACTAGTACACACACAAAATATTTCATTTTGGTATGATGGATGCTGGCAAAACCAAAGTGTCAAGCCTTTTACAGAATACTAGATCCTCACCGATTCAAATGGCTCTAAGTTGTATGCAAACATATGGTTCCAAATGATACCGGGGCGCGTGCCTCGAGATGAGAACAGTACTTCATATGAGGCCGATCTTGGGCTCTTTACATTACCAATCGGTGTTTTGTCGTAAAGTAATGTCTCGCTCTGCCGGTGACTCCCAGTGTCTTTGATACCGACTTGCTCTTGCTTTCCGTATGATCGCGATACTAACTGATAGTTACTCGCAACGTTGGAGCCCAACATGTTGATACTGGGAGTATATGAAATTAACATTTTTTTTGTTTAAATTAATAATGCTCTATAACAAAAAATACATAAAAGTCATAAGAGCCCTATCAGGAATGAATCCCTGTCAGGGCCAGTTATTTCATCTTTAAGTCTGTTTATGCAATTGTAAATTATTTGAATAGTTCAAATTAATACTTATATTTTTTTTAACATATGGTGAAAGTAAAAAAAAGTAAAAAATAAATGAATATGGTTCATTTATTTTTATAGATTTTTGCAAAGCGTTATTATATGTATTTACAAAAAAATACTTATAACCGATCTTAAATAGTAGGTAATGTAGGTTGCATTCTTTTAAACCATTAAAAATTATTATAACAATTACGCTAATATGGTACCAAAGTTATTGAAATGTTCATATTAGAAATCACTAAGTGCGCTGCAAACATGAAATATTAGAACATAAAGTATTTCAGAATATTGAATAAATAATAGTGTAGTTCAAGCGGGCGAAACCGCTGGCGGTTGCTAGTATCTTATAAAGCAAAGTCGCTTTTCGTGTCTGTGTGAACTTTCTAACTCTTCTTCTTCTAAACCACCCAACGGATTTTGATGTGGTTTTCACCATTAGGTCAAGTATTTCTCAGGGAAGGTTAATATATACTTTATTATTTGTACATTCTTATGTAAGTTAACATAAATAAGATAAATGTGTATAAAGTCCTACTCGTTGATAGGTACACTTTCGCGCATGCGCTGCTTTAATGGTAAGTACTACATGAAAATAATGTACTGGAGTATTGTTCCTCTTAATAAGATCTACAAAAAAGTCCGCGACAGCATATTCGTATCTTTTAAGAATAACGTGTAGTGATCATATTTCTGTCTAAAAATAGTAATTTCAATATATTTTTTATTGTGAGGGATATTTTTCCATAATGGTATTAATCCTTATCCTTTAAAATACTTTATTAATTTTCTACGTTAAACGAAGATAAAATTTGTTTTTTACACTATTTCGAAATTGTGAATAGTTTTAGAGAAAAACGCATTTAATTGTTAACACATCACGCCGTTGACACATCAGCTATGCTTCACTTATCCCTTACTCTCAGCATATAAATAAGTATATTAGTTACGGTGGTCATTTAATGTAGATCAAAACTGTCTTTTACTGTTTATCATTTTAATAAGTACTTTAGAAGTTATTACAATATCAAAAAATCCTGCGAAACGGCTCGCCACTCGCGATGCGTCCCGCGACGTTTTGTTTATACAAGCGCGACCGCCGCACCCGCCTGCCTTACACGCATCGTTGGTTCAGTGGTAGAATGCTCGGCTGCCACGCGGCCGGCCCGAGTTCGATTCCCGACAGATGCATTCTATTTAATTTTCCTCACAGGCAGCAATACGTAGTGCTTGCTTTTCATAAGGGACGAAGTACCCACTTCCCTACCCAACCGGTGTCGCTGTAAAAGCCAATAGGGCTAACAGCATTAACCGTCAGAGTAGTAGGTAGTCTGTTGTTTATAATTTCTTTCGTTTAAGTTTTCTGTTGTTTTTGTTATTTATTTGTGTTTATCTTAAAACAATTGGAAAATTCTTATTGGAACTACGAAAATGCGGGTTGCATTAGGGTTTAATTAATTTTCACATTATCTTAAGTGCTTTGCAAACATACATTATATGAATTATTTAGTAATTAAAGCGGGCGAAGCCGCTAGGGGGTCGCTAGTAAATTTATAATTTATGAACCGATTGTAATAAAACGTTAAGTTAAGGGAAGCTTGCCAAAATTCAATAGATAAAACAGCATTTAAATCAGTTAAGCCGTTTCTGAGATTAGCGTGAACAATCGCACAGACAAACAGACAAAAAAATAAAAAAACATTGTCTTGGGTTCTATTATATTAATAAAGTCCCCAATAATATCGATACCCTATAGTAACGATACGTTAATATTTTATTATAAATTTAGATTACTTTCCTCATGGAAAGTTAACTTCTAAGTAGCGTCATAATATTGTTTACAACAACAATTCCTATTACGATTTGTCAATAACATCGTCTATCACTAAGTCTAGGTATTGTTTTATATTACTGATGATCTTTCGACCTTTGATCTTAAGTGTAGAAAGTGAAGGGAGGAGCGCTCCTCCCACTGGACGGCCCAATAAGCATTGTAATTTAAAAACAAAGCTTGCTCGTGGAAACATAAAATAAAACCTATTTTGGGTCTGACTGAGGAATCGTTAGCGCTAGTTTGATATAATAATTATGTCAACTGACAGACGAATGCACCTCAGTGTACCGGTGTACACTGGTGTACCGGTGTACCTCAGTGTACCGGTGTACAGGTGTGACCACGGTCCACTGCAGAGTGCTCGAAAGATCGGATTTCCAAAAATCTATAATATTAAATATACACGATTAATCCGGTTAAAACGGTTTCATGTAGATTGACGCCTTATCCTGCACATAGTAGAGAGGGCAGAGAGAACCTAGGAACCTAGTGTTAGACACTTGGGTTCTACATTTTCACCAAATTTTGGAGGTATTATTGAGTGACGGAACTTAACGCCGCACTTTGCCTTCGTACCAGAGCTAAGAAATGAAAATATTTACACACTTTTGCCCCTGCGCCACGCCTGACCTCAGTTTCATTGAAATATAAAAGTTTTACTAAAATAATATTTATAAATACATTTATAAAATATTATTTTAATAAACTTGTGATCTCTACAATCATGTAATGCGGATGCGACCACCCCACAGTGTCTACCAATAGCGTGGTCGATACAGGGACTAGTCGATAACAGGGACTGTCTTCTATCAGCCACCTGCATAGCCCAGCGTTAAGTTCCGCCAACACTATCTAAAATGGAAAGAAAATGAAGAAAACATGTCACTCAAATCTTAATTTCTCTATGTTTTCCTCACGTGAGGATGTCTATACAAGAATTGATCTTTACAATTGTCTAAGTCATCGAGTGGTCAATACATGGACGGATACTGATATAAGCAAAAGCAATTAATGCTATTTTATCATATTATAATTTGTACCTATTTCATAATATTAGCGCTACACAAATCTTATCAAAATTATTGATAATAAAAATATTTAAAACAAATTATATCTACACTGTTATGACTTAATTATTTGTAATTTTAATCTTTTGGGATTTTATTTGAGTTTGCTCGCAAAAGTTGTCGTATTTAATAGAAAAATATAGTTATTTCATATCTAGCTAGGTACGCGCGCACGGCAAAATATGGTTTCTCCGGCGTACATCCGTATCCTGCAGGATTTATTAGTATCCTTAGCACAGACAAATATATGGTGTAAATAATCATATGGTGCCTTCTACTGTTTTACCGACAATTACATGTCTCCTCCGAAAAAAAATTCCACTTTCAAAATTGTAGTTTCTAACATTTTATTTAGGGGAAGACATTGTAATAAGAGCGGTCGGGCAATGGGAGCTATTGGGATTTAGCTCAATTTTTGCTAACTAGCTGTGCCCGAGTAGATATAAAGAATAGTTATCCAGTGGTTTAATTTTATTTTGGATCAGTATCAGCATATTGGGCCTTAATGTTTCGAAAGACTGCCAGTATCGCGATCATCTGGAAAGCAAGGCCAGGTTGGCCTCGAAGAAACTGGGGGTCATCAATAGAGCGAGACGGTACTTCACGCCAAAACACCGATTGGCCCTATATAGGGCCCAGGTTCGGCCACACATGGAGTACTGTTCTCATCTCTGGGCTGGTGCACCCCAGTATCAGCTTGACCCATTTGATCGCATACAACGTAGAGCTGTTCGAATCATTAAGGACCCAGTAAGCTGTGAAAGGCTTGACACTTTGGCTCTGCGTAGAGACGTCTCCTCGCTGTGCGTTCTCTATCGCATTTATCATGGTGAGTGTTCTGAGGAACTGTTTGACCTGTTACCTGCCGCCGAATTTTCTAACCGCACAGCACGTCACAAACTTAAATATCATCCACACCATCTGGATATGTGGCACTCCACTACTGTGCGGTTTCGTAGAAATTTCCTTCCACGCGCCACCGAACTGTGGAATGGCCTACCCGCGTCAGTGTTTCCAGGTCGGTACGATATGGGTGCCTTCAAGAAGCGCGTCTATCTCCACCTCAAAGGCCGGCAACGCACCTGTAGCACCTCTGGTGCTGCACGGGGTCGTGGGCGACGGTGATCACCGCCAGGTGACCCGAACGCTCGTTTGCCTTGTCCTTTTTTCCATTAATAAAAAAAAAAAAATTTTTGGATGTAGAGGAAACCACTAGTTTCGAAACTACAACGTCAAATTGTATATCACCATTTTGTTATCATTAGGTTTTTTGGATTGCCCCCGTATGGTAGTAAATTTATTCACGTCAAAAAAGTTACTCTAATTTTCTTAACTTAAATTAATTATCATTCAAAATCCAGACATAAGGTGGAGCAACAGAGCCCATCCTGCAGTTGTCTAGCCTGACGTGGGAAATGAAAATGCTTTACTACTCCTACATCGAAGCCACAACCAACTTTAAAAATATTCTAATTTCATTTATAATTTCATTCCATTTCATTCAATATAACAGTAAATAAAAAACGATAAAACCCAAAATAATAATTCAAATTATTTATTAAGAACTAAGTCTCTTTATAATAGTGTGGTGCGATTTCCAACAACCAATCTTTGTTGGCAACCATCATATCCCTCATATAAGTTTTATCACCTGAACTTTGCACTGACGCGAAAACTAACCTGAAATAAAAATACTATTTATTAAAATATATTTAAAAAAATCAGCTTCACCTGTATCCCGCACAAAGCAGGGTAGTTAGAGGGAACCTCGTGTTAGGACACTCCGTTCTCCAGTTTATGCTGAATTTTGCCGAGTGGCAGAACTCAACGCCGCGCTTTGCCTCGACACCAGAGCGAAGAAATGGAAATATAATAATTAAAAAACACAAAACATTCGTTTATTTTTCTATTTTCATACATACCAGGAGGGCTGTACGGCGTGATACAAGCAGCTATCCGGGCTCAGCTGCAGCACAGCACCGCGGATACCCATATATAAGCTGTCCGGGGCGAGGCGCGCCGCCTGAGGGAACAACCCGGATATGATTGACTTTTGTAGCCGGGTTGTTTTTGCTATAGAAAATAGAGATTAATATAATGCCTCTGCTTACACTGCTAAAATATTTGATTTAAGTTTTTTTAAGTAGCTTGTTTATTCTCTCACAACTAAGCCACACGTTCCGATGAAGATAATGAAATAATTAATATGCTGATTAATCTATACTAATATAATAAAGCAAAAGAGTTTGTTTGTTTGTTTGTTTGTTTGCTATGGTATAAGAGGCATTGCTTTGGATCTTCTCACTTCTTATTTAAGTCATAGGATTCAAAAGGTAAATGTCAACGGGAAACTATCACACGGGTCACCTGTAAAATTAGGGGTGCCACAAGGCTCTATTCTGGGTCCGTTTTTGTTACTCTTGTATATTAATGACTTACCTCACCTTATGGGAGATATCTGTGAAATGGTGTTGTTTGCAGATGATACATCTTTACTTTTTAAGGTTAATAGAAGGCAATTGGAAATTGACGATGTAAACAATGCTCTTTCTAGGATATTACACTGGTTTAGTGCCAATAAATTCAAAAACTTGCTTTTAAATAGTAGTAAAACTAAATGTATCAGGTTCTTTACTAAGAATGTGCAACAAGTAGAAACCAGGGTTTTGATGAACAATGAGGAATTAAGGTAGTTAATGAAACTGTTTTCTTAGGTATAACATTAGATGCTAAGTTACAATGGGGTCCGCATATAGAAACTTTATCTGGTAGACTTAGTTCGGCAGCGTATGCTGTCCGTAAGATTCGTCAACTGACCGATGTTGACACCGCGCGTTTAGTATACTTCAGCTATTTTCATAGCATTATGTCTTACGGCCTATTACTTTGGGGCAGTGCCGCTGACATAGATACCATTTTTGTGCTCCAAAAACGGGCTGTCCGAGCAGTCTATAAAATGGGTCCACGGGAGTCACTAAGGAATAAATTCAAAGACTTTAACATCCTCACACTACACTCCCAATATATTTACGACAACTTAGTATATGTGCATAAAAATATTAATAAATTTAATAAAAACAGTGACCTCCATCAACATAATTTAAGAAATAAAAATAAGCTTGCTGTGCCCTTCTCTAGGCTCCATAAAGTGTCTCACTCATTCGTAGGTCAAAGTATACACTTTTATAACAAACTTCCAAACGACGTGGTTAATTTATCACTGAACAAATTTAAAAAAGTGGTTAAGCACAGGCTCTGCCAAAAAGCAGATTACTCTGTTAAAAATTATGTTCGCGATAAAGATGTTTGGAAATGAGTTGCTCTATTTCTAGGTTAAAATTGTTAATTGTAATTGTAACAAATATGGGCAGTTAAAAAGAGTGGCCGCCATGAGTTTCTTTGCCTGTATCTTCTCATGAGCTCAACCATTTGAACGGGCTTTTTTCAAGTCAAAATTGTACTTTTTTTTTTGGTTATTTTGTTTTGCATTTTTTTCTACTTTTATGAGATGTCCAAGTAAATGTTAGCATTTTTATGGAATAAAGATATTTTGACTTTGACTTTGTTGGTTTGTTGGTTTGTTTGTTTGTTTGTTTGTTTGTTTGAACGCTAAGATCTCTGGATCTACTGGTCCGATTTACTATGTTTTTGTTTTGTATCAAAGCTGCATTCTTCAGAAGCGCTATAGGCTATATAACATTACATTACACATATATACTAATACTTTCTAATTTGACATGCAATTTATTCTGCCATATTAATAACAAACGTCGTTGCTAAGAAACGGTTTGCAAAGTAAATAAGTATAATAGTCACTTTTAGCATTTTGTCTACATTGAAATTATAGTTTATTGTATAATATTCTAATAAATAATTAAGGAGATGTCATTGATTCGACACCTTGAATGACCTAGCCTTCGGGCGGCATAGTACGACCGACGCGAACGGGCAGATGATAGTGACGGTTTTATAAATTTTCATACATTTTCGAACTATTGTTAATTTTTATGTAATTATTTGCTGTTCATAATTTATTTAAACTACACTTTGATTCTCTTCTTCTTTCATTTGATATTGCTCGAAAAAAAAAACCTATTTAATATAGAAAATTGTTAAGTTATTTCATAGAGTCGATATCTACGAGTAGCACGTAGCGCGCACGGAATTCAAAAACTCAGATATTTTTTTTTAATAATATGTCTCTACTTATTATTCTTTTTGATTATTTAGGATTATATTTTCTTACTAATTCTATTGAAAACTGAAAATAATTTCATAAATATATTTAATAAATATTCTTATAGTTCAAGCAGGCGTAGCCGCGTCCGGGTCCACTAGTTAATTTATACGATTATAAAATAAATAAGTTCAAATCCTGCTAAGTTCAAATGTTTTTTTTCTAAGGAAGTATTAATCGCGCATAATCTATTTTTAAAAAAAAACGGAGTTTCAAATAATTTGCATCGTCCATCTGTCTACCGGTGTATCTTTTTGGGGTTTTTTTTCATATCTTTCGTATACAACAGAGTGAGCAGATAAAATGTGAGCTCACTCCGTTTAATATAAAAGGGCAAATTCTAATCTAATTCTATATTTTCCATTTGTTGTTCTTTTTCTTAAATAGAAAATAGTATTATTTCCGTCAGCGGAGATTGAATCATGAAATACTTATTTACGCTCAGTGCAATTTTTTTTTTGTGTTCAGTTCCTGTTAACGCTAGAGGCTTTTTGAGTGGAGAATAAAAAATCCCCTAGTGGGGAATCGACCCCACAACTATCGGGTTTACAGTCGCACGCTTGTGCTACTCCGCTACACAAGGAGCCTTTGAGGAAATCAAATTAATTTAAAATTAATCATTTCCTCGAGAGGGGATTGAACTCACAGCCATTGTCATTACAATCGAACCTCAAGTACTTCAATGGGCCATTTGAATTACTTTCAGGAAAAAATCGTACTGTAAATAGTTCTGCGTTCTGGTGCTATACGCGGCATACAGCGAGAAGCTATTAAAAAATATCTTACCTGATCCTAAGTCGATATCATCAAACTTTTTGTTTGTCATTTGAAATTTATTTTTAACTAGTTTTTCTAAGCTACTTCTTATTTCCATAGCCTAAAAAAAGATATTAAAATATTAATTATTATGTTTTTCCATTCTAAAGTGTGGCATAATACTTTAAAAATGTTTTTATTTAGAAAAAGTTACTATTATATAGGTATACTTAAAGGAAACTTTATATTTAATATACACTAGAAAGTAATGTGTAATAATTATTAGTAATAATTATTAGTGGTCAATTATTTGGACCACCAATTGATTATATTAAAGACTAGCGACCCCGAAATGTAAACTTTCAGCCAATTCAATAAATAAAATATTTATAGAAATTTTATCGAACAGCAAAAAAATCTTTTTAATGGTATATTTTTTATTTATGAACCAACTGCAATAAAACAAACACTAAATATATAAATAAAAGTCGCTACGATTTTAATATAAGATTATTATACGATTTAATTATATATACATCGCATATTCGAAAATGTATCTCTTAAAATCTTGATAAATATTGATTTCAGTTGATATGTATGTATTTGTTTAATCTTACTTTTTCCAGAACTCTATAATTAATATACATCTTCTGACACCAGTCTTTGCACGCTTTTTTAGTTTTTTTCTCGTTGCCAGTTGATCTCATTTTTAAATAAGAGTCCATTATGTTCAAATACATTATTATGTCACCTTCAGCTACCTGGAAAATAAATTATATATTATTTTCGCGGTGGTTGTAAGTTCGATTCCCAATCGGGCAAATGAACTAGGCATTCATTTTTTTCGCTCAGGTAACTGGCCAACTGGCCTATAGAGATACTAGCAATAAAATAACAGGAATTTCGACGTAGATTGATAAGAACGTATGGCTTAGTGGTCAGAGCGCTTAGTCCAAGAGATGCGGGTATAAATGCCGCTATGTTAATTTTTTTATACTTTATCTTATATTATTTTTTCTTATATAATTCAAAATATTTCATCTTGTTCCGTTCCTACACAACGCGGGACCAAGACAAAATCTTGTTACCACAGCGATAAGTCGTGGTTCATAAAAATATATAAAAAATAACTAAAAAAATACCTCAAAATTATTCCGTCTGCTTATTCTGGCAGCAATGTTAGCTTTTCCACTTAGCTTTAAAAAAACATCGTCGACTTGCAGCATCGATACTATTGATAATATTTCATCTATACAACCGAATTCACCTAAAAATGTATTAAAACAAATCAGAAAAAAATGTTTCTTTATCAAGCTAAAATTTATATATCAAATTCTCGCTCTACCTGTCCAATCAAAAAATTTTACTTCTAACCCAACAAAAATACAGCCGTTTATGCCACAAATTGCCGCACATTTTCAAAACTCGCAAGGGAATCAAAACCTACAGGATACTTCCCGTGTCCAAAGTATAAGTAAGTAACTTCCTTTTCCCAGTTGACCTACGACACACTTAACCTAGTTCGACTCGCACTTAACCAGTTTTGTAAATTTTAAACTGACTTGTTACTAAAATTTGTATACAAGAGTGTCTTTGCACAGAGTTCCCTCTGCTTACACTACTATAAACTAATAACAAGCATAATTAACATTAAAATAATTTTACAACATTTTCTATATATTTACTTACCACTATCACATAACATTTTAGCCAACATAGGTTTGACCGGTAGTTCACACATTCGATTCCCAGTTGGTGTAAGATTTCCTTCGTTGTCTATCGCGTTTAGTGCGTATAACGTTTCAAGGCTAGATAATAGACTTTTTGCTGGCGGCGGCGTTGGGAATGTGAATCTGTTGTAGAAAGATTTACAAAAAAGTTTTAAGAAAATTTGTAATGAATTGGGACTTTTTACTAATATTTAGCACCTAACTGCAGACGCCAAATTTGTGGGTTCGATTACCTCTCGGAGTAATTTAACTTCCTCTGGTAATAACAGAGACACTGTTAAGGTAAGATGAGCAGAGGGAAGTTAGTATTTTTTTTTAGATTTATTACAACTAAACAATACAGACACGTGGTCCGTTTTTTTTCGGGAAGTTAATCACACTTCGTTTCCCACACGTCCCCAAATTTTCAAGGCACTGCGTATTGAGTGACAGAACTCAATACCGCGCTTTATCTTGTTACCAGAGCGCGCTAACCAAAACAATTCACATCGGCGTGTGGGAATCCAGCCTACAGCTGTACTTTACACTGTACATACATATAAAAAGACTCAAATATACTCACTTCAATACATTTTGTATGCCCAAAGCCTTCAATTGCAATAGCATATACGACAGATCACTTCTACACATTTCTGGTGGAACACTTTTAGGCAGTTTCTCATAATCCTCCTCTGTATATAATCTATGGAAAATAAAAAATAGTTTACGTAAAAGTCTTTATTACTTTTTGTGAAGTTTTTTGAAACTTAAGTAAAGAAAGTAGTCACATATCGTTGGCGTAGAATGCAAATCTGCTAACAGCCTATTAATCAGCAATTTGTCAAGAGAGAAAAAAGTCTAAGAAAACTATGGAGAGTTTCGCCACTCAACGCTTAATACTCTAGATCGGTAGAACTTAATACTCTAGATAGAATCTCTCTAATAGCGATAGCTCTAGAATTCGGAAAATGTATATAGATTAATACCAATATTTTTTTAAATAAAGAAAAAATATATATATTATCTTTATTATAAATGCTATATCACTAATAATATAAGTGAAAGTGTAAAGTCTTTATAAAGTGTGAGCAAGTATAAAAGTGTACCTGTAACACTTCCCAGTAGACGTCCTTCCTGCGCGCCCCGCTCTCTGTATAGCATTTTGTTTGGATATAATACTTATATTAACACTTTCAACGCCCACTGCTGGGTCAAAGTGCGGAAGTTTGTGAAAACCACAGTCTACCACTGAAATAGAATTATTTTTGTAGCTTCAATCTGTATCTTGCACATAGCAGGATAGGAAGATAGAATAGATCGGTAATCTAGTGTGGTAAGAACAACAGGAACCTGTAAAGGGCTGCACAGATTTAATTTTAAGATTTTGAATATTTTCTTCCCTCTTATTTTTGCGTTGATCATATTCCATAAAGGCATTGGGAACCCAGTGTCAAGACACTCTGTACTCCACTTTGTACCAGCCATTCCATTGAAACATTTTTCCTTTATCTCCCTCTCCCCTAATTGTCTAATATATTTTATATTATTTTTATTAAAAAATACAACTCACTATAAACTATCCCATTAATAGTGACACTAGTCTCAGCAACATTAGTGGCCAATATCACTTTCCTCACCCCTCTTTCGGAAAGTTGAAACACTTTAATTTGCTTATAATGGGGTAAACTCCCATATAATGGCAGCACTGATAAATTACTCGAGATAATGCCGCTTGGAAATTTTTTGCGATAGCTATTTTTTTCATTATTTTCTTGAGCGTATTGTTGTAATATTTCGAAGGCGTTAAGGATTTCCTCCTAGAAATATAAGACGGATAAAAGAAATACAACACTTTTTTAATAAATAACATCTAGTGGTAGTATTCAAAAAAGTAGATTTAAAAAAAATGAGAAAAGTTCACTCAATTAAAAGTATAATGAGGAACTCTCATATAATGGTGCCACTGATAAATGTATTATTTAAGGCGATATCTCTTGGATTTTTTTACGATGAATATTTAAAAAAAATTTTTGGGCGTATTGTTGTGACATTTCTAACGCGTATAGTTGAAGTTTTATTTTAGAGGCATTTCGAGGAAAATTAAAAACATTTTCCTCCTAAGAAGTTTTACAATGGCAGGAAATAATGGATATATTAAAAAGTAAATAAAATATAGGAATTTAAAAAAAAGATGATATATTATAATATTATAAACCACCGTGACGCTGAGAATTAGCATCTGTAAGCGCAATGGTGGTGAGTTCGATCCCCACACGGGAAATGAATAAATAAGTATATAAGATATTGCATTTTGTTAACAAGGCCAACTGACGTCATCACAGCAGAGCTGCAGCAGAGAAATATGGAGTGACATCGTCAAAAGGACACAATATTTGAAAATGTTAAATTTTCATGTATTTTTATCGATCATTTTATATATCTTATAGTCATACATTTCATAAATTATTGTTATATCTCATCAATATGATCCCATCATATTTGATCGTGAACCTGATTACACGTCAAATTTTCCATATAAACATATCCTAAAATAATTAGAAATAACTGAGTGAACAGTGAAGTCATTCACTTCAAATGGAGGACATTTGAACGAACATCTAACAATACTAACTTGTGAAGTCAAAAATGCTAATACATCACCAAAAGGTTCATTCTCATGTATCTTTATAACTGTATCTATTGTCGCTTTCACGTAATCTGCTACTGGTTCTGAAATTGTAAAAATATTTTAGGACATTATACCGTCACAGCTTCGTCCGCTTAAAATTTTTGTTAAATTATAGCCAAATTATACAAAACGTTAATATAAATATTAGTTTATATTTTATTCTGATGTATAAGCTATATTACTGTGAAGTTTCATTTAAATCCATTCTGTAGTTTTTGCTTGAAAGTGGAACAACCATTCATCCTCACAAACTTTCACATTTTAAATATTCGTACCTAAGATAAGATAAAAATATGAAATTGAAAGTCAAAATCAACATGTAATTAAAAAAACAATTTGTGAATATCAGGGGCGGACCGTCGGAGGCCCGAGGCGGTATCATCGAATGAGGAGGCCCCCAGTATATATATTTTTTTATATATCACAATTTTTTTTCATGTACAAATTAGTGTGTATGCTCATTTAGTTTACATCTTGTAATTAATGTTTGAGTGAGACTTGCACACACATAGAAAAATAAAATACTTAATATCAAAAGTACATGTAGTAGAATTTAGCAAAAAAAATCTCGTGTCCTCGAGATAAAAAGACGAATTGGGATAACAAAAGAAGCTATGATCCGTCTAAATAACGTATGGAAGAAAAGAGGAATTTGTATCAAAACCTAAATAAGAATGGTACGAGCACTGATAATCTCTATTACTACCATTTGATAGATAGTTAAGTTGAAATTGTTAATTGTAATTTGTAACAAATGTTGGCATTTAAAAAGAGTGGCCATGAGTTTCTTTGCCTGTATCTTCTCATGAGCTCAACCATTTGAACGGGCTTTTTTCAAGTCAAAATTGCACATTTTTTTTTGGTTATTTTGTTTTATATTTTTTTTTCTACTTTTTATGACATGTCCAAGTAAATGTTAAGCATTTTTATGGAATAAAGATATTTTGACTTTGACTTTGATAGGTACAGGTGGAGGCAGATCATCTGCTCTAGATGTAAAATCTGATCATTCTCAATTCATTAGCTTGGTTCCAATATAGATAATAATTTATCATCATGAGCTAGTTCACACGCTATAGTAATATTAGTTCCGCGTATAAAATAAAATAGACTGAGATCCCAGGACCCCCAGACCTACGTAATTTTAGTAAAGATGAAATTTTGAAGATTAATAGTCTAATAAGTAGGTAAGAGTTTATGCGTACTTACTAACTTGAAAGATAGCGCCAATTTAAGGTACACGCTCACCTACGTTAAAGTAAAAACGCTCGCATGTTTCTGAGAAAAATGTAAAAAAATATATTATAACCAAACCCTTTACGTAGGCTCTACTCTTGCCAGACGTCCTAAAGATTCTTTAAAATTGGGACAAAATACGCTATACTTCTTCTTCTTCTTCTTGGCATTAATCCCGGTTATTTCCAGGGTCTGCCTTCCTACTCAACCTACTCCATTTTGCACGGTCTTTAGTGCCTCGGTGGCGAGTCCATTGGCTCTCATGTCCTGCATCACAACATCCCACCAGCGCTTTCTTCGGCGTTCGATAGGTCTCACTCCAGGGGCTGATATAGTATGGCACTTGCATCCGCGTGACGTGGCCAAATCATCTCAGGCGATGCTCTTGGAGTTTATCCGCTACGTCACGGACTCCAAGACTAGCTTGAATGAATGCGTTACGATTGCGGCCATACCGTGTTACGCCGTACCTTAGCATCCAACCAACAATCAAGCAGCAACCTTAGCATCTTCATTTCCGTGACGTGAAGCTCCTGAATGTAAAGAGATAGTGCTGGCCAGCATTCACTGCCGTATAAAATAACAAGTATGCTCTTGTATATCAGCCGTCACCTCTGCTAGGAAGTCAGTCTGCAACGGACCATTCGGCTACCACCATTTGATTCGAGGCTTTTTTCTTCGGGGTGACGTTAAAGTCCAGAAGAAGACGATGTTGGGCCGTCAGGCTTTCGCCTGGAATTACTTTACAGTTAGTTACTCTGCCCATATGACACCATCTGGTCAATAAGTAGTCAATTTGAGTTAAGTGGGACCCAATTTATACGTCATAAGGTGCTGAGGGAAAGTTTGGAAGAACGTATTCGCGACGGCCAGATCAGACGCAATATAGGTTCTCAGGATTTTTTTCTGCCTCTGTATTAGGAAGACCGTATCTAAAACCCCCGTGAACACGTTCATACGGATCAGCAGCCTTACTGACGTGACCGTTCAAGTATTCCTGCGAGTTCTCTGCATCGTCCGGTTAGAGAGCCTATATTCCACGTTGCACAGCGGAGTTTCTGTCTGGATACTACAGTTTTAAGCAGTTTTCGTACTTGACACGTTGTTGCGTTACATATTAGCGGCGGATGGCGTTTTTAAATGGAGCAACTGCCATTTGACTTCCAAAACTACTTTGAAAAAGTACACTATAATTTTACATATATTATTCATGGATATTTTTTTTCTGGCCCTGAGAGTATGCAGGCACTGTGTGGCTGCCTATGGGAGTGCCAACGACGCAAGGGCGCCCCCTGCAGGGCTCGAACCTCGGCTTGCAGCCGTCGAGCGAACTGGAAAAATTAATTATGGACTATTGTAAGACCCCTTATAAGCACCCAAACCGATCTGATGGCTCATCATCCTATCAGACAGATATAAGGTACATATTTCGCGGTACTTCTGGAAGGGCCCCACTTTCACGTTAGTAGGTAGCAAACGCAAACTTCTATAAAATGACGTCGGTCTGGAGGCCCTAGGAACTTGAAGTAAAAAACTACGAAACTGGAACCACATGCAAACTATATGGACATTAGAAAGATAAAATTAATTTTAATTAATATAATGTAAATTACAGTGTACAGGCTGCTCTAATCCTTGTACTTATTTGTTTATTGGAGGCCCCCCCAACCTCTTCCTGTTACTGTCTTCTTCCTGTTAAGTAACTTAACTTTAACTTAACTTCCTGTTAAGAAGTTAAACTATAAATCCAAACTTATATACTTAATACATTTTTTGTGTGGTATGATTTATTTATCTTAGTTTCTTGCACAATATTTAATATTTAATCTATATGCACATACTTTGACAATATATTTGTATCTAGTAAATTTTTACATGTCTGAAATGATTTTGAAACTTTTACTACCATAAACCATATAAAATAGATTTCAATAAAAAATTATAATTATAACAAAAGTAGTTGTAGTAATCTTTTTTTTCTTTCTTCTAGTTTATACACCACATTGAGGTGACAGTTGTCGGTTCTATCCCCATTTGGAGGAAATCAGCGCGTTAAGCTCCGCCACTCAACACACAATATCTCCATTTTAATTGAAAAACAGGAACCGGATGTGTTTAGACACTAATTTCTATATATTACCTTGTACATAAAATATTTCTATGGGATGTGTTCTTCCTTGTACCGACATTATTACCGAAGTGCTTTTCTTATCCTTTTTATTATTCAAATTGAAAAAGTCTTTTAAAAAATCGGCGTCCATCGTCGCTGATGAGACAACGAGCTTGAGATTTTTTCTTTTCTGTCAAAAAAAAGAACAATAAGTTCAACAAAGTTTGGTCAGCCACTAAACACGCAATGTCCCGAAAGTTGGGTCGTGCGTGAGAAATGGAGTGTCTGTTGTCTGTGGAAATGGAGTGACATTGCGTCTACCTATCCTGCTATGTGCGGGATACAGCGTTACGCAAAAAAAAAAACCTTATCTTTACTCACTTTAGCTATTTTCTTTAAAAGACCCATAAGAACATCCGTCATTTGTGATCTTTCGTGTACCTGAAAATATATAAGTACATATTGCAATACAAAACATACATTTTGAATTTCATATTCCTTGTCATGACAAAAAGACAAAACGCAGCGTTGAGTTACGGGACTCGAAATGCAATGTACAAAAAATTAGGGAACAAAATGTATTAACACTCGGTTTGCCCTGTATATATGAGGAATACAGCATGTAGTTAAAAAAAAGATTTTTTACTGCAAGTTTGTATTATGTTGTGTATAAAAATGAAGAATTACAATTTCCTTTCTTAATTTTTTACCTCTTTGCTGACAGAAATGCAAACGTTTAAACTTTATTTAAAAGGAATCCACTCCGTTTAAACTCCGTGGAAACCAGGGTTAGGTTAGGTACAGCTTCTTTTCTAGATTTACGAGTTTTGTAGAGTCCGATTCTGAGATATTGCGTGTCTAGTGGCAGAACCTTTTTTGGCGATGGTTTTACAGACACACGCCAGTCGTGGCGTAGGGGCACAAATTTATATATCTATTTATATAGGTATATAAAATATCTTTGCAATAGGATATATTGCAGGAGTGGGCAGGAGATAAGAGCGGTATCATACGCGTCTGTCCGTCTGTTATATGGTATAGAATTACATATCTACTATATAGGTACCCAGAATACATATGTATTACCTTAGTGGTTACCATAGTAGGGTACCAATACACCGTTTTTGCAAAGAAACGACGAAGATCTGGAGGCCCTGAGATCTCAGTCTAATATAGATTATAAACTGTATTTAAAACGAAGTATACATATTTAAAATTAAATTAATTATATTTTAAAATGTGTTTTGGTTGACTCTATAGATAATATTACATAGCTGATGACATTGCTTGGTTGAACACGCCAATGTCAAGCTACTGGTTAGAATGGAAACCATTTTTGAATCAAATAGTCTATTAATAGAGGAAGGCTATACCACCAGCACTTATTCTAGAACGCGAGTAAAGTCGCAGGTAGACGCATGCTAGTATAATATTAAATATATAAAAAATGTATATTACCTCGTCAAGCACAATACAGGAATATTGCATTAGTAGAGGCGACGCGAACATTTCTCGAAGGAGAACGCCTTCTGTCATAAACTGTAATTGAAAAATAAAGACAATATTAAAAATGGCCATATTATTATTCAAATTGCAAAAAGTAAGCTATACTGAGTATTATTTAGCTTCACAATGTATTCCGTACTAAGTAGGATAGGCTGAGGGCACCAAGGAACGCAGTGTCAAGACACTCCGTTGTCATTAATATACCTCCATTTCTCACTTTCTGCCGAATTCTCGGGGCACTACATGTTGAGTGGTGGAACTCAACGCTGCGCATTGCCTCAATACTACATACGAAGACCCAATAGAAGTGTCTTAATGGGAGCGGAGTGTCTTAACACTAGGTTAACAAGTTCCTTTTGCCTACCTTCTATGTGCGGGATATAGTGCCAAGCTAAAATACAATACGATATAATCTAGCTGACAAATACATTTTCTCTGTAAATTTAAGTTTATTAACACAAAACCGGTTCAAGAAAGGTCACTAACGTCTAACAACAACACAATAGGTGATTGTCAAAGAAAAGTACCAAACTGAATATAATTAAAGAACTGTCCATATTGTACTTTTGTATTGTTTAAATCTATTTGTAATGGAAAATAATGCGCGATCTGGTAGAGAAAGACTGGCGTTGAGTTCCGCCACTCATCATGAAATCGATTATCTCTCCCTAAATACCCTTCTATTCGAAAAAAAAGATGGTGATTTTTGATTTTACAAACAAAATTTTGTTTCTTTTCTGTTTTTTTAGGCTGATGCAATGCCATGGTCGAGTAATAGATACATATAAACCTAATATATATCTCTTAACAGCCATAACTGTATACAATATTTACCATTTTGGAGGGTGTAGGTTGAGTGAAGCTCTCTTTATGATCATCTTTAGAGATGCGCCGAATGGTGGTTTGAACCGAATACCGAACACTATTCGGTTCAAACTTTACCGAATCGAATATTCGGCCGAATTATTCGGTTTACGATTTCTTTATTACTTTGTCGCGTAAACAGGTTTTAACATGTATGCCACCTGTCATCGCCGGCTAGATAACGAGCGGGCCGTCACTCACCTCACCGCCACTCAAAATCACGAAATTTCAAAAATTATCCAAATGTACTAGAATCTGCCTATCAACATTGTTGGACCTATTCGACTCTATTTCGAATGAGATTTTCTGCTCCAGAAAATTGTGAGCTGGAACTATGACAAACAGGAAAGGACCTTTACAATATATTAAATTTTTTAAAAGGAATCTCATGTAGCGTTTAGGAACTTCCATGTTGTCCTTCCATGCTAATATGACTTGGATACCTTCAAAAAGGCTCCTTTATCTCTACCTTAAAAGCCGGCAACGAACCTGTAGCTCCTCTGGTGTCATGGGTCCGGACGAGCTCGTGGGTAGCGGTGGTCATTTACTATGAAGTGACCCGTACGCTTGTTTCTATGTCTTTTTCCATAAAAAAGTACTCCTGGTAATAGTGTGGTATAACGAACGACTATTTCGAAAACAAGGAACTTATATGAAGAAAAATGCAACAGACTAGAAAGGGACGGAAGCTTGGTATTCAGCACCAAAATTTACCATTAATTAATTATAAATAGTACAATATGTACGTTTCCTTCTGATCTACGAGGGGCGTTCAATATATTTTTGGTATCAGCACTGAAAAACACACAAATTTTACTCATTTGACTTATAATAGTAACTTAAATCTTACATAAGACGTTTTATATTTAATTTCTTTTGTATCGTGCAGCCAAGTAAATAGAAAAACTCGAACCGAATATATTCGGCGCCATAGCCGAATAATTCGGCCGAATACGAATATTGAAAAATATGCCAAATACGCTGAATACCGAATACCAAACGAATATTCGGCGAATCTCTAATCATCATCATATGATGTAAAGACAAAAAGAATTAAGATTTGTTTATCTCCATGCTGCGTAGCAGGTTAGGCAGAGGGAAACTGAGAACCTAGTGTCTTAAGACAATCCGTTCCCATTAAGACAATTCCGTTCCCTATTTCCCACAAAACATCGAGGCATTGCGTGTCGTGTCGCTGAAATCAACGCTGCGCTTTAACCTCGTTACCAGAGCGAAGAAAGGAAAAGGAAAGATTACCAGATAAAAATATAACATGTATTTTTATAAGAATCGCAGCTAGAACCTCTGGCGCTTACAGTCGCACGCTTGTGTCCATGCGCCACGAATGACCTCGCATACTATATTTAATACACATCCTACTACACGCTGTATAACCATAAAATTAATCATATTGATTTCTTACATAGCAAAGATTTGAACTGGAGGTCACGTTACATTAGTGCGTCACGCACTAACGACCCGAGACCCTATTTAGGCCCTTGAAGTTAAAAGTAAGTAATTTTCTACCAAAATGTTAGGAAATAAAGATCAAATTTGAACAGACAACGTAATTATTATGGTTTATAGTTTACTCGATTATGCCTTCAAGATACGATTTAGATAAAAAAAACTTCTATAAATATAATAAAGCAATAAGAATTTTGTTTGAGGAATGATACTTGAAATTTCTAAATTCCGCCTTAAGTACTAAACGAGAGCTAGTCGAGAGATTGCCAGAGGCCAATGTTACGATCCAAAGCGCGGCGATGAGTTCCGCCATTTAACACACATTGCTTCAAGAATTCTGCGAAAAGTGGGCAACGGAAGTGTCTTAATAGGAACAGAGTGTCTTAACACTAGGTTTTACAGGTTTCCTCTGCCTACTATGGTAAGTACGGGATACAGAGTGAAGCTAAAAAAAGAAAAAAAAGTAAACGAAAATAAAGAAAGCTTTTTTTTAATATACGTACCACAATACCACTAGAGGGCGTTCTCAACGCCGTCATACCAGCCGCGAATCCCACATCATCTCCCAACTGTTCCCCTCTTTCGTCTGCTACACGACTTGCTAGAGACACTGCAGCGGCCACGCGGGGTTGTGTTACGCATACTGTGTGACCTATTTCGTGTAGATACTGAAAATTGAAAAGTATTATGTTATATAAAGAAAAGGAATAAAGGTGGAACTCGATGTCCACACAAGATATCTTATTATGTTTCTTTCATAGTTAGCGAAAAAGTGTTTCGCTCATTTGGTACAGCAATTACAAATATAACATTTAATTATATTATTAACAGTTATAGAATGTAATTTCATACTTAGGAAAGAAAATATTTATTTTAGAAAGCGTAGATTTTTTTTATATATATATATATATATATATTTTTAGCAGGATATCAACCCACGCTGAAGCTATTATAAGGATTTCAAGCCTCTTCGTAACAGACCAAGCGCTTTAACAACTAACCCATAAGGTCCTATCAACAACGTACATGTACAAGTTTATTCGCGCGGTTACAGCATATTTATGTATAGTATAATTCTTAGAGACCTACCTATGTAGTAAAAATTTAAATTCCTTCTTTTGTTGTTAGCAACAGCCGTATAAGATTGGAGCTAATCCTACCACACGTGCGTGCCTCTACCACTTGGAAAGATAACGATACTGTATTCTTAGTTAAACTTGTTTCAGGCCGTCTGGATGTAAGCGCTGCGGGTGTGGGATTGTCGTTTGCGTGCGAGCGAGCGATTGCAAACGCGACGGTTGCGTGTTCGATTCCCACTCAGGGGAATGAAATATTTTATGTTTTTATTTCCTCCTTCTGTTAATGAGGCAAAGCGCGGCTCCAGAATTCGGCGGAAAGTGGGGAACCGGAGTGTGTTGATGAGAACGGAGTGTCTTAACACTAAATACCCAATTTTATTTTGACTGCCGCGCTATGTGCGGGATATAGCGTGAAGCTAAAAAAATCAAGATAACATATTGTTTTACCTACACTAGAATATAATATCTTAATGACAGGAAAACTGCATGGCGTTTTAATCGTAAAATTTGCTGATATTTTTAATAGCCTTACTCTTTATTTACCTACGTTACGTGGCGGCTATTTTAAACGACCTCATTTCGAAAGAAAATCAGTAACGGCAGGTAAAATTATATTTAAGAAAGCGTTTGTGATTATACTGACAATTTTCTATTACTTGGCCGCTTAAAATTCTATATTCAGGGGCACAAGGTGTGACTGTAAACGCGTCTGGTTGTGAGTTCGATTCGAGACAATGAGACATTTTCATTTCCTTAGCAATGAATTCGGTCGCTTAACATGCAATTTGATCGAAAACTGGGCGTTGTGAGGGGAACGAAATGGTTTATCACAGGGTTCCTCCTGCCCACCCTGCTATCCGGGAAAATTTTATTTATAATAAATACATACAGTGATAAAATTACAACACCCACCATTACTTCCTTTGAGATAATGCTAGTTGATTATTGGAGAATATAAATATAGATAGAGGCACAACGTTTTATTTAACTTAGAAGCAAAATTATTTATTATAATATGTAATGTTTACCAAGCGCTAAGGATACACAATAGGCCAGTATTTGGCTGCAGTATTTATCTACACACTAACGCCTGTATTTATAAACCGGTCTTAACTCTGAGATCGATCTTCAGATGACGTTTTGATTCATAAATTATAATCTAGAAATGGCATCTTAAAATTGGGTACGATTTATAAATACTATTGATAACAGTAAAAATCTACCTTTATTAGCTTAGCGCTGTATCCAGCATAGAGCTGCGCCTAGTAATAAATACTCTTAATTAAAACGAGAAAAGAACGAAGTAAATATCACTAAACTTTACAGCAAAATGCAGATTCAGCATTCTAGACATAAAGATAATTCTTATTTCATAATCCCTCTGTCTGATTGCAAGCGGGACTGTCGTAGGTGCGACTCCCAATAGGGAGAATAAAGTATTTCGATATTTGCAAATTCTCGAAAATTGGGCGGTGCGTGGGGAACGTACACGTATTATATTATATATTATAAACATATATATTATGTAAATTTACAGTTCTACGTCATCAGATGTGGTCCGATTGAAAGACACCAGCACACGTGATGTCATAAACACGGTTAGTTTACAAAAATATTTTGTTTTTTTTTATGTTTATTTCACTTTGGAAAATGGGGTACGGAGTGTCTTAACACAATATACATATTATATTTTACCAATTTACCAGAATTTGTTAAACTAAATTACGCTACATCTATTAGTGGCCGAGTAAATGTTTATATTAACAGAATTTATTATTCCAGTCTTTGGGAAAAAGCTATAAGTGTAGAAGATATACATATGCACAGGCTATTTATTATAATTATTTTAGAAATCATGAATTGCAGCGGAAATACTTATATTGTACAACATACCCCCCCATAACATAAGTATGTTATGGGTTCGACCTTTACTTAAAATGCAGCTTATACAGTTTAGGTGGGTGGAAACTAGTGTTAAGACACTCCGTTCTCAATTTTCGAGATATTACGTGTTAGGTGACGAACCTCGACGCCCCGCGGGCGGGATGCTGGCAGTGAAAAATATAATGATGACATCAAAATTAATTTGTTCCCACACAGGTCACGTTCATATGATACGACATGTGGCCGACAATTAGTTTAATATCCTTGAGTATTTGTACCTCTATTTGTATTTTATTATTTGCTTTACGCTGCGTCCCGCATATAGTAGGGTAAACTGAGAAACCCAGGAACACTCCGTTCTCCGAAGATGGATTCACAATGCACCAGCGCGGCGTTCAGTCCCGCCACTCAACACGACGTGAACAGCCACTCAACACGCTATCTCTCCAGAATTCGGCGGAAAGTGGGGAATAGATGTGTCTTAATGGGATACAGTGTAAAGCTAAAAAATAAAAAATATATAACCTACAACAAACTTGGGGCAGGCACACATGCAGCCACCACGGCGCGAATACCGTTTAAAAAATTAAGATTAAAACATTGTGTCCATTAGAAATTTCGCAAATAAACATTAAATTTCACACTTTCCCTTACAGCAATTATAATCGCCTGTCTTTTTATTCAACAATAGATTACAAACAAATAAAAAACCGGTTATTGCAAGTTGGTGTTAAAATCGCCACTGATTTTTATAAAATTTGAATCAGCGGGCGAAACTGCGCGTGTCCACGAGTATATATGCAGCAAAATGGATGCATAAATGCTCGTATCTTTTGATTGCGTTGATTTAGAAGCTTGATATTTTTCTGTCCTTTAAGGGACCTGAATGTTTAATATCAATATCAGCTTAAAACCTCCACGCGGTCTCGAAATAACTTGAAAGACGGACAATGATGTCTAACTCCGTTATTTTGCTTATAATTCCGATAATACGAAATCCTGAGGATAGATCAACTTTATTTATAAAGTAAGAGACACACGTGCTAACACTGTACCTACGTTACGTACGTATACGTAGCGTGTAATTACTAATACGCAATAATAGGTACTGCCGTGAATCACTAAAGTACCTACTAGCGTAGAGTAGGATAGAAGCGTCACGCCGCCTTATACTAATAGCTACTTTTGGTGCAACAATAACGCATTTGAAGTTTTTCAAATATTACATAACATCACAGTTTGTAAACAGTCTTTGTGCAAATATTGCACATTTTTAATTTAAAAGAAAAACAAATACAGCACAATAAACAAAACACGTTCAATTATATATTTTTTTATAGTTACTAGGCACAAAAACGCGCCCGCTTAAGATTATTGTTAGGTATATATAACAGCCAAACAATAAATCGTAGCCTACGTGTTGTTCTGATGTATAAGATATATTTAATTACTATTATTATTATTTCAAAAGTTTTTCCGTGAAAGTGAAACAAACGTCCATCCTCTCCAACCCAATTTCCACATTTAGAACGTTAGCAGGAAGTAGGATAGGACAGTAAGAAGTAAGATTTCCTCTACCCACCATCGAACTAAGTACTACTGTCAGATAATTCGTATGAGCCTCAATTATTATTATTAGCCTAACCTAGTTAGTCTATTAACATGAAATTGTGTATTGACAGTAATAGCAGTTGAATTAACAAAAACATTTTGTAAAACATTGTGAAAAATAAATAATTTGATTCAAGAATATTTTAATAATTTTTAATTATCTGTGGGATAAAAATTAAAATATTAAATTGTTATAAAATATTGTAAAGATAATATTTTTAATGGCGTATGGCGTGGCGCAGCAGCACAGGGTTCGTTTTTCCCTCAGAGGAATAAATATTTTCAATGCAATGTCACATTCTGGGGAGGGCACCAGACTATTCTGAGATGGACATGGACCATAAGTAAATAATAATAAGGGTCATTTACAACCAAAGTAACTTATTTTGTTTTTAGATATCAATACTTATCTCGCTAAGTATGTGTCACAATCAAAAATACCTACTCAACTTAATCATCAAGAATGAAACTACCTGATTGAATTTGACAAAAGGTTAAGCAAGTTTCAAAAACGTATTAAATATTGTGCGAATGCTCCAAACATTTCCAAAAAAACATTAAGTAATAGGTTAATGGCAAAAATACTAAATTTGCCATAATTCCATCTGAATCAGATCAGCAATTTTGAATAGTATGGGCAGAAAACGGAGAACTGGCCGACTTGTAACTGTAATTTATAACATATATGTACAATATTTATATAAAAGTATGTTTTTATGTATTCAGAGGAAACCGCCATTCCCCACTTTCCGTGACGGAACTTTACCTCGCGCTTGATCTTGTTACCAGAGCGAGGCAAAGAAAATACTTCATTACCCCAAGTGGGAATCGAACCCATAACCGTCGCATATACAGTCCGATGACCTGAGGCCTCCCAAATAAAACAGTACAGTCAAAACAAACAAGAGAAAAGACCAAATTAAATAAATGTGACGTCAGTCCCCAGCCACAGCAACTTATGAGTCAACATTTATTAAATATCAAAAATAACTTTGCCTCACTCAATACGCAGAAAATCGTAAATTTCACCAAAAATATATATTTTAAAATTTAGGCCTTTCAGAGGCAGTGGAACGGGGTCCGAATATAAGCGATGGTTGACACTTTCATTTCCCGGCTCTGGTAAGAGACCCTGTGTTTTAAGTCTGGAGTTGAGTTCCGCCCCTCAACACGCAGCCGTAGGCATGGGGCCGGCCGTGTGGCCTAATTATTCCCACACTCCAGTATATGAGTAGTAGGATGCCCTAACCAGAATTATAACCAAAAAAAATTAACCTTAAATAAAAAGTCCACACAAAAAGATCAGTTCAATACATCAAGGCCCCTTCTAGAAAAAATCTGCAGATGGGGAGAACTAGTATTAATTCACTGCGTACACCACTTTCCGCCTGTTGTAGGTTTATTTAGTGACGCCTTTATCCACTTCAGTCACTTAGACAAAAAATAATATAGGGAATAAATGGCCGATTTGTACCTGCTATCCCCCACTTTTCATATATAAAAAGACATGTTCATTCAACAGCAAAGCAACATTTTAAAACTCACTCTCATAAAACAATTTTGTACGTTTATTACTATAACTAAGAAAAGATGAAGTATAATATTAATCCAACATGTATTTGCTGTATCTACTGACTCACGGCAAATAACATCATTATTTTGAACACCTTCAAAATGTTATTCCATTACTTGGGAAAGTAAAATCCTTTTTCAGAAATCATATAAACAAAATTGCATAACGGGTTTTTCAACCTGTGACCAGCGAGCCATAAATTCCTTCGTCAAGCTATATCTAAATTTTTAGACGCTTGTTACAACTATATTCTTTGTAGTTCCTGAGATTTGCACGTTCACCCAAACAATCTTTGCAGCTTATTAATGTATAGATTGTACGGATTTATGTACAGAAACCATCATTGCCATTTAAAAGGACAGATAATAAACACAATCATTCGAGCGTAACATTTTTTAAAAAACAAGGTCGAAATCCAATGCTGACACCATTCAAAAGAAATATACAATGAGAATAATAACCACTTATAATTTATATTTGTGTTTTTGATAGGAAAATAGATTTATTCTGTTTTCTAAGACAATGAGACCGGTCGTGGCGCAAAGGCACAAAGTGTGACTATAAACGCGACTGCTTGTGGGTTCGATCGCAGCGTTGAGTTACGCCACTTAACACACAATGCCTCCAGAATTCATTTAACTCAATACGGAAAGTGGGCGGTAGTGTTCTGCTAGGTTGAGCTTGTCGCAATGGGACATTGCTCGAGTCTAAACGAGATGAGGGTTCGATCCACGCTAACGCTAACTATAAAAAACCCATTAAAATAGACATTAAACCAATCTATCCTGAGTGGAATTTGAATCCACGACCAATATTCAAGGCTAAGCGTAAGAAAAATTACAATATTCTTTTTGTTTAGTTAAATACTAGTCTTATCTTGACTTAGAGTAACTAAATAATTAAAGGCAATTAGTTTCATTAACTCAATGTTTAATTTGATGTAAACTAATTAATAGATACACATTTAAAATTCTAAGCAAATTAATAATTACAAAAGAAAACAAAATAATAAGAAACAAATATCATATAAATTGTTAATTATTTTTATTTCTTCGCTCTGGTTTCAAGACAAATCATTTAAAGACACGTCTCAAAAATAACACAGAGCGTGGGTTATTTATTAATTAAGTGCAGTAACACAAGGTTTACTCTGGCACAATACACGGGATACAGGATAAAAAAAGTTAAAAAAATATTATGTTTTCATGGGGCCGTCGCCACGTCAAACGTGTGACTGTAAATGCGACTCATATGCTGCATCGAATGCCATTTGGGACAATACCTCCAGAATTCGGCGCAAGGTGTAACAAAAGTGTCTTAACGGGAACAGAGTACCTTAACACTAGGTTCCCAGGTTCCCTCTGCCAACCCTGCTATGAGCGGGATACTGCGTGAACTTTAAAAAACATTTCAGCGAAGATAGTATCTCACAGTCAAATACGATGTTTCCGAGTTCGATCTCCGCTCAGAAAAAAAAATTTAACTTAGGTCCTCCGATTTGATCAAATATATTTAAAACATTCATTTATTTTATTTTAATAATATATTTATTTATCCATTTTTAACAGTATGTTAAAAATAGATTGATTTATCAAAGAAATATAGAATAGGTATGTAGGGGTATTGGCTATATCAGCGCCCTGAATTTATTCGCTACAAATGCAATTGTGAAATTATGTTCCACTATTGTTTTGTAGCGTATAAATAACCAAATTAAGTATACAATAAAAGAGTTGAATAGAAGATCTCGTCTGATCAACATCGCCACAATACGAGTAGCCCACAACTATATAACACCTACAAAGAAATATGGTACAGGTACAAGCGGAAAGATAATATAATAATCAATTTACATATTTCCACGTTTAAATATAAAATTATATTGTATAAAGTAACATTGTATAAAAGGCCATACGAGGCCGACGTGGCACCAGCGTGTGACTGTAAGCACGACAGTTATGGATTCGATTCCCACTCGAGGGAAAGAATTATTATTCATATTTTTATTTCTTCGCTCTAGTACCAATGCAAAGCGCGGCATTGAGTTCGCTGCTTAATACGCAATACCTGAAAAAATCTTAACTATAAGTTCTCTCTGCCTAGCTTTCGTTTTGCGATTGGGTATCAATAGTCATTTATATATATATATATATATATATATATATANTATATATATATATATATATATATGTATATATATTCGTTTTCTAATAAGTCTTAAAGGGTTACAGAAATTCTACAGACATTGTTATATTCTATTATTTACAGTGCTATCAGCATAATACTTCTTTAATCGTGACCTATAAAGTAACCTTTTTTATGATTTGTTTACCTTTTATATCAGGGCGAATTAAGCTAAGATTCCGGTATAAGTATTATTATTTCCACTTGACTAAGCGTTCTTACCTACTAAATTATCATATAAATTACTCTGGCGGGGATTGAACCTATATCTGTCAAACAAACCATGTAAAGCTACATGTATGAACTTTGTTTATCTTTAAATAAATTAACAACATGAAGTGTCGTTATCTTTTTATATCGATGTTGTAAAAGTCAATGAACAATCGATAACGATCATTTCCAATATGTTTTGATATAATTGCTATAATTACTGATGTGATGTCATTAAAAACCTACTAAGTGCGAGTCGGACTCGCCCACGAATGGCTTATGGTTCCTTTTCACTCTTTGGGTATAAGAGCCCTGAAACGTACCTACTGGTTTTTTTTGTCAAGGCTGAATATCAAAGTCTACAAGAACGCCGGGCAAATGTGGTTCAGAATTATTAATCACTAGATTTTTTTCATATGCCTACTCCTTTAATATGAATTACACGTGGGGACTGGGGACTGAGGACGCATAGATTGTGACCGTAAACCGACTGGTTGTGGGGCCCATTCCCACTCGAGGAAGTGCCATATTTATTTAAAATTGATATTTCCATTAATTTTGATAATGATAATATGCTGAAAAAATTACGAAACACATATAAAATATATATTTTTATTTACATCTTTTTGATATATAATATATTCATATTTAATTTATTTTCAGGACAAATGAGGAAATACATTTTAGAAGGAAATAAATAATTTTATATACATTATGGGTTTTAAAATATATATTAAATGCTTTTTTTTATCTATTATTGTTTCATTTTTCAACTTCCCTTTAAATAAGCAGCTAAAATATAGTAACTCTTCACTTAAATTAAAAATGAAAGAAGAAAACTAATTTTAATCATTTTGTTTTTGGTTAAAGAAAACAATTTATAAGCTTTGATCACAAATTAATCATCAATAGTTTTTTAAGAGAGAGCTCATTCATTTTAAATACAGCCAGATAAAATTTATAGATCTATTTTCATACATAAATAGTTATAGCCGCATCATCATCGTGTTTACTGGAACCTTTTTTCATTTTTAAGTTCCATTTATTACGTCCCGCTTTCTCCGTTTAGTTCTCTCACTTACCGCCCAGTGTTTATGAAGAAAGCAGTGACATATCACAAAATTTTTGTTAAATATAAACCACAGTGTATATAAAGAAACCTTTGAATACAAATAAAAGATGGACAACATTTTTAAAATAAATATATTAAATATTAATTAAAATCATAACTTATTGTCGGTCGGTAAATCACAGTTAATTAATTAAAATGATCATTAAAAACAATAACTAACTATAATAACTAATTTCCATTGTAAAAAATATAAATTATCTTAACCGGACTAATATAAACCGTTACCTACCCGTTTCTTAATACGGAGGAAATATATTCATCTTTTTCTAACATACCAACATGACTATAGTTAAGAGTAGGACGAATGCATTTTTCAATTTAACTCTCGGTAGATTAACTGTACATTGTCAAATTTTTGGATATTTTTTGAAAACGCTCAAAATTTTTCGTTATAATGTTAGAAAGCAATGGCAGAGGGAACCTATGGTTAAGAAAGACACCTCGTCCCCGACTTTTCGCTAAAACTTGCGTGGGGACTAACGAAACCCTACGCTGTGCTCTGTCTACCAGTGGGAATATGAAAATGAATTAATGCTCCCCCGAGTGGGGATCGAACTCACAACCGTTGCTTCTACAATCAGACAGAACTTACTATGTTTATATTAAGTTTAAATCGATATAATATAAGCATTTGCTTTTTATAATAAACACTTGAGTTATCTATACCAATCCACAAGCTAAGTAGTTCTTTAAGCGTAAATGTAAATACGAGGCCAGTAGTGACGTAGGGGCTGTGGTTATGAGTTTGATCCCCATTCGAGGAAATGAAATATTTAAATATATATTTTCATTTCTTTGCACTCGTGTCGAGGTAAATGGAGAACGGAGCGTCTTAAAACTAGGTTCCCTCTGCCGACTCTGCTGTGTGCGGGATACAGCGTGAAGCTGATTTTTCTATCTAAATTCCAAACAATGTACAGTTAATCTATACGTATACAATACATTTAAATACAATAGAAATCTCTGAATTTTGAACTTAGTTTTACCACCGTGGTCACTCCTACACGAAAATCAGTCAAAATGCTAGCGGTTACGCATTATTTACCTAAAAGATTCGTTCAAAAAGGCAATACCTCATTTAAAATGATATAAGTATAATCAGAAGAACTATTAATTATCAATAAAGATTAATAACGAAATTTGTGATATTTATTAACAGAACTGATTAAATATAAATAAAAAAAATTACAGAGGTTAATTCATCCGATTCAATTTTGTATATAGTCAAGTTTGATTTGTCATTACTGTATATAGTCAAAATTAAAGTATTTCAAAAAATCTTGTAGACTAGAAGGTATTGCCACTTTTCAAACGGTGTGTATTTGATTACTTAGATTATTGGCACTGCGGACCCCTAATATCACATCGTTTCATCAGTTTGAACTACTTATGTCAAAAAATTCTCAAAACAAACATGATTTTACCAACATATGGGGAAAATAGTTTTAAAATATATATTTATCTCTCGGAAATATAATTTTAGTATACTGCTGCTGCAGGAAATTTTACAGGAAAGTCACCAAATATGCGGTAAAGTGACTAATAAACTTGCTAAGTCAAACATCATATACAGAATTTAAAATATCAATTTTAGAACTGAAGGGCAGCGAGAATATTTTGCTTAGCTTTATAATTATAAAATGTTTTAAAGAGACCGGACAATATAAGTATGCGCCTAGACAATTAACATTGAACGCGTCTTCTCTAATATTCCAAAAAGCAAATACATAATATATATAAATCATGTTTGTAATAAGATAATCTATTATAAACTCTTGTGGAAGAACAACAGTTAGGTAAACTTCACATCTCATCAACATCACTTATACACAATATCATTAAACAACAATTACAAAATAACAAATGTTATTAAAAATAAACATTATAATAACTACTAAAATAATTACATATGCCCGAGAATTTTGGAAAACCATAATTAATAATTCGAAGTTTTATATACACAAATAAATTGTTGACGATAAAACTAAAGACATGATTGTTTTCGAATTCAAAATACGGCAAGTAGTATCACACATCCAAATTGTTTACCACTAGTAAATATTCAGAGACGCCCACCGCTATGATGAGACACACGTAACCGCTATAGTGCACCGCTTTAAGAAATCCCCACGTTTTATCACAGAAAACAGCCAGAGACAGGAGATGGAGGTAGCTGTGAGGATTCACTACCCTCCACAATCCCGTGGCGAAGAAGAAAGTGCCCGATGTGAAGACACCCTCGCGTCTCATCACATCAATATCCGTGCGATTTTCTAATAACTCTTGGTATAAATCTATGTATCTATTCCAAGCTAACGAAGATAGCACCATTTGACCAGAAAACAGACCAAGTACTTGGACTATTCTTTGAAAAGTCACTTTAGTTTTGTAGGAAATGCCGATTTCAGTCGTAGTGTCCTTTTCAATATCCTCCGTGGAGTTGATTTCCTTCAACTGGTGATACGGTAAAGTACTGACTGGCGTATCCTTGTAGCCGCGACGAGGTGGATTATTCTTTAAGTAGAAGAGAATGCCTATCATCATCGCGATCACGCCTATTAAGTCGCAAATGCCATCCACCCAGTATCCCAACGTGCCGACTTCAGATCTTTCGCCCTTGATGTGTTTCCTTTCCCTCGCTACGTGCCCGTCCAAGTCGTCGAGGAACATTCGTATTTGGAACAGAACTATCGCGACCCGCCTCGCCGCCAGACTCTGACAGGTCAACAGTTTGGCTCCCACCAAAGCGATAAAAACATGAAAGAAAGATATCATATTGGGCGTTATAAATAGCATTCTCTCTGAAATTCCCAATCCCATATCGACTATCGCGCACAATGGGCCGTATATGTAATGATTTATGTGATCGACCATCAAGGCTTTCACGGTCGGGTGACATAGGGGGTTTACATTACAAGGCACCCAGGTTACATCTTCGTAGTTTTGTAATTTTATTGATTTAGAAGTGGACGATTCTTGCGTTACATTTTCTACGTGCTCAAATATGTCTATTTTGTATTTTTTTATTCTTAAAAATAGGAAAGTGTCCATGTAAATGCAATACACTAATATAATAAAGAGGAGAAACGTTAATATTTTACTCGCTTGTGAAGAAGGCCACATCATTTTGATTAAATGTATTGAGATTTACGCATGCGGTTAATCCTGCTGGCTTTTTATAGCCAAGGGCGTGCGGACTCGAGTAGGGCTTCAGTCGGTGCTCGAACAATGTGTAATATACTCTAATATCCCACAGATGTTTTAACGGCGCATGGCTTACGAAACACTGTACAAAATTCTATTTATAACGGCATGGAACCAGCGTTTTTATCACCAATACACATTTTAAATAAATAATTCCACATACTAATGTAATTTAGTGTGCCATACGTACATATGAATGCAAGTATGTATGTATGTCACGTTTATCAACAATCACCGAAACTTGCTGTTGAACCAGAGTAGAAACAAATACATTTTTCACATCACAAACGTCCGTTCAAAAACTCGTTTTGTGGCACTGCTGTCGTTACAACTGCTGGTAAAATCGATGCGGACGTCGCGTTGACGGCATAACACGAATATTTAGAAAAATACTATATCCAGTGCAATCCGATACTACCGTCGGTGTATGTATATTTAATAACAACCGTATAAACAGTTAACACACTGGCTGTTCCCACGACGCTTGTGGTACTAAATGTTAGTGCTGCACCGTGCGTGCGCATGCCGCCGCGCCGTTAGGCCGAATGGGGTCCGGCCGTTGCCTCCGTCGAAAGCGAAACGAGAGAATTTATTCCCGCCAAAGCGGCTGTCAAAACTTGACGTTTGACCTTGCGTTACAAATTTTTAATACGCGACGTATCATTAACCTACTGTATTGTGTATATTATGTTTATTTATTTTGAGGCCCTCGTAGAGCAGTTGCGCACACTTGTGAAGGAGACGATTGTGACTTCGATTCCCACTCAGCATAAAAAAATATTCAATATTTTCCTTTCCTCGTTCTGGTAACAAAAAAATATTAAGTTCTCAACAGGCACGTTCGGAACACCGAAAACATTTTTTTTTTAGTAATGCAACACAACAGTATTTAAAGTACTGTAATTAAATATCTAATTAGTAATTAAGTTTCGTAATTTATGGCGCGAGTAAAAAATTATAGTTAACGAGGGTTAATTTCACCAGTTCGATACTCATTTGAGGACATATTTGATAGATAAGTATTATTCTCTTTGAAGATTGTTTACGAATGTAATTATTAGAAAACTCGTTCATTATGGAGTAATTTAGAGTATTGTTAACCACATTTGGTCACAATCATGTATTTACACAAGTTTTTTTTTATATTAGTATCTTAATTAGCTTTACGCTTTTTCCCGCATTGCTGGGTAAACAGAGACAATCTAACGCTAAGGCACTACTATCCCTACTTTCCGCACAATAGTTGAGATATATCGTGTTGAGTGGCGGAGCTCATCGCCGCGCGTTGTCTATCAGATCAGAGCGAGTAGCGATCGAACATGCAGCCATCGCGTTTACAGCCACGATGCTGTTCCACTGCGCCGCGACGGTCTCTTATTTCATTGTATTATATTGACATTTTATTACTAAATGAAGCTCATTACATTCACTTAACAGTTAAGAACAGTAGGGCTTAATATAATTAAACGTACTTTATTGTAAACTAACTACGTACATCATGAAGAAAATATTTTTTTCTTCAGCTACCCGCTATATCCCCCGCAAATAACAGTGTAGGCAAAAGGATCCTAGATCTAGATTAAATTACTCCGTTTCCTACTTTCTCCCTAATTTTCAAGCTTTTGCCTCGTTGCCAGAGTGAAGATACGAAAGAAATAATAATTCATAGGAAATAATGTCGGTAAATTGGCCATTTTTTATAGCTTGCAAGAAATACGGTTTCAAATTTTCATACTTTCACCCGACTGCGGCGAAACCCAAAAAGAGGGTTAGGTATGTTTTCAGCGCGTATCTATGTGTGTCCGTTTCTTTGTTTCCTTGTAACTATTAAGCCAGTGACCGATTTTGATAAATTATATGTCGTTGGATTTAACTTGATGTTAGCGAGTGTTACTTAATTATTATTTTTATATGTAAAATTTTTGCAGTCAAGTTTTATATTTTATCTATAATTTAAAAATGTTTTCTGAAATTTCAAATAATCTGTTGAATGCTTTAATTCTAAAATCAGAAAACTGGCCATATTTTTGTAGTGAATTAGAATGTATTTAAAAAAATGCTTTGTTATATTATATTGCAACAATAAAATAAATATTGATATTAATTCATCTTACCTAATACTAATATCTCGGGAATAACCTACCTATTAAAATTTAGATAAGTATTTGATAAGAAATACCAATATGTTTGTTTCTCACTTTAAAAATATTTTTACTTTAATAACATTTTAAATCGTAATAGAATCAAAAACAGTGATTTTTTTTGTCTGCTTCTCTGTGTGTTTGTCCACGCTAATAATCTCAGAAATGGCTTTACAGATTTAAATGCAGTTTCACTGGTGTATTTTGGCCAGCTTTCCTTGACATTTATTGTTTTATTTCAATCGGTTTATTAATAAAAAAGTGATACCATTTTAAAGTTTTTTTTTTCGACAAATTTGCTATACATAACTGTTTTATTAAATTATTTTACTTTTCAATATAGGCATAGACATTGTTGACATATCCTTGAGGCCGCTGTGGCGCAGGTAGACAACGACGTAAATGGTTATGGGTTCGACAACCACTCAAAATAAAAACAAATCGTCGAGTTACATAGAAATGTCAGTTGTGTCAGTTGTGTGAGTTCTACTTTGCCTTCCGGTAGGCAGAGGGAACCTAGTGTTAAGACACTCCGTTCCGCACTTTCGGCCGGATTCTGGAGGCATTGCGTGTTCAGTGGCAGAACTCAACGCCGCGCTTTGCCTTGACACCGGAGCGAAGAAATGGAAATATAAAGATAAATAAATATTTCACTACCTCGAGTGGGAATCGAACTCACAACGGTCGCGTTACAGTCACACCCTTGTGTAGCGTGAAGGTGTTTTTATTTATTTTTTTGCGACATGTCTAACTAAATTTGTAGGTTGTGGGACATAAATAAATTCTTAGTAAGAATTAAATTCTTTTCCTACTTATATTTTTAAGGTTTTAATTTTACTATAATGCGTTTTACCAGTGCAATGTCTCAAAACTAGAAAGTGAAGAAAAAACTTCCTCTCTGTCTACTCTATAAACGTTCTATCCTACGTATAGCTGGTTAGGCATAGGGAACCTAGTGAGACTGAGTCCTTTATTTTTACAAAATGAATGCTAAGGATAAATTCAATATAGGTACTTTGCATTTCTAATATTTACTTGATTTTAAATAAACCTAGATCTAGTAGACTTATATGTCTATCTTTATAAGGGTTTGGATACAACCACTTTTTATATTGAAACTTGAAGCTAATACTAGTAGACATTCAAAGTCTTCGTGTGTAATTAGATAATATCTTTTCTACTCTATTTAAGAATATTTAATTTTTGACAAAATTTGTTACATTTTTTTACTACAAATTTTAAAATTATATAAAAAAATCATGAGACTTTGTTCATCTTAACGCTTCTCTATTATTCCTTAGAAAAGTTACAAAGAAAATCGACGATATCTCTTTGTTGACTTTACGAGAATCTAGGCCCGATTATACATCGCTCTTAACTCTGATATCGATCTTGATATGCTGTTTTCAGTCATAGAATATCAAAACGGCATCTCAAGATCGATATCAGAGTTAAAACTTTAACATCTCTACAAAACCTTGCGTTTTAAATGGCGGAATCCCACGTCGCGCTTCGTTGCTATATACGAAATATACGAGTACATAGAAATTTCTTTGAATAAAATACTCAATGGAAATTGAATTCACTCTAAATACACACAGTCAAATATTCCGTAACTGAACCACAATGGCGTTATTTACATTTTCACATTTGTTATAAAACAAAACATTTTACATAAAGTCAAAGTCAAATAATTTTATTCAAAATAAGAAGTTACAAGTTTCATTTTTTGAACGTCAAATAATTTACCACCAGTTTTCTAAAGTTAATGTCTCAGACCTGAGAAGAGCCGGCGCAAGAAACTCAGCGGGACTTTTTTTAAATCAACTATATAGTTGTAATACCTTTTGAAACAGCCTTGGAAATCATATCATTAATTTGGTAATAACTCTTAACACACGAACGTCTTTTCACATTTTTTTGTTAATTCGTGACAGAAAATTCTCTGACGTTTTCTGGGATCCCATTGTAAAAGCGTACACATTGTTCCATGAAAGAATTACGGATTCGATACAATCGAGTTACAGGTGCACTAAGTTTAACCTATTCCTGGTATTAATATTATGAACATCACCATTTTTCGTAAAATCATTAATTTTTTTTAACATACATAACATTTTCAAAAATATATTGAGATGCAACTGTCAATATATTAATTTCTTTAAATTTTTGCCTTAAGGAATCTTTAGAACCTAAGTTATAGATAGCAGGAATAGATCGCTTCTGCAAGATAAATATTGGTTGAATACCGGCTGCATTATCCCAAAGTAAAATTCCATAGGCATAATATTATGGGATGTAGCTGAAGTAAACAAGTCGAGCCGTTCCCACGTCCACGAGAAATACCGTAGAATCGACAGGTTCCACGGGTTCACTCTTCAAGAATACATCGGCTTTAACAATTTTCGTGTTAGGTGTTCTAAAAATAATACATTTCGTTTTTTTACTATTCAATAGTAAGATATTAACACGGAACCAATGTACTACTTTAGAGAGAGCATTGTTGACATCGTCATGTACGAATTGTCGTCTTTATATTTAAAAAAAACAACACACACATATTATACCATGGTTCTTTTCAACTAGATACCGTAAATCATTTATATATATATTAAAAAGAGAAAAGGAGCAAGAATAGAACCTAGAATAGAAAAGAACCCCCGTGCTGATTACTGAATGATGAGATTCCTTGCCATTCACATCAACCCTCTGAACTTTGACACCTAAATAAGAGGTCAGATTAAGTGCATATTCTTAATAAGACCTGTAGATGAATAACCTTTAGTAAAACTATGTTTATTGTGTATAAAATTATGTAAACTAAAATGCAGGAATATTTGATTTAGAACATTTTTATTCAAAAATCTTGTTAGGGATTTAAATATAGGTATGATTTTACTAAATTTCATTAAGTCAGGAAACACAATGTTGAAATATATTGGCGACAAAATTATTGTTATATTGATAATTTAATTTGTTATGATTATACAGCTTTTAGGGTTAAAGTATAATTTGGAAAAAATAATCATTTTTTGAAATGACCTAAATAACATATTTATTACATTTGAAATAAATTATAATCGATACATATAGTAAAATTGTAGGTATATGTAATAAAACCCGAAACAATTATTAATATGCATACTTAAAAAAAAGAGGCTAGTTGTGACAGAGGATACAGTGTGAACATAAAAAAAAACTTAAAAGAAAAAATTGATTGATTAATTAAGTTTAGTGTTAGTTACTATTTTAAAAAGTCATATTGCCTAAATAATCTTAAGTTGAATAGTAAGTTACTTTGTATGTTTTTTTATATGCATACAGATTAAACAAAAATAATTTTAAGTATAAATAAAACCATTGTCCATTGAATGCAAAGAATTATGACTAAGATAATCATTCCTCATTATGTCTATATATATATATATATATATATATATAAGTTTATGTTAATTTGTTTAAAATAAAAAAGTACTTGAATAGACAATCAATCTCATTTTAAATATAATTAATTGTTACATTAAATATCTTTTACATTGTTTCACACAATACTGCAAAATGGTCCCACAGTACCAGATTATAAATAAACTAAAAATTATACAAACAAATAATGTGCATAGAAACATTATTCAAATGAATACTTATTTTTATCTCTTGTACAATTTTCTTTAGGTATAGAGGTCAAGCTTGGGACTGTAAACACGAGGTTTGAGGGTTTGATTCCCACTCAAAAAAATATTTTTACTTCCTTGCTCTGGTAACAAAGCATACACGGTGTTGAGTTACATGTACCATTTCACACAATGTCTCAAGAAATCTGTGGAAAATAGGGAATAAAAAGAAGAATGAAGTGTTTTAACAATAAATTCTGTCTGCCTACAGAGCTATGTAGAGGATACAGGTGAAGCTAAAAAACGAAAACAATCTATTCAATTTATTGTGCAGCCTTCTTTATATTTTTCTAGTTTTTACTCACACTAAATTTATTATGTAATTATCTAAAATCAAACTTACCTGTGGCACTTGCGTAGACTTCCCACAACCAGTTTCACCAATCAACACTAAAGTTTGATACTTTTCTAACAAATACAAGATGTGATTCTTATATTGAAACACGGGAAGTTTTTCCCTCTGTGTCTTTAGAGGTAAATGATGATATCTATTATACACAAAATTTGTTTTGGAATCTGCATCAATAGGTAAGGCTGTATCTGTGTTAGGGTTTATTAAAGTTTCTATTATGCCATCTTTGTTTTTTATTGGATAAAGTGTTTCATCACCTGAAATTTATATAAATATTTAATTATAGTAAGATCATTCAAACACAAGGTATAGATTAATAGACATTTGACTGTGAACATGATTGTTAAAAATGTTAATAGGTTTTATTTGTATCAAAGTTATGGAACCAATTTAAAGTAGTTTTAATTTTTCATATGTAACTGATAATACTCATACTTGGCAATCATCCAGGATGGGCAGAGAAAAATTACTTTTTGTTTATAGTTGTAAACATATTATTTTTTGTGAAAATATCTAAAGCGATAATATTATTTTAAGTAATTAAACTTTAAGTTTTACCATATTGAAAAAACAACAACAAACGTTAATATTAAATAATAAAAACATCTAGGTTAGCCTAGATGTTTTTTTAATCATAATTTATTCAATAAAACGTCCATAATATTTATAGAACATATAATAAAATTTATTCAAATCAAATTTTATATTATTATATTTTTAATAATTTACAATACGATTATAATTTCTATATAAATAACTTACCGGGTTTTAAAAAGACAGGTCTTTTTGAAATCATTGGTTTTATTATTATTGTATAAACAGTACAAAAGATTTAATAAGAAACTTAATCTATTATTATTTTATGTTAAATATCACTTTTTATTTCACTACAAAATCATTCACGTAAAAATTAAATTTAAATTTAAATACATACAAGAGCACTTATTTATTTTTGACAATTGACATTTGCATTTGCAAAGAGTTACCAGTATATTTGTAGACTTTTTTAAAGTTAAATTAATAAATGTTAAATGGCTCTGATCTATGTCTGTATATACTTAAGTATTAATTTATTAATTAAATCAACTCAGCTTCACACTGTATTCCGCTTATAGCAGGGTAGGCAGATGGAACCTAGTGTTAAGACACTCCGTTCTTCTCTTTCCGTTGAATTCTTCTAGGCAATGTGAGTTGAGTGGTCGCGTTACACTGTAACGTCACACCAGTCACACCATTGTGCCCTTGCTTTACAAGAGGCTTATTTTAATTTTATTAATAGTTTGTTATAATTTCTACTGACTGCGTGCGTCAGTGAGTGATGTTTATTCAAATTCAAAATATTCTTTATTCAAATAGGCAATTATTATAAGCACTTTTGAATCGTCGAATGAACATATGAATAAAAAGCTTCCACCTGTTCGGAAGGCAGTTCTGCTAAGAAGAGCCGGCAAGAAACTCAACAGTTGCTCTTTTCAAAATCAATGGTATAATCTATTACATTTGCTGGCAATTATTCTGCTTTACATTCAATAGACATTAAGTAATTACATACATGTTTATCCTCTAAATATTCTTGAACAGTGTAATAAGCTTTACTTGTTAGAATTTTTTTTACAGATATTTTAAATTTTGAAAGTGGCAAACCTAGTATAAACTGCGAAATTTTATTATATACACGTATGCTCAGACCCATAAAAGATTTATTGACTTTTTGGAGGCGAAAACTTGATGTAACAATCTTATCTTTATTTCTCGTTCCTATCGTATGGCTGTCATTATTGTTATTATGACAATGTATATTTTGTATTAGGATTGCAAATATTCTTAGTTGTGTGTTTGTTTTTGTCAAATTATGGATTAATGCTTTTGCAATCGCAATAGACCGTGCAATGTGGAGTAGGTTGAGTAGGAAGGCAGACCCTGGTAATAGCTGGGATTAATGCCAGGAAGAAGAAGTATGGATTAATGCTCTTTCGGCTCCAAAGACGAAATAAAAACAATATTTATATTCTAAAAACAATATTTATATTATTTGTATTCTTTCAGTATACTAACCCGTGCCACACTACCACACGTGATACTTTTTAAAAAAAACCCATATTGTGTTATTGTAGTCTAAAATAAAATAATAAAGATTAGAATATAATTTAATGTAAATAAATACAATATCAAATATTAACCTATCGCGGTTACATTCGTACATTTTGTAAAAAAATAAATTTAATTATTTTTTTTGTTATTTTGTATCGTTCTGATTTATAAATAAAAATTAATAATATTAGACATAGAATGATGTTATTCTGTGTTTTATTTTCTGTTTAATTATAAAATTGCAATTTCGTATAAAAAAGAAATTTAACGACATGCTTTGTGGAGATGATTTTAGTTTTTGAAACTATGTAATACAGTCTTCGGTAGTATAGTGGTCAGTATCCCCGCCTGTCACGCGGGAGACCGGGGTTCGATTCCCCGCCGGAGAGTTTCTTTTTATAATTCTTTTTCCTCTTTATTATTTATATTATTTATTTTTTATATTTGTAAGTAATAGGTTAGTATATTTGATGATAATATATTAAAGGAGTAAATATTCGCAGTAGTTGTTTTTTAGCTTTAAATTAAATGCTTTTGAAATGGTCGACTACCCTAATAGTTTCATAACTTTCTTAAAATTTTCTAATGAGGTTATAGCTCGGCTAATTGCTGTAAATAATTTTAAATCAAACACATTCATTCGAGGAAGTCTTGGGGTCCATGATGTAGCGGATAAGCTCCAAGGGCGTCGCGGATGGTAAGTATCGCCACGTTGCGCGCGCCTTGATGCCAGGATGAAGGAATAAGGTACAAAATAGTCAAAATTAAAAAATATATATATTTATTTATAAATTATTTTATCCAGTATATCCGCTTGCGTACATCGAGTACGATGGTACGTTTGATGGTAATACACTGTTTACCCCATTATAGCTGTAGACTGACGGTCTGCCGTAAACATTAGAACTAACACTACTTGAAAGTAGGTTACTAGGATTATAATTTAAACCAGACTGATATAAAAATTTTGTTTTAGAAGGAAAACCGTAGGTTAAGTATGGATTTGAGCCGATTCGTTGATTAAAATGACGTTCTGAAGAGTTATTATTAGCGAGCTTTACAAGCGTTTCTATGAATGATAATGGGTCGACTTTAGTTTTGTTGGCTTCAGTAATAAGATTTAGATTTGAATTTTGTGCTTCTCCTAATCGTTCATCTTCTGTTTTGTTTTCAGTAACTATTTTAGCATTTAGGAGTGTGCCGTTAGTTGCTATTAATTTAACCAATTCTTCATGTTCCAAATGCTTCAAGTCTCCTGGAGCTTCAGTTATGTTTGAGTGCATCAACAGTTCCTGATACAACTTTTTTGGTTGATTCCTCAAATATGGATTTTTGATTAACAGTTTTTGCAAATTATATAAGAAGATATAGTAGGGTACTCTGTATTTGACGTAATATAATGGCTCGTACGCGAGCTTCGGTCGTTTAAGCATGTATGTTAATTCGATAACTTCGTTTTGGTTAGGTATTGTGTTTAATTTATCTTGATTCGTTACGCTGAACTGTGATAAATCGGGTAATTGGACATATTGTTTAGTTTTATCAGGTGTTATATTGAGGGATTGATCAGGTGTGACGTAAGAACCAGAGTATGCGCTTAGAAATTTATTTCCAGTTTCATCTGTCTGTGATTTTATTGAATATAACAATTGATATATATCGTTCATGTTTAATTGATCTGGATTTTTTGAGTTAAAATCATATGAGGTTTGTTTGTCTGGTTGTTTCGGCTGGTTTTCAGCATCTAATTCACGATCGTTTGAAGGGGGTTTAGATTTATCTATTTTTGATGGAGGCAAAACATTTATCCCTAGGGATTGTAGTAAATTTAGATCATCTGAACTGGTGGCATCTTCAATATTTTCTTTATTCTTATTTGGGTTTTCAACCGTTTTAAATTTTTCAGTCAGAATTTTCATGAAGTCTTGGTTATTATTTGCATTTGGTGGAAGATCTTTTGGAGCAGAATAAAAATCTTGCAACGGCAGTTTGGTATCACTAGACTGCTCAGTCCTAGACTCGTCAGGTAACATCCATTCGGGATATAGTCCAAGGAGACTACCTGGAGATTTATTAGGCACATTATACAACAAGTTATTAGAATTCATGTTACTGTTCTGTGGGATTAAACGACTCAAGTAATCTTGTGAACTTGTTGAACCGGACCCCGAATTTGGCTTTAAATTTTGTAGTGCTTCAATAACGTTATAAACGCCATTATATTTAGGATTAGTTTTTTGTGTACCGAAACCTTGTAAATAAGGGGTGCTGATAAGCGGTTGTTGCATTTGACCAGAGGCGTCATACTTGATACGTGGTAGATTATCAACTTTACAGTTTCCTGTAACTAAACAATATTTTGCCACTTGATTGTACGCGTCGTTGATGAAGCTAACGAGAGCGTGTAATATATGTTCACATTTGTCGGGTATGTCGTATTGGAGAGACAGTTTAGCTTTCAAGTTTTTATCAATATGTTTACGCATATCAATCTTTTCTTCATCTGCTTTACTAATTTTTTCTAATTGATCTTCTAGAATTTTTACCTCGTTGTGGAGATCATCACGGACATCATTGTTAACTGAGGCTTTTGTCAATATTATTTTGACAGTGGATATAACATCTTTAAATTTCTGCGGCTCTAGCAACGTTTTCGGTAGAGATTCAATAAGTATATTTAATATCTTAAGTAATACATCTGTATTTGGACATTTCGATGCTTGTGGCTCGTCGATGTTTACTTTAGAGTTCGTCTGTAATTAATTAAATATTTGAAGATATCGATAACGTACTTTTAACTGCAGTAAAATCTAAATAAAAAAATAACATCTAGATGTTATTACGATTGAAGTTTTTGAATAATGTCTAGACATTATTTACTAATATTTGCGATTAAATTGACGCAGCTCGTGGCGAAGATCCTAAAAAAGAACCTAGTAAAATATAATATCATTTTCACTTTAAAAACATAACAATAACATAAGAAGAGCTCCCTCTAAAAGATGTCATTGTATTTGAAAATAATCGACACTTACTTGAGGTGTCTGTTTTTCGTTTCGTGTGGTATATAACTGCTGTAAATTAGAAGGCATCAATTTGATTGGCTTCAGCTCAGATGATTTTCGGGTTAGATTTCTATGGATCGGCTGGTGAAAAAATATATATTTATCTTTATTTTGGCGCAGGAGCATAGCAGCTGACTGTAAAAGCGTTGCTCATGGTACAATTCCGGGAAATGAATTCATTACATTTTCATTTTCTCACTCTCGTAACAAAACGTCGAGTTTCGCTACTAAACACGCAATAGCCCGAAAATTAATCGATACTTGAAGAATGGAAGGTCTTATTATTACTATTTGGTTTGATATTATTACCTATAAGTAGTTGAAATGTACGGTACATTTCAACTACTTGAACGCTATAGCATTTTTCTACATTTTTCAAAGAATTTTTGAGACATTATATTTTAAGTGGCGGAACTCATTCCCGAATAGGGATCGAACAGACAACGAACCAACCGTTTCATACACAAAATAAAAAAAAATTACCACATTATCCATACGCGCTGATGAAATCAAACTGAGAAACAAAAAGAAAACCGGCACCATCGTAGGATCCACTTAAGCAAATGAAGCTTTCAGTGGCGTTGTTTAATTATGAGCTGTGAAATTGTACCTATCGGTAATTACTTGCTAGGTTTTTAAATATAATTTGAACAAATATTAATTGAATGTATTATATTACTTTTTATGATAAGTTACACGTTCATAAATAATTAACAACATTGTTATGTTTATTCAAACAATTGAGCAAAATGGAATTGAGTCAGATAAGTTGAAGCCGTACAAATTTTGAAATAATGTTCTATATTGTGTTATCTAGAATCATATTTCAATACGCACAGTTTGGTGGCGTGTCTAGTCTAGTAGATCGATATCTCGTCGAATTCATCTGTGATAAGCCCACACATTACATCGTAATATACCTAGAAAAATACTTGGCTATTAAATGCAATAACCAAAAAAAAATTTTACCACTTGGGACCTACTTTTAATTACTGTATCATCGATAGTAGAAACCATGTAAAAAGACGTAAAAACCATGAGGAGGATCCTTCTAGTATCATCGATACTTTGTTTTCTTAAGAAATGGACGCAAAAAATAAGAATTCAGTTAAGTAATGTAAAATAATAGTGTAGTATAAATACTTCTTAAATTAAAAAAAGAAGGATATCGGGATAGTGTGCTATGTGCTGGAATATGTTTGGAAATGTACTTATACAGAAAACTAATAAGCTTTTACTGCAGTAAAGGATTATCTTAAACAGTAAACAAAAATGGATGTTCACTTGTTTATGTTCCTACTAGCGACCCTCTTGCGGTTTCGCCCGCTTACTACTGGATTATTCCTATAATGTATGTTTGCAAAGCACTTAAGATAATGTGAAAATTAATTAAACCCTAATGCAACCAGCATTTTCGTAATTTCAATAAGGACTTTCCAATTGTTTTACACAGCAAGGATTTTTTATTAGGTACCGTAATTTTAAATCTGTGCTACTAATCTTTTCAAGTACTTATTAAAATATATTTAAATGACTATTTTTAGATAGTTAAATGACTATTTTTAAACGGAAGAAATTATAAGCAAAAACCTACCTACCTAACGTCGCGGGATGCGTCCCGCGGATGGCGAGTGGCGAGCCGTTTCGCAACAAGGATTTTTTGATATTGTAACAACTTCTAATGTATTTATTAAAATGAAAAACAGTAAAAGATAGTTTTGATCTACATTAAATGGCCAAAGTAACTAATATACTTATTTATATGCTGAGAGTAAGGGATAAGTAAAACAGGACTCGATACAGCTGATGTGGCAACGGCGTGATGTGTCAACAATTATATGTGTTTTTTTCTCTAAAACTATTCGCAATTTCGAAATAGTGTAATAAGCAAATTTTATCTTCGTTTAACATAGAAAATTAATAAAGTATTTTAAAGGATAAGGATTAATACCATTATAGAAAAATATCCACAAAAACAATATAAAACACAATAAAAAATATATTGAAATTACAATTTTTAGACAGAAATATGATCACTACACGTTATTCTTAAAAGATACGAATATGCTGTCGCGGACTTTTTTGTAGATCTTATTAAGAGGAACAATACTCCAGTACATTATTTTCATGTAGTACTTACCATTAAAGCAGCGCATGCGAGAATTTGTCTCAACGGGTAGGACTTTATACACATTTATCGTATTTATTTTAATTTACATAAGAATGTACACATTATAAACTATATATAAACCTTCCCTGAGAAATCTAATCGATCTAATGGTGAAAACCGCATCAAAATCCGTTAGGTGGCTGAGAAGAAGAAGAGTTAGAAAGTTCAGACAGACACGAAAAGCGACTTTGTTTTATAAGATATAGGATAGGATAGGATAGGATAGGATAAATAAAGACAAATATTAGACAAATACGTGTATGATGATAAAGCAATCAGTGCTTCTTCATTCTGCTCAAGCACCATGCTCGAGTGAAGTAAACGTAAAGTAATTATGAATTTGATATCGTTATGTCTCAATGGGACGGTATAACTGTAAGCGCGCTAGTTAAGTATGTGTTCGATCCATCCATCGATGGATACATTTTTTTTGGTATCACAATGTGCAGAATTTTAATTTGTTGTGTCAGGTTTGGGCAGAGAGTACACATCTTAACATTTAGCTCTATATATCTACTCTGTTACATATAAAAAAAACAGTTTTATGTTGTATCTCGCATACAGCAGGGTAGGCAGAGAGAACCTAGTGTTAAGACACTCCGTTCTCCACTTTCCGTTATACGAGTATATGGACAAGTTTAATTTTGCGTCTTCATTTTTTGGTTTTTAGCATCAAAGTTTCGTATAGATAAATCCAAGGTTCTATTTGTTTTCAATACTGTTAAAATGCTTAACAATATTATAATACAGAATATCCTTATACATTACTTTCAATGTACATGGGGATAAATGACAGGTTACATTCAAAATTTAAGTATATATTATATTTATAACATATTTACATTTAAAATTAAGAAATTATAGATAATAATGACTTATATAAAGCTAATTTTAAATTATGTATAAAAGTATTTAAAAAGATATTGTCATATGTTCTCATTGTATTATTTGTCACAGGACTTATTGGATTAATTAGTAAAAAAAATATTATTTTCATCACTTGTTCTTGGGGTAGAACTTTAAATTGTAATAATTTTATTAAAAATAATATTTTTTCTTTTAAGTCATTGTTTGTTAATGATATCGCATTCAAATTATTTAGCTGCCCATATCTTGATATAACTTTCTGTATATACAAATCATTATTCCAATTACAATTTGAATGTGTTAATAGTGGTAGTATTATATTTAAAATTTTCAAGTTTTCTAGCAAAAAGTCTTTGGTGGTGTTTCCATTTCCTAAATTAGCGTTTATATTAAACTTATGTCTATTAACTAATTCAATTGTAAGTAGCTCGGTAATTATATTATTATACAATTGTATATTATTTGGATTAAATTCCTTGAGTAATAATTTTAATACCACTACTAATTCAGATACTATTTCTCTTAACTTTATAATTTCATTTGTAGTTGTATCTCTTGGAGGTTCTATTTTATTTACATAATCTGTGTTGTAATTTGGTTCTTTGATTTTTATATCTCCATCATTATTAACATCAACATTATTTAATTTCGATGATTTGATATCATATATATTATGTGAATTTGGATTTTCTGATGTCCATAAATCTATAAAATCTATATTATCTTTTAATATATGAATATCTTTATTTTTATTTTCTTTATTATCTGTATTTGTATCTGCACTGTTTAATTTTGGTGATTCAATATGAAATAAGGATGTTGGTTTTGGTTTTTCCGATGTCCATAAATCTATCACATCTATATTATCTTTCATTTCAATATCTTCATTTTCATTTGATTTATATTCATGAACTGTTTGTAAATTATTAGGTTTTTCTGTTTGTATATTTAATATGCTTTTAGTATGAGGTACAATTATAGATTTATAATTTTGTGGATCTCCATTCAGCATTACCCCTACTTCTAAAGAAATATTTTTATTTTTAATGGTTTCATTGTTTGTAACTAAATTATCATTTGGCATATTGAGATCAGACGATGATCTTAGAGGTGTACTTATATTAGTTTTGTTTTGATCAACGATATCTTTAATTATTTCTATGTTGATATCATCTGTGCCCTTTACTAAGTCTACACGCTCTACTTTTTCTTTCTTTATTTCTTCCTTGTCTGTTTCTTTACTGAAATCAAATTTATTATCATGGTCGTTTCCCACATTTTTAATAACTGGCAAGTATGTCGGACTATCTGAAGTTGTGTTATGAACTAAAGTAATATTTTCATGTAAGTTTTCAAAAATATTCGTTATCGGACCAAGTTTATCATCTTCTTTTGACATTCTGTGTGAATTTATCTCCACAATATGTGAATCTTCTGATTTGCTTGTGTTAGCAGTTACTTCAGAGGTTTCAGGAATATGTATATAGTTACTTAAATTACTTTCTAATTCATGTTCGTTTAATGAATCATGAAAATTTTGTGATAAAATTGTAGAATGATTATTAAAAACTTCATATCTCTCTGGATTTTCTTGTAGAACAGCAGATTCATTAGCATTTAAAGGTTCATTTAAATTTATATTTTTTCTAAATTCATCATTTGTATTTAAATCTAATTCTTGACCGTTGTTCATTGATTGTTGAGATGTTTCCTAAAAAAAATGAGACATTTGAAATAGTTCTTACTACATAACGATATACCTATATAGCTATATAAAAATGTTCTTAAACATTGAGAAATTATATTAATTTTATACCTTCGTTCCGTCTGTTGTTTCTACTTTTTGAGCCCGTTGAAGATAATCCATAATTTCTAAATCTGTTATACCTTTTTGTATTAAATACTTTACAAAATCCCTAAGTATTAATATGTATATTTCTTTATTCTTAAAAGCGTCTTCTCCTTTTGGAGGGTTATGCACAAAATAATTGTAGGAATTTAATAAAGCTTGTTTTTCTATTGCCTTCATTATTCCTTCATTCTTAAAATTATTATGCATATTATCATTAAACTGTATAACTTTTGTGTAATCACTAAAATTTTGATTCTCATTGGTAAATAAAACCTGAAATGTAAACAAAGTTAAGGAAAAAAAATTACAATATTGTATATATAAAATTTCATTAACTATTAATATTTATTGTATTATTACCTCAAATCCTTTGTCGGTAATTTCACGTTGTCTTCGTAAATATTCCAAAATTTCCAAACCACTAATTCCTCTATCTACCAAGTAGTTTATAAAATTATGCAATAGTAGCTTAAATATAATTTGCGATTTGCGATAATCCCCTTTAGGTGGATGTCTAACAAAAAAGCCGAGGGAATGTAGTAAAGCTTCTTTGTCTACATTAAAAACATTATTTATTATAGTTTTTCGCATATTACTTTGACCATCTTGAAGAGCTAAAATTTTTTGCAAGTTTCTTCTGCCACTACTATTGTTCACCGTAACTGGTTGCATATTATCAAGATCATTATTTTTTAGATTATCTTCGCTTACTATAGTTTTTTGACCTTCATCCAGTTCCCCGTTATTTACAATAATGTTTCGCAAATTACTTAAACCATCTTCCTGAACTATTACTTTTTGCGTATTGTCCAAACTACTATTTGTATCCAAAGTAACTTTTTGACCACCCCTTGATGTAACTTTAATTGGAACATAATGTATAACTTCTACATATTTATATGGCATTGATTTAATCATTTTTATTTTATTAACATTGTCAGTTGAACTCATTTCTTTAACATTTGTACTATGTTTTATATTATCAGGATTTTTAGATAATGTTGTATTGTTATTACGACTTATTATGTATTTTGCTATAACTTCTGGGATTTTACTACTTATATTTTTGTCTGTTAAATTATACATAATGTCTGGTTTTAAAATTTCACTATAAGGATATTTTACTTCCTGGACCTGAAATGATATTAAATAAAAAAATTATACAGATGTAGTTTTTATCTGCATTTATATTCTACAGTTTCCAAGGAGAGATGACCTGGACACTTTGAGAGCTACGATGCCATCGACAGACATACATATAGATACATAGACATATACGTCACACTTATCACTTATATCACTCCAGTTTTCGTTTCGTATATTTTCGAAATATACGTATTTTTCGTTTGGAGTTAAGAAAGCTATGATAATGTCATAAATATGCTAACAATTTTTGATAAATTTTATATAAATGTGTTCTAGCTTCACCCTGTATCCCGCTCATATCAAAAATAGGCAGTCCCTCTGTCTATATTTGATTTTCCAGTTTCCCCCGGATTCTCGAGACATTGGGTGTTGAGTTGCGTAGTTAAACAGCGCGTTTTGCCTCGTCACCATAGCGAGGAAATAAAATTATATTAAATATTTCACACTACTTTACAATCACACTCTTGTGTCCCTGCCAAACGAAGGCCTATCTACCTATCATGAAGTTACTTATGTACTTTATTATATACTTAATATATATTAAGTAAAAAAACTAAGAAGAAATCTTGTACCTCTCCGTACACGTAAAAAATAATATTGAAGCTTCAAACACTGACAACACTTTCCTGAATCCAACACATCATAATTAAAATCAACATAACGGCAGACATACTTACATAACACAAAATCCCCGCAATTTTTATGAGAAAACACACAAAAAGCGTCTTCATGTTTGAAAGATGAATAAATAATGACGACCAAATGTATTTATAATATTTATAATAGAAAATGTATAGCGAAACCAATCAAAATATTGTTTTAGTATATTGGCCGTATAATTGTAAAATCTTGGAAAACGTTGAATTGATTTTATGTTAAATATACTTAAACGTAACATAATTTGACTAATGAGATTGTAGATGGTTGTAGGTTGATGTCAATATTACTTTTAATAATATTTTGTACATAAATGAAGTATGCTATAGGGATATATATGAATAAAATAATGGTTAATTAATTTTGTATGATGTTGGATTTCTTTTGTAGTTTTTAATATAGAATGCTACGGTTACATAATGATGACAATAGGGTGTCGCTCCTCACAAATGGCTGGGACGATAATGATAATGGCGATGAAAACTTTTATGAAAAACACTAAACTATAAATTAATAGTTTAAAAAACTAAAAACAAGCATTTTACAACAGAACATTAATGACACGAAATATACTAACTAATAGACAGTCCAAGGCCATCAGCCATCTTCCAATTCCATCATCACACCAGCTCGATAGTATCATCTATTTATAAATACAATAACTGTGTGCACCTAGTGCATGTAATTCCGACTTTTAGATTTTATAACAAGTGAGCTATAGCTCAGCTTAATAAATGCATGTGGATAATAAAAAGACGAAAAGAAAACAAAATATAAACAGACATAAACAATTTATTTTCCAAATTATCTTTAAGCATATTCTATTATAATAGCATACGTATATTAGGTATAATAAACAGTATTAAATACGTAACTTCTTTTACGTATAAATTTAAATTCATATAAATGAAAGAAATATTAAATCAACTTTCATTTTCAAAAAAACTGTTATATACAAATAAAAATCTATAAAAAGACTACATAAAAAAATCTAAAGTATTAAATACTTATCAAAATAAATATCTTTTACCCAAACAAAAGAGTATTAAATACCTTGAGAACAGGTTCAACAAACAACTTTAGATGTGAATATCTCAATCCAATAGCCGTCAGGATCTTGTATGAAGGCTAAGCCCTTCATTTTGCCATCTTGTGGTTTTTTAATAAATTTTACACCTTGTTCTTCAAATCTGTTACAAAATAAATTAATTTAGCTATATTAATTTAGCTATATAGGGTAGACAGAGGGAACCTAGGAACCTAGCGTTAAGATATTTCGTTGCCCATAAGATAATTTTGTTATACTTTTGTTCTTCACTTTCCGCCGCATTGGTATTGCGTGCTAAGTGGAAGTTCTCAACATCGCGCTTTGCCCCATTACTAGAGTGAGAACATGATCATATTAAATATTTCATTTTCTTGAGCAGGAATCAAACCCACCACGTACAGCACAACTGTAAAGGCGAACCTGTCGCGTTTACAATTGGCGCAGAGATAATAAAAATGATGTTTACCTGTTACAAGCTTCATCGACATCTGGAACTAAAATCCCAATATGTCCGAAACCCCGTGGATCCGAGTTACCGTTGTGATAAGTTGAATCATCACTTTCAGTTCCCCAATTACTGAAATAATAAGAAATATACATTTCTATATTTTAGGGTTAAGTTATACAAAAGAAAAAACGGGACCCCTTTAGGATCACTTTGTTTATCGTCTGAGCATCTATCTAGACAATTTATTTCGAGATTGCGTGGAAGTATCAACCTGAAATAAATATCACATATCCAGGTATACCGTTCTTTGGAGCACAAAATCTAGCTTCTAAGGCAACGCAATTAAAAGATTTTTCGAATACGATTTTTGACGCATTTATGCTTAGTTTTTGCCGCATTTTGTATGAAATTCGTCGTAATCAAATCCTATTGGGAACTTCCTGTAGACTTAGACTCATGAAATCTGGGAGGAGGTGAAAACTTACAGGTATATCAGAGAAAAGTTCATTACAAAATTATATTTATACCTTGTTTTATATAAAATTTATGCATGCAAATGTACAAAACAATAAGAGCTTATTAAATCAGCTTCACACTGTATCCCGCACCGAATTCTGGAGGCATTGCTTGTTGAGTGGAAGAACTCAGAGCCAAGAGTTTATTAACAGGCTTAATAGGTACAGAACCCATGGTTTTCGAGTTCGACTCGCACTTCACCGTGTTTTTTTATGATAATATTTATATACAATTTAATTTATCTATATATAATTTAATTAAAAAAAGCTTACTATGTCAATTCTAAAGTGGCTTTTCTTGTCATAGCCCATGCTGTCCTTTGACTTTCATCTTTTGGTACTTCATTTGGATTTTCATAGCCCATGAAAAACAATGAGAATTTCATTTCAGGAAAATGTAATTGTTTTAACAAAGTCATTCCTAATATTCCCGTGTAGAAGGGTATCGATTTTTTCGGATCTTTTATTCTATACATTGTTTGTTGAAACATAAAGTCCTGGAATAGCACAAAAATAAACTTTTTTTTTTCCTTCTTCATGGAACAAAAACTGAGGTTTTTGTACTTCCATTCTATACCTCAAATATTTAATGTATTTCTATTCTATACCTCAAAAAAAGGGTAACTATGAATAAAGCAATGAGAATTTCATTGAATTCAAACAAACAATAAAGTTTCTGACTGTACATGCAATTCCTATAAGTTTTAGTTTTAGAGAATATAAAGAGTGCATCATTGTGGTCAGTTACTCAGCATGTGATTGTGCATGCGATGGTTGTATGTTTCTAACTAGAGAATGAAAAATTTAATATTTTCATTTTTTCTACTCTACCAATAAGACAAAAAGCGGCTTTGACATCCGCTACTGAGAATTCGACGAAAACTGGGGAATGGAGTGTCTTTCAATTACATTTTCCTCCTCCCCTGCTATATGAGGGATACAGTCCCATTATGCCAGTGTTGGTAAATGAAAATAATGGGTTCAACCTCACTCAGAGGTAAGTATCCTAGGCTGAACCTACAATCAATATGTTTATATTCAAGTGATAGCTTCATTCCGTCTAAATAACCCTTTAAAAGTAATTCATACAAGAAGTAAAAAAAATGTAATTGAATTGAATTCTTGATATATGGTGTTTCGAGCGTGCCAGTTGAGCACAATTCATTTCACCAATGTCATGTTGTATAAAAATTAAATGTATCCAAGAGAATTTATGTTTTGTTTTTATTATTCGAAAATATTTGAGACTGTTGTGTAGTAGTGGCAACTGTAAATGTGACAGTTAAAAGTAGTTAAACTTAGGTTTAATTTCAATTTAGGGAAATTAATAATTTTTATTTTCTTCATCTAGCAATACAAAGCACGGCATTAAGTTTCAGCACAATATCTTGAAAATTAGGCATAATGTAAGAAATAATGTTTTTGTTGTGTTTTTATATGCAGAATACAGTGTGAGGATTTTAAAAATCAACTATTGCTATGATTTTAATTTAATTACATAATAGGCATGTGATAATAAAATGACATACTAAATAATAACCAATAAAAATGTTATCATTTGTTTTGAATATAATGATGATAACATTGATAATATGGTAACTAATTACATAATTTTATTCACCTTCACTCTCTATTGCACACATAGCAGGGTAGGCAAAAGGAATCTGGGAACCTAGTGTTAAGACACAGTGTTCCTCACTTTCTGCCAAATTTTGGAGGCATTTCATGTAGGGATTTTGCTTTGTTTTTAGTAACAAGGAAAAAATTAAAATATTTAATATTTTATTTATTCAAGTAGCAATCAAACCCACAATCTGTCGTTTTTAAAGTCACAGGCCTCTAATAAAACATTTTTTAATCTTTCATATATTTTTTTAAATTATATGTCATGTTGGGGTTGCTAAGAAAAAAATAATAATTTAAAAAGTTCAATATATTACAGCGATATGGGAAAGTTAACAAAAATTTGTAGAGTAAACAATAAATTTAATCTTTGAGCTGTCGCCAAAGGTCAAATACTATTAAGCTGAAATATATAAATTAGATTCACCTTAGTAGAAGGGCCCGGCGTTTTACATAGTGATTCAATTTCTTGCGGAGATATTCCTTCACTAGCCATTGCTCTAGAAAAAATATAGAATAATTAAAAATAATTATATGTATAAAACTATGTAAACTTAAATTTAAGGAACATAATTGTGAAAAGAATGTATAGCAATATACAACAACATTAATGACATTTTTTACCTCGTTATATGATAACAAGATGAATTATTTAAGCCGAAACCTCTTAATGTACGTAAAATGAATGAACTTGCCGAAAACAGAAGTGACATTTTAAGTAAATGTCAACTAGACATCAATCTTTAATATACGACAGATTATATAGTAATTCGCTTAAAAAGTCGTGTTAGTTGCTAAATATTAAATTTATCTTTCAAAGTTCTTTTTTAGGTTACTAATTTGTTTTAAATAAGTATATCTGAAAAAAATAATTTGATATTGAATGAATTCTTCAACAAAAAAATACATTTGTTACTGCAGTAAAAACGCGAGTATAAAAAAATCTTTCTTTTTTTTAATTTATTTCTACTCTACAGGCCGTCGTGGCGCAGCGGCGCAAGGGTGTGACTGTAACGCGACGGTTGTGGGTTCGATCCCCACTCGAGGAAGTGAAATATTTATTAACATTTATTCCATTTCTTCGCTCTGGTGTCGAGGCAAAGCGCGGTGTTGAGTTCTGCCACTTAACACGCAATGCCTTCAGAATTCGGCAGAAAGTGGAGATCAGAGTGTCTTAGCACTAGATTACCTCTGCCTACCCTGCTGTGTGCGGGATACAACGTGAAGCTCATTTTTTTTCTTTATTTCTATTCTGCTAAAAGTACGTGCATTTAATAATTAAAATCCGACCAGTAGTTCCAGAGATCATAGCGTTTTAACAAACGAACAAACAAAGTTTTCCGCTTTATTATATTAGTATAGATAAGATACCTAATTTTTACTAATTTTGAAATCAATTATTGCGATACCTAGGGTAATTTGAATTTATATAAAATATAATATCTCCTTATTTTCAATTTAGCTGTTTAACACTTACAATAAATTGTACTTTTAGTCTTGAAATATTTGCTGTTTTTGTCTCCACTTCCCCTTATATTTTTCTCCTTAGTGGTGTCTATAATTTCTCTAAATATAAAAAGTATCTGTATTGTCATTATACTCAAGGAACATAAATATGCTCTATAAAGATATCTAATAGATTATAATTATAGACACTTTTGTATTATGAAAATAGTTTTAATGATTAATTTACACAATCTACAAATTTCTATTATGGGTATTATATTTATTTAAATTTCACAACAATCAATTGATAAAAAACAGTAAAAAATACATTTAAGTAAAAAAATATATTTCTTGATTGTCTTTCATATACATACATGTATTTTCTGTACTTTGATTTTGTTCCTCATAAGCATAAAAATAGTTTTTACTGTATATAATATTTTAAGATTTTTCAAAATTCTAGTTATGATCTCTACATAGCAAGGTAGGCAAAAAGAACAGTATTACACTTATAATCTTTATATATTACTCTTATATATTATAATAATAATGTTTTATTATTATAAAATATAATCCTTATAAATTCTACAGGGCTTTCTCAATCGAGACTTGCATGTTTAAAAATTTTAAAATTTAAAAAATAATACAGATAAGTAACAAATATAATTTTAATAGAAAAAACAACAAATTAACATTATTCACCTAGCCTTTAAAACAAGAACAAGATAGCATTATAATAAAAATATCATGTCTATTTTAACCAATTTCTCCTATGATTTGTAACAATTATTATCTATATTTTGACTGCGATGTGACTGCAGCACCAGCCCACAAACAAGGCACACTTGCTGTCTTGCCTGGTTGTTCATTAATTTTACCTTGCAGGAAACTGTTTTATCTGTATAATGCAGGTGATGTGGCTAAACACTGGCAAACCTCAATTTGAACAATCCAATCCTTTGACATGAAGACAAAGAGGGATACAGGGATCTATTGTTAACACTCCATACTTCATGCACTGTAGGCAGTGTGGCTTGAGACGTTATGTTTATTGTTGGGACTCAAAACCTGGCTTATTTCCCCAAATGGGAATCTAACCCACAATAATTATTTTCTCTGCTTGAACATTTAGCTGTCATCACTTTTTAAGTAATATTTATCATATAAATATCTTAATTCCTCTAACCAAACAATATCTCTTTCAACTGAAGTAACTTTACACTGATAAGCTGAAACCATTCTTACATTTCTAAGATCATCTACAAAAATGTCACCAACAACACTAATATATGATCCAGGTTCAAATTCTATAGGAGTTTTATGTTTTTTCTCTATGGAATTTAATAAAGCTGACATAGTAAGTGTATTTTGATTGCCCTTTCTTGATGCTATCGATAAACTTTTAACTAAATCTTTTAAAGTACTTTCTGATAAATTTGTATTATTTTTTGTTGTATCATAATAAACATTTACACAACCTGTAGGATCACTTATTTCAAAGTTTGTTCTGTTTTCTTTTGTATTAAACATTGTAGTCACTACACCATGTATCATAATGTTTTTAAATGTATGATCGAATAATTTATATATGTATTTGTTTTGTTCACTTCGCTCTGCTCTGTAAATATCTTGAATGTATATTTTTAAGGGATTTTTTTGATAGTTTTCCATGAGGAAAGTTACAATAATATTTTTATTGGAATTTACTCACGGTTTCGAAACGATTAACCTTATGTAATATACCTTAAATATAACTATTTAATACAAAAAGAATACTCAATTTCAACAAATAGTTTCTGTTTCGAATACCGCTTTTACTAAACAAACTCTTCTCTATCTCTAGGCTTTTGGCAGAAACAGTCTAATTTGTCAATTTTGATTGTGACATATTTGTGTCGTCGCCAACATTACAAGAAAATATACAAATTATTATTTTTATAGCTAAGATAAAAAAATATGTATATACCGGTAGAATGGTATATAAACCCCACTTCCTGTCTAAATAGAAATTACCTATATTTTTGTGTATCATAATATATAATCAGTGAAAAAACACGTTTTAGTGTGGTAAATGTAAAACTAGTATTAACTTATACTTCAATATATTTTATTTATATTGAAAGTCAAACATTGTTAAAATGCAACTTAAGTCTAAAATTGTGTCTACCCACCCTATTCTACCTTAAAATAGTACAAAGATCATAGAATAGATGGCGTACAAAATTTAAATTTAATTAAACCAGCTTTTATTACACTACCAAAAAAACCACTACAGAAATGCTTAAAATATTATCACATTTAGTAAGTATGGAAATTTTAATGTTAAATTTATAGTTCATAAAACTAGACCGTACCATACAGTACTATACTTTTTATCTGAAAATTATTTTTATTTGGCTATTATTAAAATTGTCAAAAATAATTATTTTCTAAACCAGTTGTGTTAAATGTTTTGGAATTGCTTATCCTGCTGTGTGCGGGATATAGCTTGGCGCTGATTTATTTATTCGTACTTTTGATTATTGGTTCCTTGTCGTCCTTACAATTACACGCTTGTGCGCATCAGGCTTCGCCAATCAACTCGCAAAATTCAGCGCACAACGGAAGTGCCTTAATCTCAACGGAATGAATTAACATTAAGTTAAGTAAATCTGGACACTCTGCCTACTCTGCTATGGTGCAGTGCAAAAAACCATAACCCTAAAAGTCTCGTTAGTCCACACAGACTATTATCTTTTGTATTTATGTCGACTACGTTTTAAATTTGATAACACCAATATTATGACAATTCCGTTTTATCTTTTTATTTTATACAATATATGAAACAACGTCAAAGTTCACATCCGTCTGAGTGAAGTGTATGTGTCAATTATGGTAACTACCCGTCTCGCTCGTGTGCGCGGTTGTACGTGTCTAGACTGTTTAGTGATGTCTATACATAGATATCGAGATTAATAAACTTAAACTTATTTATCAAACGTATTCTTCATGGGCGGATCTAAAGATATTTTCCAGGGGGGACTTTGACTTTAATTTTGGAGTGATCTCCTTGTACAAAGGGGTTTTTTTTTAATTTTTTCAAGTTTATTTATTTGTTGATAAAATATTTATTTATTTATTTAATAGGAAGCCAACGTTGTATACAATAATAATTCAAAACGCTAAAAAAAACAATCTTAAGTGAGAACGACATTAATTGTATACCGCACTTACAGGCTAACTTGACATGTATAAATTAAAAATAAATGAAAACAAACACAATACAAATCTTTCTACACTAACATTACTTACACTTCAAAAAAAAAAAAAAAAAACTTATACTATAAAAGAAACAGAAACACTAAAATTTTAAATTACATTTGATCAATTAATGAAAAAAATAATTTTTAAAATGACTTTAACTATTATGTTTATAAATAATAATTTCTAATTTATCGATAATTATTTAAGAGGAAAGGTAATTTTTTTTGTTTGTAATTTGAAAGATGATATAGTTGATAGATATATATATATATATATATATATATACGTCCTATCGTCTTTAGTTTTTAGGTTTGATCCCCACTTGGAGAAATGCTTGTATTTTTTTCAGCTTTACTATCCCGCATATGTTAGGGTAGGAATGACTTGAATGAAATGAAACTCTTGAACTTTGATAATAAAATCTAATATATCGATACAAAAAATTTGCTACACTCAAATGGAAACTAACGAAGATGCATTGAATTTGACAGCTCAAACCGAGCTGCACTGAGGGTTAGGTGCTTATACGAATACAATACATGCATATTAGATTGAAATTTTATATATATAAATATATATATATATATATATATATATATATATATATAATTATATAAAATCATATATATTATTATAAAATCATATTTAAAATTTAAGTGTCCGTCTGTGGTTTTAAAACACGTCTGCTTGTGTTTTAAAAGATTAAAATGTTTGTCTGTTTTTCTGCTTGAGACGAAACTAGTGAACTCCTCTGCCTATCCTGCTATACGTGGGATACAGCATGAAGCGAAAAATAAATATCTGATAAAAAAATATATAAAAGAGATGATGTATCTTTGTAATGGAGGTGCTGGGATTTGAACCCAGGACTTTCAGCATGCGAAGCAGACACTCTACCACTGAGTTACACCCCCGGGTACAATGAGGATCATATTATTTATTCTGTATTTCTATACAAATTTGACGTGTTGCTGTTTATTATTATACTTGTACCTTCTTCGGTAAGCAAAATCGCTGTATTAGCTGCTTATCGCTGCGTTGGGTTTCTCCACTCAACATGCTGTGCCTCCAGAACGGCGGAAAGTGGGCAGCAGAAGTGTCTTAAAACTAGGATCCCAGTTTCTGTCTATTAAATATTTTTCCTCATCATCGAACCCACAACCTGTCCTGCTTACGATCGCACACTTGGGGCCCCTGCGCCACGTCTGGCCTCTAGAGAGTCTAGACTTTAATTCAAGATATACCTATTTTAAATTTGAAAACAACTATTTAAAACTACTACGGGCAAGTACATAGTATATTTCCATTGTTGTAAGATAAGCGATCTTTGATTCCACTCCCTTTGTTTGCTCTGAGATTACACGAGTTAATAGATTTTTAATGTCCCAATATAAAACAAAGCCGATCTTAATGAAGAGATTTGGCGGATGGGATAGTGTTTTTACCCAGCTTGTATAGCAACAGTGGAATTTTATATTCTGTTTTACGAAATTTTGTATGTTTACTTTAATACGTATACATAATTACTTTCGTTTCTTCACCTAGGTAAGATTAGAGTTTTTCCAACTATAAACGTGAAGGTTGTGGGTTTTATTCTCAATCGGGGGAATGAAATATTTAATATTTTCATCGCCTTGCTCCCATAATGACGCTGCGTTGAGATGAGGCACTCAATACACAATCGGGAATTTATGGGGCTCTGCTAAGCCTGCTATATGCAAGACATAGCGTGAAGCTAATTACAGCACTCCGCTCTCCATTTTTTACTTCTATTTCAGACGCCGTTTGATTTGTCAGTGGTACAGTGTCCGACTGTAAGCGCGACAGTTGTTGGGTTGGTTTCCTAGTCGAGAGAATAATTAAATTTATTTTATCATTTTTATTATTATATCTTTGTTATTTTTCCTCGCTCTGGTAGACAAAGCGTGTCCATCACTTAACACACAATGTTACGAAGTGTCTTAATACTAGGTTCGCAGAATGAGAATCGAACCCATGACCGCTTACAGTCAGATATTGTGCCGCTGGGCACGGTGACGTCACAAAACATTTTATTAACAGAAATATCAATTACGTTTCGATAATGTTATTAAGTCTTAGAGTTAAATAATATAATCCAAGTTATAATTTAAACAAGACCTGAAACAGAAGTCAATCAACAGTTCCACAGTAACTACAAACAACTTCTACAATCTACGTACAACTAGGTACAACTAGGTACAACTAGGTACAACTAGGTACAACTAGGTACACCTAGGTACATCTAGACACTACTAGAACTAACCCTTTTGTATGCGCTTTGATACTTTGTTGGTGCTCTTGATTGCTTCCACATCAAATACTGACTTCTACTTTGTATAAGGTTTATTTATAGAACTGTGTTTGACTTAATTGATTGATTTCTTCTTCCATAGGTAGGATTCTGAATGTGGCCATCGTAAACGGGACGATTGTGGGTTCGATTACCATTCTGGGAAACGTTTTTTTTATAAAATATTTTATTTTTTTATAGTTTTTCCCGCATAGCATTGTAGGCAGTGGGAACTTTATGTTAATACAATTCATAATCCACGTAAGGACCAAATTTTAGGACATTGCGTGTTGTGTGTCTGTCAACTCAAGTAAATGTCGGGTTTTGTCTACCAGAAGGGTGAAATAAAAAAACTTTAAATATAGTCATTCTTCGAGTGGAAATCATTATAATAAGTAAGTATATCATCAATAATCGAAATTGTTTATAAATGTATTTTATTATAAATATTCTGCCTTTGTATAAAATTTTGACTTAAAACTTTACATTTCATATGTTTACACGAGCTATGATCAAAGGATGACAGTTTGATATCCATCACTCTCTACTCGTACATATCTAGTGGCTTTCATGTTCAACCAAACACTTCCTTGCCAAGTAAGTCTTAAGTATATTTACTTATACGTGTCTATGAATTTACAGAACGTGGTGGTTAAAGAGTTCAAATTTTGCTTAAATTATTCTCAATATTTTTTTGTAGCTTCACAGTGTATCCTGCATATAACAGGGTTGAACTACATTTTTTCTAGACAACACATGTTGAGTAGCAGAACTTATCGTTGCAATTCATGAAGAAATAAAAATAACTCATCGTCAGTGGGAATCGAATCTATAACCGTTGAATTTCCAGTCATACGCTGCTCCACTGCGCCACTACGGAATCGCATTCAGTTGGTACATTGCTGAGTTTATACAATTCAATAATGCTTTGCATTGGTTTCTGGTAGAAAACATCATAAATAAAATAAACCAACAAAAATAAACTAAAAAAGAAAGCTTTAATTATTATTATAAAAATCCATCTTAACCTACATAACGTATTTCCCGCCATAACGCCCGCCATTTGGTGCGATCTCAAAATGGCGGCCATAACCATAGCGTATCTCGGAAGTCGTTAAAGGAATTTACTTTTATTTTTATTTATATTATTAATTTACTTTGTTTTTGTTTTAATTAAACAATAAGATATTTTTTGTTTGTACAAGAATTTGAGTTTCAGGCTAAGTTACTGTCAAGAGAAAAATAATAAAAGCTATTTATATGTAAAATATATTTTACATTTTTTAAGATTTTTTATAGTTAAATTTACTTTTACCCATATAATAGGCCTATGTAGCAGTTTACGAAGACAGGCTGACGACGACAATGATGATATTATACATGGTATTGAGTATGTGGGATTATTAGTGCTGGATGCTCTTTATTATGCCTGAATATAAGAAAGTGGGATATAGACTAAACCTGCATCGTAACATTTAAAATGTTCCAGTGATAAAGGAAAAAAAGGTCTGATGCGTGTTTAATTGTACTTCTTTAGCTTCACGCCTTATCCTGCATTTACCAGGGTAGGCAGAAGAAATTATAAATAAATAAATTTTACCAAGGTGGAACAGGGTTTCCAAATTTTTCGTCTAATTTTCGAGACATTGGAACACAAATCCGGGCTTTGTCTTGTTACCAGAGCGATGAAATGTAAATAATTCACTCCACCGAATGGAAATCGAACCCACAGCCGTCGCGTTTACAGTCAAATGCTGTGCCGCAAGTGTGCCGTGACTGTTTTCTCCAAATTCATTAACATTTTCAGTTGGGGGCCGACACTTGTGGAATATATTACCACGAGTGCTCTACGATGCGTGCTGTAATGGAGACGGTATTTAATTTGTAACATGCTTCTAAGTAACTATGTAATAAAATTTAAGAAACTCATCATGAAACTTGGCAGTTATACGTACTTAGCTTAGATGACATTACAACAATATGATATTATCGAGCTGGTCTGATGATGGAGCCAGGATCTGAACAAGGGAACTCTTCTGATGTACTTAGCATGTTTGGATTACATTAGTTGTTAGGTTTAAATAGACATTTTGATTACTTTCAGTTACTCATTTATAATCTCTACATATTTACAGGCCGTCGTGGCGGCACAGCCTCTGACCGTAAACGCGACAGTTTTGTTTTGATGGATTTCATTCCGTCCTCCCTCCGTCGTTTTGGTAACTAGACAAAGCGTAGTGTTGAATTCTGCCATTCAACACGCAATATCTTGAAAATTGTGCGGTGTATGTTTTTGAAGTGTGTTAATACTAGGCTCCCTCTGATTACCATGCTATATATACGCGAAATTCGGCTTCAACTTGTAAGAAAAATAGCTTAATTTCCACATAAATAAACATTTTCTAGGCTTGTTTCTCAATAGCTCCCTTCTTAGTTCTAGGTATTTGATGTTCCTACTCTATAATGAAAATAAGTTCTCAAGTAAACAGCTTAAAAGTACAGCAAAGTTACATATAAATTGTAACATTTTCTTACTTTAGCTTGTAATGTCTTTGAATTGGAGAAATGGAAGTTATTGTTCTAAAGAATTTTCTCTTATTGTAATGTTTCCATGTAAAATCCGCTACATCGGGATTCAAATCTAAGAATGTGTACTTTTTTATGTAGGTTCTAATTTGTTCACCTCACTCAATACGCAGACCGCCAATTCTGGCGGCCAGGGAGTACGTTCTCTCTATTTATTTTAAACATTTTTAGAGTACTATTCCACAATTTGGAGAGAAAGAAATTTTAAAAAAGGACGAAGCGGAATTTAAACCGTTTTGAAACCGTCCGACATTTCACGGTCTACATTTTTATACGATTTTTAAAAAATATTTCTGTCTATAAACACAGCCCTGGTATTAGCGGGATCGAGCGCGAAGCAAGGATTCAAATTAACTATCGTCCCCTGCTGTCACACATACATACATACATTTACATAATTTAACTAAATTTGTAAACATTTGATGATAAATTACTTAATACAATTATGGTTTACAAACTTAAGACATGGCGCTATATCTGATTATAACTTTTAAACAATAATAGTTACAATACTATCAATATTGGCACTATACTATATCTTTGTGAAAATCTATTTCAGACACTCAGTTTCCGCTTTCCGTCCAATTTCGACACATTGTGCGTTGATTAGCGGAATCTAACGCCGCACTTTGCTTTTCACAGCTTGGAAGTTAAATTAGTAATAAACATATATTTCATGAGGCTGCCACTGTCTATCTGTATTTCTATTTATAACGAACGGAATTCGGTGCTGCTCTTCTTCTACTAGAAGACGCTACGCCACAATTTTTGTATAAGTAATATGTATGTATGTTCTTTTAATTTTTTTATGTATTTTTTCTAACTTTTTTCCAATTAGGAATCCAAATGTTATTAATATTTTTTACAGTTACCGCTAATGAGACTGTCAAAGAGTCAAATAAACTCCTCAATACTCCCACAAGTAGTGTAGCACTGTAGCACTGGCGACGCGCCAAGCGAGTCAGCGGGACGGCGTGATGCATGGCTTGTAGTGACGTGACATACCTACTTATGATGACGATATACGATATAATTAATTAATTACAAATTATCGATAAATAAAGACAGCCTGTATGCTAATAGATGAATGTGTAATATTCTAAAGTTCTTTAGCTCTTGGTTTGTAGAAATATTGCTTTTTTTAAAGAAGCAAATACATGTTTAGCTAAGTTTAGTTGCTTTAGCGTCTGCCTGTAAATATGATATTTGTAGGTTCGAATTTCACTCTAGAAAACAAATATACAAACTATATTCATTAGTTGTCTGTCGTGGACACAAGCGCGTGATTGTTATGGGCTCGCTTCCCATTCGGGGAATGAAATATTTGATATTTTTATTTCCTCACTCTCAAACGAGGTAAAGCGCGGCGTTGAGTTACGCCACTCAACCGGCAATGCCTTAAGAAATTAGCGGAAAGTGGAGAACGGAATGTCTTAACACAAGGTCCTAGGCTGTATACGGGATACAGCTCGCATTGCGGGATGCAACGAAAATAAATAAAATAAAATATTATAATCGATATTCGCCCATCACTACAAGAATAGTAGGCAATAATCGACAGTCTATACCACAGCGAGTATCTTATCTCACAACTATATAGTCTTGCAATTTTCCACTTCCGGTTTCAGCGACGAAAACGGCAATTAGGTTTCCGTTTAGTGGCATTAACTTTTGAATTGGATTTATATATTCGATATTATGGATATTGGTTGCTTTTTTAAAAATATTTAGGCATATTTTTAAGTTTGTTTAATAGGTAGAGAGTAGTGATAAATTACTTCTTTTCTAGTTTTTTTAATCCCCCTGCTCCCCTTGGAAACCCACCCAGAGGCACGGGTTCAACTCCCGCTAAAATAATATTTTTAAGCGTTCTCTAAAATGTTTTTTTTCCCACGTGTGAAATAACACTAATATTATCTAATTTTCGGATTTTACGGTATCATAGTGTCTGACATGATGCCGTCGAGGCATTTCCTCGTTCTGGTAAGACAAAATCGTTAGATTCTCTCTGCCATATTTTATATTTATAATATTTTACATGCAAAATAAGAATAAGCTCACGAACAATCCAAAGTGCATGAATCTATGAAAAGTTTGATAAGAAATGAAAGTGACCGTAATGTTTGGCACTCCATTCTCTTTTAATACACTTCTAAAGTTATAGCGTGAAGCTAACAAAACAAAATTCTCCAATGAAGATAAGAAACACCAAGCAAAACCCGACACAAAAGCTATATCTTTACAAATCTAGTTAAATTTCTATAAATATTACGATATTTTCTATAAAAATATGTGTATTTCGAACTAATGATGTGAAATGTAGGTCGGATTACATTAAACTTTCGAAAACGGTCTTAAGAAATGTAAAAACGCCTCGAGGGCGAACTTGGTATGATTTTCTTTCCGAATATAAGGTTGCTCACTTTAATAATATGTCTATTGAACTAATTTCTTATTCCCATATTTAAAATTTATTTTCATATTATGGACTAGTTAAAGTTTGCGATTTTGCTCAAGTAAACGACTAAGAATAAGAAGCTACTGTATGTTTCCATGGATTCACCATGCCCATCGAGTTGGAGGGAGAGGAGGTCGGAGCTGAGCTTGGGACCTGCGACCCAAGAATAGGTTTAAGGGGCCCATTTAAATGTGAATCTCGTACAAATTAACTCTACACTTACTCTTGGTCCATTTTATAGGCAAGTTCAAAATACTTGCTTACTTTAAAATAATAAATATTTATTTTGAAAAAAAATTTTCCCTTGAGTGGAATTGGACCAACGACCATCACGTCTGCAGTCAAAAGGTGTACCACTGCGCCGTGACGGCCTCTCAATTAATTTAATATGTACAACAATCACTAAAACCAAACAATCAAAATCAAAGAATGTAAACCCAATTAGGATACCAATTTATAATTAAAAAGGTACGAATTAGACTAAAAGGGGTTGTTAAATCCAGAATTACTTAACAAAGTACTATTATACAATTTATGGATATATATATGGGTAGTTTGTAGCAACAATGAGTAAGATCCCACGCCACGTAACTTGACTAACAAGCCTAGCTGTAATACTGGGACATACGGCCGGAAAGATAACTATCGCCTGGTAAATATAAAATATTTAAGATAATATAACAACGATTTTAATTGAGAGCGTCGTATAAATTTCTGTTTCATTTTTTCTGTAAATTTGCATTAGTCAACGATAAGTAAGTACCATAATATAGTAATTAATTTGACGCGGCCAATTTCAAAGCATTTTTTTTTATATCCAAAGGACTAAACATTTGATATCATTTTTTTGAGAAAAATACTCTTAGCAAACGGACAAACCAACAAACGAACAGATGGATCGAACAACGAAGCTGTGAATGTTCGATCTTGAATTTTATCCTTAACTTGGCACCTTGGCGAACATGCGGCGCATTACTTAACATTTAACTTGGCCCTCATTCCACATTTATATTTTTGATGCGATATATGTTTAACAACAATATGTAGTACTCACGTTAGGTATTTAGATTCTCCCGCTACGATACAAGACGTATGCCAGCCAGCTCTTGATGGATACAGCTAGGAACGATTCACGGTTCAAATGTTACTGCATTTCACATTTTCGCTGGTATCATGTTAGAGTTAGTATTTAAAAACTTTTAGTAGTCGTTTGCTTATTCATATATTTTTATTAATAAATATTTATTTTTATGTGTAAGCTAAAATCAAGGACAGTAGGTATATTACTTTAAAGCTTAAAACAATATTTTATTAAAAAAAAAAAAAGGAAAAAGTATTTAATTGTTTTTATTATAACAGTGAATTATTTACATCAATAAACCTAACTTACAACTAATAACATAAAAAGATAAGTTTTTTATATTTATTTAAGGTAGTATTCTAGCATTATTGTTATTAATACCACATATTGTTTTTAACAATATTCTCAATATGGCAAATAATTTAATGTTAATTTAGGGCCGTCGCGGTGCAGTGACATTGTAAGCGCCGTAGGTTGTGAGTTAGATTTCTACTCAGATGATTTAGTTGTTTGCTATGTGCGGAAAGTAGCGTGAAGCTAAAATAAATAATTAAAATATATTTTAGCTTGCTAACATCCTTTATTGTTTCATAGCATTACTTATATAAAACAATATCTGATTCACTTAACACATCCACGTAACGAAAAGTAAACATGAAATCTAGAGGGTACAAACTATTGAAAAAGGTAACTTGAAGTGGCGGTCTTTTGAAATTCAACCCCTAAAGATAAATAAAGGGTAAAACAGGGTAAGAGTATATAAAACTATAAATATTTAAACGGTTAAAATAATAAGCCAGATTAATAAAATCTTAGATTTTTGGAATTTCACACTTTTTAAATGAAACTTTGGATTGTGATACTTCTATAGTTTAAGGGGTTCATTTAAAATTAGAAGTCATATTATTAATTCATTTAAGAGATATATATTTATTTATTCTATTTATGAAACTATCCGATAATATAGGCTTAGCTGCTATTCTGTCCCTTAAACTAGCTATAGTAGATGCCAAATAAGACGCTGGTGTAGAACCAACAAAACTTTTTTGTTTTTGCGTTATTAAATTATTGTAAATATTCTTATTTCCTATTAATACAACTTTTTCTGTAGTAGAATCGTATTTTACTTCATGATTATTACTACCTACTAGTAAATCTGTGTAAACAGGTGTAGAAGTTATTCTTTGAGTGAATAAATCTTTTATTTCTTCGTAAGAAGGTCTAACTGTTGGTACGACGACCGTTGTTGTAACAGGGTTGAAAGAAAATTTAGTTTTATAAGGTTGGTAGTTGTTATTGTTGTATTCTGATGAATAATCGAAGTACTCTTTAGAATTGTAATCTGAATCTTCATGTACGGGAATTGTTTGCTTTTGATTGTTATTTACGTTATAATTGCTGTTTAATAACCGGTTATTGAAGTTATTGAGGTTACTATTATAGTTGTTGGGATCGTTATTATAGTTATTATTAATATTGTTGTAATTATTAGGATTATTATTGTAATTATTTAAATTATTGTTGTTAATATTATTCTTATAGTTATTAATATTATAATAATCATTATTATCGGTTTTTAAGTCATCATATCGAACATTCGCTTTATAACCATTTTCATCGGCTGTATAGGAAACTATTTGAGTCCTACCATCAGGTAATCGAACCCGGTACTCCCCATTAGTCGCTGACCCACTGCTTTGCTGTGAGTGGGAAAAGTCATCACCTGTTTTTTGATCTCTCACTGTGTACGAGAAAGCGTAATTTTGATTCTGAAACAAAAATTATGAAGAATATTAAGTAAAGTTTGAATAGAAAGTTGTATCAATCAGACTTATAAAATTCTTCACAAAATACAAGAAATAAGTAAAATTTTAAATTCAGTGAAGAGCGATACTTCAAATAAATGTAATATTTTTAATTTTAAAGCGCGGCGTTGAATTCTACCTTTCAACACGCAATGCCCCGAGAATTCGGCGTAAAATGGAGATAGGAAACATCTTAATAGAAACGGAGTCTTAACACTAACTTCAGTTTAATTATATAAAAGTTTAATTATATAGCCAAAATCATTCGACACTGTCATTTAGAGAGTGTATGTTCACTCTCCGTAGACTTCATATATATTTTTTATACATGAAATGGTACAAAATAGCTTAATAACAAAATTCAACATATTCTATATAACGCAACAATATTAATATTGGGCTTAACTTAAAAAAAAGGACGAGTTCCTATAAATTAAGGCCGCCGCCGTAAAAGAATGTAAACGCGATGCCTGTTGGTTATGTCTTTAATGGACTACTCTTTGTTCTGGTGGGCAAAGCGTGGCGTTGAGCTCCGCCACTGAGCACGGAATGTCTCGAAAATTAAGCAAAAAGTGAAGATAGGAATATCTTAATGTTAAGTTTTTTCTAGGATATAGCATGGGGTATAGCATGAAGTTGTAAATAAAAATATAACTCATTAAAATTGAAAATATAAAACACTTCATATGTGGGCTTACCTGGTCGTCATGGTATAGGTCGTGGTTATCATTCGATACATCGTTGTTTTCATAGTGGTTTGTGTAATCTACATATTTTGGCTGAAAAAATACATCTATGATGAAAATATTTGATAGATAATATGTTGGTATGTGATGTTAGATAATATACGTATTTGTGTTTTCTTAAGGTCATCTGTAAGTACTACAGATATGGATTCACTCCACTCGGAGTACAATAACGACTGTTTCAAAAAATAAGTATAGTGAAGTTGATGCCGTCCTGCCGCAGGGGCACAAGCACAACTGTACGGTATGAGGTACGATTGGTACAATAGGTTCGATTCCCACTCGGGGTAATGAATTATTAAATGTTTCATTGTCTCGCTCTGCTACCGAGGCAAAGTGGGGTCAACACAAAATATCTCCATAATTGGGACTGATAACGGAAGTGTCTTAATAGTGAATGAAGTGTCTTGACACTAGATTCTTTTCCTCTGTCTACTCTGCTATCTGCGGGTACAGCGTGAAGATAAAAAATATAATAAAAGTTGGCACAAACTTCGTTGTAATTATTTAGTTGCTTTTTCTGCAAGTCTAAGACATTCTGATTGGCGTGGTCTTCGAAAGCCTTGTAAATTTGTGGTAGAACGGTCCTTCCCTGAAAAACGATAGTAATCTTAATAAATATATAATAAACAAGACGTGCTCCATAAGTTTAGATAATTTTGTTTTTTTTTTGTGGAATTTTAAGAAATCCTCCTACAATCCTTAAAATACCCTCTTGTTGCTGAAAAAAGAAATGTAAATAATTCTTTTCCCTGTGTAGAAATTGAACCCCCAACTGTTGCATTTACAGAGAAATAAATGAAGTAGGTAGGTATAAAAACAAAAAAAGAACACAATAGCCCAAAGAAATAATATCATGACCATTTTCATATCGTTATTTGTATAAATGATTTCATATTACTTTCCCACAATACGGCGCGGTGATTGATCGGAACAGGTGTTCTCGATATATGTTTATTATTTGTTTTGTTTAAGCGGAATTATTGTTTGCTTGTATTTGTCTAATTTTGGAGAAATTCTAGTAACAACACTATTTTAGCTTCCTGCTGTATCCCGCATGTTGCATGGTAGGAAGGGAACCTAGCGTTAAGTCACTCTGTTCTTCATTTTTCGAATGATTTTTGAGACATGGCTGAACTTAACGTAAATTTTTTGAAAAGTTTTTGAATTATCGAACATAATTAAAACATTTTTGCAAACCTACCCCATAATCGTTATAATCGTTTCTTCCAAAGTCATTCACTCTTACATTCTTCAGGACGTCTCCATACGGGATCCCATTATAAGTAGACGCTTGATGTTCAACATTATTAGCAAAATCATTTCCAAATAGTGTTTGATCATATATATTTTCGGGATTTTTGGCAAAATTCTGATGATATATGGTTATTTTGTTGGGATTCGATGCAGCTGTGGTCGTGTTGTCGCTCAAGTCACTTCTGGCGATAGACTCGATGAGAGGTCGTGATGTTACCACCAGAGGAGGCTTAGGTGGTGGAGGGCCGTCATTCGGAAAGAGGACTGGGCCTTGTCTAGAAAAAAGGAAATCTATTAGTTGTTTTTTAAATACACCTCAAAACAGTCGTATAGTTCCAGCGGGTGAAGTCGCACGGATTCGCTAGTTTAGAAATAAGATAGGAAATAGATAAAGTTTTTATTATTGTTTTTAGCTTCACCTGTATCCAGCACAAAGCAGGGTAGGCAGGGGAAACCTCGGCACCTAGTTTTAAGAGATTTCGTCCCAATAAGAGACTTCCTTTCTCCATCTTCCACTGAAATCTCAAGTGGAACTCTACCCCGGGGCCTTGTGTTTCTACCATAGCGAGAAATTTAGACTATTTAATATTTTATTCCCCCGAACGGGAATCGAACTCAACCATCGCGTTCCCAGTCGCACGCAGTCGTAAAATAAAGCAATTTAATTTCATTATTGATTCAGCGGCACCTAACTCGTTTAACTGTACAGTACACACAATATCGACGTTAAAATACATTATTGTATGTATTAACGTATTATATTCACTGAGCTTACGTTTCGCCAGTTACTATTTAATAAGCCATATCCTGAACATGATATAGGTGTGGAAGGTAATCGAACCCACAGCCTGTGCACCTGCGCCACGAGTGGCCTCAAACTACCTAGTAATATAAATTAAAGGTTCAATTGAACCCAACTATAAGATATATTTAGAATCATTTGTTGAATAAGTTGAAATCTAAAATTCATTAAACAACAATCGTTAGTGATACTTAAAACTTTGATATTGATCTGAATAGATGCTATTAAAGTAAAGTCATCAATGTCGACGGTTGTAGTGGAAATATTGTGCTTAGTAGAGACAACTATAACGGTATAAGAATCACGGGTTCGAGTCCGGCTAAAAATATTTTCTTTCTTTAGTAATAACATTTTAAGTTTTCTTCTGCCTACTCTGTTTAAAACGGGATTCGGCGTAAAGGTAAAAATTTCAGTTAAATATAGTAGTTAGGTAATACCACTAACTTAGTAGGCTCAATATTATTTTCTTTCAAGAATTGAACCTGATACGGGTGATAGTTAAAATTCCTGGGCGCGATCAAGCTGGCCGGGGTTGGTATCTCTTGAGACGTTGCTACCGTAATGGAGATAATGAAGAAGACCAACATTGTGTACCTGCAATTAAGAATACAATTAAGTAAGAGGTCGCCATAGCGCAGCGGCATTAACTATAGTTAGCTATTCAAATTCAATTCATTAAAGTTTCAGCCAATTCCACAAAACACTTATTCCGTAGCAACATCGAACCTACATCCGTCGCCCTAATAACCCGGCGCTATTCTTTTGCGTCGCGAGTGCCTCAAGATTACATTATTACAAAGTAAAATTACAAAATTTACGTGAACCAACAAAGTAGCGCCTTTCAGCTGAATTTCATGTTAATACATCAAGCTGCGAAGTAATCTGTCCGTCTGTCTCGCTGTCTTGTAACTCTTACATTATTAGCGGGCTGGAATTACTCAAGTCCACGTGCTCGGGAGATTGCGATACGAATTCATTATGAGATTGATTTATGGGAATAATTATATGGAAATATCTATTTACTTACATACACATATACGGGGTCGTCGTGGAGCAGCGGAACAGCCTGTGACTTAAGTCCGACGGTTATGGATTCGATTTCTGTTTAAGGGAATTGATTATTTTCCCTTCCTCACTCTGGTAACATGACAAAGTGCAGCGTTGAGTTCCCCCACTCAACACGCAATGTTTCAGGAATTAAGGCGTAGTAGTAAGAAGGGAGCGGAGTGCTTTTATTCCACGTTTCTTTTGTTTATCCTGCTGTGGATACAGCGTGAAAAGATTATATAAGCCTTTCTTCATAATTGGATCTATCCGACACACACATATTTTTTCTATTTGAACCAATACTTCCTTTTCACTTTATAATATGAGTGCAGACATAAATGACAATTATCAGTAGTTTCTTTTCATCAATCTACCCTACAAGAACTATTTGCTGGAGATACCTACATCAATTAAAAAATATATAATAATTTTTAACTTTTTGATTGAATGCCTGGCGGAACAAGGATTTTTGTACGGTTGATTGCGAATTCAATGCTTAATTGAAAGCCTTTCGGACGGAAATATATACGGTGTGTTTTAAATAAACGTGATGTTTTAAAATAACACAGAGACAAAAGAAATCGATATCTTTTCAGAAACAATTATATTACATTTTGTGTCTCAGAAAAAACGAGTAGACCTACATAGAGAGTTAAATTAATATGTATCATTTTTCATTTTAATTCGAAGCTATAGTGATGGTTGTAAAAGCTATGGTATGCTATTATCCATTCGGTTCTTACGCGGGTGAATCGGGAAGAATTGTTTTATTTCCCTGCTCTGATAGATAAAGCGCGGAAATGAGATCGGCCACTCAAGACACAATGAAAATTTGGCAAAAATGTCAGGAACGGTGTTCTTAACATTATTGTATTTAAATAGGATTTGAACTGAAAACCATCGCTCGCGTGCTCATAAAAATTAAGTACTTTAATAATACTTGTACGTACAAAAGGCTACATCGATTGCATCACGACTCGTGTGAACAGTAAAGCATATTGTCATAAAGTCTCTGTGTCGTGGGAGAGGCGGTGTGCGAAACATAAGTTCTTTTAATTAAAACTACTTTAAAACTGTATGCTGTTATATATAATATGTATGTTTGTAAGTATATGTTTAATTTTGTAACGTAGCTCCTAAAATAGGGGGGTTTTTTTTTAAATTTTCTATTCATTATAACGGGAAAGCGAAGAGGTAACCCATTGTTAAAACACTCCGTTCCCAACGCATCGTCTAATAAAACATTGCGTGTTGTTGAGCAGCGGAACTCAAGACCGCACTAGGTTTTGTTATCGAGTGAGGAAATGAAATATTTAATCCTTCATTCCCCCGAGGGGGATTGAACCATTTTATTTACAATTAGATGTTGTTCCACTGCACCACGACGGCCTTATAACTTAATATTAATATTTTTGAGTCTCCAAAAAGAAACGAAAATAAATAAAAATGTATATTATTGAAGATCTCGCGTCCGACGTCGCGATCTGAGCACTAGCTATTAAATTTGTGTAGGTAGCATTCATGAAATGGAAACCGATTACAACATAAAGCCGCAAGTGTGGTTGAAAAGTGGTCCAGCCTACATACGATAGTGTTCCACCCGTATTGGAAGATTGACTGTGTGATTGTAGATTTAAATAATTGAAGAACTCCAGTGGCACAAGCGTGCTTTGTGTGCTCCATTGCCACTCATGGGAATGAAATATTTAATATTTTCATTACCTCGCTTTGATAGCAAGGTAAAGCGCGGCGTCGAGTTCCGCCACTCAACACGAAATGTGTCATGAATTCCGCGGAAACTGGGGAATGAAAGTGTCTTTATGAGTAACGGAGTATCTTAACTCTGAGGTTCCCTCTACCTACATTCATTAACCATTAATTTGAAATTTTTGAATTATTAAAATTATATTCATAATTTACGAGAGTAAAAGTTCGAAGTGGGTGAGTTCATTAATATGAAAAAATAATGTATAATAAACTACGACCATATTAAAGTTTTATTAAAATATTCCCGAATAACGTTACACTCACATTATAAAGTACAGGCAGCATTTAGTTGGGAAGAGAATAAAATGGTAAGGTATTATTGCTATAAGAATCACCTCAATAACCTGTTGAATGTAATTCAAGTTTGAAAAATGGTAAGTTAACTTTAATAAATTAATAAAACTTCTTTTTTTTCGCATTAATATATTTATTAAATAGTATTTGCTGAACTCAAAACGTAATCTTTAAATAAATAATGATAATGACAACCATTATCTATTTAAAAATCAGTCAGTTATCGTACAAACGAGACTAGCCCGGACTGGACTTAGAAAATAAAGTATATAGAGTAATAGAATTAGAGTTATATTTATAAGTGAGATAATGTAGGAGAGCACTACGAGAGACTTTCTCGAGTTTCTTGCGGAAACAAAGAAAATCTAAATTTGCCATTTACGTCATAAACGTAAACAAAATTGTGGGCGACGACTAGTCTTTCTTAATGTCAAATAAATGCAATATAAAAACTTTAAAAGTTTTCTAAAGGAAAGTTTTCTTTCTATTTTTCAATTATTAAAAATAAAAAAAGGAAAAGATTGCTAATAAAAGTGAGTGCTGAACGAAAAATTAGCAGCAACCTGCTAACTTTTGTCAATTTCTCTCGTCGCGTGGAGCATATTTTTTCTTATTTCATTCATATCGTATCTTTCAAGTGAAAAGTGCACTCTATTAAATAGTGGGTAATGTATATGTATCTGTGTTTATAGAGATGCTATGGATGTAACATCACGGATCTGTATACGGATATAAGGAAAAATAAAAAAGAAAAAAAAGAGAGCTCAAAAGTGAAGAACAATCTATTGGTGAAGGTTTTGGTTGCGGATACAAAATTATTTTGGATTACTAGAATTTGTGATTTTTAGATTGTTTAGGGTTCCATTAACAGTCTCAGTCTCAGTCTTAAAAGTCTCAAAACTAAAAAGGGAACCTAAGGGTTCCGTTCCGTAGTGGATTCGATTCCCACTCGGAGGAAAAAAGTATTATTTATTATTATTTTTTTTTCGCTCTGGCACCAAGATAAAAGCCTGATGTTGAGTTCCGCCATTAAACGAATTACGAAATCACTGAAGAAATTCGGAGGAAAGTGTAGAGACCCCCGTTGTCTTAATACTAGGTTCCCTCTGTCTACCAGAAAACAGAGAGATATGTCACTCTGGTTTTTTTCCCATCACACTGGCTCCCTTTAAAATACAATAATACTCACTGTCTTCCAATATTTGAAAGCTCACAATTCTTCTGCCACCAAAATAATCACATATAAAAAAAATATTTAACACAACAGAAAATACTGACTAATAAACATCCTTAGCCTATCTTCACTATTAAAAAAAACAATAAATTAAATATGGCCGCCACTCTAAACAGCTGTTAAGCGCGGGAATCAGGCGTCGAGTGTTGATATCGTTCGTGTCAACGACTTTTATTGTATAAGCTACAATAAGTCACGAATTTTGCAATAATTGTCATAATAACACTTATGTAATGAAATTATTGAGATAATTTAATTCCATAGTGGCTCAGTTGACGTATATTTAACAGGAGATGATGAGTCTGGGTTCTGCTTTCATTTGGGGAAGTGTTTATAGTCAGTTTTTTTTATTTGGTTCATATTGTAACTTCTTCGCTCCCTACGTTTCGCCCGATATATAGCACATTGAGTGGTAATTGTCGAAATTGAACCGCGTCCTTTGCCTTGTTACCAGAGCATGGAAATGATCTTAATGAATTCGAGTCTCGAGTTCACAACTGGGGATTGGAAAACGAGCACAAGACAAAGTGCAGCGTCAAGTTCCGCTACTCAACACACTGTCTCTCAAAATTATTACTAATAAGTCTAGGTTCCCTCTAGCATTTAGACTTCGAACTCTCAAATCGCGTGCTCAGCACCTCTATCCGTGTCAAGACGGTGTCAAGTCCTTATAATAACAATTAATTACTGTTTTCAAATGCAAGAAAAAAAATAATTGCCAATTATAATAATTATACAAGCAAAAAAGTAAACATTACCTCCTATGACGTAAGGCATTGTTCATAGGAGAATTTTTCTTTTCTTTTTAATTTCACACTGTATAGCGGAGTAGGCAGAGGGAAGAGGGAATCTAGTGTTAAAGCACTACTTTCCCCAGACACCACTCTGTTTACGAGTGTCTGAAAGTAAACACAATTTTTTTTACATCTTAAGCCGTTAAATATATATATTTTAAATTTTATTTTATTAACATTTCGGAAAATGAAATATTATAAAATTATATTCTCTCTACCTACTCATACTTTATATAAAGCTAAAGGCATCTTAAGTTAAGGAAAAAACATTTAGAAGTATTTCGTTGGAGTAACCTAATAATTTAAGTGTTAAGGGACAATAATAAATTACAGGTTGTTTTTCTCAATTGTTCAGATGAAACAAAGTAGTTATGTCCCTAGAGTGAGTTCCATAGGCCTAATATTACAGCCAGCTCTAGCCTTTTTAAGTTTGGTTTTTTTTATTTCACGCGTCAGTTTATGGTCTTTTAAAAACTTGTGATCTTTTAATGTCTTTTAATAATTTAAATAAGTTATTTTTATTCAGCTCCACGCTTTATCCCCTTATATTCGGTAGAGGGAACATAGTGCTAAGACATCGTTCACCAAGCACCGTCCAATTAATGAGACTAAGCGTCTTGTGTGGCGGAGGTCTGCGCTGCGATGAACTCTGCTTTTTTTGCTTACCTTATGCCTACTTCATAAAAACATAAGCAAAGATTTTTTTGCAGAAGTAACTGCAAAAGAAAAAGTATTGTCAACTTTCGCCACTTAACATGCAATGTCTCAGATTCGGTTGGAGGATGGGGAATGGTGTGTCTGGACACTAGGTTTTCTCTGCTTTCAGATTCAAAATTTCAATTTGCGTCTGTACGCAATGATGTTTGATTCAAATTCTGAATCTAGCTTAGATATCTTTATATAGATTTTCCTGTTATAATCTCACAAAGAAGTCGAATCTAAAATGATGTCACAAAACGGAAGTTGTTTCTATCCAGATCACGACGTGAACGTCGCGCTCACGAACATTGCTTTATATTATGGATAGATTATGAGAGCTTATTGTATTATATTGGTTAATAATTTTAGAGAGGCCGTCGTAGCGCTGCGAATGCGACAGGTTGTGGGTTCGATTTCCATTTGGGGGAATGAAGTTTTTAATCTTTTCATTTTCGTCGCTGTAGTACAAACACTGCGCTCCCCATTTTATAACTAATTAATTATTTTTTTAATTATCGTAATATAATACAGCCTTCCGCGATGAATGGACGGTTTAATATAAAATTATTTTTTCAATTCGAAGCAACACTTCGAAAATAAATTAAATAAGTATAGAACCCAATGCTGTTCCAATTTATACCTAAAGCAAGAACTACCTAGCTTTATAGGGTATAAATCACGCTGTAGATTAAATAAAATATACTCTCGTTTATTCGTAAGGCATATTTTACAACATACTCTTAGGTAGAGGCACTTAAAATAGAATTTTCATCGTAACTTTCATAGATTTTCATCTTTTTGTCAAACTACTCACATAGCAGTATTTTCAAGTAATATTTAACAGTGATACTATCTGAGTCGTTGTCTCGATGCTATTGTCTCTTGGAGGGCTTCCATGTCTTATGGTTATGGAACTGTCATAGTACACCAAAAATTGGTGAAATTTTTAGTAGACATTTATATAATACTCTGTTCCTTGTTTTCCCTAGTATTACTAAGCAAAATGTTTTCTTTTTTGGTTCTGTAGAAATTTTGAGAAATCCTCTATAAGTGCTCCTCTATATTCTCGAACCTACCTGCAGTATGGACGATGAATCGTGGTCGCCCTCAAGTTAAGTTTTCTGATTTTGCCTTCGAAAATAACCTAAAGTGACAAAAAGTAAAAATCAAATCAGCGCAGCTCCCTGCAGCTAATTTTAAGATGGCCACGACTAGTCGAGCGTACTAAACACGCCAAATTCCAACTTTAATAACCCTAATAATTTCGTGAGTCACTCAGTAACGATAGAATTTTATCATTACATATATACGAAAAAACTGTCTGTGATTTCAAAATGCCCATGTCTTCTCTATTTATAATTATTTTCACGTTACCAAAACACAAACCAACTATATTTTTTTGTAGTTTGTCTATCTTTCTTTTTCCTGTTGTCCGGGTCTTATTTCTTCGCTCTGGTGTTGAGGCAAAGCGCGTTTTTAAGTTCCGTCACTTAAGACGCAACGGAAGTGTTCTTATGGGAACGGAGTGTCTTAACACTAGGTTCCCCGTTTCCCTCTGCCTACCTTGCTATGTGCATTTTACAGTGTGAAAAAAAATTAGTTAGTTGTGAAATACCCGATTTAGGAAGTGAATTTGGAAAACCGATCACGTGCATACAAAATTGATTATATTGAGTTTCAATACAAGATTAGCAAATATTTAATATTTTTTATGAGATTTGCCTACAAAATTTATAGAGTAGACACATTTTATAGAGTAAATATTATATACTTTAGTTACAGGTACCAATTCTATTTTTATTTCGTATTGCGTGTTAAATGGCCGAACTCAACGCCGCACTTTGCCTTAATAACAGAGGGAAGAAACGAAAATGTTAATAAATAATAATTTATTTCCTCGAGTGGGAATCGAACCGACAACCGTCACGTTTACAGTCACACGCTACGGCGCTGCGTCACGACGGTCTCAAAACAAAATAGCATATTAAGATACTTAATATTTTCATTTTGTAAAGCTCCTATCTATATCGAAATACAATTTTTGTAAGTTCACTAGTTTGGGTGGTCGCCAGAACAGAGGTTTATGGAAAACTGATATAATATTTCAAATATTGTAATTTACTAAATTTAAGCCCATCATGACTTAGTTGACACGCTCTTGAGTAAATTTGATTGTTGTAAGCTCAAATTCTACGTAAGAGATATATAATAATAATATATAATTTGAGTTGTAACTATGAAATAAAACAGAATAAACTGAATTTGATTCATTTATAATAATGATATCATTAAATCTTTAAAGTTAAACGTAGCTTAGCTCATAATATAATAATATGATATCATCGAGCTGATCTGATAGTTAAGAATAAATTATATTATATAGATATTAGAATAAACAAAGATCAGCCGGCTATACAAAGTACGGTGTTGATTTCGGTCACTCCAACACCTATTAAACAAAACCTGTCTTTGCGCTTTGTTGTTTGTGTTAAAACTCTCCGTTCCCCACTTTCCTGCCAATTTTCGAGACTCAAAATTCAACTTCAACTATTATTAACATTTTTATAACTATTCAAAACTTAAAGAGGTTTTGAACCTGCACCTCTTGGAAACCGTCCGACCGCTCTGACCACACGATTTCAGAGAACTTATTATTATAGCTCAGTGGTGGTCATTTTCTAAAAAAGTTAACCTAATTAGATCGTATTATAGAAATGCTTGTACATATAGTACGAGCATATATGAATATAATAACAATTTAGAGTGAGGAAACAATGTATATAATTCACCCCCCCCTTCTTCCCCTACAGCGCGTCAGTGTCAGTGTGTAACCCGACATATACTGTATGCAAGTTACTATAAAAATGGCGCGCTAAGGCGGCTCGTAAAAGTAACTAAGCAGTTTAGAGGTTTTACGTGCGCTTGCATAACTATGTTTTACGGAATTAACTGTACTGGATGTGGTCCCCTGCTTGTAAACGCGAAGGTTTTGATTTTTTTTCCATGGAGATAGTATGAAATATTTTTACTTCCCTTTCTGCCTCTCAATACCGAGATTGGGTGGAGAGTGAACACTGCCTTAATATTAGATTTTCTTTGCCTATCCCGCTATATGGGGAATATTGAATCTTCCAAGGCGTGCGTGAAGTTTCCAAAATCAAACGTAGGGGATTTCAAACTCATGTCGGTTTGAGTGGAGATACCAACAACATAAATAATTTTGTAGTAAGCGTATAGTCATTTCGAGGTAGTTTGACAGGAACTTATGGCAATATAGGGGATATAGGATCTTAATGTTCAGTTTCCAAAAGACGCGTATTTGACCTCCGCTACATTTATATTTTTACAAGCTTTCTAAAGAAAGATAAACATTTTAAAAACGTTAAAAACATAAAAGTGTTTATTCAAAAAATTCAAAATTCAAATCCCATTAAGGAATGTAAATTAAACATAAATAAGCACTAAAAACATAAGACTTCCACTCCCCATACATCCGTGCAAACAGTATCGAATAAACAATCATTTAAATATCAGTGTTGACACGCGCAGATACAACGTCATGTTACCTTTACACTCCGCTTTTGTAAATGAGATTTTTATCATTTGTTATAAAAAAGTTTCTTTTTTAGATTCACGCTGTATCCCGCACTAGGCAGAGTGGCCAGAGGGAACCTGGGACCCTAGTTTTAAGACACTCGTTTGCCATTAATACATTTTCGCCGAATTCTGGGGGTATCGCAAGTTGAGTGAAGAAAATCAATGCAGCTTAGTTACCTGAGCGCGCAAATCAAAATATTGGATATTCCATTTTCTCGAGCGGGAATCAAACCCACAATAGTCGCGCGCGCAATGTAACCCTGCGCTTTGGCTTTGCCTCCATGTTCATATTATGAAAATAACTGATATTGTAATAAGACCAATAGGTAATATGAATCAATTGCAAATATAACAAACTCACATATGCACAAGCTTTATGAGAGATACAGCGTGAAGTTAGCTTTATTCATTATACACAAAAAAAGGATTTAAAGAATTCTAAAAAAATCCAGTACTAAGCCAGCTCTCCAGATACAGAGATGCCGCGCTGCACGTCTTCTTAACTCCGCGATAACTTTAAACTGTTGAAAGTTATATATTCTGGTCAACTTTAAGGAAAACTTATATTAAAAAAAACGTGTAAAAAAGTGAGGCCAGTTTATCCACTTTTTAGTAACGCAGGGGCTCAAACGTGTGCCTGTAAACGTGACGGGTCGTGGGTTTGATTCCACTCGATATTTAATATTTTCATTTCCTCGCTCTGGTAATGAGGCAAAGCGTGGCGTTGAGCTCCGCTTGCTGTGCTTTGCCTCGTTTCCAGAGCGAAAAAAATAAAATACTAAATATTTCTTTGCCTCGAGTGGGAATCGAACCCACGATCTGTCAAGCTTGTGGATGATGGACTTCAACAGGTAAAAGCTGGTTTAAATATAAAATACAAGATATCCCTTTAAGAAAGTATCAGAATAATACCGTCAGTCTAAACAAGAGTTGCATACAAAGTGGTTAATATGTATTGTATGTGTCATACATAGTGCATGTGTCATAAATATTGTGATTTTATACGTAAATATGATCGCGCTTTTCGTAAAAGTTCTTAAGTTTAGTAAAATGAATAGCCTGTTATAGAAGAGTTGTTGAATTCACAACTTGAAATTTTGTATGAGTTTTGAGGAAATGTTAGCTTTTAGAGTGTCGAAACGGTTAAAGGTTCAAACGAAATCCTATTGCTAAGGCTCCGCTGTCTGTCTATCTGTCCGTCCGTCTGTCATCAGACTATTTCTTATGACTAATAGAACTCAGGAGGCATTGCGTGTTGAGTGGCGAGGAATTGAAAAATAATTCATTTTCTCGAGTGGGAGTCGAACTTACAACATGTCGCGTCGCTCATTGTTACAATTTGACTACTTCAGCAGAGTAGTGTTAAAAAAAGAAAAATTAAAAGGAATATAATATGAATATCATAGTTTATTTTAAAGAAGTTTTAAAATAAATAGAATTAATAATACAAGCTAGATACTTTTCAAGTTTAATTACCTAAGTCCTACCGCCGACAAGTTTTCGAGTTTAGGCGTTTAATTAAGTTTCACTTAAACAAAACTTTGCTTAGCGAATGAGTTTTGTGCCATCTTAAATATGTATAGAGGCCATCGCGGCGCAGCGCTGCAAGTCGTGGGTTCGATCCACACTCGAGGGAATTACTATTTTCATTTCCTTCGCTCTGGCACCGAGGCAAAACTGTGTGAAAGTAGTACTAATAGAAAGTAAAGAAACTGTTGTGTATTAATGGGAACGTAAAGCAGGAAATTAAAATATGAAATATTTAGTTTTCTCTGATGATAATCGGACCCACATTCTGTCGCACCTGCAGGCATACTCTAGTTCCTGCGCCAAGACTGGCCTTATTTACAGATATACTAGGAACATAACATTTTCCATACACTTTTTTTAATATAACAAGTCCTCAAAGTGAAATACGCACCTAGAACCTTCACGCAAAAAGGTAACACGGCGTTTCACTGCACTACGAAGGCGTCTACATAATAAATATTAGTTCATTTCATTTGAACGTAAGCTGTGTTTAATTTAATATGCTTCTTTTATTCTCGCTCTAATATGACATCTGGACTTATTGTATTTTTGTGATAAGGTTGCAGTCAGAACAAACATTGTAAGATATTTTAGGAAGATGGTTTTTTAGTTTCACACTTTATTACCTTTCTTAATATTTTTTTCTATATTCTTAATAAATATTACAATTTTTAACGAAAAAAAAAACTGAGTTCAACCGGATCCCATAATTAGAATTTAACCAAACTCTCATCAGCATGATGTGTATCCCTTGAAGTGTATCCTTTTTCAATAAAAAAGAAGTATCGAAATCCTACATATTTTCCAGTTCTCGTTCTGGACAAAGTTCACATTGTTTTTAATGTAACCGGTAGCTGTCAATATAGTATATGCCATTAAAACCATATCCAACGAATATGTATTAAAATATTTTTCATCTTTCTATCTTTGATACTCACCTGCCTTATTAAGAGTATATTTTTTCAATCGATAAATAATATTATGTAATACAAATATTTAAAGGCTGCCGTGATTGACGTAGTGTAATGGCAAAGAGTTTGACTGTAAATGTATGTAGTTTGACTGTAATTCAATTTCCTCTGTCATTATTATTTCAATATTATCGATGCCCTGATTGAATATTGATTCCACACCCATATAAGCGAGTCTGTGACTGTTGCACTTTGCCATATTGCCTTCATCTTTTTAAAAAAGAGAAGAAAAGTGAGAAAAAAATCTCCATTCAAACTTCAACCTTAGAAAGAATAAAGGGTAACCATCAATCACCGTACAAAAAAGTGGCATCACACAGTAAATTCTGGGCATTAGGGCGACTTACGACGTCATGTCTGTACATCTGTCACGCCGTACCTCCGTACCACCGCACCTCTAATTCTGTTACCTCAAGAAAGATACGCAAATAAATTGCTCTTAAACGATTAAGCGATTTTGATTGTTTTTTACATGTGTTATTCGAGTTTATTTTTCTGCTTTATACTTTTTTTCGAATAGTAAAAACGCTGATACAGAAGGGAGTGTTTTAACACTCACTTCCACATGCACCGCACAATTTTGGAGATAATGTGTGTTGACTGTCGAGTTGCAGAATTAAAAGCATTGTCTAACAGAACTTAGAAATTAAAACAATTCAAATATCATCTTATATGTACACTGTTTTAGAGTCTGTAGTGAGTAATGAAAATATTAAGCGCGGCGTTAACTCCCACCATTGAACACGCAAAGGCTCGAGGATTCGGCGGAAAGTAGGGAACGAAAGGGTAAGGGGTAAGGGATTAAGGATTTTCGAGACTAGGTGTGGCGAAATTCAACGCTAAAAAATATTATTATATATATCGCGGATGTTATGTACAAAATAATCATAGAACACATGCATGACTTGGCTGGTGCATGACTTGGCTGGTGTTGTTTAAATAAAATTTACCGCATTTTGTAGTTACCTTTTGCCACAAAGACAATAGATTTTAATATTCACGAAGTCCTAGCTGCATTGTGTCTGAATTTATAGCGTATTCATATAATGTATGAAATATTATAATATTATGTTTTAGTAAGAATTCTTATACTTAGATGGGTTAGCTTCACGGTATATCCTGCATATAATAGGGTGAGCAGTGGGAACTTAGTGTCAAGACACTCCGTTCTCCACACACCGCCCATTTTTGGAGACTTTATTTGTCAAGTAGCGGAACACACCGTCGCACTTCGTCTTGTTAGCAGAGTAGGGTAAACATAAACAGTTCCCCAAACCGGAATCTATTCTACGACCCCTACTTACAGTTCTACAACTTTAAATCTTAGGCTCCACAAATCCTTTGTTCACCCATCCGTGACAATTCTCTAGATATTGGTTTACTACAAGTCAAATTCCTACTCGACGCCTCGCAGGGGCGGACTCTTTATATTAACGGTAGTGATGTGGGTTTATCGATAGTTTTTCAATTATGCTTTATATATATGTTAATAATAATAATATTGTTTCTCTTTCTTCATAGTACGTTGAGTCTTCACAGTAAGAAACATATTTTTTCGATGATATTTTTTAGAAACACCTAAACAAAAATATTCGGATTCGAACTCACGTCTCTTAGATACCGTCCAAGCGGTACGGCCACTACTCTGTTCTTATAGGTTTTTTAAAAAAGGATAGATCCTTCATGTACAATAACACTTTAGAAATATTAAAAACGATATTATTGTTTCAAGTGTTATTTGAGCCTGTTTTGAGTTTATTCGAGTATTTCTTTCTTATACATTATTTTTGTATGGTCAGCTCTAGATTTTCTTAAACCAGACTAAGGAGACTATTGCTGAAAAAGAGAGATATTGAGGCTGTGAGACAGAGATTACAGAGACATTAGGTATAAAAAATTACGCAAATATAACAGAAAAATATAGAAATTGTGATAATTTATATTAAAAAATTTAAACTATATAAAAAGATATTTAAAAATTCATCGACAGTTCACCCAGCCATCCTCAACCGATTGCTCGGCAAACCGCATTTTGTGGGAGTCGCTCAGCGTTTCCGAAATTAGATTTGCTCTGTGAACTGTAAGTCGGATTAATACCCGTTTTCTGGAGATTCTTGGCCTTAGCGCAACAGATATTCATTATAACCATGTGAAGTTATAGTTCTTTTTTATTATATTTCAACAATTTATTAGGCTTAGGTATTAGCTTAGATTAGATTCGCTATTGGAAGACTGAATTATTTTCATTTTGTTGCGCTGGTGATAAAACAAAGTTCAGCGTTGAGTTCCGCCAGATTTTTTATTGTGTGTGGGCACCGAACCTAGGACCTCAGTAAAGAATCTTGGAAATGTACCAAATAAGGTTCAAGAATGACAAAACTTACGTGATATATTAATACTAAAGTAATAAATATCCGTTTTTTAAATTATATGTAAATCTAGATTTATATTTATTAAAAAGTGATTCCGTATTGGGTGGCGGAACTTAACGCCGTACCGTCCTCTATCTTATCACCGAAGAAATACTATCATGCATATCAACAATTTACCTACGGCTTACGCATAGTTTGTTACCAAGAAATTAAGAACGTGATTCTTCCTTCCCTTCTTCTTCCTTTGACTTCTTTTATGGAACGACAAGGCTAACGAGCCTGCGGGTCTCTTAATGATAAGGGATCCCCGCCGTCAACAACACCGTGTAACACCTGAAGAGCTACTAAGACTCCGTTGTCTGTATGTCTTTCTGTCTACCACCAGGCTGTATCTTATGAACCGCCATAGTGAGACCGTTAAAATTTTCGCAAACTATGATTATCTTATATATTTCTATTGCTGAACCCATCGTGCATGAGTCCAACTCGTACTTTCCCGGTTTTTAATATTAATATAGAAGTAAAGATAATAGCAATCTTAGATAGGATTTGAACTTAAAACTATAATATTTAGTGCTACTAACAACTTTAGGCTTTAATCACCAAACATTTCAAACACGAAAGTAAATTACCATTTCAATTAGATTCCAGATTCTCTCTATATGGTCATTAATCTTAGTAACGTAGTATTAGGTCCTGTTATTACCTACTGTAGAAGTAAATTTAGTGTAAGTGCTTAAACCTCCAGCAGTCAATATTATATTGTGTTAATTAAATTAGTTAAATTGAGGCCAGGTCCAGTGAGGAACGGAAGTGTTTTAGTGGGAACGGGGAGTCTTAAAACTAGGTTCCCAAGTTCTCTCTGCCGGCTCTGTTATATGCGGGATAGAGCGTGAAGCTAAAAAAGTTAGTTAACTTGTCTTCATAGTATGTTTTTAGTAGGATTTCTGATATCATGTTGACACTACAACGACGTTCTCGCAAAAAGACAAAGAGGTCCTCTACTTAAAACATAATGCCTTTAAAATAAGGTCGAAAATTGGGAACGGAGTGACTAACCACTATATTCTCTGCTCTGCTTTGCAAGAAAAAGCGTGAAACAGCTTTTGGTTATTCAAATTTTTCCTATACAGTTAAGTTATGTGGTAACTACATTAATTTTACGGTCACGACTGATGTACGCACTGCGTTGGACTAACGAATGTGTTGAGTAGTTATTGTTAATAAAATATTTATACGCACATTTCACGGTTCGTGTTGTGCTAGTTAGCTTTGTTTTGTATATAGATATGTTCGTTTAGAAATTTGATCCTGTGAACGTGGACTCTTTCCAAGTGGTTCGGATTCGATTCCTTTTCGGTTATTTTTGTACGCTTCTATACGATAAGTATACCGATTTAAGTATATTTATGTTATAAATATAAAATCAGCCACACAGTCAATCAATACAATTCCTTTGACAAATTTTAACTAAAGTACTCATAATTAATACTTAAAATGAAATAAAAATAAACATTAGTTTTAATTACTTAATTTATAAGCTAAAATTAAACCTTTGTGGGTTAAGTTTACTTAACCTTACTCAATAAATAATAGTTTTATAAAAATGTATATCGTCTAAATTTAGTATTTATAAAAAACAAACAGACGTACATAGATACATTTATCTGTAATATTTTCAACACGAGCCATTCCACAGTTCCACAGTGCGTTCTCATTACTCTTTAGTAATAAACGGAGCTCTGCGTGGATGTTACATAATTTGTGTCCTTTGATATTCCCACTGAAATTGGGCCTTTAGATTATTTTAACCATTAATGTTGGAAATGAAGGAAAATCCCATCTGACCTCTAGTGTACAGTGGTAAGCTGGTGGAGGTAACACGTTCGAATGTAAATAAAAAAAGATATTATGTTTAACTAAGACTATTGCGGCGAAGTAGGCAGCGTCTGACTGTACATGTGTTGGTAGTGGGTTCGATCCCAACTCGGGGGGAATGGTTATATTAAAATTATTATCAATATTCTGCTTTGGTAGACAAACTGAGGCGTTGAGTTCATTCAGCCAACCCCTAAGATTTCGGAAGTTCCGCCCCTTTGTATGCGGGATACAGCGTGATGCTAAGTAAGTAATCAAGCAATATTATATTATTATTAATTGTTTATATAGGTATGTCCCAGGAAAAGAAAATAATAGCTGCTACCCTACATCCCCACCTTCCCTTTTTATTAGGTCCCTCCCTCACACCGTAATGAACGGAATTGTGTATATTAGAAATAATGTTTTATTTCACCTAAAATAATATAAAGCTGTCATTGTGATATATTTTATAGGCATTTTTTGTCTCAGAATTTATAAAATAGGATTTTTAAGATTCTTTACGTAAATTAGGGGGTGTTTCGCTTATTATTAGGTTCTTAATTATAAATACGTTTTATATTATAAATTATTAGTTTATACTTAGAACTGAATAAGGATTGTGCATGAATTATAACGCTAATCGCAGGCAGCGCTATCGAAACAATTTTTTTTTTATGGAAAAGACAAGGTAGTCGAGCGTATGGGTAACCTGATGGTAAGAGATCTCCGCCTCTCAGGACCCCGTGTAACACCAGAGCAGCTACACGTCAACATTCTTTACATAAAGGAATACAAAGATAAAATACACAGAAAAAAAGGAAAATCTAAAAGGAAACTGAAAGAAAATTAAAAAGCATTCGTTACTCAGTTATTACTCAAACGGTCTTAGATTACAGAGCAGTTCTAATCGTGGTTTGCCTATCAATTGGTTCTTATAAACCGTTACCTATAGAATTTCTTGTCATCAATGGATTTGTGGGATAAATAGGAATTATTTGACTATACACGACGGTTGTAGGTTCGATTTCAGTTCGAAAAATCATTAATACCTAATTATACCATTATATCATTAAAACATATCCGTTAAAAATGATGAAGAATTAGCTAGTTTCAGAAACTAATAGTATCAATCAAAATGCACTTTTTTGTCGATCGTCATGACACGATGGTTGAGGGTTCTGTTCCCACTAGGGGGAATAAAATATTCAATAAATTCATTTCCTTGCTCTGGTAACAACGCAAAGGCGGCGTTGATGGCCGTTACTCAACACGCAAAACCCAACGCAGCCCATAATTTTATGGATATTGGGAAATGGAAGTGTCTTAATGTGAACAGATATCTTAACATTCAATTTGAATTGAAGGTAAAAATACTTTGACAAATCACCTATCAACCTAATCAACATATTTTGGCCTTTTGGCAGACTTAACCAAAAATTTTAGAGCTAAACGGCTTCATGCTCTTGTCCACGCAACATGCGACATTCGAGACAACATGTTTTGAAAGGCGGAAGAGCGCCGAAAGTAAAGGTAATTTTTAAATTTAATTATATAAGTGTTAAAATTTAGATATCCTATTATCTCAAAGTATTTACAATAATATTTTAACTGGCTGAGAAAATTTAGTAAATCTTCATTATATTCTCCATTCATCTGAGAAAGGTACTGTACTGGAGATATATAGGAATCCCAATTCAACACGTAACTAGATATTGTGACCTATAGAGACAGGCAGACTTCAGCAAGGTTTTAACGGAGCTGTGTAAACTTAATTCTCGACGTCAAAGCAAAGAGTGCGGCGACTGACGAACTGTTTACGTTTGACGCATCTATAGCCAATGATGTACGGTCAGCAGAAAAAGGCAGTTTATATTGATATTTTATGTAAATTATTGACAGTGAGACAGCTCTGGCTGTAAACACGACGGTTGTGGGGTCGATATCAACTCGAAGGAATGAAAAGAAATTTTAGCGCGGCATTTACCATGCAACGCGTTAAAAATTGGGCAGAAAGCGGGAAATGGAGTGCCTTAAACCCCAGTAGTTTTCCTTTCCCTGTCTCGCAATTAGGGAAAAAGTGTGAAAGTCCTTACTATAGTTATTCTATCACTATTTTCTTCATATTTAGGAAAATCAGAAAAATCTAGTTATATATAGTTCTGCCAATACAGAATGCAATGCTGTCTTCTATTTACAATGAATGTAATTGATCTGAAACTGAAAAACTATAATCTGGTAATCTAGGTTTGAGGACTCAGTGAGGTCGTCTCAATGGCGCAGTGGCACAGCGTCTGACTGTAAACACAGTTTCGGATTTGATAGCCACTCGAGAGAATGAAGTAATTTTATTAACCATAATATTTTAAGGTTTTTTCTGCTACCCCTATATGGTTTCAACGATAAGGTATGGAGTGTAGTCACTATAAAGGCACGAGGCCTGTTTGACCCCTTGTTTAAAGTAACTCAATTTATCGGTGCCTACATATGTTCCTAATACAGGATAATGAATAGTTAAAAGTTGTGAGGGGAAATATGCATACAACATGAAATCAGATCAAAATTCAGATAGTGGGAAAGGAGTATCTTAAGGGGGTGTCTTAGGGGGTTCCCTCTGTCTACCCAGCTACTATGGCAAAAATAGTTACGCTACATAACGTTTACATAAGCGATAGGTACTTAGATTTATTCTAACCATTCTTTCCATACAATCCCTTTACCAATTTTATAATCTGAACAGATAACAAACACAGCGAATGGTATTGACCGACAGTAAATGAATGCATTTCGTATTCGACACGATTTCCATCAACAGTTCAACACGTTAGATTTTTATGTATATTTGTTCAAGTTTTATTTACCTCTGTATTTATATGAGATGCTGTAAACTGTGACAGTTTTAATGTATTTCTGGGTGACCTGTTTTTTAAAATAATAATTTTTTTATATTATATTATATTAATTGACAAAACTCGGCGTTGAGCTCCGCCCCTTAAGACGCAATGTCTCGAAAATTATACGGTGCGTGGGTGACGGAATGGCGTAACACTAGGTTCTTTCTGACAATCCTGCTAAATGCGGGATACAGTGTGAAGCTAAAATTAATAATCACTAACCCTGGCCATCAAAGCCACACATCACACAAATCGCATCACGTCACATCACGCTCACCCTCAAACGCAGCCTTTCCTTATTTATTTCTTAGCTGTTGGATCAAGAACAGAATGCAGAATGTATATTTCTATTAATTTATGTTTTCAAATGCATACTTTATTCCTCTTTGTTAATATTAGTATATAATAAATAATAATTATATCTTATGTCATTTATTACAACTATCACTAAAATATCTTTTATTAGAACGGAAATGAAACACGTTATCTAACAGTTTTGTATGAACCAGCAAGTCCGCTAATAAATCCAATGAATTAGTGTTCTTTTCATATTATGTTTCATGTAATATCTCTTGCTGAGCGAAAAATAGAAATGAGGCCAAAGTAGATCTTTTATTTATTTGGATATTCCATAATTTTGCAGAATTTTTCAAGCAGTAGTGGCACAGCGGTTCGATTCCTATTCGTAGGAGTTAATTATTTTAATTTCTCCGCCCTGATAATAAAGACAAAGTGCAGCTTTGAGTTCCGCCATTCAGTACACAATTTTCCGTAAGTAGGGATGAGAAAAAGAAAAGCGAGTGAGGCAGAAAATAAATTATTTTCACACTAAACCTGGTAATATGGCAGTAAAATTTTAATGGGACCTCCTTAGTTTCATATGCATTATTTTTCTCTAGTGATGTATTTCTATCCTGCTGTTTGCGGGATATAGAATGAAATAGTAAAAAACTTATAAAAAATCTTTTATCCATTTTAAGCACCGCCTACGCTTTAACAAAGCTTTTACATTCTAAAAATATTTATTAAAACGTGTATAGACTTACTTCGATTTTACCTCCATATGTACATATATTGTTTACTTTCAACTTACGTTAACAAATGAAATAACATTTCTTCACAAAATTTCAAGCTTGAATAATTTAGCGCAAAATAGCCAATGGTACCCTCGTCAACGGTCACCGGTCCCGCTATACTTAAGTACGGTGTATTCCACACGCGGCATAAGAAACATACATATTTACATAAATGAACTTAAAAATTAAAGGTAATTTGATAAAAGATATGATTGTTTTTTTTTAGAAGTTAAAGATTCAGTTCATGAGTGAATGAAAGATAGAGTTTTAAATATTTCATATAATTTGTTAGAATTTGATAAAAATTCTATATAATATCCAAATTTTAAAAAACAAATGACAGAGAAAACAACAGAAGAAGAAGAAGATATAACAGGGAGGTCTAGGAAGTACTCATGATGTAAATATGAAAAGTATATCTAATATAAGAGAGTGTAGCCGATTGGACATGCAAAGTGCAATGTTTGGTTGATGGTTTGATATTGATCTCTACTTGTTATTCTATTCTACCTTCACGGTAGCGGGGTAGTCAGAGAGAAGGGGGCGCTTTTCTTCTTATTGCTGTATAATAAAGAATCGTTTGTAAAGGGGAAAAGAAATGGTAAAAATCAGTAAAATTACAATTAGAGTATACTGCTATTAAAATGCCTCCGAGACTCTTGAAATTTAATATATTTAAAAGAAAAATTTAAAGGTCGAATGAGTAAAACACCAAAATTGAGTACAAGCCCGTGGTCGCAGATTCTTCCGAAATCCATTATATTACTTACTTTATTTCCTTCTAATGCCTTATAGTGTTTTATAAACAAAATAAATATACCTCTACGTTGAACACAATAATATCATTTGTACCATCGAGCTGCTCTAGACTGTTTGGAAATTACTAGTAAGCTATGTGAATTTAGGTTCAAATAATCTATAGCTTCGAGCACCATATACAGCACTTTTAGCACCTGATGTAGAAAAGCTGCTTTGCTTTTTTTTAGTTAAGTACGTTCAACGAGACAAAGATTCGACGTAGATATTCGTCATTTAACACGCCTTTAGATTTCGGCGTAACGACGTAGGGTAATAATTTATATATACATATACTGATGCGAAACCAATGTAGATATTTTCTGTGTATACACAAAATAAAATGTTGAAGTCCACCCATACATCATACAAACTGAAACTGCTAACTCATAGTGTTAGATGGAGTTGGAATTTAGCCGTGACTTCGATGTTTTAGGAAATTTTTATAATATATTATCGTATAGTTTAAACAGGACGTCTAAACGGACGTCTTATTATTAGTACTAGGCTTGTCCCACTGCTTGCCTCGCTATATACGGATACAGTGTGAAGCTATAGTAAAAAATGAAATTATTGAAAACATACGCAATGCCTTAATATTAACATTTTTGTTATTAACATAAATGTTATTCTTACTACAATTACGAAAGAAAAAAAACTATTGGCGATGTGATTTCTTTTATTTAAAAAAAAACATTACATTTCCAAAAAAAAAAACTATTACACGATTTTCTTCATTTTCTCTATAAAAAATTTACCTATAAAACATTAAAATTGGAAATAATCCTATATTACGTGTAGTAGGATAGTTTCGTAGCATCCGTACGTGGATCACTTTGCATAAGCGGCGTTATAGATCACGAACGCAATAAGGCTGTATAATCGGGATGTACGGAATCGAGAGGAAAAACAAATCACCACCTTTGTTTGTATTAGTGATTGGAAATGACGATAGTTTTAAAGAAATTTTGCAGCTTTACGCTATTTACAATAATTTCGGCGTTGAATTCCGCCACTCATCATTCAACAATAACAATGTTGTTTTAGTCGTAATAGTAGTGTCTTAATACTACATTAAAACCAATAATGCTCCTGCCTTATGCACGTATCTTGTTATATGACAAAAAAACGTGACTATTTTTTAATTACAAATCTTATTTAGATAAATAAATATTCAATGTTAATAAGTTTTTTTCATCTAGCCAATTATGCGGGAAAAAGCGTTAAATTCCATCAATTTCCTAAGACTTTCCCGTAGCTAGATGTAAAGTTATACGTTAAGCATAGTTAGGATGGATAATCCAACCCCCATCCCTAATCTCAGGTACACTGAAAACGCTGTGTCAGCGATGAGTAAATTGATGCTATTTATTATTTGCTGTAGTTTGGGCCTGGACCCCCCTCTCCCCTCTCTACAGGGACAGGTGTCAAGGCGAGCTTGTATAACAATTAGATTAGATATTTTCTAATGAAACTACTTTAGATATTTTTTTGTATTTACGTCTGTCTTTCTTATTATAATATAATTTTAAATACCTAGTGACGCACTATCTTTATCTTTGTGTATTTAGATTATATTTTTTAAGACACTTAACACAAGTTTTGCACACACACCTTGTTATGTATTATTTGTAGTAAAATATTTCAATTAAATTTAATTAAAAGGTATGCAAATGCATATCTATAAAGAATTTTGATATAAATTTTATATCAGTACTTCAGTGGTTCTATCTACTAAGGCTCGCTTATATCTACTATTGTCGTATTCAACAAGATAATTTGATTTTCATAGACAAGTATTCTGATTTCCCCATTCAAAACGCTCTCACGGCTGAGTCAGGCAAATACGACTACAAATGTCACCCAACATCCTATGTCTTTAATTAGGGCACAACAATATTCATAAAGAACCAGGTTGTGGGTTCTGTCACCACTCGAGGAAATTAACTATTTATGTAAATTTATATTTTCATTTTTTCAAAGCGCGGCGCTTAGTTCTGCCACTTAACACGCAATGCCTCCAGCTAGGTTCCCTCTGCCTTCCCTGCTATGTGGGATACAGCGTGAAGCTGATTTATTTATTTTTTACAAATATATATATCCCTTGATTCTATTAGCATGTCCCGCATGCACGTAGATTTAAAATGCATATTATATATTTTCGACGTAATAAAGTGCAATGGCGTGAAAAAAGCATGACTCATTGTCACGCTTTGCCTGAGCCGAGTGTGCAGGCGAGAGCGCGGGATAAATGATAGAGACTTAAGCGTTCGGCTATTCATGAAGACTTTTTTTTTTAGAATTAATCTGCACAATTTAAATAAAAAATATTTGAATTAACAAGTAAGCAAAAATAATTCATTCCTCCAAGTGGGAATCGAACCCACAATCGTCGCGTGTTTACTATTATACAAGATACACCTACAACTTCTCTAGTGTAACATGAAACAATTTGTTTCATCCTATTCCATACATCAGCTATAGGATGGAGAAATAACTGAACACTGTGTCGATATAAGCTCGTGTAGCTTAAGCTAATCCTTTAGAACTTTGTCTAACAACGTTTTGAACAAGAACTATAGAACTTCTAGCAATTCTGTAGATTTTGTTGAGTTACATCCGTGTATTTTTTTTTGTTTCATGCTGCATCCTGCACACAGCAGGGTAGGCAGGGGGAATTTAAGGACCTAATGTTAAGACACTCCGTTCCCATTAAGACACTTCATCTTGATCAAAAATTTAAATTCATGTAACTTTTTACGAATAACTATATCCGAAATCAACAACAAAATATCCAATATACACACGTTGGAATATAAATAACTTCATAAATACACATACTCGTACATAGATATATCAATATTATGATGAAATATTATATCAAATGAATAGAAAAGTATCAGAAATGTCACAGAAACTAAAACAATATCTTTATAATGTTATTTAACAGATCTCGATGGTATTTGTATTTATCATTCATTTTTAAGTCTTATTAATAACCTTCACGCTGTATCACGCATAAAGCAGGTTAGGGAAAGGTAGCAATGATTGGAGAAATTTCCCTAAACGAAAATCTAATGCACAACCTTACTTACTATCATTTAGGGTCATACGTTGTTCGCTTCGCTGCGGTCTCTAATTATGTCACAATTTTTCCAAATCGACAAATAAATGAGATTAAGATATTGATTAATTATTATCTAATTTGATCAATCAATTTTTTTTTACTTATACGCACATGGCAGGGTAGGCAGAGGGAACCTATTTTAAGACACTACTTTTCCATTAGGGAAAGTTCCCCACTTTTTGCCTCGTTACGAGCGCGATGAAATGCAAAAAATAACTCAAATCTACTACTACAAAAGGCCAATATAAACTTTTATAAACTTCAAAAAGGTTCAATAGGTTGAAGAGACAGATTAAGACAAATCTTTGATATCCTTTCTATTGTATTCTAAGTACCTACCTACGAGTATAGCCCGATATGAAATCTAATAAAATATACATCGATCTTCTCATGTTTAATGCGAGGAAAACGAATGGATTGTTAGCGTTATAAAACAGCAGCCGTCAGCGTCTTGTCAGCGAAAAAAACAATTTTAATCTTCATAATGTTGATTGCCTTTATAAGTAACGACATATCGTGACGTTTGATCTGATCGAATGATCCGATGGAAAGATTGTTTACTGCATAAATCCTAGCTATCATTACCGTTAAGTTCAGAAGAACTCGCTCTTTAAATTAATTTATTGAACACTTTACTTGGGTGGCAGAATCTAACGACCTCTTTGACGGCCATTTTATTACATTTTCACGTATCTTTTATTTTTTTCTTAGCTGCACGTTGTATCCCACATATAGCATGTTTTGTATTATCTGAATAAATAAACATATATTCTGCACTTCCACATCGCCACAACGGCACATTTTTAAAAGCTTTTTAAAATCTTAAACATATTAAAAATCTATTTTAAATTTTCAAACATGAAATATTAAACTCAAAAGTGACTTCACAGGACATAAATAAAGTAATATAAAAAATATACGGTATCGCAGCCTATAAAACTGATATCATTCCTCATTCACGACTGTCTTATAGCGTGATATACGTTGCGCTTATCCATATTGAATTGCCTGTTTTTTAGAAAGAAGCCTTTATACATACATACAAACGTACGTACATACATATGCTAGTTACTCAGCTTCAAAAGGATTAAAGAGGTAACAAAGTGTGAATGGCTGTGAATGTGAAAATAATTATTGCGAGTGCAAATTTTAATTCTAACTTATTAGACAATTTATGTAACCATATAAAATATAATTGAGTTTTCTACTAGTGTTAAAATATAAAGTCGGTCGAAAGGTTTTCGTGGTGCAGTGGCACAAGCGTGTTGGGATGTAAACGCGATGATTGTGGGTTCGATTTCCACTCGGGGGAAAAATTATTAATTAATAATATTTTCATTTCTTCGATCTGGTAACAAGGTAAAGCGCGGTGAAGAGTTCCGCCACACAACACACAGTGCCTTTAAAATTCGGCGCAGAGTGGAGAACGGAGTGTCTTAACACTGGGCTAGCGCTACTTGCTCTTTGCGGGATACAGCTGAAAATAAAATATAGTTGTTGAAATGCGAAAGTACTAACACTGATAAATAAGTAGTTACTATTCTGTGAAACGGCTTTACTTTGTTACATATATTCTGACAATGTTGAGGAAAGCGTAAAAAACAATAAAAATGAAATTTTTACCACTTTTTTATAAGGTCGACTTGTAAGTTAACTATGTAACAAAATCTAAAAACTAATAATTGAAGTCAGTCGTGGCGCAGGAGCCCAAGTTCGACCGTAAATGCAACAGGTTCCAGGTTCGATCCCACTGGAGGAAATGAAATATTTGATATTTTCATTTCCTCGCTCTGGTAACGAGACAAAGTGCGGCGTTGAGTTTCACGGCGTCAACTCCAGAATTCGGAATGAGAACAGAGTATCGTATGAGGGTTCCCAGGATACAGCGGGAAGCTAACCGTAACTACTATTAAAATAAAACCAAACTGATCCATCACTACGCTCTCTCGCTGTCCTCGTCCAAATAAGCTGTAGAAGCCAACTACAGTCTACAAACATAATAAAGCTACAACAACGGACGGACGATAAATGTTCTTTGAATTTAAAATGCTGGAAGACAAAACATGCTGTTAAGATAGCAAATGCTGAAATAAGATCAGATGAGACCAACTATTATTACAAGCTAGCGGGTCGCAAGAACAAAAACAAATTATATTAGGTATATATTTTTTGCTACAGGAAACCTGGTATATTAAGACACTCCTATTTTCAATCTCCGCTCAATTTTTGAGACATTGCGTGATGAGTAATAGTGCAACTTCAACCCTCGCTTTGCTTTGTTACTAAAGCGAAAGAAATGTAAATATTTGTAAGAGCGTTAACATTAAATTCTTCACTCCCTCGAGCGGGAATCGAACTCACTTACGTTGCGCTTACTATTTAGATAGATACGCCTAAACGATTTTCTTTAGTAACTTTTAACATTATAATATGTTACATTTTTAAAATTTTAACAATACACATAAGGGCCTTACTTTGAACAAGACTGTGTGAAGAAAATCGAATTTACAATGAGCAGTCGGCTAATGGTTAAAAAGCGATGTTTTCTCAGCAACAGCTTTCTTTATACGGTGATACATTCTTATTTCAACCCTGCCTTTTTCTTTATCAATTGAAATTTCGTTTAAAAATTTTAACGGAACAGGATTTGAGGCTGCTTTCTTTTAATAATAATTATAACCTACTTATCTTTGGTGCGTCTTCCTGGCACAGCGGTATAGCGTCTGACTGTAAATGTGACCATTATGGATTCGTTTACCATTGGAGGAAATTAATTATTTAATATTCTCATTCTCTTTGCACTGCTAACGGAAGGCTAAACAAGGCTTCGAGGCTTTGAGAATTCGGCTGTAAATATAAAAGTCTTAATGGGAACGGAATGTCTTAACACTAGGTACCCAGGCTCTCTCTGCCTACTCTGCTATGAAACTTCACGCTGTCCGTATTACACCCGTACGGCATCATCGTAGGTAACATTAGGGTCAATTATATTTAAATGCACAATAATAATAAAATATGTAAGTAGGTATTTATATATGTGTAATAAGCAATTATTTTTATTCATATCATTAAACGCATGTTAAGCTTTATAATGATGCAAATTACATAATCTTCAATTACCATTATTATTGTTTATACATTTAAAATAACATACTTTTTCACTACATGACGCTAACTAACTTCTCTCCTGTAACTTTCCTCGTGTGGATGGATGGATCAAATATCTTATTAAACATTAGCGGCCCCCGCAAGGCTTCGCCGGCTTGCACTCAATGAATATCAAATAGTTTTTAACGCTTCATGTTGTATCCCGCAAGAAGAAAGATAGGCTGAGGGAAACTGGGAATCGAACGTATAATCAAAAATTATAACGTGTTTTTGGTATCATGTAAATAAATACTTATTTTATAATAAGTACCTTCTTAAAACAGCACGGTATATAGATTCAACTATTCAATTTTTAGTAAATAGTCAGTCAAGCGTAAATGCTCGCTCGATGAGTCAGTCAATTGGAACATTATTTTGTATAAACAATATATATGCTTACAGATGATCGACGTAACTAAAATTCCTGGGTTTAATATTATGGGAACATAATTATGTATAGCATATGACAGAATGAGTAACCATAAATAGAAATCGTAGCGACTTGGACCTATTTTAAGTTACTCTAAATGTTAAATCTCCTCCTCTCCTTTCCATTCTATACAGCATTCCACTCTCTTAGTTACATACTAACATACACAAAGTCAAAACGAAAAATATTGTTTGTGCATATCTCCCACATCCCAATGTAATACTCACGTTAAACTGCTATAATGTATTCAGAATTAATGTAACGAGGGATTACTATAGGTTTGATTTCAACCCAAAAAGTCGAGGAGAGCCGTATAAATAAACATGAGGTGCGCTGGAAATTAAACGCTCTGTTAAACTAATTCAGAACTACAGTTTTAAACTGTAAAGTTGTTTGTTTGAGGTAATTCTGACAGTTAAATCTGCCGTTTTGGCAGTTAAAAGTTACTACTTTTTACGTAAAAAAAGTGTATTTTTTAACTACCCACGCTATGACTTTTGTTTTGTTTGTTCATTTATATTTTATTTTGGTTAGTTTGTAGTTTAGTGGATGTTGAGTTAGTTTGTTAGGTCGAGAATATCTATCTATTTTAATCTTTTTTTTTTAGATTCACGCTTCTAGTATGGCGGAAGCCCAACAACGTCGCGCTTTGTTCACCTGAATGGGGAATTGAGAATAATTTCAATGTAGGTCTTCCGAGTGTACATCGAACTCAAAACCAATGTTTTTATAGTTTCTGTCCTAATGCGCCACTATGGCTTCAAATTGTAAGAAGGATTGTGTTCCCCAATTTCCATCGAATTCTGGAGACATTGCATGTTGAGTATTGGAACTCAACGCCGTGCCTCGACACCAGAGCGCAGTAAGAATTAAAATATTTTTTTTTCATTTCCTCGAGTGGCTATCGAACCCTCAACCAATAGATTGTGCGTTTCTAATCACATGTTTGCGTGAAGAACAGTTTCTTAACACTAGTTTATCTGTGCCAAATGCGATTTACAGCATGACGCGGAAAGAAAAAGATAGCAGCGAGGTGAAAAAGGTTTCAGGAACGAAATATGAAATTTGAACTTGTGACGTCCACCGTAGTTTATTATTACGTTACGCTAACAACATTACTCAGTCACAGTACTTTTCCATACATTAAGATTATGCATATCACGTAAGGGATTGGCCAATATGTAAATATGTTCATTAGATCTATTCGTGACAGGGTTGCGTATGGACCGACGGACTAATTATATATATACATATTACACGCTATGATCTTATGTATGAAAAACCGGCCAAGTGGGAGTTAGACAAGTGCACGAAGGGTTCCATATCGTTATCCTTAAAAAACTAAAAAAATCATGTCTGCTGTATTGGGGCATCCTTATATATTTATATTAGTCGGTTTCTAGTATTCGTTGTTTCAACGGAGAAAGAAATACAATCATTTGTGAAAAAATCTATTGTTGAACTCTCACAGTTCATTAGATACAGTTTGGTGAGACAGACAGACAACGAAGTCTTAGTAATTGCTTGTAACTAAGAGTTGTGCGTTACACACAAGTATGTGCTGGCAAGCTACCGCAAGTACATTTTGTCATATTGAAACAATTAATGTCATGTAAGCACAGCCAGCCTGTCTCAATAAAAGAGCGGAGCGGAGTGGAGTGACTCGAGATTTCGACGGTGTCTGGAGAACGGAGTGTTTTAACACTAGGTTCCCACTGCCTACCCTGCTATATTTTCGATACAGCGTATTACAAAAAAAATAACATTACCGCAATGTCACAAGCCCTTCATTATTTTCTTATAACCTCAAAGTAATAAATGCGCATTTTGTATGCAAATATTTAATTTTTAGGTTCCATCTTAAAGACATTTGTCCAATCAAATCCGTGTTAGGACGAAACGCTATTTATTTTATGTAATATGCGGGATAAAATAAACCTTGGAGCTTGGCTTCATTGGATTACTTTTATTTTTAGACTTCCTACTTACATTATTTTATTATGTAATTAGTGATTTGATACACCCTTATTTATTTTAACCCTTTTGGCGTGATTACTATGTATGTCTATGTGTATCGTATCGTATCGTAGCTCCTTAACGGATAGAATAATTTCGATTGTGTAGTGTAGTAGTTCTTAGCCACGACTCAAGAAAATACCCTCAGGCCTTTTAAAATCGTCAGCTCTCTGAATAATTCAATATTTTTAGAATTATTTGTGTCAGAGGTTTTTAATATATATATATATTTATCCCTCTACGCTGTCGCCTACGCCTCTACAAACGTCCAATCGTTTCGCCGTACAGCCTTTTAAACTCTCCACCCTTTTTTTGGTTTAGAACCCATAATACTTAAAAACTGTGGATTGTACATACCAAAACTTGCCAAAAGTACTGCAAGCTTTGCCAATAATAAAATTGCTATCTTCAGCCAAATTTCATTCATTCCTTAATGTGTCACTTATATTTTTTTTCAAAAAACAGCCTCTTAAATGTCACTATATGAAAAGATTGGAATGAGTCAGAGCGAAACGAGGTCATGTTGGGCATTTAACAAATTGAATTATTTTTAAAGCTACAGTTTTACCTCTATATTTATACTAATATTATAAAAACGAAGAAGCGTCTAGCTGAACACGCTAATCTCAGGAAGTACTGGTTAGAAATTAAAAAGATTGCGTCGAATAGTCCAAATATCAAAAAATGATATAGGCATCACGTTAATTGTTTCGATATACATCTACTCATAGCAGGGTAGTCACAAAGAGCTTTAAGTTAAGAGACTTGTAGAGATGTGGAAATAAGCGTCGCAATTGGATTTGCCAGAGTAGAGAAATGAAAATAACAAAAATACCACCTCGATATATCCAACCAACAATCATGTCCCCCAATGTCAAACCCAATGTCTCAAGACGGTCAGACAGACGGACAGTGGGGAACTGAAGTGTCTGATTAGGGAACGGAGATTCTTAGCACTAAGTTTTCAGGTTCCCTCTACCTAGCTTGCTAAGTCCATACAGCGTGAAGGTAAAAATAATATCATCGCGTAAAATATCGGATTGTGTTGTTTAAAGTTACGATGATATTATGTATGTACCTATGGGGGATGAAATGTTTTAATAATTGGTTCCCTCTGCCTACCCTACTATATGCGGAACCTGACACAGCGTGAGCGTTTTTTTTTAACTTTACGCTCGAGAATGTGAATAAATTAGAATGGGAATCGAACTCACAACATATAGATTACAGTCGCATACTTGGTAAAATGTATGTACATTCATTTTTAAAGAAGAGTAAAGTCAGGACAGGGCAGCAGTATTTAAACAAATCTTTCAAATCATTTCAACAGTCTAGACGAACGAGCAAATATTTTATAAAAGTTTTGTAATTCCAATACACCTAATAGAATTTATTAGCAATTTTAATCGTAAAATTTATTTACCGATAAAATATATTGGAAAAATGTATTTATTAATAAAAAACTTAGTGTTATTCACTCTAAGGTTTTATTATTTTTATGGTATCTAAGGAATAGTTTCCAAGAACGGGTTTGAGTCCTGCTACAGTCAAATTTCCATATGTTTCCTAAAAATATTTTACCAACATATTCTTTCTTACCTATGATTGTTCTAAGCTGTCTTTTTGTAAGTAGCAAAACATTGTAAAAGTTTCCATATATTATATATATACAGCGATGCTAACAATATGAACAGCGTATATATCGACAAAATTTTCTTTTCAGGTGCAGATATTGTTTTTAAAATATATCATTTTAAATACAACTACTCAGCTAGTAATTAATAAAGCTACTAGTAATTAATAGAGCGGGTCACTACTCGCTAGTAATTAATAAATTGTATGTTTAACTTCACGACTCAATCTACGTATCTATACGCCACTACGTAGATTAAGTCGTCGTCAGGGTAAGCGTAGAAAGCCCAGTGTCAGGGCACTTCATTTTCCACTCTCTACCCGAATTTAGGTTGATTATTTTGCGGCCACTCAAACGCTATTTTGCAAATAAGTAAATGATTTTTGTGTTCCTTACATAATAGGGTAGGCAGGGAAACACTAGTGTTAAGATATACGTTACTCACACATAACATTAACAATCACGGTGCAAAAAAGTATACAAATAAAAGTTTAAAAAATCTTAAAAACTAGACCAGAAATGGAGGTGCCGGGATTTGAACCCAGGACTTTCAGCATGCGAAGCAGACACTCTACCACTGAGTTACACCCCCTGTTGAAGAAGCTGTTAAATATTGAGTACGTAAAATAATGTTAAATAATAATATAATTATTTAAATTGTAATGAGATTAATTAGAAGACTATATCTCTCATACTATATTCGAAAAACAGAGACACGTAGGTAAAAAATAAATAAATTTGTAATGCTATATTAGTCACAGGTTCACCAAGCGAGTGACTCTAAACGCGACAGGGGTTGGATTCGATGCCCACTCGAGGAAATCAAATATTTATAATCAAATATTATTTTTTATTTTCTTACTCTACCACTCAAATCTTATGCGTCCAGAATTTGGCGGAAAGTGGGATGTGGGAGTGTCTTAATACTAGAATCTCTACCTATCCTACTATGAGCAGGATAGAGCGTGGAGCTAAAAAAGACCTATACTATGAAGTTGGCAGTGCCTGGGACTTGCGACCACAGGTGTAGGCTTCAGGGCTCAATGAACTCAAACTCGCCTATACTGCTCGAGCCCAATATAGAAAGTTAGCCTAAAGGATATTTTTCAAACATGAGGTTAATGTTAGCCCTTTTGGCTAAAGACTACATCGGTGGGAAGAAAATAACGTTCTTTGTCCCTGAAAATGGTCTTGACAGAAGGACAGACACACAACAAAGTGATCATAATAAGAGTTCTGTTTTTATTATTGAGGTACGGAACCATAAAAAAATATACCAAACGAATTCCGAAATCTTACTTTCTTACTTTCTTTTTGATTACCCCACAAATTCATTCCAATCGAAATAGAACCCATACCCAACGCTACTAAGGTAGAAAAACACTATCTTAATACAAATATACACTTCTTTTATAAAAATCTTAACTAAAATATCTTTCCATATTTTATATCAAGGCTGAAAACTTTAAGCTTTGCAGCGGTTGCAAGTCTTCATTTTGTTCCCAAGAAATATTATTATAATGATGCGTTTTACAAAGAAAATATAATAATTATTGTTACATTTTATAATTTGTACAAATTACAGAAACATCTTATGTAATGACGTGATGTTTATAAAATATTATTTTACTTTCGAGGTCGTCGTACATATTATATTTTATTGTAAGCGCGACTGCTGTGGAAAGCAAAGAAAAATTAATCGCTAATTCTGAAGGCCCTAGAAGTAAGTTTATTTATGGTATGGACCGGGTGGTACCTTTTTTTTTCGTTCCCCATTTTATGAGCTTTATCCTTAACCTCGCATATGTAAACTGAAATTTTAGACATTGCCTGTTGAATGGCGGAATACATCGCTGCAGTTTATCGACTTAGACCCAATGCCAAGTTACTTATATATTTTACTGTATAAAAACAGTACAATTACCGTTAACGGACCAGCTTACTTAATAAAGGTGGGCAAAACAAAAACGTAAAATAAATAAAGTAAATGAAACGGGAGTATAAAATTAAAAATCGCTGGAAGACGACTCATTAACTTTGGACTCGGAATTAAACTGTTGCGGACTTAATGAATGGTTTTTAAGTTGGGCTGTAAGCTTGGAGGCAGAAAAATGGATGTGGTATTTAATAGATGGTCTTTTTCATGGTTCCGTACCTCAAAAGGAAAAAAACTAAGCCCTTATAATATCACTTTGTTGTCAGTATGCTAAGACCATTTGTCTTAAGATTGCGATGTGAAATCTGAAATTAATATGAAATATTCAAGTCTACGATTCCTTAGAACACCAAAACAATCAAGCTTCTAGGTCAACGTAATCAAAAGATAAGAGCAAAATGCGTATTTGCATATTTATGCATCCTATCTGCTGCATTTTATATGGAATTTCTTGCTTGCATAATCAATCAACCTATAGCTTACTCCTTGTGGACGGACTCGGACTGTTATAAAGTGTGAGTGCAACGCCCGCAAATTTAAGCTTGTCAACTTTTATAAGTTGCAATTGACCTACAATACTGACATTGTTACAGAACCCTCTGTGGGCATGTTCGACTCACATCTGACAAGTTTTTCTATAATATATTTTATGTTTTGAACTTTTATATTGTGTTTTAGATAAGAGCCAGAAGTGGGACGTAACGTGTTTGACTGACCAGATCAAGAGTTAATTAGTAAGTTGAGAAGTTGAGAAATTGTGTCAAGAATTCGGAAATAGAAGTGCTTTAACAGGGACAGAGTGTCTTAATACTAGGTTCTCAGATTCCCTCTGTCTACCCTGCCATAGGCAGGATACAGCGTACAGCTAAAATAAAAAAAAAGATATATAAACAAACCATCACGTCCATTCCTCCATGATCAAAGTGAAGCTCGTCAAGGGAATTTCTATAGTGGCGCCTACAATGGTTCCTGCGAAAAAAATCTCAACCGACAGTGTAGGTACGAATATCGGTTTGAATAATTCAACGAATTAACATATTTTCCTTTGGTTCCTATATAAACTATGCAAATTTTGTTACGTTGTTAAATATAATTTTATTTGTTTGTTTGTATTTTTTTTTGGTTTTCTCGCTACTGGTTTAAGTGTCACTTGTTTAATTTAATTTTTGTATAGTTCTATGTTGTTGTTGGACTTTTTCAAGACGTCGCTAGTTGAGTGGCGGAACTCAACGCCCAGTTGTGTGTTACCAGAGCGGGGAAACGATCATATTTATTTTCCCCCTAAGTGAGCATTGAACGTATAACAACTGCGACACGATAGTCTCTAAGTTTTGGAATTTTTTTTAAGCTTTATAACCTAAAAAGATCGCTATTCCAGTGGTTATTTACAAATTTAAAGGCACACAGTGAGTGACGTCACAATAGATTGATGACGTCATCAAGGCAGATGATGTCCACTTTGCTAAATTAAAAAAGTTAAAAAACAACTGAGTGCGCTAAATAGTCTCGGAATTTTCGTTTTTAATTTGGTTCCTTTTTCTCTTACTTATTAGGGTATTACTCATTTTTTTGTCAAATGAAGCCAAAGCCGTTAAGCCCGACTTTGGTCACTAGCTTGTGAAGTGACTAATTACTACAGTCTCCGTTTTCTGAGGTGTACTGTATCGTTTGATAAGTTCAGGCTGCTTGAGTAAAATATGTATAAATCATAAAATTCCTGTCGACGCCAGTCTTGGCGACTGTAAGCGCGACACGGGTTGGGTTCCTCAATTCCCAATGTTTGATCATTTCATTTCTCCGATCTGGTAACAAGGCAAACTGTGGCATCGCTATAATTCATTGATTGATTGGCGGAACTCAACGCCGCGCCTTACGTGGTGAAAGGAAGTAAGGAAATAAAAACAACTTATCTAATTTGTACAGTATTGATCAAATGATCGATAGTACTTCAACCATCCGTATCACCAGAATTAGCGTCTGCATAACATAATATTACGTTGGACTAAATCATTAGTTCCAAAGACACTTAACGCCAAAACCATAGTTAGTGGTGAGCGGTCGTTAGCGGGACCTGTGACGTCATTACACATTGATTGATGCTGCGCTCTTGTTGTATGGGGACTATGATGGCCTAATTTAATATTAGCTTTTATTTTTAGTCTCGCGCATAAAGCACATTTTTCAAGCATTGCAATCATTCTAAGGGTAAATTTACTTATTGTAATATTTCTTTCTATTTAGTTTAACTCTGTATCCCGCATAGTAGGGTAGGCAGAGGAAATCTACTGTTAAGACTTAATTTTTCAAGTATTGCGTGTTAAGTGGCGGAACTCAACGCTGCGGTTCGTAATTTTACCACAGCAAAGAAAAAATGAATTTTAAGCATAAAGTTAATAATATATTATATTAATGACCATGTTTTAAAATATGAGATACGCCTACAAATAAAGAAAAATGTTCAAGTATTAAAAAAAAATAATCCTACTTATATAAAAATTATGGTGACACAATTACATAGTAAAAACAACGAGAGTCAGGTCAGACGAGGCACCGACATCTTGACACCGAGGAAAGTGAAAAAATGTAACTATTGACTTTTTCTTGGGGAACTTTAGCAAGGATTCTGTAGTGCTTTTGTTGTTCTCAAAGTTATGATGCGGTTTCTTTTTTATTAAGTAGTAGCGTAGATAGAGAAAACTTAGTGTGCAGACACTGCGTTGTCCAAGCTCATTTTAAAAATATTGCATGTTTGGACTAGTATGTAGACTTCAACTTTTTATACAAAAACATTTAGCATTCCATGGATTCACCGTGTGGTAACCGAAGCATCGCATAGTGAGGGGCTCAAAGCATTACCTTTACTAAATGTAAATTTAAGGGGGTCCCTTGTTTCCTTGGGGGGGTTCTAGTTTTTACGCACCGCCCAATTTTAGAAACAATGCGTGTCACGTTGCGGAACTCAACACCGTTCAATGTCTTGTTACAAGAGCGGGGAAATTTTAAGTATTTATAACAAGTGAGAATCAAACCCACCACCGCGGTGCACCGCCACCGCCACGTTCTCCCCTTGCCTCCTACTAACATCTTCCAATTTGGGAAATCAATTTACTGATAGTCATAATAAAAATAAACTTAATTATAAGTTAATTGGATTTTTTAATCCTGCAATGACTATTCAAATCTATTGTATGTAACATACACACGTTATGTTTGTATGTATAATATATTAATTTAACCACCTTATTATAGTAGGGAGTAACAAGATGTCACGACGCCAGCTAAGTTATGATAATTGATCTACAAGTACTATTCCTGTTAATACAAATGGTTAAACAGCGAGGCGAGCTGTAGGGCTTACTGAAAGCGATGGTTGAGGGTCGATTCCCGCTTAGGAAAAAGGTTATGTTTCTATTGTAGGGATTTCTTAGGTTTTATTATACATAGTTCGCGTTTGTTTACTGAGAGAAAGTAATATCTCGAAGTTCTGGTATGACAAAAATAACTCAATTTTTGGTAAATAAATTATGGGAAATTCTAAGCTATATATTATATATAATCTATATATTTCTTATAAGAAAAAAGAAATAGAGAGTTAGCTTCACGCAGTCCCGTAAATAAGCAAGAAGATCCCTCTTCTACCCAGTGGAAAGACACTCCGTTCTCCAATTTTTGCCATATATTTGAGACGATTGGGAATCGAACTCACAACACATATAGATTTATACGGCGTCTCTACTATTTATATGTGTGTGTGTGTATAAGAAATGTCTTTTAAAAATGAGATAAATAAATTCTTTTACAAAGCGTTACAAGTGTAATTAAATGAGATCAGTCAAGTGCGATGTAATTTGTATGGAGATGAGTTTCGTTGAATGATTAAATTAAAAAAATTGGAATTGCACTTTTTATATAGAATTTTCCTGTTTATCTTTAGTAGATTCTATAGTTTGTGTTTTTTAGGTTACCTTACATAGCAGGATAGGCAGAGGGGACCAGTAAACTTAGTGTTAAGATACTTTATTGCCCCAAACATTGCGTGTTGGGTGGCGGAACTCAAGAGGAAAAGAAAAAAACTTATTTATCCGAGTGGGAAACGAGCCCACAACCGTCTTACGTCATACGCCGTGCCGCTACGATGGCCTACGACTGGTTTTAACATTAAATTCTTTCCGCCATACTGCTAAATGCATGATATAGCTGAAAAAGAGTATTCTGGGATTCTTCTTACCTTTAAATATTTTTTTCCTATACAAAATCCACAAAAAACTAAGCAACTTCCATTTAAAAGAATAGTATTCATATTACAAATATAACGACATGCACTCGTCGCGTCGCTGCGAAAGAATTCTTTTGGTATATTTTATATGTCGCTTTGTTAACTCGATATCTTTAAATTATATATTGCAAATGCCATCCTGTACCAATTTTTATTAAAATTTAAATGTTAAATTTACTAAGTTTTGAAGCAATCATTATCCAAAAGGTTTATAATATTAGTTTATTTATTGATATATACTTCAATGGTACATTACTTAACTGAGTACTATGAAATGTTGCAGAATTTCAATGTAGATCTTCGCATAAGGCTTAAATAAATTAATTTTAATTTTCTTGTTCTGATTAGATAAAAAGCGGCGTTAAGTTTCGCATTGAGATATTCAAAATTCAGTACGCACTATTTATTAGAACACATCTCTTTACATTAGATAGATATATTTTTGCCTTCGCTAAATACAAGTTTCTATTGACATTAAAAAGAGGATATAGTGATAAGTCACTGCTTTATATATACTCTCCCTAATTAATTAAACCTTAATAAGTGCTTATTTTAAATTTTGCCTAAGATCACGTTTAGGTATATCATAGTGGGTTATATCGTTACAGCTAACGGTTATGGCGCCTCTAAGCCATTCTATAAGATTCTATTATACGTACATACATATACATGATAGTTATGTTACAAATTAAATTATATTTATTAGATAAGGAAATTTTATACTAAATAGCAAAATATATTGTGTGTTGAGTTGCGGAACTCACCGCTGCGATTTGTTTTGTTACCAGAGCTAAGAAATTAAAACAGTACACTCTCCCAGTTCCACGATGTGTTAGTAGTGAAATGTTTTTTATAAAGACATTTTAATTTATATATATAGTTGGATTTAAAATGAAAAGCATAAAGAAATAGAGGAAAAATATATTATAGTAATTAGTTTCACATAAATTCGATCGATTCGATCGATTCCCACTCATATTTTTTTTCATTTGCTCGTACTAATTACGGCAAGCACGGCGTTGAGATCCACTACTCAATAGGTAATGTTTTGAAAATATAGAAGAAAGTGAGAACGGCATGTTTCCTTTTACTTCCCCTGCAATGAAGATACAGTGTGAAATAAAAAAACATAGTAAAATTATCTAAAACTATGTTACTAGGTCAATCACCCGCCGTATAGGCTCGTTACATATAACGGTTATGCTTATAACATGCTATATAACCGCAGCTTGTTAATTATAATTAAATACTAAGTGAATTTAATTATAAGTAAAGTTAAAGTTGTAATTATGTTCAAAAGTTGAGGTTAGTCGTGCCCCAAGGGCAAAATCATGTTACTGGAAACGAATTGAAGAAATGGAATTTTCAGACCTCTGGTCTAATATGCTATACTGAATAGGAAATCTTAGGAGTCACAATTAGATATAGCAATGCTTATATCCAGTTACTTACGTTATACTATGACACAAAAAGGTGTTACAGATTTTTTTACGGCTTATTTCCAACCTAACCTAGCATATAGCGGGTTCAGAAAGGGAATTTATTGTAAAGTACTCTGTTCCCACGCACCGTCCGGCTTCTCAAGACATTAAGAAAATAACTTAAACGTTGAGTGGGAATTGAACCCACCTCGTCGCGTTTCCCATAAAACGCTGTGCTACGAAGACTTCTATTATTGTAATATAAAGTGTAAGATGTATTATATGAAAGTTGAGCTTGCAAAGTTCAATGCTTATAAATTAGAGTACCGTGTGATGATAATGTAGTCTAAGATATAATATCTGTATTTGGCGGGAAGCCATGAGCTTTACTTGTTAAGCTTTAAGCGCAGTTGTGTAACGACTCTATAAGTGTTACATAACTTTAGAGAGCGGAGTTGAGTTCCGCCAACACGCAATGCAATATTTATAAAGGTAATTTGAGCAGAAAAAAATAATAGTCCTTTTTGTGAAAAAGACAAGGCATATGAGCGTACGGGTCACCTCAACGTAAGGTATCACCGCCAGAAAAACACCAGAGAAGCTAAAGGTGCATTTCTGGCCTTTAAGGTGGAGATAGAATCGTTTTTAGAAGGTACCCTGATCGTATTGACCTGGAAACACTGGCGCAGGTACGTGATTACACAGTTACCTGGCGCGTGAAAGGAAGATTAAATATTAGGCATAGAAAATCCCAATTTCCTACATTAATAATATTATAGTGTCTCAAGAGTTAGGTGAAAGATGGCGAGAAAATGCGTGGGAAACGAAAGAGTTCCTAGGTTCCACAAAAGACACATTTTGAGCGGTAATAGAAGTTGTAACTGTTATACTCCCTTCAAGACCCTACAAAAGTGTCAGCAAATAAATCTGAAACAAAAGGATAAATTTCAATATCGTACCGAGTATATATTTTTCAGTTTTCACTTTAAACTCGAGTCACATGTTTTCTATTCTATACTAGGGTTGATATTGCTTTCTTAGTACTACATATGCTTTTTTTTGAAGTAAAAATAGTAATATAGTTTGCACGGACTTTAAGACGTTAAATGGAAAAAATGGGTTTATGATGGTAAATCCCGTATTCCCCATTTTTTTAAAATTTTCAGAAATACTCTTTTACTCCTACCATATCCGCTCAATAGAGGTTTTCGTACAAATTTCGGCGTACAATATTGTAGGTTAACGGGAAGGGCAACTTATAAAAGTTGACAAACTAAAGTTTACAGGCGTTTGCACTCATTTTGATAAGAAATTAACGAAAATATTAATAACTACAATAGACCTAAATATATGATAAGACCTAAATATTTTCTTGATATCTCCACAGGTCTTGGCAAACGGACAGATGAATAACAAAGTCCTCCAGACAGACGGAAGGATCCTATAAGGCCACCATTTTTTTACTTTGAGGTACGGTACCCTAGAACCGAATGAAAATTGATATAAACATAGTAAAAGTTATTCATTAGATGCTAGTACTGTTTTAATTAGATTTTCTTGTTAGATCCTTTAAGAGCCTACAAAAGAAAATGTATTATGTATAAAAGCTTCACGTTCATTCCGCGTATCAGATTAACGTTAAGACATTCCATTCCCTAATTTCTGGCCAATTTTCGAGATATTCTGTGTTGAGAGGCGCATATTAACTCAGTACTTTGTCTTTATATCTGTATTAAAAACCAACAACATAATAACATATTTTAAATGATTCTAATAACATAATATACTCGTACATACGTCTGTAAGTATTTCAAATATTTTATTTTTAATATGATATACTGAAATTAGAACCTAAAGCGGTGCAAGCTGATAATCAACTTTCATTTTTGAAAATATTTAACTTTCTGTTTATACGTGAAGATTGTGTATTAATATCCACATTACTTATGTACATAATATTTATCGATATGCTAATATTATAAAGCTAAAGATTGTTTGGTTTAATTTTTGTGCTGTGTGATAGTTTGCGCTAATCTCAGGAAACACTAGTTGAATTGAGTTTTTCTATCCTGAATAGTCCGTTTATAGAGGAATGCGTAATCGTGCGACTGTAGTGGGTTCGAGTCTCACTCGGGGGAATGGCATATTTAATATTTTCATTAACTCGTTCCGATTATAAATACAGATAACGATATTCAGTTGTGTCTTTTAATACTGAATGTCTTTAAAATAGATAAACTGTCTTTAAAAATCAAAAAAACTTACAGACAACTTCCGCCTTATTATATTATTATTATAGATTTTTTTAAAACAGAAAAAAATAAGTTGCCCTTTCACTTAAACAATTTAATAAATAAACACAATATTAGTATTGTTTGAACAACAATTAATTGTTAACTACTTGTTTCAGTTGTTTCAATTCATATATTTCTATGGAACATACCATTTCACTGCATTGTCTAAGCTTAACATTTTAATAATTAATTAAAATTATTTTATTTATTGCTATTTTATTTGAATAGTGATATGAAAATATTATATAATGGGAATAAATAATTTTCTTTTCTCCGCTTTAGTAATAAAACTACGAGTGATAATTTCTCGAATGGGAAATGAAATTCCGCATATAGCAGATACATTCAGGGAACCTACTTATTAGGACACCTCCGTTCCCCACTTTCAGTCGAATTCTGGAGGTATTGTGTGTTGAGTTGCTAAGCTCAACGCCGTGCTTTGATCATAAGACTGTGTCACTAAATATTCCACCTGTAATACGGTATTAAATTAAAAAAGTGACAACCTTATATCAGTACGTGTTCAATACAACGACGTAGAAGCAAACGTCTGAAAGGAGCAAAATAAAACACTTATACATTTTATTTACAACTAGATATGGAAACCTATGTTATATGGGATATCGATTATGTTTTTATGAGGCACGCTTGTGCCTATAATGTATAATAATCCTGTATATTTTTTTGTCTTTTTAAACAATGGCCATAATTAGTATTAGGTAAATAATTGTTCATAATTTAACAAGAAAATAATTAAAATAATGAATACAGGTAGACCTAACCTACGTATTTTGTGAAAAATAATAAAATTAAATTGCAGGGGTCAAAGGGTCTCTGACGAGAGCTTCACTCCACGAGCTCACTTTTCATAATAGCTGGAACATTCTGCAGTGCGTATTACAGGGGAAACCGTAGAGACGAATTCTTGTAAAATTTTATATTTTCTAAATAATAATAAAGAGCAGGAGCGATTTTATACTCTATTTACTTTTAACCATTGCATACAATACACTTTTTTTCACCTTCACGCTTTTCTCTCGCATACAGCAAAGTCAGCAGAGAGAACTCAATGTTGATGTACTCCGTTTTAATGCAATGTTTGTTTAAAGTTAACTTAACACCGTACTTTAACTTACTAGAGCGGGAAAAAATAGAAAATTTGTCCTATTTATAGACGTATTTTCTTTCTCGCCTTAATTGAATTGATGTCATTAATGACGCATTGGTACAACGACTGTCTATCAACCATTGTGGATTCGATTTCCACTCTGGCAATTAATTATTTTTAGTTCCTCGCTCTGGTAACGAATAACTAAATAAAGCGCGGCGTTGATCACAGCTATTCTATACACGATGTCTTATAGCCAGATTAAAATTACGTTTTTTAAATATAAACATGCTTTGGAAATTTCGGCTCACAGCCGCCGTAATAAAGGTAGGCGTCACAACTATTTAATAATCTATATATATAAAAGGACTTGTCCTCACTGACTGAGGTAAGACGCACGCACAGTCGTTACCGCTGTGCGTAGAAACGTGACATTTGGTCAGACGTTTACTTTCGTAACTTGGACATCCACTAAGAAGGGATTTTGAAAAATGTTAACCCTAAAGGGGTGAAATAGGAGTTGAAAGTTTGTATGGAAAAAAAATTATATCGGCATCGATTTTCATAAAATTTTTAATGTAGATTTTTAAAAGTATTTAATTGAACACGTGTTTCATCGTTTTCTAGAATTCTCTCCCTAAGGGTGCATATAATGGGTAGAAAGTTTGTATAGAATTTCTTTAAATCGGCACCAATTTTTATAAAATTTGAAATTCAGACTCTTAAAAGTATTTAATTGAACATATGTTTCATGGTTTTCTAGAATTCACCCCCTAAGGGTGCAAATAAGGGGTTGAAAGTTTGTATGGAAAAATCTTTTCTGTATACAAACTGGATCTAATCTGGATTATTATAAAATTAGAAATTTAGACTCTTAAAAACATTTCATTGAACGCATGTTTTATGGTTTATTAGAATTCACCCCCAAAATACGCAAGCGAAGCTGCGCGCGTCCGCTAGTCTCCAATAAATCTTATAGTTAATTAAAAAAAGTTTACAACTTCTAATACTCCATACACTTCGTTATTTCATCTCTGCTCCAAATGATAACAGGCTAATATGACGCTAGGTCATTACTCTAGCGGGTCGAATAGATTAGTTCTAGTTATTATATAGTGTTGTATCACTTAGTGTAACTACTTCAATTTTTTTTTGCTTCATGATATTTTGCAGAGAGCAGGGTAGGCAAAGCACACTGAGTTCTGAAACACTCCGTTACCCAAACTAAATATGTTGAATATTATGAGAGGTTTCAGTACTAGTAATATTATGAGAGGCTTAGTGGTTAGACTTGAACCCATTGGGACACGAACACGCGCCTCTTGGAATCCAAACGCTCTAATCGACTAGGGATCTAAGATGATCATATAAACCATCAGTAGAGGTACACGGCTTCTATGCAAGTGGTTTCTTCACTATATTACTCTAAATTGTTTACTCCAACCAAAAATCAAATCTGTGAACTATATACTTACTTATAAAGTCAAACACCACACCGCCAGTAGGACACTTCAACAATAGAAAATACAAAAGTCAAAACGTTCAAATGTATCATCTCCCATATAATTCACACAGCGTGGTATTATTTATTACGCACTACTGTTCTATATTCCAGTAATTTATTGTTCGCGTAAAGATTTTTAGAGGAATATCAAATTTTAAAGTTTTGTTTGCAAAATGGAAGCCGTCGTGATGTACGAATGTAGAAGCGACGATTATGGGTTCGATTCCTGGGCACAGCGCCTGACGGGACAGCTGTAGAATGGATTCCCATTCTGGGGAAGAAAATATTTTCGTACCTCACTCTGGTAAAAGGGCTCTGTAAAGATATCGCGGTATTAAGTTTCGCCACTCAACACACAATGCCTCCAAAAATTGGCGGAAAATGGAGAATGGAGTGTTTGTTGCTTTACGTTATCTCTGCCTCTGCTCTGCTTTACGTTATTGTCTTCCACCACTCAACACGTTATGTCTCAGTGCGAAACACACAATGCTTCCAGAATTCAGCGGAAAGTGCGAAACGGAGTGACTTAACACTAGGTTCTTTCTGTCTTCTGTCTCTAATCTGATAATTGTAGCGAAAATACCCATGGAATACTGGGTGAAGCTAAAATAAAAAAAAATCAGAAATCAAAACGCCCAGCGCTCCCCTTTATTCCAGTGCAGTAGGAAGTAAAACATCACTACACATGTTACAGCGACGTATAAATCACAGATCTCTGATTTACGGCGCGATGTACGGAACTCGTATTTATTTATAATTCATTGTTCTGCCGTTAGGTGTTTTAGCTTTAAAATTATTTGTTAAATTATATATGTTTGTTTAACGTGGAGGTGCCAGGCTGTGGGTTCGATTCCCATTCGAGGAAATGAAATATTTTCATTTCTTCGCTCTGGCAACGAAGCAAAATACGTTGAGTTCCTCCATTCAACACGCAAAGAAAAATCAATTTGATTTTGTTTGTTTGTAGGTATATGATCTACATATAACTTACGTAAAAGATTAATGATGACACCATCAGTGGGCCTGAATATGAATGTAAACGTGATGTTTGTGGGTTCGATGTCCACATGGAGTATTAGAGCATTTAATTCATTTACTTTCATAATATCCATACTCTCTGAAATTAGGCGACGCGTGTGGCATGGAGTGTCTTCACACTAGCTCCCCTGCTATGCGGAAAGCTTTTTCAGAACTTAGTTATGCCTTTAATTATTTACCTATATGTAAAAATATATAGAGACTAGCAACCGCCAGCGGCTACGCCCGCTTGAACTACACAATTATTTATTCAATATACTGAATTACTTTGTTCTAACATTTCATGTTTGCCGCGCACTTAGTGATTTCTAATATAAACATTTCAATAACTTTGGTACCATATTAGCGTAATTGTTATAAGAATTTTTAATGGTTTAAAAGAATGCAGAACCGATCTTAAATAGTAGGTAATGTACCTACATAAGTTATAAGTATTTTTTTTGTAAATACATATATTAACGATTTTTAGGCTCTTATCACTTTTATGTAATTTTTTGTTATAGAGCATTATTAATTTAAACAAAAAAATGTTATTCTCATATACTCCCAGTATCAACATGCTGGGCTTTAACGTTGCGAGTAACTATCAGTTAGTATCGCGATCATACGGAAAGCAAGAGCAAGTTGGTATCAAAGACACTGGGAGTCAGCGGCAGAGCGAGACATTACTTTACGTCAAAACACTGATTGGTAATGTAAAGATCCCAAGATCGGCCTCATATGAAGTACTGTTCTCATCTCGAGGCACGCGCCCAGTATCATTTGGAACCATATGCTTGCATACAACTTAGAGCCATTTGAATCGGTGAGGATCCAATATTCTGTAAAAGGTTTGACACTTTGATTTTGCCAGCGTCCATCATACCAGTAATTTTTGCATGATACGCGATCGGAGACAAAAAATCTACTAAGTAGTTTTAAGCCTGTATCATCCATATATTAATGGACCTAATTCTTAAGTTTTTATATATTTATAATCAACTTCATGCTGTATCCAGCGCACAGTGGGGTGGGCAGAAGGAATCTAGAGCTAAGATACTCCGTTCCACATTTTCCGCTGATTTCTGGAGGCATTGTGTATTAAGTGGTGGAACTCAACGTCACGCCTTGCCTCGACACCAGAGCGAAGAAATGAAAATATAAATTTAAATAAATATTTCATTTCCTCAAGTAGACATACAACCAGTCGCATTTACTGTAACACTTTTGTGCTTCTGCACCATGACTGGCTTCTTTATCTTCCTTTTTTCAGCTTCACGCTGTATCCCGCACGGAGTATAGGCAAAGGGAACCTAGCGTTGAGACACTCCTTTCCGCACTTTCCACAAAATTTTTCGAGGCATTGCGTATTGGGTAGCCAAACTTCACGCCTGGCTTTTGAATTGCTGCTAGAGCGAAGTAATAAAAATATTAATGTGCAATAATGCATTACCTCGAATGGAAATCGAACCCACACCCTTGTGCCCCTGCACCACGAAGGTATATATTTTTCATATGCAGATTTCGCTTTTATATCCTTTAATTATGTCTAGAATATGAAATACATTATATAGTTCATAGAAAAAAACGAAAAACTCACCCTTAGGGGTCGAATTTCGAAAAAAAATCTTGTTTCAAAATCCATGTCTCAATCACATTTAGGGTAGCACGTAGACACTAAAATAATTCGTATGCAAAATTTGAGACTTTTGACCAGCACTTGTAATTACGAATATACAATATCAACCCCAAAACTACATGCTTAGGTATCAAATTTAGCAAAATCTCTTCTCTTCTTAGTTAACAACTACGTCTTATAAGTAACGCTCATGCAAAATTTGAGACTCCTAGCACTTATAGTAACAAAGTTTCATACAAACTATCAACCTTAAAAACAACTCCTTAGGAGTCCAATATTGCAAAATCCCGTCTTAGCGAGCATCTACGTCCTATAAATAACGCCTATGCAAAATCTGAGATTCCTAGCACATGTAGTTTCTGAGATTTCTCGATGAGTGAGTGAGTGACCTTTCGATTTCATATATATAGACAAGGAAATAAAAGCAACAGAACTACAAAAAAATCATAATTTTTACCCTAAAACACCCAAAAAATAAGCGGATATCGCGAACAAAAGTTCTCTTCTTAATTATAAAGGCAAATGATAGCAATATCGTACAAAGTGCCGCCTGGAACGGCCGGTTATTAAAAATGGATGGTCGCGTTTTATAATTTTATGTGACGCTAATGTGATTTAGAATGTCATTAGCTGTGTGAACTTCATTTATAGGTTTATTGTGTTTGGAGAATTTGCTTCTTCGCTTACTTTTTTGTACAAAAAAGGCCGTTAAAAGAAAGTAATATTTTCTGTTGCAATTTTTACCCCAAATAGGCTAATCTAGTTAATAGTGTAAATGTCTCTAAGTTAGATGTAAATTGGAGAACGGAGTAACCTGATATTAGGTGCCCACTGTCTTGTTTTACGTGACAAATATTTGATTGAAAGTATATATTGTTAGGATGAGAATAAAAACTCCATATTCTAAGCACTAGTCTTAGTACTAAGTAAGTTCATACAGTTGGTGGAGATTAATATTAAAGATTAAATGCTATAGGTACAAACTTGAACCAAAATTATATTAAAAATACATTAAAAAAGTTAAAAATCAATCTCATTCCCTTTTTCCGTACAATTTTGCATCAACAATAGATATTTAAAGGCAAATCGCTAAAGGTTTGATTGAAATGTGTTTTTTTTCCGCAATCCCTTCACTTCCGCTTTATCCCAAGCGGCCATATCGTAATGAAAGGCGAGACATTTACTTTCATATCAAAATAAATGTACCAAACGATTTTGTTTCAATAACTTGTTTTGATTTTGTTATAGAGTGATATATTTCATTGCTTTTTGTAGATTTAGAGAGTTTAAAGTAGCTTTTTATTTTAAAACTTAATTGCAAAAAAAAAATTGGTTTCACGCTTTTTGTGTCCTGAAACATATTTTTTCGAGGTTTTTTATTTAAGAGAAACAAGGCAAGCGAGCGTTCCGGTCACTTGATGGAAAGTGTTAATAATCGCAGCCGCCCAAAATCCCGTCAAATACCAGAGGAGCTACAGGTGCGTTGCCGGCCTTTAAGGGTCGTTTTTTGAAAGTCGTATCGACCCGGAAACACTGCCGCTGGTACGTAGGAGGCAGCAAGATCATACAAAACCACATAGTATTGTGCGGATAATGGACACGGAGTGTCTTTACACTAGGCCCTCAGATTCCCTCTGAATGCCTTGCTATGTGTAGGATACAGCGTGAAGCTTAATGAAAATCGAATCCAAAACTATGATATCCCAAGTCTAGTATCTTCTCAAATGTAGGTATATTATTGAGTAAATTTCAGAAAAAAAAAGCATACAAGAGAAACGTAGTATCCATCTTCTTATATAAACAAGGCGTGTTGACGCATGTATCCCTTGACATATTGAGTGGCGGGCACAACGCCGCGTTACCACTAATCCATACTCCCGGGTAGGAATCGAACCCACAACCATCATAACTACGCCAAGTTTACTATAACCTTATATTCTTAAATATATATCTATTATATGAATTTCAATAAGATATAAAAAATTGGCATACAAAAGAAACACAGTATCCATCTTCTCATATGAACAAAGCGCGTCGACGTATATATACGTCCCCTCGGCGTCGTTACCGAAATTGTAGCGATACGGACACCCGGCGGGGCTGTTCCGATTATAATACTGGAACTAACAGCTGTATTCTTGTTAATTTACTTATTTGCCTTTTCGGATACGTTTAAAAATATTATTTAGAACTGTGGCAAAACACTATAGAGAATACCTGTAAAACATAAGTGTAACTGCCTTAACATTAGGTTCCTTATGCCTAGCCTGCTATAGGTGAGACGTACAGCAGGAAGCTAAAAAATATTATATTCAAAACTATATACATTTCTTTTATTTGAAACGATTTTTAGATTCATAAAAAGTAAAAGTTTAGGTTAGTTATTAGTTATTTCCATTAGACCACGAGGACTAGTAATACTCGATACTAATACTAGCGCTAATACGTCCCCGCCAGTACGCCACAGTACGCCCGCCAGTACGCTACAGTACGCCTGTCCACTGACATCAACCTCTTCGAAGATCAACCGAGGTCTTCCTCTACTACCACGAGGGCGAAGCGAATCTATACTTATAATAAATATTACATATAATTTTATATTCAATATATAAAACTTTAAACCTAATTTTACGGTATCCTGCGGAGTATACTACTATATACTTAATTAATAATAAAAATGTCAAAATACACAGAAGCCATTAAAGAAATCCGGTCCCAGGTCTGTCATAAAACGTAGACGAGATGACATCCGCGCCAGATTAACAAAGTAATGGCTGTGAAAATCACGAAATAATTTATTCATTTAGATAAGTGTTGCTCTATTCTATGTCTACAGCCTTAGTGGGTTGGTTGATGTTATATTTTACCTACATTAGGCAGAGAGAACTTGGGAACCTAGTGTTAAGACACTCCATTCCCCACTTTCCACCAAAATTCTGGAAGCACTGCGTGTGTGTTGAGTGGCAGAACTGAATAACGTGCTTGACCTCGTTACCAGAGCGAAAAAATGAAAATAATTCATCACCTCGAATGGGAATCGAACCCATAACAGTTACTTTTACAACCACGACGACCGGGAGGTCGTCCACTCCACTCTGTACGCAAATCACTTAAGTCTTTTGAAACTATAATGAGGACCGCCCGTTTCAGCTTTAAGTAAAAATTTATAGTAAAAAAGAATAAAAGTGAGACAATTTCAAAAGTGCTATTAAATAATAGTAGAGAATGCACGAGTGAGTGAATTCATTTGCTACTCAGCGGACGGCGTCGTGGACGGCTTTATACGAATATATATATAAATATATAAATTGTCAAATATTATTAATTGTTAGAAAAGGAAAATTAGATTTGAATCTCATTTTATAGAGGCCGCGTAGCGTAGAAGCACTATTATGAGACTATAAACGCTACAGTTTTGGGTTCAATTTCCACTCGGGGGTTGATATACTTAATATTTTCATTTCCTCTATCTAGTAACCCTTCCCGCTTATCTACCATTCAATCTGCGCGCAACGAATTAAACGAATTAAGTCGAGCTCGAAGGAAAACGCTGCAGTGCCATCCTTTTCTGGAACCATTTTGGCTTATTTCTGGGCCCCTTTTTGAAAACCTTTGGACAGATTTTGAGCGTTCAAATATATTTCCGAAGTTGTGTTGGTTCAATTTCTACCTAAAAGAACGATTTTTTCCCATTTTCTCGTTCTGGTAACAAGCAATGCTTTCGAAAATTGGGCCGTGTGTTTGGAGAACGAAGTGTCATAACACTAGGTTACACTGCTCTCTGCGGCACACAGCGTGAAGCTAAAAAGAAAAGAAAAGATCGGAAGAATAGCTCCATCTCGTATAAAGCCATCCATTTCATCTCAACAGGAAATATCATTAGCGGCACAGTCGCGCAGAACAGAGTCTGCGATTATTTATTTATGACCTACAATGTTGCATTCAAGATAGGTAATTAAGGGTTTGAGGCTTTATGAATGAATTGTTGAAATCACTTGGGGTTCGATTACAAACAATTGTTAGGCAAATCTATATCTATACCTAGTATTATTATAATGTGGATGAGCTTGAACACTAACTAATGTCGGGATCTACTTAGACTGTCGTTAATAGTTTCTATAAAGTACATAGAAAAATTTAATCTTGGAAGGAAGAAAAAGAAGAAAGAGAAAGAAGAGAAAACTACTTAACATTCCATGGATTCAATTTGCCGGATGGTCATATGCAAAATGTATGATAACGGCGTATGCAAAGAGACGAAGAATGAGCTCAGTGACGTGCCAGTGGATGTCCAGCAGAGGACGAGAATAGACTGCTGGAGTTACAATAGTGTAACTGTTCGATCTCCACTAAAGGTTATTAATTATTTTCTTAAATTTATATTTTTATTTTTTCGCTAAGGTGTCGAGGCAAAGCGGGGCGTTGAGTTCTGCCTTTCAACACGCAATGCCTTCAGAATTCGGCGGAAAGTGGGGAACATAGTGTCTTAGTACTAGCTTCCCTCTGTCTACCCTACTGTGAGCGGGATACAGTGTGAAGCTGACAAAAAAAAAACTTATAAAACCTAATATTGAAGCCAGCGTGTGACTGTTTACGTGACTGTTATGGGTTCATTCCCCACTCAGGGAAATGATTATATTGAAATTATATTTACTTCCCCCCTCTAGTAGACGATATGTGACGTTGAGTTCCGCCACTCTACACGCAATGTTTGGAAAATGAAGCAGAGCTTGAGTGTTTTAACACTAGATTATCTATTCAAGCCTATCCAGTTTTGCGAGAAAACGCATGAAATTGATTATAGAAGCTATAAAATATATATAAAAAAGTGCACGCGGCGTACGTTAATGACATTTTCTCTTGAAAATGACTTTAACGTTACTATGCATGACTTCATTTAATTACAACAATTAACATCAAGTGTTTGTATTATTTTAATTTAAATTTACATTAAAGCTTTAATATTTTTTTACTGATACGTGATTGAACTCTTAAATAGGAGTAATACTCTTTGGAGCGATGGTGGGGGGTTCAAATTTTTTAGTATTTCATTTAATATTTGTAATATTGATATAGTTCTAAGCAAACCACACTAATGAATTCCATCACTCAATAACTTTAAATTTAGACGGAGAATTTTTTTTTTGTTTTGTAAATAGGCAAGCATTTGTCCGCTATCTCACCTGGTGGTAGGTGACGATGCGAACGAAGGTGGAGCATGCTTACCTAGGTAGTGTCGTAACACTAGGTTCCCAAGTTTCCTATGGCATGCTATGTGCGGGATACAACGTTAGTTATTAGTGATTTAGTTTCACAAATTAAACTATTTTTTTATGTACATAAAGATATACAAAACAATCTGAAACTTTGAAATCTTTCACAATTTTAAAAAGGTGTCCCCCGTCTATGAAACGAAATTGTCACTAAATGTATAACTAATGAAATTAAAACAGACGTTTAGAAAAGTCCTCAGACGGGCACTGAACTCTGATGCCTTTGTTTTAGAAGTGAAATCGATAAACTTTATGGCCACTGGACTCGTTTAGACGAAGCTTTTGAATTTTATAGAGAGATTTAAGAAAAAGAGATTTTTCATATAAATTTGGTATGAAAGAAACGAATGTAATATGTTCAGACGTCTTAACATAAATTTTACACTAGTGACACACGCGCGGCATCGCCTGCTTAAACCTATTGTTATATTATAGCCAAATTATACAAAATCGTTGCATAAATTCTGGTCTATGTGTCATTTTTATGCGTAGGCTATGTAACTGTAAAGTTTTATCTTAATCCGTCCAAACAGACGTTTGTCTTCCCAAAACTTGACATTTATTACATTAGTAGGAAAAGGTATCGATAATATAATAAAACAAAAAAATATTATGTTCGTTAACGAGGCAAAGTACCGCGTTGAGTTTTGCCACTTACGATTAACACGCAAAGCCTAAAAACTACAAATATGAGTTTGTAATGGTTTTTTTCTATGAATTGAAATATCTATAAATACATAACTGTAGGTACACGGGAAGTATTTTGTATGTGGTAAGAGGTTCCAAAGGATTTTCACGTCTCAGTCCACGCAAACATAATTGCCGACGACGCGACGACTAGTTTTGTATGAGATGGTGACTATTAAGTAACCTAAGTCAATACCACCATTTATCTAAGGACAAAAGTAGAGGGAAAAAGAAATTGAAATATAAATATTCCCACATTGAGAATCGAACCCATAGCCACATTAGGCCACGCAGCCATTAGACTGCATGTATGTGAAAGCTACGGCGCTGGCGTAGCGTATGACTTAGTCTACCGGATGTGGTGTATCGGACATCGCTATATCGGACTTCCGCCGGATATTATCACGAGCTTGCTGCTTTATTGACACTAGTATTTGGCGGTGACTTCGATTAGATTTTCATAAAGGTAGTGGCTTCAAATCTTGCTAGTTGAACATTACTTTGACAGACTAGTCGTTGTCCGCAACTTTGTCAGCTTGAAGTAGAAATTGGTTATCAGCGTGAAATAGATTATATAGTTATTTCTCGTTTCCATGGGAATTTCATGAAATTCTCTCTTAGTGATTCATTTGAAAGTCAACTTTGTTTAATTAATTAATACTAATTCCTTCTAGGGGACATAAATTATCTTTATTTTCTTGCTCTGGTAAGAAGACAAAATGTGGCGTTGTGTTCCAATGTCAATGCCAGGTCATCAAAATTGCGCGGCGCGTAGACAACAGAGTGTCTTACGGAGTTCCCTCTTCCTACTCTGCTATATGGGAGATATAACATGCTATTAAGTTATTATATAAGATAAAGAATGTTTATAAATTTAAATAAATAAATTTGTGATATTATGTTTCTATACATAATAGATCTTTAAACGATAACTATCCAAGACACGAGTATGCTATTCTTCAACATGTGGACAACTCTTCATCCAATTTTCGGGACATTGTGTGTTAAGAAGTGAAACTCAATCAAAAGGATATAAAAATAGTCCATTCCTCTTAAACACTACTACATAATAGAAAAAAAACATCTAAATTTTCAATAACCCGATGCTAGTGAAGTGCATAGCAGTTATTCCAGGCGTCTGGGCGTAGGGATGTTACACGCGCGACTTCCTTTTATTGGCCCTTAAATTTCGACCTAGGAATATATAGAGTGGAACTTTAGATGACTTTGTTTTGAAAATTGTTTTTGTTTTAAATTGAATTTCATTGTTTTTGATTGAAGAATCAATGTTTAAATGTGATAGTGCTTGGCTGGCGTGATTATTGTGAGTTCAATCCTCACGGACTCTGGTAAAATAAAATGCGTCGGTGAGTTCCACCAATCAATAATGTCTCGAATTTGGACAGAAAGCGGAGAACAGAATGTCTTTACATAAGATTTTCTGTGTACACTCCCATGGCATGGTTAAATGGAAATTGAACCTACAGCCATCACATTTAGATGCGTGCCACGATAGCCTATATTTTTTATTTATGAACATAAAATATAACTTTTATCGTATCTATCCAAATTGGGACGATGAAGCTACTCATTTTCGAAGGCAATACCGTTTATCAGATGCGACGCGATCCTACTGATTGCTGCTATCTCAACTACCTACGCGTATTGTATGAAATGGAACATATTTTGATATTAAAATTAATATTTTTACTATCGGTATATATATTTTTTGTTTCACGCTAAAGCGACTACGGGATAAATCCCGCAGTCTTAAACTATAAATTGTACTCATACTTAACATGATTATAAAAAATTAACAAAAAAGGACAAAAAATTGATATGTGATTTATTTTAGTTTTTTTCAGCTTTACGCTGTATCCCGCACGTAACACATATAGCTTAGCGTAGGCAGAGTGAGGCTTATTTTAAGACACTTCCGCTTTTCACTTGCAGCCGAATTCTAGAGGCATTGCGTAATGAGAGGCAGAACTCAACGCAGCGCTCAAAATATTAAATATTGTATTTCACTGCAATGGGAATCGAACCCGATACCTGTCCTGAGCTACAATTATTTTTTCTAAAAAAAGATAAGAACAAATAAGTCGCTAAATGTGAATGTGTAAACATCTCTACTCGAGTCACAAATACATTTTTCTTGCTACTAATGTTTTAATAATGCTTCCTCGCGGTCACAGCGAAAATAAAAGAATGAAATATGGAAACAGCTTTCCTTTTTAGTGATTGTTGTTCATTAAATTATTAAATTATAATATTTACAATATTTAAATACGGGATCACACTTAATGGAAGCAGGTCAGACAGGGCTCTAACTAACTATCTAACTCGTTGGAAAGATTATATTTAAGTTGTCATATTACAATCTTTTATTTCGTGCATCTAGTACCTACTTAACTAGTTTGCAATTTCATAAAATTATTATATTGATTTTAGTATCACTTATCTTTTAAATAAATAATGTTTTTTTATTCAATATTTAAATTCCTATTTTTCATAAGCGCGGCGTTGAGTTCCGCTACTCAACACGTAATGCCTCCAGAATTCGACGAAAAATAAGGAACCCCACTGTGAAGACAAAATCGTAAAACTGTCATGCATCACTAAATCTGTCTCAAAATAACCAAATAAAATGACATTCATTTTAAGAACCTTCCATCCACAGTCACCCAGCGCCTGACACACAGGTCTTGTCATGAAACTCTCATTTGCCGCGTACAGATTTCATCCACTGGCTTAGCTCCACTGAATTGTTACTTTTATATCATTAAAGAATAGAATTTGTAGAGAAATTATCACAAAAATACTTAATTTTAGGACTATTTTCTTGAAACGAACTTAAAGAAATTAGTGTTAAGACACTTTACCTTCGTTCTATATTTTTTGTTTATTCTGAGGTTTTGCGTGGATGGCAGAAGTCATTGCTTGGCTCTTTTCGCTTTACGCTGTATAATATAGCGAGGTAGGCAAAAGGACCTGAACCTGGAAACCTATTGTTAAGACCTGTTCCCTCCTCTCCACCGAATTCTGAAGACATTGCGCGTTGAGTGGCGGAACTCTGCCGCTATGTACATCATTACTGGAGCCAGGAAATGAATAAATTCATTATTTCATTTTAATTCTCTTGGGAGAATCAAATCCATAATCTATCGCGCTTTCAGTAGCACGATTATGCCTCTACGCCACGACTGGTAAAGGGTAGATTTTCAACCTACTTACATTTAATACGTGGCAGAGTGGTTAGCAATGGTTGGGAATGAGGAGCTGAACATCGAGCTTAGAGGCATGCCACGAGAGGGCGAGGTCCAGTTGTGGGCGAAGTCAGGCTGATGATCACAAATCAAATTCAAATTTACAGACAGTATACTGTGTTTAACAATACATACTTTTAAATAGTCCTCTAGTGAAAAGAAATACTGGACAATAATAAACAAATATTGAAAAATAAACCCAGAACAAAAAATAACAAACAACTGCACCAAAATATAAAACATCAATATAAATAATATGAATCGTCAATAAAAAATAATTAATATGTAAGAAAAATAAATATAAATAATAATAATTAAATAAAAAAGTAATGATGACCCCGACGTGATTTGAACACGCAACCTTCTGATCTGGAGTCAGACGCGCTACCGTTGCGCCACGGAGTCCTTATCTTTTGAGTGGAAATTTATCTACTTATCAAAATATGTATATTTTTTCAGGATCACGACATCCCACATACCCGGCTAGGGTAAGGAGGAGGAGGAGTAAGGTACCTAATATGTAAATTGTTGGAAATATTGAAAAAAAATAAAAAACCTTTTGTACTATAAAAGCTTGTCACTATATCCCCCCTATAGCATGTTACACAGACAGAAACTGTTATAAAAACACTCCGTTTCCAGCCAGATTTGAAATATTGTTTATTAAATAAACGTCACCTTTAAAACCCACCAAGAGGGAATCAAACTCATAATCACAGTAAAAAACTCGGACACTTTTCTACAGAACCATAATGTACATATATATATATATATATATATACATATATAAATCATAGGGATCTTTTAAAATCAGGACGTGAGAATTTCATAACGGCATATTTTACGTTGAATTTTCTGTAGCACTAGCTATAGGTAGGGCTGTGTAGTGTGTATAAAAATGCAGTGTTATTAAACTACCATATGATTCAGTGGTACACTTAGAATATAATCAAGACTTGTATAGATTTGTTTTATTTGCAGAGGGAACCTGAGAAGCTAGTGTTAAGATATTTTAACATTAAGACACTTCCTTTCCCCACTCCACCGTATTCCAGAGGCAGTGCGTGTTGGGTGACAGAACTCCCCACCACGTTTTATGAAAGAGGTTGAAAGCGAGAATCAAAACCACGCCTGGTGATCGAATTCCAAGAGACAGGTTCAAAACCGCTACGTTCAAATTTGGATACGTTTGCTGATAACACAATTTCTATCTTACAGCCCTAAAGCTACTTTAGTTGTACGTAATTTATTTTTAATTGGTCAGTCGAGCTTCGCTTAAAGCTTTAAGTTTATAAAAAATATATAAAATGAAACTCGTGAATTAATGCGACTGATTGGTATGATTTTTACTTCTTGACTGACATTACTTACGTTTTACACTCTGTAGGTGTAGACAATATAAAAAATATTTATCTTTATAATCTTAATTTCGTGGCATTGGTTTGTTTGTCTTGAATGAATATTAATTACTATGTTGTTTAATATGAATCTTATTTATATTATTAACTAGTGGACCCGATCGCGGCTACGCCTGCTTGAACTATAAGAATATTTATTGAATATATTTATGAAATTATTTTCAGTTTTCAATAGAATTAGTAAGAAAATATAAGCCTAAATAATCAAAAAGTTATTGAAATGAATCAACAAAAGAAATAAAAATAACTAAAGGATATTCTTAATATTAGAAAAAGTACCTAAAGTTCTCCGTGCGTGCGTACATACCTACACGGAGAAATCGACTCTCTGAAATATCTAAAAAAAATTCTACTAAAAATCTTAAATAATTTTTGCGAGCAATATCAAACAAATTAAGAAGAGAACCAAAGTGTAATTTAAATTAATTACAAACAGCAAATAATTACATAAAAATTAACAATAGTTAGAAAATGTACGAAAATTTATAAAACCGTCAACGTCATCTGCCCGTTCGCGTCGGTCATACTCATACTATGCCGCCTGAAGGTCTAGGTCATTTGGAATCAGTGACATCTCCTTAATTATTTTTTAAATGTTAAACAGTAAACTATAATTTCAATCTAGATAAAATGCTAAAAGTGACTTTTATATTTATTTTCATAAGGATGAATATCAAAATATAAGTTCATTTTGGGTTGCAAACCGTTCCTTAGCAACGACGGTTATTATTAACATGGCAGAATAAATTGCATGACAAATTAGAAAGTACTTTAAAATATATTATTTTATATGTGTAATGTAATATTATATATAGCCTATAGCACTTCTGAATATTGCAGCTTTTATACAAAACAACAAATAACATAGTAAATCGGACCAGTAGATCCAGAGATCTTAGCGTTCAAACAAACAAACAAACAAACTCTTCCGTTTTATTATATTAGTATAGATGGAGGCCACTGTAGATATGTTAAATTTACACGAAGGCTACATTTGGAACAATTCAATACCTATTTATAGAAAGTGGTACTAAAAGCCCAAAGGTACTATTATATATAGATGAAACCATTCATACAGTAAATCACATACTATTGGGAATACATTAAATATTAAAAATTCAATCAACAAACAGACGAGTGTTTATTGTGCATGTACCTACTGTTTCTATATATATATATAGTACGACATGGTTACCATTATTCCGTATATAGCAAGAAATGCAATATAATTTCCTTGAATTGTCCCTTGAATGGGAATTGAACCCAAAACCAAGGCTTTTACGATCACACACTCTACAGCTGTGCCATGATGGTCTAGACTATTTATTTCAATTATAAAATAATTTACGCATGTCCCTTTTTTCACAGGATATAAGTACAAAAGAATGTAGTGAATATTTCTTATTTTCAAATGTCAAAACAACGAAGATGGGAAAATTAAAATAATTGAATGATTCTCTTGAAAGAAAATCAAACCCTCAACTATCACTTATAAAGTAAAATACTGTGATTTGTCGGCCAAATTCAGATGTATTTCTGTAGTGTAAATATTGTAAATGTAAAATGAATAAAATACTCTTTATTGTACACCAGTTATAACAATTACAAAGATGTTCATAATTATTGATATGATAGTACAATAGGCGGCCTTATTGCTAAATGAGCAATCTCTTCCAGGCAACCTTGGGGTAGGGGAGATCGTTAATTAAATGGGAAGAGGTGCACTTAGTATGTCATTATTATAGATACGACAATACATACACTTATAAAAATAAACCTACACATATACATACATACACATATACATGCATATGAAAATATATAAATACATACACGTAACAGATATTTATATATACATACTTAAACACATTATTTGGGTACATAAATATATAATAATTGCATTTGTTAATTATTCTTAGGCTTATAGTGTCATATAGTATTCCTTAAGTCTTTTTTTAAAGCTTGGTAATGTTTTACCTTGTCTGACTGTGACTGGTAGAGAGTTTCACAAGCGTACGGATTTGACTGAAAAAGAATTTGTATAAATGGAAGATGAGCGGAGAGAGAGATCATGTGATTCACTTAAAAACTTGAATCGTTCTCTAAGATATGAAGGGGAAAACTGGTTGAAAAGAAAGTTATACAGAAAACAGAGAACATGTGTATTCCGGCGAAGTCGAATTGGGAGCCACTTGAGCTTTGCACGAAATTCGGAAATATGGTCATATTTGCGGAGTCCAAATATGAACCTTATGCAGATATTTTGGAGACGCTCAAGCTTATTTAATTGCTTTTCTTTTAAGTCAATGATAGTGACAACCCTATCTAAAAGATCTTCCGATTTTTCTTCTGTTATACCAAGGAACAGCAACAGTTTTCTGCGTCTACGCATCTCCTGGTGCTCCATTTCACGGCTAATAAGATCTACCTGTCTCTGCAGAGTATTCAATGCGGAGAGAGTGAAACTGTCGAAGCTACCAAAGTCGGCCGCCAAAGAAGATGTAGTAATAGGAGACGACGATTTGTGTAATTCTTGTTGGAACTCATTCATCTTCATGTTGAACATCTCACTCATAGACGTAAGTGATTCTTTTATTGCTTCCATGTTGTACAGTAGTGGTAGTCATTATGGTTATATTCAATTTAATAAGACTTTTTGAAGGACTATAACACTGGCTGGCGGGTATAATAACTTAGCAAATCATTTGCTATGGGAAATTCACAAAAAAACTTATATTTAAGAACAATAAAAAATAATATTGGATAGAGATAACAAAACCGATGTTCCTCTTTCACCTCTCCTACCCGCGAAAAAAAAGCGAACAGAGAGATGCGTCACTATGTGTAGTCATTAAAACAAATTAATAAACGAGAAAATGACCATAAAGAATTAATATAAGTTTTATTATTCACATTAGATAGAGTATAGCAGTTTACAAACACAATGCTAAGTGATTGGGAGTTCCACAACTAACCATTAAAATTTCATAATCAATTACAGTCTCTAATATATAAGCTTATAGCGATAATAAGATACTTTTTTCCTTTTTGAGGAGTTGTATTAAATTGTACGATTATATATGTATTATATTATAAGATTGAAGGTACATAAATACATTGTAATGTGGGCTAGGGGATCGTGACGACGTTGCTAAGACGAGACTTCACATTCAACTCTTTTATTGTATATTTAATTTGGTTATTTATACGCTACAAAACAATAGTGGAACATTATTTCACAATTGCATCTGTAGCGAATAAATTGAGGGCGCTGATATAGCGTGTTTATAGAGAATATAATAATACTTGTGCAATATCCCTACAATAATCTCCCCCTTTGGGAAAAAAATGTGCAAAACTGAATATAAAATAAACAAAATAAAATATTATGCCTATAAACTAAATTGTCGTGGGGATCCACGTTGTTTTCTTCGCCCGGACCTCGTACTCGATGCGCTGCTTGCTGTCGTCGGCTGCTGCGCTTGCGCATTGTTTCAGTATTGTTGTCGATCTGCTGATGGTGAATTTTTGTGTTCGTCGACTTTGTTTGCGATGAAGGCTGGCGTAAGTAGGTCAATGACCGTAATTATGTATCGATTGGTACTACGTACCGGTAGAGAGCGCACGAAAGTTTTCAACCCGTTCGAATTCGGGAAATAGCATAAATGACGAATTGTTGTCACGTGAGAGTTCTGCCTCTTGACATGATAGCTTCCTGTTGTCCACGTACTTGAGTATTCCATACCAGGTCAGAAATAATGACTTGTTAACATTATTCTTATTGTTCTGAATCCTGGGTGCGCTGCGTCGTGTAATATACTGTATATTCTTTTTCAAAACATGCGCAGTATATACGGTTGACTTGCACTTGTAGTGGGTAACCTGTTGGGCTTCAGGTTGAGCCTTGGAAAGAAAATTACAATTTACCATTCATTGTTTAATTGTCGCCGTGGACGGCTTCGGGCTTCGACAATGCTTGGGATGCCTCGGTAATTATCGATGGCGGTGCGTGCGGAGAGGGTGCAGTCAGTATCTTGATTCTCTACTGACTGAGAAGTTTCCCTAGTTTCTTCGTTCTACCATACTTGTGTTTATTTAAAGTCGCTTAAACATTGATAGTCTTTTATTTCAGAGCGCCAGAATTAATTATCCTTTTCGGATGTAATAATCCTGTAATGCTGTCGACTAATCTGTTATCGCGCATATCCACTAATAAATGATTTTTTACTTTTTTTTAAAAATCGATGCCTTCGTAAAACTTGGTATTTTCCATTACTTCAGCAGCTTTTATTTGATTTGCATGTTCGATCTTGCTTCGAAAATCTCATTTTATGGGTTTGGTGGTACGTTGCCTCTTGAAATTCTTACCGGTGAGACCCGCTTGTGGGAAGCCGATTAGAATGTGCACTCACCAAATTTATGAAGATTTGTGTCTTCATAAATTTGGTGCCTAGCTTCGGGCTGAAGTCTAAAGGATCACCAATATGGACTATCACGTCAGGCTGCAACTAGCAGGGTACCCCCGTCGGGGTATCTTTCGTCGGGGTCACCAATGTGGGCTACGGGATCGTGACGACGTTGCTAAGACGAGACTTCACATTCAACTCTTTTATTATATATTTAATTTGGCTATTTATACGCTACAAAACAATAGTGGAACATTATTTCACAATTGCATTTGTAGCGAATAAATTGAGGGCGCTGATATAGCGTGTTTATAGAGAATATAATAATACTTGTGTAATACCCCTACAGTAATATAAATATTTTATGGAGAATAATGTTTCTACTTTACGAAAAAAAAAAAAAANGCTAGAATTAATTATCCTTTTCGGATGTAATAATCCTGTAATGCTGTCGACTAATCTGTTATCGCGCATATCCACTAATAAATGATATTTTACTCTTTTTTAAAAATCGATGCCTTCGTAAAACTTGGTATTTTCCATTACTTCAGCAGCTTTTATTTGATTTGCATGATCGATCTTGCTTCGAAAATCTCATTTTATGGGATTGGTGGTACGTTGCCTCTTGAAATTCTTACCGGTGAGACCCGCTTGTGGGAAGCCAATTAGAATGTGCACTCACCAAATTTATGAAGATTTCTGATCACCAATATGGACTATCACGTCAGGCTGCAACTAGCAGGGTACCCCCGTCGGGGTATCTTTCGTCGGGGTCACCAATGTGGGCGACGAAAATTATGGCGATGTTAATGAGACGAGACCTTATATTCAACTCTTTTATTATATATTTAATTTGGTTATTTATACGCTACAAAACAATAGTGGAACATTATTTCACAATTGAATTTGTAGCGAATAAATTCAGGGCGCTGATATAGCGTGTTTATAAAGAATATAATAATACTTGTGTAATACCCCTACAGTAATATAAATATTTTATGGAGAATAATGTTTCTACTTTACGAAAAAAAATAAATAAATAATTGTAACAGTGTAACTCACTGTACCTGCAGTCAGAGTTATCTCTGTCACTTAACATATGAGAGCGGGAAGAAGCTAAATCCTATCACTTGGACTCCACACTCCCCGAAGGCAAACGTAGCAATTTAATTGACTCGCCATAGAAAAAGCATTTAATCAACCCCCATACATTCGGTTTGCGGTGATATAAATAATTAATTGTTAACTTTGTGTAATTATAATTAAAGTATTTATACAAGTAATACGTGTTTTATATGTCATTGTATGAGAAAATGAGTGACAAAAGTATGGCAGAGAAGATTTATGAAGTAAGAGGGAATGGTAAGTGATTCAGGGGAGATTCCGGTATACCGGCGAAGAAGATGCGCAGAGGTCGTTTGGCGCTCCATTCTTTCTGGCTTCTTTGCTAAGGATAATAATTGTTTTATGTATTATGTATGGAATGTCGTAACATTAGATTCCCTCAGCGTGAAGCGATTCACTTTTGACATTTTAATATAACTTAACATATCAGTGTCTCTGAGTGCAGCTGCAACATGTTCTAAGAGACATCACCTCGTTATGACGCTAGTCGCTGGCACAGAACTAAAGTACTTCCTGACGCCTGTCTCGGTTAAGCTGAGTAGCTGGTCTTGTAATTAGATGTCGGCGACTTAGACGATTAATTATATGTTTATGTTTTCATATTATTTAGATTTTGTTGGCAGAGTTGGGAAGGATTTAGTGTTAAGTGTTTTCTAACGTATTCTACATTAGAGACAGTGATATATTTTTAGAAATTTAATGAGGCTTCAAAAGCATTGGTTGGAAGTTTATATTTCCCTTTCGAGAGAATAAACATTGTTAATTTCTTTGCTATGGTAAGAAGATAGGACGTTGATTTTTAGACGTTTTAGGACTGGTCTCAAATAACTGGCGTTAAGATGCGCTTATTATTATACTAGCCTGTACTTTTTCATTCTTCGGCAAAGGCCTATCTCCAGTTCTTCCACTCTTACCTATTCCTTGATATTGTACACCAACAACAATCCAGTTTCCACCCTTTACAATTTTGAGTTCTATCGGTAGAGATTATCGGCCCCTACAAGTGACAGTCTCATTTTAGCATAGCTGCCTTATATCTTTACTTTAATGTTTTTATGTTTTATTTTTCGCTAATATTTATAAAAAAATAATAAATGATATAAATTTTAAATAATAAAAAAAAAATCGTCAGTTATCTCTCTCCGTAACTGATATAAAGACGCCTATCAGTGTGTGCAGTGTGAACCGGGCTCACAAGTGAACATATAACGTCAACGCTAATCTATTATTCATTACATGTAATGACACATTATGAATAGTTAATTTGAACAAACAAGTTGTATTACGATGTATATCATTGCCACTATAATGTTTTGGCGATGTCAAATTTAATAGTAATCTATATCTTCATTTTAAATCCCTCTGGGATGAATAACTTTGGTGATATAAATCTCCGTTTTGTCTTTTGTAGTGGTGGAGGGCATCGTCTATTAACACGACGGTTGTTGGTTCGGTTCCCACTCGAGAGAAGGAATTATTTTCATTTTTCTCGTTCTACTAAGAATAAAGAAGATAAAGTTCCAGCTGTACATTCCTACGCCCTTCGGTCTGGTCAAATAAGGCGCGACATTTACTTCTGTAATTTAATATGAGCGGAAAATAGTGAACGCAGTGTCTTGGTTCTAAGTTCTCCTCAACCTAAAATTCAGAATAAAGAATTTAGCTCAAATAAGCTTATACAGACTGAGCGAAAAAAAGGATTATAGAAAACTAATCGTGCATAAACTAAGCCATAAAGTGAAAACTGAAAAGTCACATTTTCCCATACTAAGGCTATTAAACACGTTTGAATAGGGCAGAAAAACCATTATGTTATCCCTTGAAGAGGGTGCTGTAATTATATACGACAAAAAGGATGGAAATTAACGGATAGACACATACTAATATTGTTTATTAGACCTCGTGATACTATACTAATATCAATTGTAATATGTACTTATTATACTATTTAAATACTTATAATTGAAAATTATGTTTGTCTTAGATGGTGCATAGGAAGAATATAGAATGTGTGACAGCCTTTAGTAATTTTATTTTTTTCTTATCTCGCATATAGAAGGGCAGACAGAGGGAGCCTGATGTTAAAATACCACGTTCCCCACTTTCCGCCGCTCAAGGGATTGTATTATATTTTTCGCTGTGATATAACAAGACAACGCGCGGTATTGGGTTCCGCCACTTAACAAGTATCGTCTTGAAAATTGCACAGTTTGTAGTTTCTTGACATTAGGTTCTTTCCGCCTACCGGATGCGGAATATATGCGGAATACAAAACTAAACTGTAGAAAATTCCAAAATTTCAATTGAATGTCCGCTTTTTTATGTCAAAAAAGTGAAACCAAGTTGAATTCTGTTTAAATATTTCATTCAACGAAACGCAAATTTAGCGTTGAAGCCTTAAAGCTAAACGCGTAAAGAAAAAGCCCTCCCATCGCCATTTGCTAATTGGATTTTAAGGTGACCTTTTTTGTTGTCCGCGCTACAATCTCAATCAATAATTTCTTTTTACGTATTCTTTACATGCGGGATACAGCGCATTTTTTCCTAATTTGGTCTTAAATGGAGTGTCTTAACACTAGATTCCCTCTGCCTAACCCTATTGTATGCGGGATACAGCGCGATATTTATTAGCTTTACACTGTATTTCGCAGGGTAGGCAGAGAAAGGGTATTAAAACACTCCATTCCTCACTTGCGGAATAATTTTCGAGTCACATAGAGTGGCGGAAACCAACTCCGTGCTCTGTCTCACCTCTGGACGAATCGAACCCAAAACGCTCGCGTTCACAGTCAGACGCTGTTCTACGGACGCCTATAAAAAAATTGATATGATACTGGTATTTATTGAATAATACAAGTATTTATTGTATTTATTTCATAACACTTATTTTCTATATCACTGGGACCACGTTTTCTATTCGCTGTGAGAGAAAGAATAGAACAAAAACAGAAGCAATGTAATAATAATATTTGTGAGAGACAATTGTTACGGCTTTGACGCCTTCGCCCAGGGTTGATGCATATAATAATTTATTTGTCGGCTTATTCGTTGTTTTTCATTTAATTTTTTTAATCATTTTAGCCGGAAACTGTTTGCGTAGACTGTAAGACGTAAAATTACAACTCCTTTTTTTCCTAATCATAAGGAAGTCGAGAAATCCGCTGTTGCTTGTTTTTAACGAGGGAAATTTCTGTAATCTAATAGAAAAGGTTTTAAAGAATTGAATAGAGTTCTTCCATCCTACGGTAACGGTATAAACGGAATCTTCCATTATTAGAGTCCTCCCAAATAGAGTTCTGGGTGACATAAATAACACATTAAATTTCACAATAGCCAAAATACTAGGAATAGTATTCATGCATATATCTACTGCGTATATCTTAAAAAACTAAGAAAAAATATCCAAAAATCTCATATTTGACAACCCTATACAGAGTTATGGCAATATTTTGTTCGACACAATAAGTAGTACGATTGAGTGACTAGATTCAATGAAGATTTTATTAAACCTACAAATATTTGATATAGTTAGTTTCATTTCGAAATTGTATCAAATATTATTTTTTTATATTTGTTAATTTTGTTTACAAAATACAGGGGATTTGTTTTTAGGGGGCTTATTTTGGCATTTCTTAGGCGCTTATTTACGCATAATACGTCCGTATTATGCGCGTTTCAGCACATTGCTAGAGAGAAAATAATTCATTCCGTCGATAGGAAGTTGAACCCGCACCATCCGCCGCGTTTACCGGTCGCCGGGTTTTATTCATATTTCATACGAAATATTCGTTTTTGAAATCTAAATTTTTCTCTATATACTCAGGCTAGATATATGTATATTTTTTCACGTTGGCAACGCAACTTTGCGCTTTTAAAAAGGCAATGGCATAGTGAACCTAGTATTAAGACACTCCGTTCCCCACTTTCCGCCGTATTGTAGAGGCATTGCTTGTTCAGTGGCGGAACTCAACGCCGCCCTCTTCGTCGACACCAGAGTGAAGTAATAGTGATAAAAAAATAAAATAAATATTTCAAATCTCAATACGAAATGCCTCGAGAAAACCACGAAAAGCGTGTTAATAACGGAAATGTTTTGACGGTAACGAAGTGTCTGAATATGAACTTCCCAGTTTTCGTCTACTTCCTTTGCTATGTACGGGATACGCGTGAAGCTAAATAAATAAAATGTCACTATTGGATTCAAACACTATATTACGATAGACTCAATTTACTATAAAACGAAGTAAAATACCTACCGTACTGCTTGCTGTGCCGGTTAACCTCCACAGGATGCGTTGTACCCGTCTCAATTCACCCCACATTAATCATAGCTTGCAATTTTTCATTCAGCAACGTTCAAAAATATTGGCAATCGTTTTTACAATCTTATATATTTCTTTTAAAGCTTTGTTTATAGATATCTTTTTGAAATATATTCTTATTGTTTTTTTTTCAACATAATACTGTACATTGCATGTTGAGCTCGGCGGAACTTAACGTCGTGCCTATTTGTATGTAAATTTCTTGGTTTTCGATTAAATTTTGGATTATACCTTTATTACATTTTTTTTAGCATACTGCATCCGCAAATAAAAAAGCAAACTAAGATAACCTTGCGTTAAAACACTCTGTTCCCCACTTTGGCCCAATTTTCGAGGCATTGCGTGTTGAGTGGTGAAACTTGATTCCTCGAGCGGGAATAGAACCTACAATCGCCACGTTTACTGTACGACGCTGTGCCGCTGCGTCAGGATGACCTAATCAACCCCTCTATTTAATAACTTTTTGTAGTAAAAATAATCTGCATCTCCAAAGTAGGTTAAATTACAAATATAAACGAAATTTAAAAAGTAAAAATATATTGGATGGTCCCGTCAACTCGTAACATCAATCATGAGAATTTTTTGCTTCATTTGCCGTTAATTACTGCGGAAGGGTTGCTCTGTTACAGTTTTTATTTGTTTTATGAGATCTATATCATTTACTTTATTTTATTAACATCACGTTGTAGCATATTGTAGAGTAGGCAGAGGGAACCAAATACTCAAGGGTGCTCGTGGAGTGGCGGACCAAGCGACCCAGCTATTTGTCTTGTCATCAGGGTAAGGAAATGAAAATTACCCACTTTCCATCGAATACCTCCAGCATTGCGTGTTGAGTGACGGAACTCAACGCCGCGCTTTGCGTCGACGCCAGAGCAAGAAAATGAAAATATAAATTAAAATAAATATTTCATTATAAAGGTTCTCTCTAGCCTCTAGATAGTGAAGAAATTTAATATACCACCGATGTTTAGCGAGCCGCTAAAAAACAGAAAATTTAAGTTAGTGAAAACACAACTTAACAAATATTTATAATGTAATAAATAATGTATAAGTTTTAAATTTTGCTCCATAAAAGTACAAGGGCTATTTATTTAGGCTTACTTTATTAGTTTAATACAAACAAAAACCAATTACCACTATCAATTATGAATTATTTTAATTAATTATAACAATGAAAAACAAAGCAGGTCTTACGGGTCGATTCAGGTCTAACTCGTGGAAGTAATTTGTAGTTCAACAGTTTTGAGATGCAAGACGTAGAGACGTAAGTCTCCGTTTTCTCTGGCTACCCCGGAGAAAAAAGAAGTGTTTATTTCACCAAAAGCATAAACGAAATCAGGTCAAAACACTAGTATCCAGTACAGTTACAAATTTCTCCAGTAGAGAAAATTCCTTCCTCATAAGTAATTACCTGACCTACATTAAACGGTCCTAAACAAACACCAGATCGGAGGTCCGTTTATATATATAATTTAAATTCCCTTTTGGTAAATGACTTACATTTTTAGCTCGCAATTTACTGTTTTTTAATATATTTTTTTTATATTTCTATTGGGTTTGACATAGCTTTATGTAACAGCTAGTTATAGCCCGAAACTTTGTATTAACTGCAAAACGGAAAATCTTGTTCTTTTCCATTCTCGTATAGATTTAAGAAAATAATTTCTTAGTGCTCTTCTGTACTTCCCGAGGAACCTACGAACAAATGATCCTATAAGGGAAGAGTTTATAATATAGACAACTATTTGTTAGCATCGTGTAACTATTGAATTTCTATTCATTTTCTGTAAGATGACTGACATACCTAAAGACATTTTCCAGATGGGATAGCGTAAGTGAGCGCTAAAAATAGAATTTTGGAAAATTTGAGCGGATTTCCAGGAAAGATGAGTCGAAAGATTACCTGAAATATTGTCGTTATAAAAAATTAAAGGTATTATTGTACAATAATAAATAGAAAATCTAATAAACGTGAAAGTTAGTGAGGATGAATGGATGATTTTCATCTCTCACGCAAAAACTACTGTACGGATGAAGATGAAGCTTTACAAAACATTATTTACGCTTAAATACATTAATGTGGGCTACAATTTACTTAAAGGTTTTATAACAGTGGATGACTATACGAATTTATGGACTCTCCGTATTTCATACTCTCTGGCTAATGTAATAAAACAATATATAAGTTACACTGCCACTCCAATTATAATTTTGAATATACAATATCTTCTCTCCTGCCTTTAATAAAACAAAACACTAAAATACCAAAATCAAGGAGATTAACACTCGAAACAATATTAACCAAAATGTAATTGAAGTTTCAAAAACAGTTTAATCTGGTAGCGAGGGGGTGTTAGTAAAATTCCAGGGTCGGAGCCCACTTTCCGAAGCTTTAATGGGCGAAATATCTTGAGCCGGTTTACTCGGTAGCGTTAGCATGTAAAGCGTTTGAAAATATTACTATGTTTTGTTTTTATTTTTATTTTAGCTAGTATTTAGTAAGGTAGGTATGGTGTATTTGTTATTAAGTAACGGAACCTCATATAATGTTTTGTGTAATTACCAGAGTGAAGAAATAAAAAAATCATCCCCCCGTATAAGAGTTGAATCGACAATCGTTATGTCTATAGTCAGACCGCTGAGCTGTGCTACTCGTTACAATTAATATAAACCGAGCTACAACTCAATGAATATAAAATTCAAATCTTGAAATAAGGAATCGGTGCGCCTTAAAATTCTTACTAATTATATATTTTAATCAATCAAATTTAATGAAAATTTCGAGTATTTATGTTTTTTTCAGCTTCACGCTGTATCGTGCATAGCAGGATAAGCAGAGTTTAACTTGTGTTAAGACATTCCGTTCCGCCCTTCCCGCAGAATTATCGAGGCAATGCGTGTTGAGTGGCAGAACTCAACGCCGCCCTTTGCCTTATTAACGGTTGTTGTTGACTATTTCCGTACTAAGCTTTATTGACAGAAACTGAATTAATTAAAACTATGAATTATTTTTATTAGGCAAGCAAAAGAGCACGGATAATGGAGGTAAGCGCTAATGAGCATTTAAAGGCGCATTCATCAAATTATTGTTAAAAAAATACTATTATATATTATTATATTAAAAGCTTAATTTTTCTGCAGACGCTACTCACCCTGCTTAAGTATTAGTACAGAAGATTGGCCCTAAGTCGCGCCATTTACGGACAATTCACGACAATCGATGCGATTCGATACAGATATACACTTGCGTACTAGGTTAGCATGTGGTTTTACTTCGTGTGTGAGGAAATTAGAATATCACTTCGAAACATACTTTTTTTTAACCAAAAGATATTTCACTTTCACTGAGTATCTCTCTTTATCATGTAAATATAAAAAATATTTTTTTTACTTCACGTTGTATCCACCCGTAGCATGGTAGGCAGAGGGAACCTAGGAACCTACTGTAAGACACTTCGTTCCCATCAAAACAGTTCCGTTTCCCACTCTCCTCTTAATTCTCGAGGCATTGGCGAGGCACGGATCTCAACGTAGATAATTTAGATTTTCTAATGAAATTAATTACATAAAATTACATGATATCCAAAAAAAGCAAACAGAATAACACACATAACAAATATTAATATAAAAATTGGTATTCAAGTCAAAAGTCTAAGTATAAATATTAATTTGTCAAAATGGTAACCATTATATGTGATTTATTCCTTAACTTCTTCTATAAAGTGGTAATATTGACCTTTTAATAGGAGTTTGTTAAGATTAGTTTTAGTATAGCTTTAAATTGTAAGTATTAAATCGTGAGAAAGCGTCTGCCTGGTGACGCGACGGTTCTTGGTTCGATTCTCACGCAACATAATTAATTATTTTCATTTTATTTCTTTGGTAGTAAGACAATGCGCAGCGTTACGCTACGCCAATCAACATCCAAGATATCCACGGAGTTTCTTAGCGGTATATAGAGTGAATCTGAAAATAAAATTAAATTGCTAAATACGAATAAGTATTTGATGGCCTAGTAGGACATATAGGACGGTGCTTAAATACATATATCACATATGGGTTAGGTTGTAGGTTCAATCGCCATTGGAGGGAATAGAATAAATAATGAATACATGTATAATACGACAAAATAGAAACATATTTACGCATGGGCGTAACTAGAGGGCAGGCCCAGTTAGCTTTGAACACATCTGTTGGTGTAAAAATTTTTTTTTAATTTTTAAGGGTTATTTTGTTTAGTAAAATTTCTAGGGTGGGCGCAAGACTTCTAGGGTGGGCACGAACCACCCGGACCCTCAGTCCTTGCATATTTGTATGTAAGATGTATGCAAAGATATGTAAAGCAATGAGACCGTTGCTTCAAGCAATCATCGATTCCGAGACAGTGATAATATTAAAATTAGTCTCTCTGTAGTGGCTGTAGTAGAGCAGCGGTAAAGTGACTGACTGTACAACCAACGGTGGTGTATTCGTTTTCAACTTTAGGGAAATTACGTACATTCAATATCTCGTTTGTGTATCAAAACAATGTACGACGTTGAGTTTCGTATCTTTCACCTTACGCAATTTCTTCAAAATACGGCGGTGTATGCGTAGCAATTTCTGAATAATATCCCTCTGCTTCTCCTACTACATACAGGAAATTATAAAGTTTTATATCATCGATCAGATATAATTGAATTTATATCTGATTTATTTTCAATTCAATTCAATTCAATTCACGGGGACATTTAGATGAAGATGACGTAGAGAAAAAAACACTAGTGTACTGAACCGCAATGACGAAACAATTGTTCATAAATCAAAAATTAAAAAGCGAAAAATTCTATAATAACCATAAACTCGGTCTTAATGCCTGACAATTTTGTATTCTAATGAAATGCTTTCACCTCTATTTTAATATATATAAGGTTCAATTCCTGTCGAAGGCACGCTACAATAACGTTGAAGTACATATTAAACTCCTTAGAGAGAGGCTGTATACATTTACGATCGTTTTACATTTTTTTATTCAACGGAGGCGCTGTAAATTCATATTTATACGTATTTTTGAGAAGATTTACTCAATTTTATGTTAGAGATGGGAACATTAATTGAAGGTTTCTTTTTATGTGGGAAAAATAATACCTGCAGTAATAATATTAATAATACCTAATTACATTTAATTTTAGAGTCTTGCCAACTAGTATGTACTACAAGTATATACGAGTACAATGACTGTGTGTCAATGGGGTGTCTTAGTAATCTAGTGTAAGACATGGGGAAAACACTTTAAGTTTAGTTTAACGATATTACTTGTAATTGTTGATTAGCGTAATTATTGTTTCTTTTTTCTTGAAAGACGCAATATTGGACAAGCTTGCCATCTATTAAAAGAATATTGAAACTGATATTGACTCATAGAATTATGACTAAATAGTTCGATTATTTATAAATAGATGGCGTTAAAAAATTCTATATGAGTAGCGCTATCTACAGTGCAAGTTAAGTAAAGATAAATAAATTACTTAACTAAGTTAAGATAAATAAATCTGCTTCACTCTATATCCCGCACATAGTAGGGTAGCCAAAGGGAACCTAGTGTTGAGACATTCTGTTCCCCATTTTGGAGACATTGCGTGTTGAGAGTGGTGGAACTCAACGCCACCCTTTGCCTCGACACCAGAGCGAACAAATGGAAATATAAATTTAAAATAAATATTTCATTTTCTCGAGTGGGGATCGAATCCACGACCAGTCGCGGTTACTCACACTTCGTGCCCCAGGGGCACGACACGACTGGCCTCGTATATAAAGTCAGCTACCCTAAAATTAAATACCATTTTAAGTTATTATACAATATAATTTTTGAGCATTCATTAGCTCGTGCCATCTCTGGTGGCTCATCCCGTGTTATTGTCGCGTTTAGTTAGTTGCCAAACTTTGCATTATAGTGCAAGTTTTATGTGACTTGGTGGCGGGGGGCCTTTGGTAGGGTGACTGTGGGATGTGCTTCTTAGAGATGATAAATTCAAATTCAAATTCCAAATATTCTTTATTCAAATAAACTTATAATAAACACTTTTGAATCGTCGAATGAACATATGAACATAAAGCTACCACCGGTTCGGAAGGCAGTTCTGCTGAGAAGAGCCGGCAAGAAACTCAACAGGTGCTCTTTTCAAAATCAATGGTACAATCTATTACCTGGCAGCTATCCTGCATTACATTCAATAGACATTATTTCCATACGTGTTTATTCTCTAAATATTTTTGAACAGTGAAATAAGCTTTACTTGTCAGAATTTTTTTACTGATATTTTAAATTTTGGAAGTGGCAAACCTATAATACACTGCGGAATTCTATTATATACACGAATGCTCAGACCCATAGAAGATTTATTAACTTTTTGGAGGCGAAAACTTGGAGTAACAATCTTATCTTTATTTCTCGTTCCTATCGTATGATTGTCACTATGTTTACTATGACAATATGTGATATGCATTATAGTAAATTAACTTTTATTTTTCTCGCTTAGGGAACCTAGTTGACAGTACAGTCAGTAAAATATTTTCATTTCTTGGCTCCGGTACGAAGCTAATCGTGGCGACGATTTTCCCTATTCAACCCACAAAGCCTCTAGAATTTGCGGAAAGTGGAGAACGGAAGTGTTTTAATGGGGAGCGGAGTGTAACGCAACATTAACATTAAATTCCTAGCTTTCCTCTGCCTACTTTATAATGTGCAGGATACTGCGTAAAGCTAAAACAAATATTTTATATATATTTTTGAACTATAACGGCCTAAGTTTACAAATAATAAAGGAAGCTATTTTAAAATAATATAATAATATCTACGAAACCCACAATTCACGTACATCCTATAAGCAGCTTTGTTCAAAGCACAAACGCATACATTACTACAACTGGAGCTTCCTTACGCTCAAACCTATTTCGTTGTTCTCTTTACTTTATAAAGATAATACAAATAAAAATTTAAACTTTTGTTATTTACGAACAACAGTTAATATTAACTTATTTTTTTTACTTTTAAAGTTATTTGAAAGGATTTTTGAGGACGTCGCGGCGCAGTGGCTCAACTTAGACTGTAACAGTCATGGGTTCAATTCCCAATTGGTGACATGAATTTTGGTGAAATGTCTGGTAACATGACCAAATGCGGTGTTCAGTTCCGCTACTTTTAACTCAACAAGCAATGTCTCCAAAATCAAACGGAAACTGGAGAACAGAATCTAGTCTTACTAGATTACTCCTGTCTACTCTGCTTTAACTCACGGTGGTGAAAATCAACGCCGCGCTTTTGTCTTGCTTTGGGATCGGCAAAAACGATATTAATCCATACCCTCGAATGGGAATTGAACCCACAACTATCGTATTACCAGTCAGGCGCTCCACTGCAGCCGTGTGACGGTAAATTAATATTGTAATTATTATGAACTCGACCAGCTATGGCCCATGAGTATGATGTAAGTTGGCAAAGCGTATCGCCGCAAAGACCGCTGCCGACCGCGCCGTGTATCATATCAGAACCTTTTTAACACAAACGTATATAGTGCTGGATGAGCCCCGTCGTGCCGCAGGGCCACTACATGTGACTGTAAGCGCGACTGGTTGTATGCTCGAACCCCACCCGAGAAAATGAAATATTCAATCGGCTTATAAATAAAAAAGGTATACTCGTATATGTATCACTATAAAATGTTTTATTCGGCAATATTTCTACAAAATAAATCTTTTAATGATTTGCTTGAAACTTTAGTTATCAATGTATGAATATTGTGCTAAAAAATAATAATGTTATTAGAAGACGAAAGTTCAAAAAAATTCTACATCGTATCGAACTACAAACATTAGGTTCCCTGCGCCTTCCCTGCTACACGCGGGAGGGTTCTCAGTGCAGCGTGAAATTATGTAATTTAATTTCACTATAATCACTCAGCTAGCTAAAAATAATCTATCGCAATTGACACCCACCTACCTCTTAAAAGTTTCAATGACATTTTTAATAAGTTCCTTTTTTAGGTAAATTAGAAAGTTTGTTTGTATTAACAATGAGTATTACACAAATTTTATATCCGCAAGATAGCGGCCGCCCACTGCGGCGCCCACTCCTTGTCGAAACTTAAAGTAGAAATTATGAAATAATAACTTATAAATGTATAGTGATTAGTTTTAGAAATAAGATTTTTTAATCTTTGTTTCAAGAAAGGCCGTCGGGACGCAGGGGCACGGAGCGTGCAACTGTAAATGCGACGATTGTGGGTTCGATTCACTACGTGGGGGTTTATTTTTTCATATTTTCAATTTATTTTGGTTTTCATTTTTTTGTTTTAAGCAACTAGGTAAAGCATGGCAATGTATTCCGCCGCTCCATACACAATGCCACCAAATTTGAATGGAAAATGGACATGGAGTATTTTAACACTAAGTTACCTCTGCATATATGTGGAATACAGAGCGAAAGTTTTTTGTAGGTATAATAATTGGAATTTATTATAATAAAAACGATTTAAATCCACAAAATTAAAAGACTCATCCAGTATAAATAATTCAAGGACACGTGAAAATACATTGTTAGCTAATTTCCCCCTTATTCGATGTAGTTTCCATGAAATTAAATTTTGGTTTTCTGCTAACCTTTTATTATAGCATTACGGGTCTAGTTGGCTTTGATCCCACCGGCCACCACGACATATATGTACGTATATGGGTATAAAATATTATGAGATAAAATTATTTTAGATTGTATAATTTTATTGTTTGAAGATTTTATTTGAGAACATCGTGCGATGCCATGGATTGTTTCCTTTAAAACATGTATTAAAATGTATTGTATGACGTTGTTTTTGTGCAGTGGATAAAGTGTCTGATTATAAGCGCGACGGTTGTAGGTTCAATTTCTACTCGGGGGTATTAATCATTTTCTCGCTCTGGTACATTAAGGCAAAACCCCCTTTACTCCAGCAGTGTCTAAATCATCTAAATCATTACAGCTCGGTATTTCGCAAACTACCGGCTACGAACTGCCGAACCATTGTGAATGGGCCACGCAGGAACAATTAAAATAGTACCCTTGATTCACTGCAACGACGGTAATGAGCTGGATCTGTAACGAAAGATTTGTGTGGACAATACTGGAAACTTAAGAATATCTACTTAACATAATTTAAAAAAAAAAACGTATAAAATATTTTATGTAGCGGAATTTGTACCTTCGCCTAAGGTTTATAAGGTCCTTTTTATTTATTTTTTTTTGCTCTCTCAAACAATAAGACGAATGGTTGGCGTTGTGTTATGCCATCCAAATGTCTGGAGAATGGGGCGGTCGTGAGGAACAGAGAGTTATTATATTAGGTTTCTACTTGCTCTCTGCTCTACTGCTATATGCGGGATAGAGCGTGAAGTGAAGTTAATATACAACTACAGAATAATTTTACCATAACCTTTATGATATGTTATTATAAAATTACGATATCATTTAATAACTAAAAGTCATATAATTTGACACAATCTAGGTATTCACAATATCTTCAGATTTATGATATGAAGTATAAAAATTTACAAAGAAAAATAGTAGGGTATCCATATTAAAAGCACTAATGGAGTTCGCATTAATACCTTAGTACTAAGTCGTGGTAGAAGTGAATCTAGGTATTAACACGTATAAATACTAAAACCTAACTCAAGTTAACTAAGCTATTGTATACAATTACTTATCTTTTGGTTACTTTTGATTTCTTGCTGGTTTCACAGCGTTAAGTGGCGGAACTTAACGCCGAGCATTGTGATATTAGAGCAGGAAAAGGAAAATAATTTAAATACCTATAATCATTTCTCCGGGTGGTGATCGATGAAAGCCTTAGTATTTATATGTCATATATATATTGTCTTTAACTTTGTATACCACCTGGGAACCTAGTGTTCCCTCTGCCTATTCTGCTATATGCGAAATACATAGTGAACCTAAATAAGAAAATAGATATACTAGTATTTAGCATCCCGACACGCTGCACCTTTGCGTTTGGCGACTGGCAAGACTTCACAAGACAAACACTAAAACCAAATTCAAGTAATTAATTAAAGTTGAGCAAGTTGGCCGAGTCAACCGCTCCGGGGCTTCGGGCATCGGATTAACTGGAGAGCTTTGAGTAACGCGTTAAAAGGAGCTTTGTGGATATCCTATTAATATTATACATACATACAATCTATTCTATCTTACAATAATAATCCATACTAGTGTTATAAATTTGAAAGTAACTCTGTCTGTCTGTCTGTGACATTATCACAAGCGTGCGACTGTAAACGCTACATACATATTGTGGATTCGATTTCCACTCGAGGAAATGAAATATTTAATAATTTTATTTGAGTTGAGTTTCACTACCGAACACGCAAAGCCTCCAGAATTCGGCCAGTAAATGGAACATGGAACTGTCTTAATGGGAACGGAGTATCTTAACACTAGGTTCTCTGCCTACCCTTGTAGCGTGGAGCTAAAAAAAGTATTCAAAGTATTTCTAAGTATTAAATTCATAATCAATCTCATATCTATTTATGTAATAATATATTTTTAGACAATATAAACACGTTCTTTGATGTTAGGAAATAAACGTGCCCCAAATATTTGGCAAATAATTAAGCAAACTTTCAATTTGACCCAAAACTCATCAAAGTACACTGCGGGACAGCATTAAGGGTACAATAATTATACAAGTTTGATAAACATATGGCGGTTAATAATATAACTTTGTTGAGGACTATTATGTAATAATAATTGAGTATGAGGCCGCCGGCCCTCGTGGTGCAGTGGCATAGCGTCTTACTCTAATCGTACCTTTTGTGGGTTCGGTTACCACTGGTACTCTGGTAACATGAAAGAGCGTGACATTGAATCGAGTCGAGCCATTTAATATACAATGTCTCATTGAGCGGTGTCTTTACTCTTAGCACTAGGTTCCCTCTGCCTACCTTGCTGTAAGCGGAACAGTATGATAGGACGCAATCCTAAATGATAGAAAAAAAAAATATTCTCATGTATTTCTTCGAAATTTTACAACTCTACGTCGTTTTCGACAAAGAGTGGCAAAAATTTGAAACTGTAAAAGTTAAGAATTTAGGGAACCTAACAGAAAGAACGCAGTAATAAAATTCTTATCTCTATGAAAATGTATCAAATCATAAACATTTTATCCTGATAAATGTTTTATTTTTATCAGTACAAAATGTATATGATATAAAATTAACACCTCGAAACAACCTGACTTCTTGTATTACCTACCTTTTATCAACGAAATCTCGACCTCGACAAACATGAATGAATGTTGTAAAAACTACAAAAAAAATATGTAAGTATATACGAGAACCTGTCCGTCAGTTGTTAAGAGCAAAGATTAAGAAACCCATTATATTTATACGTTAATTTATTATACGGGTAGGCCTGTGAATGAAACTTGCGGTGTGTCCACACTTGTTACTTATATCGACAGCTTTAAATTAAAAAAAACAGCGTCACGCAGTATCCATATAGGCAGAGAGAGCTCAGTGTGAAGATAAGTCTTTCTCTTTCATCTTAGTTTTCGAGACATTGCGTGTTGAGTAGTGGAACTCTGCACCGCGTCTTGTCTTCTTACTAAAGTCAGGAAATGAAAATATGATAAGTAGGAATCTAACCAGCAATTATCGCGGTAACAGTTTGACGCTCTATCGCTGCGCTACGGCGACGAGCTCAATATAAGTTTAATTTTTCTGAGTTATTTTGAGTTTTGCATTTTATAGTCCATTTGTCGAGAAAAGGCTATAGGCTGTTACTAACTATTACTGCTGCGGTTAAAGTTACCACTAGTTATAGAGCGATTTTAGTCTTTTCCACTTCATTATATAGGCGAGTCCGTAGGTGAAACCTAGTATAAAACAAAAAAAGCAATTAAAACTAGAATTTTAGACCTTGAACCGAGAACATTTCAATCTGCAGTTATGCTAATATCTAGATCAATAAAGTTGTCAAAATGAATATAAATAATATGTAAATTTTTCTAATAACTATTCCTAACCGTTATCGAAATAATTAGAATAATTATGTAATTAAGATTGATTTAATACGAGTATATGGAATGCGTGTCAAAGCGAATAATTTAAATGACAAAATACAGTGGTTGTAGGTTCAATTTCTGCTTTTGAAATGCTACCTTATTGTAGTGTTTTCGAGATAATATAAGAATAAAATGCCAACTGATTTGTACACGTTTAATGTCCGATCACAACTGAGTAAGCCAACGCTTTATTTAGACTTACCCTCAACTTATAATAATCACTACATCCCTCCACCAATAATATAAAAATATACAAATAAAAACAATTATCCTATTGACAAGTAATCGAAACTATTTTTTACAATTTTACAATATTACTAGTTTATTACAATTATACATTTTTTTGATTCCGTGTCTTACGAATAGGATACCTTCGACCACTCTCGGCCGTGACGGACACTGGAGTAGTGTCCTCACCAGGTAACATGTTAACATTGTTTTTATCAACAACAGGCAGTGCCTGTTTAGTGCCCATCCTAGAATTTGAATCTACATTGGATTTATTACTCTGGTCTACATTAATTAGAACATCAGGATCCGATGACTCTGTTTCCTCCGATAACTCCTCTCTCTCTCCCACTTGATCCAATGTAGTTTCAGAATTCGCTACTGGGCCGACATCATCTGTTTTTGGAACACAAGTTACACCAGTATACTTTAACAATTGATCAAAATGTTTCTTAATTAATAAATTTAGCACTGGAATGTATACCATAAAAAGTCTAGAACCAATCTTACTTCTAATTACTCCTAAATGCCATGTACATTTATTTCCATTATAATAAAAATGTTTAACTAAAACCTGGTCACCTATGTTAAAACATACATTGCGTACACCGCCATATTGTTTACTTTGTAAATCTTGTTTATAGTTAACTGCTGCTTTAGCAGCAGATGCCAACGACATCGAATTAGGTGACGTTCGAGTATCTTTTAAAAAATCCAATGTGGAAAACAACTTCCTTCCGAGCATTAGTTCTGCGGGTGTATATCCCGTAGTGCAATGTGTTGAATTTCTGTAATCAAACAGAAATTTTAATAATTTTACGTTTATATTTCTTTGGTTAGACTCAGTTTTTAAAATAATTTTTAGTGCCTTTTTAACAGTTTTAACCGAGTTTTCCGCTTGGCCATTTGATGCCGGATGATAAGGTGCAATCGTGACATGTTTTATATTATTACTTATACAAAAATTATTAAACTGACTTGACGTAAAATTCGTTGCGTTATCTGTAACAAGAGTATGAACTAAACCAAATCTACTAAATAATTCGTACAACTTCATAATAACAGCGTCGCTATTTGTGGAAGACATAGGATAACATTCTATCCACTTGGAATGTGCGTCAACTACGATAAGAAAATTTTTCTCGTGCAATGCAAAAAAATCTAGATGTACTCTTTCCCATGGACGTTCAGGATACGGCCAGGGAGCCAGTGGAGCTCGAGACGGGGAACTGCGGAAAGATGCACACAAGCTGCATGAACCTACCTTTTCTTCAATCTGTTTATCTATATTAAGCCACCACATACGACTCCTGGCTTCCGTTTTAATTTTTACTATTCCGAAATGAGAGGAATGTAATTCATTTAATAACCTATCTCGAAAAAGTGCTGGAATTATAATCTTATGTCCCCGTAACAAGCAACCATTTTCTAGACAATTCTAAACGACACAAAAAATAAGGTCTCAGTTTCGTGGTCCGAGTGTACTCCCAAAAAATGCCATTTTCGTATTATCCTCGAAAATTTATAATGAAATGCACTTTATACACGTTGTTGCAAGCGTCGGTAAGTCCCGTCGCCAATTTGTAGTGTTTTCGAGATAATATAAGAATAAAATGCCAACTGATTTGTACACGTTTAATGTCCGATCACAACTGAGTAAGCCAACGCTTTATTTAGACTTACCCTCAACTTATAATAATCACTACACTTATGTTATACGTAAATATTTTTTTAGTACATATAGAAAATATGGTATTCATTTTCATACACATTGCAACCTTAAATATTTTTAATTACTTAAAAATATTTCCATTGGAATCGTCGTATTGCAATTTGACAATTAGAAAATTTTGATATTTGTTAATTGGGGCAGCACAACATCTGACGGGTAAGCGCGGCGGTTGTATGTTCGATTTCCGCTCGTGTGAATGAAAATAATTCTCATTAGAAAGCACTCATTATACGATATTTTTAAATTACTGAATGTGTCTTAATAAGTGATACAACAGAGTAAATTTACACAATGTTCTTAATATTTACTAATTTTTATAAATGAAAAACATATAAATAAACGAAAATAGCATAAAAACACGCATAAAGTAAGTTATTGTATTTGTTTTGTAAACATTAGTGTGAACACAGCCTCCGCGTTACCGCTCGTTTCCTTCCATTCACAATTTCGTACTCGTATCGAGTGGCAACTGGTTTTGATCTGGTGTACAAGTTATAAGGAATTAGCTTATAATAATATTTTGTATTATTTACATATTCCATAACTCTAAATATCAATTATGGTATAAATAATTAAATAATGAGGTCTTTGTGGCATAGCCTCTGAGTTTGAAAGCGACGGATGTGGGTTCGTTTGCCACTGCGGGAATGAATATAGTTCCCTTGGTCTGGTAACAAGACAAAGCTCTGCGTTGGACACAGACTCTCCCTAGGTTATCAAAAACTTTTATATTTTTTTTATTTTTATTCTATATATAATTTAGTAATGTAGACATTACTAATATTATCATAAATAACTTCAGTTACTTTATCTATATCACTGCCACAAGGCGGCGTTAGCTTTCTCTCTATCTTACTAGAACCAAAAATAAATTATAAAGCTGAAGAGCTTCGTTAAGTTGAACGCACTAATCTCAATAACTACTAGTTCGTTTTTTTGTGGGTTTGACAATCCATTTATAGAGAAATTTAGGCTTAAATTAGCTTTAAGTACTAGCTACTTGCACCGAGGGCGCAAAAGACCGTGCAAAGTGGAGTAGGTTAAGTAGGAAGGCAGACCCTGACAATAGCCGGGATTAAACCAGGACGAAGAAGACATATTAAAACTACTCAAAAAAACTCTCATATCTTACGTTTCAGACCAACCCCCAAGTATACAAGTAGTAGAAACCAGTCCGTTGTAATAAAATGACTCTCCTTCCTCTCAGCCAGTGTTATGAACGAAACGTAAAATTTCAATGATAGTGGAGCAAATTATGAACATCCGTCGATTTTACATAGATTTACTTTGATGCTTTTATGCTTATTTATAGTATGATATACCTTATTAGGTAAATAGCTGGGATAATGTGAACATTTGTAGTGCAAAATAATAGTGGACGTACCAGAATATGAACTTACAGCCTCTTTATTATTGCGGAAAGATTAGAAGGTTATTAAGCTTTGGTTACATTAGAAGATAATATTTTTATAGGATATCACTCTATAATGCAAATAGCAGACTAGCCGGAGAAAAAGAAGAGTTAAAACTCTCCGCTCTCCACTTTCCTTCGAATTTAATTGGTCCGAAGGTATTGTGTTAAGTAGCGGAACATAACGTCGCGTTTTGCTTTGTTATCAGAGTAATAATGATTGTCAAACCATACCGAAAGTTGATTCAAGTAGGTTTTATTATGACAGGCTATTGCTAAAGTATACTTTAAGAATATCCTGTCATATTAAAAACAACAGCTAACAGGTACATATTGATTTATACTTAAAAAAACATCAAATAGTTTCATTTTTTGAAGTGACAATAGCCTAGGCGCTAGTTTTACAAACTTTTGATATTTTTCGGCATAACTTGCTGGAATTAGATTCAATTTTATTTTACCTTAATATTCTTTCCCGGCTATTGCCAGGGTCTGCCCTCCTACTCAACCTACTCCACTTTGCACGGTCTTTTGCGTCCTCGGTGGTTAGACCATTGGCTCTCATGTCATGATGCTCTGCATCACGACATCCAACCAGCACTTCCTTGGGCGTCCGGGAGGTCTCACTCACTCACATTTTACCTTAATATTATGCATATAAATTATACATAGGTATACCTCTTTCTCGAATCATTCTGTGTATTACAGAAAACAACATTAAAATTAGTTTTTTTAACGATTATTTTTTAACAGTTTAAAAGATACAAGAGTACGACAGAACCTAACACCGCTTTATATCAAAATAGATTGCGGAAATAAAACATAAACATAAAATTTCCCCCGAGTGGGATATAATCCCAAATGCACCTCAGTGATATTATTTAATTAGGCATTATGTATATAATTAAAATATTCCATCTCCGATCTCGACATGGGAATCGGGTGTAACAGGAAGTCTAATCAAATTGCTGCAACTTAAGGGACTACCTACATTTGTTCGTGTGCAATCGTTTGAAAATAAATCAAGATGTTTTTATATCACTGTTTATACATTTAGAATTTAGGTTAACATAGTCATAGCGCAGCGGTACATCTCTGATCATCATCAATATTAACGAGGTGGTTGTGGGTTCGATATCCACGTGGGGAATACACTATTCAGTTTCCCTCGCTCGCAAACTTTACTTGCTATATCCGGGGATCCCACTCATCTTCCATAGTTTAACGTAGTCGATAAGGATCTAATAAGGATATGAACTTACAAGTCTATTATCTACCATCATTTATCACAGTGAGAATGAAGATGAACATGCTCAGCTGGTTTGGGCACGCCGGATGAATGAGTCATGAAAGAATGGCAGAAAAGATCTATGATGGAAAAGTGAGCGATAAGAGAGGTAGATGACAGTAGACGAGGCGAAAGAGGTATGAAAAGACCGTTCGCGCTCCGTTGTCTCGGACTACCCCGCTAGAGTTAAAGCGTGAAGCTATGTTATGTTATCATAATTTCCCAACATAACTTATATTTGTTTTGAATATCGGTATCTCATTAAGGAATGTGAAGAGACCCTCATTAAATATAACTGTTAATGAAATGAATAGCAGCGTAGGCGCATGTTCCACTTGCTTCGAAATACTCGTTTGAAATTATTCCAATATTAAATTAGGTTTTTGGATGATCATCTGTGTCTCTATCTGTGATGGTGGGGGCAGGTTTGGTCTGCTATAGATCTACTAAAAAAAATTATACCAAACTTGCACAGTTGTCTCCTTGCGCCAGGACTCACTTTAACTTTCAACTGATATATTTGTCAAAAAAATATTTTTTTAAAATGTAATTTCAGGCTTATTTTTTTTAATTTGGTTACTTGTCCATGTTCATGGACACCAGGATGTTTAAATGACTTTTAATTATATTTCTAAAATATGATCCTAGTTTTTTTACTAAATTCATTGTAAATATGAAATATAACAAATAATTGTTTCTGAGAAGAATCTGTGCATCAACCGCATGTAGACCACCCAATATTGTTTGTGTTACATAGAAATTCATGTACACGTTACTGTAATAAAAAGTTTTGTAGTTATTTATTATGATTTATCAGAGACCATCGTGGTGCAGCCACTTTGTGTGTAAGCGTGACGGTTCAGGGTTCAATTCCCACTCGGGTTAAATATTTAAATGTCAATTCCTCGCTCTCGTGAGACGACAAAGCTGAATTGGAATCTAGAGTGCCTTAAGAATAACTTTTGCCTTCTCGACCTTCCTCATATTTTCCCTTTCATATTGAGGACCCAAAAAGGTTTATTAGTATAAATATTATAGCATTATAGGCTTCTATTATCTTCATTAATTTAGCACTTCCTTATAGCAAAAGTTGACCCATATACGCACAATTCTTTCTAGTATATTTTCTACCCTCACGCTCTATCCCGCGTAAGCAGACTGAACCTTGCGTTAAGATATTCTTTCCCTACTTTTCGCCAAAGTTGTCAGACATTGTGTATTAGTTGTGGAACTCAACGCCGTCCTTTTTCTTCTTACTAGAGCGAGAAACCAACTCACTTCCCCGAGTGGCAATCGAATCTAACCTTCGCGATTACTACAAACATAAATCGAAACGTTACAAAATACTAATATAATATAAAAAAAAATATAGAAAAAACTCTACTTATATATAAAACTTGATTAAAATTCAAATTCGCATTGATTTTCAATGCATTTCAATTGATATCAACGGATGTTGTATATATATTCTAAACAGGTTTAAAAATTATACTTTAGTTGCTTAGCCAGTTAAAATAAACTTTATTTTTATAGAAATAAGAGTGAAATCGTTTGTTTTATTTAAATTTGTGAACATTCTGATACTAAATTTGTCTTACACTGTTCCCACGGTAGCCAATATAAAAACATGTAGGCTTCGTCCTTTAAAATGTTTTAAATACTATGGTTCCGTATACTTTTAAGACAAAGTAGCATATAGCAGGTATCTGACTACAGAGAACCTATTGTTAAGACACTCCATTTCCATAAGCACCACACAATTTTCAAGAAATTGCGTGATGAGTGGCAGTATTCGACTCCTCGCTTTGTCTTCATACCAGAATGAGGAATAAGCCTATAACCACGCATATAAAAGGGTAGGCTCAGAGAATCTGTTGTCAAGACAGTCTATTCTCCGCATACCGTCTGAATTCAAAATATTGCGCGGAACTCAACGCCGCGTTTGGTCTCACCAATTTGTAGAGTTATAAAATAATCATTCTGGTTACAAAATCGTTTTCTTTACAGATCTCTAAACCAACGTGTAATGTTTGACAAAATAACTGATAACAAATTAATTCATAAAATAAATGATATCCATAATATGTATGTATGTATGACATATATAACATTTGCCTAAAACTAGATCTTGGCTAACAAACTCGTTATGTCACTTTTAAATTGTATCAAAAGTTTAATTAACTTGATATTTAAAACTATTTTAATGATTCAAGTTTATCATACATAGTTTTTTGTATTCAAAAGAACTTAGAAAGTGTGAAAAAAAAGAGAAGTTTGAACTACTCGAAATTAAAAATAGAAGAAGTATAGAAAAAGTTATAGATTCGATTATCATTTATGAATTACTAACATTTCCCCACTTTAGTAAAACAAAGAGCGGCGTTAAGTTCCGCTAATCAACACCAAATATCTTGACAATTTATTCTCTTTACTTAACCTGCTGCGGGATAAAGCGTGAGGCTTAAAAAATTGAAATAAAATCATCAAGCATATTCGCTATATACGGCTAGTACAAAAATCTTTTGTTTCTTCGCCAACAAAAAACAAGAATTTCAATAGAAAAATTTATACAGAAAGCTCCGTAAGTACTTTTAAAAGCTTTAAAGAATATAATCGAATTATTATAATTAAGCATTTATTTTAATTGAAGTAGTCATGGAAAGTACTCAAAAATGCAAGTTGGCTAGGTTGTTTAATAAGGCTAGGTATTATTATTATTTTTAAAAAGTTATATCTTGGGTGATTATGTAGCAGAGAGGAAGGGAATCTAGTGTTAAGACACTCCGTTTTCCACGAACCGTATATAGTAAAGAGGTTATTTTTTCTTTTTTATTAAGTTTCACGCTGTATCCCGCACATAGCAGGATAGGCAGAGGGAACCTGTGAAAAGTGAAAAATAGTGTTAAGGCACTCCATTCCCATTAAGACAAATCCGTTTTCCACGTTCCACCGAATTCTCGAGGCATTGCTTACATTGTCAATGCCTCGAAAATTAGGCAGTACGTGGGAAGGAAGTATCAAGGTCCACTATGTTCCCTGTGCCTACACTGATATGTGGGAAAAAGCGTAAAGCTGCTTAACAAAAACTTTAATTATTTTTGTTATATTACACCAGTTTCCTTTTATAAGTATTGCTTAAGTTTCTTAAGGCATTTCCCATAGAACTTGATACGCGTGAAACAAATCTGGAATTTCTTGATGCATTCCCGTGACGAGGGCACTTACTTATAATTAGTAAGATTATTAGTAAGATTTCTGAATATACACGCAATGGTCGTGAGTTCAATCTCAATTATGGGGTTTTTTTGTAAAAAGTACCTAGTGTTGAGATATTTCGTTTTTAAATTCAAGAAATTCTACGTTGAATATAATAAGAGGAATACAACTCCAAATGCGAAAATAAGAATTTAGACCGGAAACCAAGCGTGCGATTATAAAAGCAACGGTTGAGGGGTCGCTTTCCAGTAAGCGGAAAGAATTATTAAATATTTTTATTTCCTCCTTCTGATAACGAGGTAAAGTAATGCGTTGAGTTCCACCACTAAACAAGAATCACTTCAAGAATTCTGTGAAAAGTGGGGAACGGAGTTTCTTTACACTGGGTTCCCAGGGTTCGCTGCCTACCAATTAAAAAACCTAATTAAAACCTAAAAATAACAAAACGTAATTTAGAATCAAAGCCACCAAGAAAGTTGAAAATCGAATCCCCTATAAAAGTTTATCAGATTGTCGACGTAAAAAAGGAAACAAATAAACGCGGAATAGGCAACGTTTATCAATTTCGTGTGAAAGCTTCGTTCCGTTGAAACCCTTGATTTATTTTTAGAAGCGATTTGAATTGGATGTTTGGACATATATACATACATATTATGTATATAAACATATTGCGCATTGATTATTTCACGTCGTTGTGACCCAGTGGTACTAGGGTATGACTGGAGATGCGACGATTGTTGGTTCCCTACTCGGAGAAATAAGCAAAAATATTATACTTTTATAGTTCTGGTAACTAGCTACGTACACTCTGAATTCTCGAGGAAGTTTGATTTCCCAAATCGTATTTTTAGCTTCACACTGTATCCCGCACATAGTAGGACAGGCGGAGGGAACCTGGGAATATACTGTTAATTCACTCCGTTCCCATTAACATACTTCCGTTTAATTCCGTCAAATTCTGTAGCCATTTGGTGTTGAGTGGTGGAACTCTTTGTGTATTTATTTATATATAATTTGACTCAAAAGTGGTTGTAATGGCTTAATAGAATAAAGTATATTTTGAATTGAAGTTTTGATTTTGATATTTCACCTAAAGTAGAAGATTTTTAAGATTGCTTTTATACATCAAGAAGTAGGTACTTCTATTATTTGAATACTCGTTGTATTCACGGTGTTGAATTTAATAGCTTGGGGAATATTATGTTGATAATGTATATACGTTAACTTACATACTTCAGAATGAAGAGGTTTTGGTAGTTTTGGTTAATACGTACGTAAATATTTAGATTATCTACTTCCTATCCTATATCTTATAAAACAAAGTTGCTTTTCGTGTCTGTCTGAACTTTCTAACTCTTCTTCTTCTAAACCACCGAACAGATTTTGATGCTGTTTTCACCATCAGTTCGAGTATTTTCAGGGAAGGTTTATATATAGTTTATTATTTGTACATTCTTATGTAAATTAACATAAATACGATTAATGTGTATAAAGTCCTACCCGTTGAGACACTTTCGCGCATGCGCTGCTTTAATGGGTAGTAATACATGAAAATAATGTTCTGGAGTATTGTTCCTCTTGATAAGATCTACAAAAAAGTCCGCGACAGCATATTCGTATCTTTTAAGGATAACGTGTAGTGATCATATTTCTGTCTAAAAAATAATAATTTCAATATATTTTTTAATGTGAGGGATATTTTTCCATAATGGTATTAATCTTTATCCTTTAAAATACTTTATTATTTTTTAACGTTAAACGAAGATACAATTTGCTTTTTACACTATTTCGAAGCTGCGAATAGTTTTAGAGAAATGCTCTCAGCATATAAATAAGTATATTAGTTACGTTGGCCATTTAATGTAGATCAAAACTGTCTTTTACTGTTTTTCATTTTAATAAGTACTTTAGAAGTTGTTACAATATCAAAAAATCCTTGCTGCGAAACGGCTCGCCACTCGCCATGCGTCCCGCGACGTTTTGCTTATACAAGCGCGTCCGCCGCGCCCGCCTGCCTTACACGCATCGGTGGTTCAGTGGTAGAATGCTCGCCTGCCACGCGGGCGGCCCGGGTTCGATTCCCGGCCGATGCATTCTATTTAATTTTCCTCACAGGCCAGCCACGTAGTGTTTACATCAGGGACCGAATACCCTCTTCAGCATTAACCACAAGCTCGAAAAAAAAACCCGCCTACCTCTATAGCAACAAAGACTTAGATGCGTTTGCACGTATCGGATAATTGGAGTTGAATGTATTATTTGAGCGCGATATATTTGGTTTCATATTTTTTGTAGTAGTTATTGGTAAGTAGGCTTTTGTTTATAATTTCTTCCCTTTAAATAAATATATTTTATATAAAATATATTTAAATAAATATATTTAAATATATTTTAATAAGTACTTGAAAAGATTAGTGGCACAGATTTAAAATTACAGTACCTACTAAAAAATCCTTGCTGTGTAAAACAATTGGAAAATCCTTATTGAAACTACGAAAATGCGGGTTGAATTAGGGTTTAATTAATTTTCACATTATCTTGAGTGCTTTGCGGGCAAAGCCGCAAGAGGGTCGCTAGTTATAGAATAAATTATGATAATATTTTTTTTTCTATAATAATTAGAATTTCGATATACGAGTACTATTTTCCGTGGCGTTGAGCAACCTTATTCAATAAAAAAATTGGGGGGAATCGAGAGATGCTATGCGCGAAGCAACCTTTTTATATCTTGCATTATTTCATAGTAAAGCTCTATAATACCAAGTTACATTAAACAATCAAAGTCAAAACATACAAAGTTAAAATAACAAAAAATATTTAAGTCCAAAAATATTTTTTGTGAATATTAAATGATCGTATATATAAATATCAAAATAATAAAACGGAAGTGATTTGTCACTACAATTTCTTCCATTGGTTCCACTTGGTGCTGTATAAGAGCAAGTAAGATTAAACAATCAAAGTCACATATAATCTACAGTATATATACAGCATGTTAAATTAGAACATAACGGACAACAGCTTACGAACTACGGACAGATGCCAAAAACGAGCGATAAATTACCCCGCCCTGCGGTCTGGTACCGTCAGCAAATAAATGCTATTGAATTTTAAATTTTATTTTATCAATTAAATGTAAATTTTTGATTTTTAATTATACATTTTTATGTTTTGTGCACAAGAACTTCATTATCATAAGGCTTAGATTCCTATTTCGAATATTTATATTTCCTCGTTCTGGTAAAAAGAAAATTGCGTGGAAATTAAGAATAGAGTTCCTTAGAATTTGGTTTCCTGTGTCTACTCTACTATATAAAGAGATATATAATTCTGTGTTTTTTTGACTAGTTAATCAATAAAAACCTAACATGTAGCGAAGAAGAAAGAGGGAGAGAGACAGAGAGAAAGACACTCCGTTCCCCACCGGGGTCCGTTCCTAGTGTTCTAAATACACCAATAACTTATTTAGAGTTTGTATATATACTCTCTATCTAGTAAAAACCTACGAACAAAACCGAAAAACACAACTAGACCAAAAACAATACACATATGTATATACCAAGGAATACAGCCCAAGGCATTTTCTAATATAAAATCTTATTATCTTACCGCCTTTGTAAATATTGTTATTCGTATAACGACATGCTTGTATTGCTTCTTAAAGGTATTATTTTCATTATAGTCGTATATTGTATGATAAAACAATTTAATATACTATTCTTACATTCTGTACAGTTCAGGTACTTGGTATTTTTCATAAGACTTCTTTAGTTTATTAATGATTTATTTTTTCAGCGAAATATTAGATTTTTTATTTTTGTGAAGTATATAGCAGGGTATGTTTACACTTACAGGAACTTAGTGGTAAGATATTCCGTTTTCCGTGCCTCGCCCAATTTTTCAGATAATGCGTACTGAGTGGTGGAACTTAACGCCGAGGAAAACGCGAGGAAATGAAAATTAATTCCTCAATAATTAATTCTCTCAAGTGGGAATCGAACGTGGGTTAGTGGGTTTTGGAACCCACCAACCCACGTTGTACTTATATTAACATCACAACATCGTGAATCGTATATATTAGTAATTTTGTACAGTATTTTCATATATTTTTTTTCAATGTTATCCTTAACCGATAAACGTAAAGATTCCATAGTAGTGAGTAGTTCACTTCCTTAAAAGATTCCCTAACTAAACTTTCAGAAGCTGTCCCTACATATCCAATAATAAAATTAACTTAAAAAGGTCATGCCTAAATGGAATATATATATTTTTTAAATATATATTTTTAGTACGAATGTTATAATATTAACTTTAAAGTAAAAAACAAAAATACACAACCAATTTATATGGGGACCGTACAAAAATCTTGGCATTATCTAGTGAATCTCGAAGGGCACACATTAGCCAACCCTTACACAATACGCCTATATATGAGTGAAAACCTCATTGTTATGGGCCCAGCAAGTTTTGTATTGTTTAGATTTTACAAGATATTTGACCCAGATGTAAATTAAAGTCAGTAGGGAATGAAGGATCTTAACACCACGTCCTCTCTGCCACCCTGCTACTCGTACATGCGGGATACATAAAGCGTGAAGCTATTAATTAATAAGTAGTAGTAGATTAATCAGTGTAAATTATTGTAGGATGATAGTTTTAAAAAGTTGTTTGAGATGAGGAGCTTTTCTCTCTATTTATATTGTAGGTTCACTATCACGTTCACGCTCTATCCCGCATATAGCAGGGAAGACAGAGGGACCTAGGATCGCTTTGCCAACCGTTCTCTGATCGGGACACAGCCTGAAACTTGAAAAAATGGCACGGAACGTTGTAGATTCAATTCCGACACGGTAAGGTAAAACTAAACGCGGCGTTCAGTTCCGCCACTCAAGGCACTAGGAGCGTGAAGAGGGCATTGAACCACCACTACGTTTCGATTTTACCTCTCTTATTTCCAGAAAAAAATATTATGAAATTATATTATTTCTTAGAATCTGAAGTATTAAAGAATAATACCGGATATAGTGTTCTAATACGGTATCTTTACAATAAGATGGTTGCCATGGCATTGAAAATATTATTCCTGAGAAATATTTCTAAGAAAGACTTAGAGGCCGATATAAAGTGCCTCGTGGCTCACGGAACGTGACGGTTGAGGATTTGATCCCCACTCGAACAAGTGTAATATTTATTTACGTATATATTTCCATTTTCTTCGCTCTGGTGTCGAGGCAAAGCACGACGTTGAGTTCTGCCACTGAACGCGCAATTCGGCAGAAAGTGGGGAACGGAATTTCTTAACCTTTAAGTATGGACGTCGGGTCTGAGAGACCCATCTAGTTCAACGAATCCTACAAATCGGCAACTTCTCGGTGACTTTCCACACTGAGTCGCTCAGTACCTTTCGTATTAATGACAAAATGAATGTAGATAGCAGTGGTTGTGTCTCTGGCTTCAATACACGTGAGTATTTAACTTTCTAAACGGGGCCTCGGTCTGTGAGACCCGACCACGTCCATGTTCTCCGAACATAATGATTTCAAAACACCATATATTTTTATAATATTACAAGATATACTATAATATTTTAACTGTATTATTTGTATTCAAATGTTTTTATTGTTGTATCTCATATATTATTTTGCATTGTTTGCTATATATTTTAGTAATATAAATATTAAATACCTAAAAAAGATATTATTTTTTTTAGTTTGAGGCGATGTTACCCCTACAATGGAAAAAAATGATCGACCAAGCACGTCAGGGACAAAAATATCGGTACTTTATAATCAACATCAAACAAAAGAATTGGACGATGAAATTTTTTAAAGAAAATAGCACTTTATCAAATAAAAAGACGCGTTTCGTATACTAAACTACTCTCAGAATTGAGAATGACTTTGACTCGCGTTTCGCGGCCTGATCTATCATTTACTGAACATGAAGCTAAAAAAATAGGTTCTTGAAAAACATGTACTCTTTGCCCCCAAAAGATATATAGAAAGACAAGACATACTTATATTAACTGCAATCGTCCTGTTTGCCTACAATGTTAAAAGCCATTGTGTATCGATGTTCAATAGTACCTTATCTTGAGGTGTTGTCAAAATTTTTATTTTATAACATAAGATGTAATTTTTTAGTCTTTTTTATTGTTAGACTTTATATTTTGTTAAAAAAAATATTTATATTATTATCTGTTTTTTTTATAGTATTATTTTCTTTAGAATCATCCCATGTGGCTAAAGACTGAAATTGTGACTTTAAGTTACTTAAATCGTTGTGATGCGTAAAGTTTAATGAAAAGCGATTTTATTTATATTGATTTTGTTTGATTTGAGGATATTCATGTAAACTAAAACATAAGATTGTCTTCTTCCCTTAAGAAACAGACGGAATATAACCAATTAATACATGGGTCTCATAGACCCGACGTCCAAATGTGTGTTATAAAAAAATGACGTCCATAGTTAAAAGTTAACACTAGGTTTCCTCTGCCTTCCCTCTGTGTGCGAGATATAGCGTGAAGCTGATTATCTATATATATAAAATCGAAAGGTCACTCACTCACTCATCACGAATATTTGACTCCTAAGGGGTTGTTTTCGGGGTTGATAGTTTATATGAAATTTCGTTATTACAAGTGGCAGGAGTCTCAAATTTAGCATCGGATTTACTGATAGGACGCATGTACTTACTAAGATAGTAATTTACAATATTCAACTCCTAAGGTGTTGATTTTGAAGTTGATAATTTGTACGAAACTTCGTTACTACAAATGCTAAGAGTGTCAAATTTTGTATGGACGTTATTTATAGGAATTAAGTGATCACTAAGAAGGGAATTTGCAATATTCGACCCCTAAGGAATTGTTATTGGGGTTGATAATTTTTATGAATCTTTGTTGCTACACGTGTTAGGAGTCTCGAAGTTTATATCGGCGTTGTTTAATGGTCCCTAAGACGGATATTTGCGATATCCGACCATTAAGGGGTTGATTTTGGAGTTGATAATGAATATCAAATTTCGTTATTCCAAGCAATAGGAGCCTCAAACTGTGCATGGGCTAAGAAGCGTATTTGCGATATTCGACCACTAAGGGGTTGTTTTGCGGTTGATAGTATGTATAAAACCACAAGTGCTAGCAGTTTACAATTGTGCATGTGTGTTAAGATGAAATTTTACTAATTTCGATCAGTAAGGATGTAGCTTTGGTGTAAATAGTGTTTGTTAAACTTCGTTACTACAAGTAATGGAAGCCGTCGTAGCGCACAAACGCGACGGTCATTGTGCCCTTGCGCCACGGTGGGGGGACACCAGCGTTTCGGGAATATTATTTATTAATATGTTTTTTCGCTCTGGCACCAAGACAAAAGCCCAGCGTTGAGTTCCGCCATTCAACATGCAATGCCTCGAAAAATTCAGCAGAGAGTGGGGAACGGAGTGTGTTAATACTATGTTCCCTCTGCCTACCCTCTGTGTTATGTTTTGTTTTCCCTCTCCTCTCTGCGGGATACCGCGTGAAGCTGAAAAAAGAAAGATAAAGAGGCTAGTCGTGGCGCAGAGGCACAAGAGTATGATTATAAATGCGGCTGGTTGTGGGTTCATTCCCCTCTCGAAGAAATGGAATATTTATTTAAATATAGAGTTTAATTTCTTGGCTCTGGTGTCGAGGCAAAGAGCAACGTTGAGTTCCGCCACTCAACACGCAATATCTTCATTATTAGGCGAAAAATGGTGAAAGGTAGTGCCTTAATGACCACGAAGTATCTTAAAATTAGGTTTCCAGATTCTTTGTGCCTTGCTATATGAGGGATTCATCTTGAAGCTTAAAACATTATATTAACAGTTATGTAAAAACATTTTTGTTTTGTTCGTATTTATAATGCTCTATAACAAAAAATCACATAAAAATTATAAGGGCTCTCATAATTTTATATGAATTTTCCTATCAGGGTTCTATTAAGAATGAATGAAAGCTTTGATAAGGATCAAAGCCAGTTGTTTAATCTTTAAGTCTTTTTACGCAATTTTAAAGGCTTGAATAATTCAAATTAGTACTTATATTATTTTTTAACATATGGTAAAAATATACTCGTAAATTAATAATTTACCTATTACTATTTTGCAAATCGCTCTAAGAAAAAAAAATGTTCATAAAAACAAATGTAGGTCGGTTCAAAAAAATAATGTAGGTCGCATTTTTTTAAACTATTCAAAATTATACGCTTTTAAGAATTACGCTAATATGATACCAAATTTAAGTAATTCAGTATATTGAATAAATAATCGTGTAGTTCAAGCGGGCGAAGCCGCTGGCGGTTGCTAGTATTATTATAAAACTATACATTGGCGGTAAAAATAATAGCCATAAAAAGGGCCTTTAAAGCCTTTTTTCAGTATGTTTGAGCCCATAGCATCTGACTGTCAGCACACAAATCCAACTCAGGTCCAGTTCCAGGAGTAATAAGCAATCAATACCGGATCTTATAAATTCTAGTATAAACTTGAGTTTCTTTGAACACTGAGAAGTTTGAACTTCTATTCTTTTCTATTTTATTCTACATCCACTTCAATTCTACACAGCTATTTGACACTACAATCATTTTTCAAGGAACTCGCAGACTCTAGTTTAGCGAGGAAAGGATAAAATTACGAAAATTACAATCCCTTGGAGTTGTACAGGAAGGAAACTGAGGTCGAGTCGAGACGGGACGCTTTGTACGCTGGCGTAGGGCTTGTACAAGGCTATTTTTGAAGTATTTTTTATTAGTTTATTATGGGTATGTGAGTAAAAATATGTTTATTTATCTTTACCATGTATCCCGCGTATATCAGGGGAACCAAGAGGGAAGAGGAAACCGAGTGTTAGGACACTCCGTTCCGCACAGAGTCAATTTTTGAGATTTGCGTATTAGGGGCGGAATTTATCGCCGTGCTTTCTCGCAATGTAATTATTTTCCATTTACTTATTTTTTTAATGTTATTTCGACACCACGTTGTAGAAAAAACATGACGTTAAAACACCTCTTTCCTTCCTTTCGCAAATACAATCAGATGATCGGAGAGTGGGTGCCCCTGGACCACAATGTCCTCGTAATCGAATATTATAAATAAGAAATATTATAAAATATAATTTTAAGCCACAACCCTATTGAAAAGCACTTATTCCACAAAGACCAGGTAACGTATAGTAGACGCACGCGGCGTCACTCGGAAGTTCTTGCTTTTTGCTTTATCTCTGGGAAAACTAAAGGGCTTGTCAACCCATGTCGAATCTTGATTTCTTTTCAAATACTTATTTAAAGAAATAAATCAATTTTATGATTGTTATCAAATAAAATCATGTCAGGAAATTTAGAAATAAGACACTCCGTTCCCCTTGCACCTCCCAATGTCCAAAACATTGCAAATATTGAAACACAAAATTCAACGCTGCTCTTTGAATTTCTTAGCATATAAATGAAAATAATTCATTCCGGCGAGCGAGAGTCGAACCTACAATGGTCAGTCTTAATTGCCTATAAAATTATTTATTATCGGCTAGCAGGTACTTATATTTAGATGACAGTAAATTTCGCCGTGAACTTGAAATATCTACTAAATCACATTTATCATTTGAAGATTATACAAACACAAACGTGCGACTGTAAAGCCGATGGCTGTGAGTTCGATTCCTACTAAGGGATTTTAAAAATTTAATATTTTCATATCATAAAACTGGTGACGAGGCAAAAAAAGACTTTAAGTTACCTAGCACGGAATGCCTCAAAAATTCGGCGGAATGTGGGGAACGAAAGTGTCTTCATAAGGAACGGAGCAAGACAGAATATAGTATGAAGCTAATAAACATATAAAAAGACGAGAGAGATTTCTTAGACAAAAAAAATGACTCAGTAATTGAACCGAGTACCCCTACACTACATGTTTAACGGATTTATTACTATACCCATTGTATCCAATCGTGGCGTTAGCGTATAATGGCACATCACACGTCCCGCGGTGACGCCGTCGTTAAAATAATGTCGACCATTTTCTTCGCTTCTATATTAGAGCACTTGTAGAAGTGGCATTAATTTTAAATCAAATTCAAATATTTTTTCATACCAGTTTTCCAATTTGGGGAAACGCACCTAAAGTAGAATGCCGTAGGACATAATACCACGAAAGTAGCTAAAGTAACCAAGGCGAGTCGTTTCTACAACAGTTAATAATAGATACTATTGTAGTTGTGGTAGTAGTAATAGTTCTATAATCGTTTTTTTGGTACATCATTTATATATTAAAAAAAAAGAATCAATAATGACCACCATGCTGATTAATTAACAACTGACCTACCCTACTAAAGTAGGCTTAAGACCCAACCCTTTCCGGCCATTTCGAAATATTGCCTGTTGAAACTTAACGTTGTGCTTCTTGTAACCAAAGTGAACATAAGAGTGAGTGAAAATAATTCGTTGTACCGAGTGAAAATCAAAGCCAGTTAGTTGGGGGTTGTTTCGCTGCGCTACGAGGGGATTTTTATCCTAATGGTTTCCATTGTAAGTTGATCTTGACATCCGTAATTCGTGTTCATCCGTTCCATAATTCCTATCGTTAAAACTTTAAATAGGCTTTATTCTAATTATTAAGAAAAAAATTCGAAATGTCTATCCATTTTGAAGTCTGTGGCTGTCTCACAAGAATGTACCTAGTCGAATGAACTTACTTAGGGCGAGTGTGTTAGTTTACCTTCATACTACCTTAAAGTAATATTGTATTTATCATCTTTTGTAAAAACAATAAAACATATGGTAATAAATTAAATACATGCATCCCCGTTCACGTTGCGCCACAACGGCCCGGCCTCATAAGTAGTTGTCATTATATTTCTTTTATCTTCAGACTGTATCCTGCACATAACCTGGGAATCTAGTCCCATTTCCATTAAGATACTTCCGCTTCCCGCTTCAAGCGAAATTATCGAGGCATTTAATGTTGAGTGGTGGAACTCGACTTTGCGCTTTGCCTCAACACGAGGGCGAAGAAATGAAAATATAAATAAATATTTCTTTTCCTCGAGTCGGGAATCAAACTCACAACTAGTCGCCTTTACACTCACACAGTTATGTCTCTGCGCTATGACTGTCCTCAAGTTCCATACATTAATAGCTATATTCGCAATTCTATCAAACTATTAGTGACTTTGATCGATTTTACAATTCAGCGGAGCATTGCACCTAAGTGATATTAGTTGGTTACAAAATAATTGTTTTGTATGCACGAAAGGAGCTAAATACATCAATGGAATAAACTACTGGTCGTATCGTACATGAGTTATAATGATGATTATGACTGTCAGCGCGACGGTTGTGAGTTCTATTCTCAATTGAATGTATGAACTCTTTTCATAGCCTCGCTCTGATAAGAAGACACAGCGCAGCGTTTAGATCCATCACTCAGAAACGAAACGGAGTGTCTTAACACTAGATCGTCTGTGCCTACATTGCTATATGCGGGATAGAGCATGAAACCTAGTTTCGAGATTTTCCTGAACTATATTTTTTTCATTCTTTTTTTTCTCATAGGGAGGGAAAACTAGAGTGAGGACACTTCCTTCTAGAAATGTTGGAACTTAATGCTTAATTTTTTTAGAGCGTAATAATAATAATTGAATAGCTCAATAATAATTATTGAATAGCTCATTCTCGTGAGTGGGCATGGAACTTCAAAACACACAAAGTGATACTTATGTACTAGTTTTAGCTTAGTCTGATGGTTTTTGGGACCTTCTTCTCGTCTTGACTTCTATGTCTGTATAATTCCAAAATTAAAGAAAAAATACTGACGTCACACAGAATTAGTTCAATTCAGATCAAAAAACACAAAAGATGCAAAAAACAAACAAACAAACCAAGTAACAAATAATAAAAGAGAATAAAGAAATTTCTATACAAAAGAAAATTACCAATTGATTTGTGAATGCAAACAATGCGGGTACTTCAGATTGTATTATTGTTTATAATAGGCACGGAGCTAGCTGTGATGTACTTGCTGTATATAAATAATGTTATTATTGAGACTATATCTAGACTTTTATTTATGGATATAGATAGACTGAAATATAAGATAAAATATTTTTTTTTGAAGAAAAGTGTATCTGTACTAATACTTTTTTAGTTTCACGCTCATATATTGACGCGCACGCACATAGCATGGGTTCGATTCCACTCTAGGAAATGAAATATCAGTATTTTTAGTCCCTCGCTCTGGGAATGAGGCAAAAAGCGAAGTTAAGTTCCGTCTCCCAACACGAGATACTCTCAGAATTCGCCAAGAAGTGAGGAACGGAAGTATCTTAAGGTAACGGAATGTCTTTATACTAGGTTCCATTTGCCTAATCTACTATGTGCTTGAATAGCGTGAAGTTAAAAAAATAATAAAGATTGAAATTAAAATATATAATGAACTAACTATGCCTTAAATTATTTGTGAAGATTTTATTTCAAATATCAAAAATTCATACAAAATTCGACAGTCTCACACAAAATTTACCATTCAGTCCATACGAAAAATGCTACATATATGTATGTATAGAGTTTGTAAAAACATAATATTTCTTAAGAAGGCAAGGCGTCACGATTGTTTTTAATAGGCCAAGAGGCAGCTTTTTTTATTTGTTCACTTCCGTTCCTCGAGACGCCTTTGTCGGAACAAGAATTATGTTTTCATTGCGATTTTAAAAGGAAGATTTTAAAATATCTACTGTTTTAAAATGGACTTGACGCTGTCGTATTGTGTTTGTATAACACTGCCTTTTGGACTATGTTTGTTGATTCAAATTGTTTAAAGATGTCTGACTGTAAGTTTCATAGTTGTGTGTTCGATGTTCAGTTCAGGGAATAAATATTTTCATTGGGTCGCTCTGGTAACAAGACATGTGCGGTATTGAGTCCGCCACTCAATAGCAATGTCTTGAAATTAACACGGAAGTGAGGAAATATGCGGTACACCGTGACGTTAAAAAATTTTTTTTATGTATTAACAAATTCCGCGTTTGCAGAGTAGATAAAGACTTATAGGATTGAGCTTTCGAAGGAGATGAATCACTACTTATACGAGAAATTATTTTTTATTTAGAGAAATGCGTAATTTAGCAGTTTTATTTAAGCTTCACACTGTTCCTCAACTTTCATGACAATAAGTTTCGAGTGACGGAACAGAACAATTAATAGAAAACAAGGAAAAGCGCGGTGTTGAGTTAGGAGAATATAACGCACAACCCCCGAGTTGAAATCGAATACACAACCATCGCGCTTACAGCCAGACGCTGTTCCACCTCGCCACGGTAGCCTCAATTATTCCCACCGTAAAAACCATGTAACAATTAAATTGAACGCCACGCTAATTAGCACGAGCGCGGGATGATTTAGTCGCTGTTTTTGGCAGACATTACGAAATGTTAACAACGTATTAATATGTTGTTAAGTGATATTATAGTGCTATTTTTATGATAATGGCCTATAAATGATATAGCTTTGGGTTCGACTCCTGCTCAGGGGATTTTGTAGTTCAAATTATTTTCATTTTCCCTGCTTTGGAAGGCAAAGAGTTCTGCCAATCATCGTGTAATGTGAAGGGCGTTAATTTTCGCCCTAGCCTAGTTAACCTATTACCTATATCTACCCTGTAACACAAGGGAAAAATAAATGAGATAACTTACGGCGTTACGTTGCTCCGTTCATTACGGAACAAGCGAAGTGGTGCAACCTTTAAAAAAGATTCTTTCTGCTTGCTCTGATATGATGCTGCGTAAGGTTCACCATTTAACGGGTAGATATTAGTACTAGGTAGGTACCTTCTTCTTTAATGTAAATTCAAACTTAGGACCACCGTTAAGCACCTATCATAATATGTATTACTGCGTCAGGTTGGTTTAACGAAAATTGGATACTTACAAAAGTTTCCCAAAGATAAGACAAGTACTATCATTTGTAAAAGTTCCATGAGTTATAGAACTTTCTAACAAGCGTACGTATCCAATATTGTAATAAGTACGTATAATATAAGAATTTCAGAATTATTTTTTTTAGCTTTACGCTGTATCCTGCACATAGCGGGGCAGGCAGAGGGATCGTGGGAAATTAGTTTTAAGATACTGCGTTCCCATTAAGACACTTCCATTCACCACTTTCCGTCGAATACTGGAGGCGTTTCATGTTGAGTGATAGAACTCAACACCGCGTTTTTTTCGACAAAATTAAGCTTTTATTTTTTTTATGTTATGTAAGTGTTTTCAAATAGCTGGAAGATTACTTATTACTAGGTTGTTTCTGCCTTTGTTCAATTTCGGAACTTAACGCTGCGGTAAATAGTCGTATGTACAGTCGGGCACTGTTCCACTACGACACAATAGTATTGATCGCCTCTTACATAATTCATATGTAATAATTAAGAGGTAACCGCAGAATACAATAATTATATTGCGGTCACGTTTAATATGAAAATGTTCTTCCTACTTACGCATATTACTATATATAAATACTAGTGGACCCGAACGCGGCTACGCCCGCTTGAACTATATCTACGAATATTTATGAAATTATTTTCTGTTTTCAATAGAGGGATGCGATAAGCAAACTCATTTTGGGTGACGTTTTCTAACAACAAACTTTGCAAATCGTTGCTTAGCAACGGCGGTTGTTATAAACATGGCGGAATAAATTGCATGTCAAATTAAATTAATAATTTTAATATTGGATATATATCGAAAATATTATAAATATGAGAAAAAACAGTATCCTATGTTCATCCCGGGACCCTCAAGTATCTCTTAAGAGTATTTTATCACAATTGAATTTACGGTTTGGCCCTGATTGCGTAAAAGACAGACAGACAGAGTTACTTTCGAATTTATAATATAGGTATGGATAGTAATAAATAATCAGGTTCGAATCCGACTTGCCCACTGGGGGTTCCGTACCAATTTTATAATTATATAATGCTCAAAAGGAAGACGCTTCGAATTAAGTGTTAATGTATTATCCATGATAGTATTTATAAGGCAGAAGGGAATCTGGAAAGTTAATCTCAAGATGCACCCTCCCCCCCATTTCATCAAATCTTCAAGAACTTAACACCGCGCTTGTTCTTGTCACCAGAGGGAGGAAATATTAAATAAATATTACATTTCTGCAAGTGGGAATCGAACCTACAACTGTCACATTTACTCCTAAGCACTTTACCACTATACCACTACAGTGCCTATATAGTAACACAATTATACCCCATTGTTTTATATATTTCTTGCATAGCAATAGTTTTACGATCGAAACCCAATCATATACATGATTGATTTACAACCGGTAGTTAATTATTATTAAGAGAATATGAATTTGGATTGATGTATGTTTGTTTTGTTTTAGTTTCACGCTGTATCCCGCTTATAGAGGGAACCTAGTGTGTCGACACTCCGTTCAATTTTATAATCCACCATTTAATTTTCGAGACATCGCGTGTTGGTGGAACTAACGCTGGGTTTTGCAAATGTATGAAAATAAATCTAATGGCGATTGAGCCTAAAACCACCAGCCACGACTTTACAGTCTGACGTAAAACTTAAATGAAAAATACCTTAATAGTAAAATAACGTAATTATTTTTTACATTTTAAAGTAAAATCAGATATTTACCTTGTTTCAAACGCAGTGGCAGTTATTGCGGAAATGCCAACAATGAATGAGGTGATTTATACGCAACCACCAACTACTAGCTAGTGTTACATGACTTCGCTAATAAGTATATAGGGCAATAAAACGCAAGTGCGATTATATTAAGATTAACAAGGTTCCACTTTAAGGTATTTATTTTTTACTGTTTAACTGAAAGAGATAAGATCTGTTCTTCGATTTTTCCCTGATAGACATTAAATATTCAGTAGTGGAACTGGATAGAAATGAAAATAAAATAAGCATTTTTCTTCCCTAATAGTGGAATGATATTTTAAAACTGATTAAAAACACTTTCCACCTACTCTATTATATGGAGGACAAAGCGTGAAGCTAACATAAGTCCCCTGTTATATACAAGATAAATACATTAAATTATATAAGAAATTTGAGCCCCACTCGTCTTATTCATCATAATAATACAAATCGTAATCACATTGTATCCTCCTATTACCGTCTTATCAGTATCTGTCTCTGAAAAGTAGGTACAGTACGGTTGGTGAATCGTGGCCACTCTGAAGCAGAGCTTTCTGAACTTTTGCACATTGTAATATACACTCGTGAAGTAAATAATCTAAGGTAAGAAAATTCTGTAATCCATCTGCTGAATCACCTTGATTGACAGTTGACTTCGGAGCGGCCACGACTCGTTGGCCCTACTACAGTCGAATCCACACTTTAATTATACGCGTCGAGTTATATGACAACATTTGCTTATCCGTACGAATTGTAGAATTGAGTTTGACATTGTGCTTTACTATAACTTTTATTTTTTCAAAAGGTCTGGCGGGTTATACATTTTTTTTTGTTATTTTTAGTTTTAGAGACTTTGTGTATTGCGAAACTCAACGCCGAATTTTGTCTATCACATGGGAGAAATGAAAATAAATGTAATTATTCAACCGAATTGACTTGGAAACCACCACTAACGCGCTTACAAGCAGACACTATGTCGCAGCATCGAAACAACAGAATTTATTAAGAAGAATCTAACTTTCAAACTCTGTACATTGGCCAATAAGCATCCCAGGATTACGTCTTTAGGCTTCAATAAATAGTTGCAGATTTGATTCCGACTTGGGTCAATGAAATTTTTTAATATTTGATTTTTCTCGCTCCTGTAACAGCAAATGGTGTTAAAATCCACCACTCAACACACATTATCTCGATAATTCGACGAAAAATACGAATGTATCTTAACGGAGTGTCTTAAGAATATGTTCCCAGCTTTCTTTTGTTAACCTGGCTGCGGCAATGCAAAGCTGAAAAAATAATAGTAAATAAAAAATATTTCAGCTTCAACAGTCAAACATCACCCCGCCTTGAAGTTGTAAGATTAAAACACAAAAGAGCGAACTCTCGTGTAAGAAGGATTTGCAATTAAACGCCTCACGAGCAATTTAACTTAATATTAAGATTTACATACGAGTGTATGTATGTATGTACGTTTGTATGTTGTTTACTCACGAATATTATTATTATACTTGCTCTGCTTTTCGGTTTTAATTGGAATTATAATTAATTTCACAGTCTAATTGCTTATTTGAAATTAAAAATGTCGGAATGTGGAAAGTAGACTGATTACTTACAATTTTCTATCATAAAGTACGCGTACATATAAGAAACGATGTTCATAATGACAATGGATTTTGATGATTTATTTTACCTAGACTGTCAGCTTTACACATATTTCCACGTACCAGAGAAGTCAGAGTGTTAAGACACTCCGTTTCCTGCGCACCGTCGAATCTTAGAGGCATTGGGACGTAGTGGATGGAAACTCAATTTAGGAAATGAAAATATTTCAAAATCGTTACATTTACGGTCAGCTTTTATGAACCCACTATCATTTAATTAAGTACATCGTAACTATGCCACGAAGAAAAAAAGACGTTATAGCAATTACCAAAACCGGTAGCGAATTTCTGGTCTTTAAAAATGTAAGTATAGACTGATGAACTCAATGATTGTAAGTATATACTTTACATTCCACTGAGTTCTCGTACTAAAATAATATAAAAGTACGCAAAAGGAACTTAGAGTTAAAATTCCGTTATTCACTCACCCTTCAAATTCAATTCATTACAATGAGCTGCGGAACTAAACGCCGCACTTTGGCTTACTTAAGAAGTAATCAAGAGAACGATTGGATTCAATTAGTTTAATATAACGAAAGGAAAGAATAGATCTCTTTCTTAAGTATTCATTTACATTTTCCCACTGTATATGGGAATTATGATCGATTGTTAGGCTAAGTGTTGTTGTGCACAGAAAGAAGGGCGTTAGATATTTTATAGTAATAGTTGTAAATTTACTATTAGTTTTTTTGAGAAGAAGAAGAAGGGAATTATTTGTCATAATATTCTTAAGCTCAATAAAATGTTAAGAGACTCCACTTACGAACCTTATTTTTTTAATATAGGACTATAATACTCACCCACTAGTGGGAACCTACTACCTACTCCCTACTATCTGTTGTTAAGATACTCCGGTAAGCAGAGGCCTGTTCTGCTATATGCGGGATACAGCGTGAAGCTTAAAAAACATAGCTATAGAATATGTTTCAGTGTTGAACAAAGTAAATTTAGTATTAAATCAGTCTTGACATGGGAAAACATGGACAATGGTGTATTTCGTTTATCTAATAGCGTTCTAGATATTAACTAAATTGTCTTTATTAAACTTAAAATGTGTAGAAAATCGACTTTTTATAATTTGCTATTATGAAATTGAAGATGATGATTTTTCAGTTTTTGTACTCCGGGGTCTTAATTAGAACGTGATTTAATTATGTCTTTTATTTTTTTTTCATAACTATAATATTATTTAGAAAGTACCAGATTTGATTCCTATTGAAATATTTTACATTTCCTGGATCTGGTTAGGCAAAAAGTACCGTTGGATTGGATTGTTCAATATAGACGAGGCATTGAGTATTGAGTGGCGGAACTCAACGAGTTCGAACCTAGAGCCTTTCACGTTAACAATCACACGCTTGTGCCCCCAAGCCACGGCTTCCCTCTATAATTAGTCAAAATTAGCTTTATCCGCAACTCAACAGTGTATTTAGTATAACCCTAATATAGAACAGCTCTAGTATTTCGTTAATTACACTTAGTTAATCAATCAATGTCAATTAGAGCAACACTCTCTAAGATAGGTCATAGTTTGTATCAACTTTTGAGTCACTTAAACTGTTAGTTTAGTTAAGATTTGAATAGAAGAGAAGCTACTTGACTGTAAAGGCGACTGATTCTGGGTTCGATTCCCAAGAGCGTGGCGTAGATTGTTGCCCCTTTACACGTTATCTCTCAAATTTGGGCAGAAAGCGGAGAGCGGAATGGAGAAACTTAACGCTGTACGATGAAACGATGGCCTCATGAAGTGGAAGATAAAATAATTAAATATAAGCTTCAAGCTTAGGGTACTTGTAGAAGGGAATATAGTGTTAAGACGCTCCGTTCTCCATTCACCGTCCAATTTTCCAAATATTGCCAGTATAGTGGTAAAACAAAACGCTGTAATGTTAAGAATTCCTGAACAAAAGATGTTTAAAAACAAATAAAACCGTTTGTAAAAATATATTTGCATAAATAGCTAAAATCAATATGTCTGCCAATTTCACTATTTACAGAGTCCATGAAAGTTTCAGGCCAAATCACAAAGTCTGAAGACAAAGTGCTCGAAATTGGTACTTTTCGAGTCACATTCGATATTCTTATTGCCTGTTTCCGTTATGCCGCGTAAGTTTGGGTATTCGAAAATTTTGAGTTCGAAGTTTATTAAAGGGAAAAATATTTTTCATTACTGTTTAAATGTAATCGCAATCGTTGTGTTTCTTTCATTTGATTTTTACTCGTACGAACTAATTATAGTCATTGACTCGATTTGGTAACAAGACAAAACGCGAAGTTAAGTTCTGACACTCAACACACATCACTTTCCTGCTTTAGCAAGAAGACATAGCGCGGCGTTGAGTCACAATTAACATGAAATTACTCAAGAATTGAGCGATGAGTGAGAAATAGAGTGTATCTATTATTACTCAGTTGCCTCTGCCTATTCTGCTACGCCCGGAATATAGGGTTTACAAAAACTAAAAATGAAATAATAGTAATAATTAAAATCTTCAAAAAACCTTTGGTCACAGACCCTTATTTGTAAAGACGCTATTATTTATTGAAATTTTGCACTTTCAATTACTTGTAATGCAAGGACAGCCCGAGCTAATTGATAATTAGTGAAATTAATAATTTTGGTTATAATTATTTATTATACAAATGAGAGTATTATTTTTATAATTAAACGGTACAAACATACTAATTTAGGTTAATTAAAATTACAATAATTAAACGATAATAAGTATCGTAAGGTGGGTGGAAACTGTGGAGTGAATTGTTTTAGCATCAGGTTCTCTCCGTCTTCCCTAGTACACAGAGAAAAGCGTGAAGCGTGAAGATGCAGTTTTAAAACAAGATATTCTTTGAAACAGATCGTCTTTATAGAATGGAAACAGGCACTAAGTTTTATGTAAGCGTTCACTTAGACGAAAGGGAAATATCTGTACGGTTCATTGAATTCTACGTTTTACAATGTATTCTATATAGTGATATTGTATTTACTAAAACAATAAAGTAAAACACTCATTATGAAGAACTTTTCATTTGTAATTTTATATAAGTTCATCTTGGTGAAAAATAAGAACGAAATTTCTTAACATTAGACTTTCTTAGGGATGTAAGTGTATTTTTATGTTATGTTTTAAAAATATGGAATAAATGATCACTATACTTTTGACCTTGTTTTACTATTTTATAGATATATAAGAAGCCGATAAAAACGTCCACACGACAGATCGTTTCTCATATAAAAAAAAAGCATTCGAGTAATTGATTCGAATGAAGGTACCGCATGACTGAGTCTTTCATTTAATTTGAAATGAAATTTTCTACGATTTAATATTAAAAATTTCCATTTAGATGACAACTAAATCTTTTATTACAGGTATATCAGATTTTTTGTAGAAAAAAAGTCGAGGAACGATTAAGATTGAAAATTATTAATTAATGTGCGCGCAGTCATTTTATTTGCATAAGTTGAACAAGTGCGAAGAGAGCGTCGATGCGCAACGGAACAGCGTCTGATTCAAACGTGATGGGTGTGGGCTCGATCCCGCTCGAGGAAATTAACTGTAAAAATAATGTTTCTGGCTCTAGTAAGATAAAATTCGGCGTTGGTTTCTCTCAACCCGCAATATCTCAAAACTTAGGCCAAACGTGAAGTGCCCTAACACTAGGTTTGCCCTTGCACTTCCTCCGCCCATTTTGCTATATGCATGAAGCTAAAAACATATAACTTTGCATAAGACGAAAATGGTAGATGAAATATCGTGAAATCAAATTCGATCGAACTCAACTCCATGCTTTAGCTACGAATGAAAATATTTTAAATATAATCATTTCCACGAATGGAGAGCATATTAATTATAATATTATTATTAGAAAAGTGGAGCCATACTTAAAGATCTTTAAAATATATCAGAAATATATTTACCTAATAAAATATTTCGAGCCCGCGACCTTGGCTTAACTGCACTACGACGGCGCCAGCAGAAGCATCATTAGAATTTTAATTATATCTCTCATTGGAAGGTTAACAATGCACTCAATTCCATCTCGATGCATAGTATTTTCTATTCGTACCAAATAAAAAGCTGGGAGTTGAAATCTCAATAATTTTGCTATTTTCTTAATCATAACAATGAGTGCTTGTTACTTATTTTTTTTATATTTCATATTCTTATTATGCAAATAACAATGCTTTAGTCCGGTATAGCGCAGTGGCATAACATCTGAGTGTTAATGCAGTGATTGTAGGTACTATACCCAATCAAAGGATTGATTAAATTATTTTTAATGTTTTCATTCTCCGCTCTGGTAAGGACGCGGTGTTGAGTTGCGCTACTTAAAACACATTATTGAAGCCAGTCAAGGCGCACGGGCACAAAGTCACTTTGTGACTGTAATACCAACTGGTTGTGTGGTTGTGAAATGAAATATTTATTTTAAATTTATATTGTCATTTCCTCGCATTGGTGTTAAGGCAAAACGCGGCGTTGAGTTCTGCCATTGAACACGCAATGTCCCAGAAATTAGGCAGAAAGTGGGGAAAGGCGTGTCTTAACACTAGATTCCCTCTGCCTATCCTGTTGGGTGCGGGATACAGCGTGAAGCTGTTTATTTTAAGACGCATTGTCACGAATTAAGATGGAAAGTATAGCAAGGATTGTCTTGACACTTGAAATACACATAAATATGTAATATTTATGCTACTGCTAAAATGCATGAAACTGTATATATAATACGTAAGTTATAAATCATTTGCCTAATTATTGATCGAATCGGGAATCGAACCAACAATACCCACAATAGCACCATATCATATCCATCCGGCTAATTGCCTGAAAAGCGTTCAATAAATAATAGGAAGCGGAACAATGAGCTCCGTCCGATAGCTGAGCTCGGAGTTTACAAGTTTTAGAACGTAATTTATGAGGGATAAGCGAATTAGATGTGAATTATAAGAAAAATGGAAATATTTTGTTTATATAAGATATTTTTTAATATCTTTATTTATTTTTTATAATAATAATATTAAAATAATATAGTAATTAAATATATTATTAATGTATATTAATTCTACGAACCCACTAAAAATAAAAATGAAGACTAACCATTTTTCTGTGGTTTTTACTATAAATCATTTTACTATTTTATCATACTAAATGCCAACCATCATCCAAAAATACTAAACTTATAGTTTTTTTAGAAACATTAGGTTGTAATGTGATGTGAATTAACAAATGAAATAAAAACGAAATGGAGAACAAGTTTCACAGATTTTTTTAGCTTCCCACAGTATCCCAAATGTTGCTGGGTAGACAGAGGGAGTCTAGTGTCAAGACACTCCGCTCCGACAAGAATTGTGAAACTGCAAAAAACTATCTTAACACGTTTGAATCTCTTCACCTGTACCACACGAAGCGATAATAAAGGAGTTTGTTAAATCAAAATCCATTGTTTTAATGAAAGCAATTGATTGGTTTTCTTCTTTCCGCTTTCATTCTGTATGAAATGTTCAAGACTATGTTTTCTAAATTGAAGAATAACTGTTGAATATTCTATCGCATATTATTGTTTGTGTATTTGAAAATATTTTTTGAGATATGTTGTAAGAGAAATAAAGGCAGTGCAATCAGACGTTGTTGAACTGAAAACGTACTCAGGAGAATTATTATTTATCATTTAAATAACTTTTTCTGCTCTAATATATAGAAAGCGGCGGTTTTGACTTGAAAAATTTTCGGAGTGTTTTTTACATTAAGTACCCTCTGCCTATCCTAACATAAAACAGAAAAGCTAAAATAGTTTCTTATTGTACGTGATTGGATGTAGCAAGCCGTTCCCGACTTTTTGCCTGGAGGCATTGCGTGATGAGTGGCGGAACTCAACGCTATACTCTGTTTCATTACCAGTTGAACCGTTGAACCTAAAACCTTTCGCGTTTACAGTCCCACACTTGTGCTCCTGCGCCACGACTGACCTCAATGGAAGTGTCTTTATAGAAACGGAGTGTCTCCTCCTCCTCCTCCTCCTCTTGTTCCTCTGCCTACTCTGGTAAATGCGTGAAGCTAAAAAAATTGATAAAGTATATCGTTATTTATTTAAGTATCTAGAAAAATACCAGACGCTTAAAATATCAAAATATACATACATAAACATTTTCAATTTAACTTAAAATGAACAAACTTCTGTACATACTTTCTATATACATATGTATATTGAAAGCTTGCAAGACACCTCAAGGCGTCTGTTACAACGTCCACAGTTTAAACTGCGTTATTTTTCCATCTCGAAGCTACGTAGTTTGCATTGAGGTAGGGTGACCAAGTGAAATATGTTCTTCTTCCGTCCATAATAGAAAACCAGGCCAGTTATGGCGTAGTGGCACAAGCATGCGACTGTCATGAGAGGTTGTGGTGATTCGAGTCCCACTAGGGGAAATTTATTATTTTGTATTACATTTCCTCCCTTTGGCAATGGCTTGAGTTCCGACACTCAATACGCAATGCCCCAAGAATTCGGTGGAACGAGTAAACGTAAATGTTTTGTGGAAACAGAGTATGTTAACACTAGGTTAGGTTGGTAGGTATGTAAAAAAATGAAGACGTAAACAACGCGGTTGTAGGTTCCAGTCCCGTTCGCTACAGTAACTTATTTTCAATCAGGGTTCCATCCGCCTATCCTGCTGTGTGTGGGATACAGCGTGAAGCTGATCTTATACTATTCCGATTTAATATTCTAGTCCATCGCAAATGATGGTGAGCCTATCCAAAGCAACCCGCTTCGTAACTGCTCAATTCAGTCCGCATGTCCGATTGTCGACCGAGAGACAAACTATTGCATTTTTATATATACATTGGACAAAAATAAATATTTACGAGATTGTGGAGTCAGCGTTGTCGGTGAAGTGACTTACTGATATTACAGTTAGATAAAATTGTGAATTGTTTTTATTTGTTTATACTTATAAAATTTTTTATTTAGTTTTGCGCTGTATCCCACACATAGAAGGGTAGACAGAGGCAACTTCCCGATTAAGACTTCCGTTCTCCACTGTATACTAAATTCTTAAGGAATTGCGACACTCAAATTATTAAATATTTCATTTCCCCAAGTGGGAATCGAACCCACAATTGTCTCGTTTACAGCGTACCATTATTTATTAAGCATTTATTTTATTTAATATATACAAATTTATTATTATACACTCGGAATGAACAAAATATTTTTAGCAAACGAATACAGAATTTTAACCTCACAATAAAATAGACTCGAGCACATTGAACGCACACCTTGCTGCACTTGCACACTTGACAACAGACTCACTGTTTGTGTTTAACGTGCATTTTTTTTTATTTTCACGTTGAATCCCGCATATAGCGGAGTAGGCGTAGGGAACTTGATTAACTTTTGTTGTTGAGCGTCATGTAAATAGGCTATTAGGAAATATTATTCTTTTAAATACGTTATCTCAAAATAAGATAGAAACCTAAAACCTCCGTTTGCAGTAAATGATGCTATTATATACATTTTCTTCAAATACATACTGTAATTGTATACTTTTTCTATAGTTAATGACTGCACTTTTTAGATAGCTGCGTTTAACGTATCTTCTGAAGCACGGTGAAGATAAACAAGCTTTTAACTACTAAAATTCATGAGAATAGTGATTATAAAATGTAGGAAGAGGATTTAGTGATACATCTCTGTGCATTTTTTGTTCTTTGAGGGAAAAGTTTTTTTTTTTATTTAAACTTAATTCTGTTTCCTGTATATACCAGAATAGGAGAGGTGGGTTTAGTGTTACGAGACTATTTTCTCTAATCCGTCTTTTTAACAGAGACAAGAAATGAAAATAATTATTTTCTTTGAGAGGAGGACAGGACCTTCTTAAATGTTAAGTAACAGAATGAATCAGAAGCTATAATAGAGTTGACAAAAGTTATTTTTATCATTTTTGTATTGTTAAATTATTATGAGACCGCCATGGCGCATCAAATGAGTGTTGTAGGTTCGATGTCCACTTAGGTAAATGATTATATAAGAATTGCATATTTACGTTTCTTCCTCATACTAATTAGCAAGTACAGTGCATTAACGCGATGCATCTATAGCCCTTCTCCTATAAGGACGATCCAAGATAAAAAGAAATTTTCAATTCAAAGTAGTAACTGCTGAGATTAGTGCTTTCAAACAAATGAATTCTTTAGCTTTATTATATTAGTATAGAAGTAAAGACATAATATGAACCCGCAATATGATAACTAACATATCCACGAAAAAATAGTACCCAGGATTTTCAGTAGGTATTAGAAGAGCTATGGGACATATTGACAGAACAAACATAATATAAATGAATATAAAAGATAAACATAGAAGAAGATAACCAATCTAATATAACAAATGCGTGCAATAACGAATCTTATGTCACCGATGATGGTTGATTGGCGTAGAGTTGGATGGTAGAAGTGCCTTAGTTCCTGTCTACGACACTCTGTCTGTCTAAGACACTCTGTACTTTATAAAATCTCTATAAAAGGCCACGACAACTCCTTACAAGTGGGTCTTAACAACAAAAGCAATCCCTTCATGCTGAATTCCACACTAAGTTAAGACACTTCTTTCCCATAAAGACGCTTCTGTTCTCCACTTTCCGCTGAATTTTGAAGACACTGCGCGTTGAGTAGCAGATATCAACGCCGCCTTTTTGCCTCGTTACCAAAGCGAAGGCAATGGAAATATGACATGATAGCATATTTCAGAAAGTTTTTATTAATATTTAGTAAAACACCATATACCATTTCTAAGCCATTTGCGGTCTAAGGTAATAAAGTGGCATGAATCAAAGTAATGCCCAAAATAAATAATGATATTTACGCAGACAGAACGGTCGGGATGTTCTCAATATAATATAACATATATAATGTGTGTTTTGAAAAGTTAGTTATTGTGTCCATCGATATTATTTTTGCTATTTTAATATATATCTCAGTTTTTCTGGGGCAAAGAATTTAACGCTATATTTATACCATGGTAGATAGAGGGAACCTGGGAACCTAGTATTAAGACTCTGTTTCCCAGTAACCCCCTATCTTTCCCCACTTTCCACCGAGGTTATGAGGTATTAACGTATGGCAGAACTGATCGCCGTGCATTGTCATGATATCATAATAAAAATATGAAAAAAATCAAAATCTTTCGACTACCACCGAGACTGCTCAGGATGCTTGGGATCGGGCTCAGTCGGCAATCATTGCGGCGGGCAGGCGAGTTTTTGGCCTTTCTAGGGGAGGACGTGTCATCGACAGGGAGACATGGTGGTGGATTGACGAGAGGCAGGAGGTGACTCGTGAAAAGAAGGCTGCCTTTAAGAAATGGTAGGAATCCAACTCTCCTGAAGACAGACTGGAGTACGCAGTAGTTAAACGTGCCAGTAAAAGAGCTGTAGCTAGAGCCTGCAGTAAGAGTTTGTCACCATTGTATGACAAACTTGAAAAAGGGGCAGAAGCTCATTTACAAAATGTCTTTGCGTCAGAGATTCCCAGGGCACGCTCCTCTGTAATGATCCTAAGGGCATGACTCTGTGAAGGAGAGGTGGAGAAGCTACTTCCAGGAGTTGCTGAATACTCAGCACTAATGCAGTCTTCATCACGACCCACCGCCTAACCTCGAACTTATTGCCCCAGTAACCCTTGACGAAACCGTAACGTAACGTAATTGCCTTCGACGCATGAAGAACGGAAAAGCAGTGGAACCTGACGACATTCCGATCGAAGCGTGGAAATCGTTGGGCTCTCTTGGTGTGCTCATGCTTACTGACTTTTTTAACCATATCTTGAACACTGGTAAGATGCCGCATCAGTAGCGGCTTGGCTTTATTACCCCTATTTACAAGGGAAGGGGCAGGGTTCAAGATTAAGAATTAAGCTTATGAGTCATACCAGGAAGCTCTTTGAGCGCATGATCAACCTCAGGCTCCGCCGAGCGTGTACTGTATCTGAGTCTCAATATGGATTCCAGCCAATATCGGGCACCATCGACGCCATTGTCGCCCTCAGAACTTTGATGAAGGCATACATGGGAAAAAAGGAGAGATCTGCATGTGGCCTTTTTAGATCTGCAGAAGGCCTTTGACTGTTTGGCTCGTCAGTGTTTCTGGTGGGCATTGCGATCCAAAGTGACCCTTCCCAATTACAGTGGGGGTTCACCAGGGCTCGGCTCTTAGTCCGTTCTTATTCAATGTAGTGCTCGATACTGTCCCGGCTCACATCCAGGACCAGCCTCCATGGCTGATGATGTATCCCGACGACGTAGCACTCATTGACGAGAACCGACTGACGCTTTGTGAACCTTTGGAATGGTACGCTTGAGAACGGCGGCCTTAAACTAAATGTATCGAAGACAGAGTACATAGCCTGCGGGAGCCCGGACCTGAGCACCATCCTTATAGGTCCTGAGCCAGCCGTTAAGTCGGAGAAGTTCAGGTACCTTGGATCCGTTATGCACGAGTCTGGAGACATCGATCACGATGTCCATGGCCGGATAAGCGCTGCCTGGTATAGCCTGCGACCGCAGAATAACGCCCAAGCTCAAGCATCGTCCGATCGGTTCTTTTATAAGGCAGCGAATGTTGGCCAGCACTATCTCGGCACACTCAGGAGCTTCATGTCACGGAAATGAAGATGCTGAGGTGGATGTGCGGCGTAACGCGGTCTGACCGCATACGCAACACATTCATTCGAGGTAGTCTTGGAGTCCGTGACGTAGCGGATAAGCTCCAAGAGCGTCGCCTGACATGGTTTGGCCACGTTACGCGCCGGCCTATGAACTATGTCGGACGCAAGTGCCTTGCTATACCAGTTTCTGGGGCGCGACCTCCCGGACGCCCAAGAAAGCGCTGGTTGAATGTCATGATGCAGGACATGAGAGCCAATGGTCTAACTACCGAGGACGCAAAAAATCGTGCAAAGTGGAGTAGGTTGAATAGGATAGCCGGGATTAATGCCAGGAAGAAGAAAATCATAATAAAAATATGAAAGTGATCGATTCTGTAAAATATTTAATTTTCCCGTATGAGAATCGTACGATGGTCTCAATCTAAAAAAATGAAATACGGAGAACAAAGTGAATTAACACTAGATACTGACTAGAATGATAGGATAGGGTTATCCTGACATATGCGGGATACACCGTAAAGCTGAAAAGGAACCAAACCAAGAAAATGGCATTTTAAACCTATTTTAAACATAGCGAAACGATTTCGCACGCATTCATACGAGTGCAAATGTACGCTGAGAATGCTGTTAGCTTTTATTTTTATTGAAATTCCCATACAAGATGCGCTACTGGGCTACATTGTTTTGATTTTAAGTCTTCATTTTAAATGCTTGGTGGGAAAAACATGGTGTCTTCATATATTTAATAGCTTTGGCTAATAAAAGTATAATAACTATTTAACTGAGGTTTAACTGTAAGCACAACGGTTGTGAATACGATTTTTACTCTGGGTTATGAATCATTTCGTTGTTCTGGTAATAAGACATAGCGCGGCGTTAATCATCGCCATTCAGCACGCAAATTTCGAAATTTTGTGGAAAGAGGGAAATAGAGTGACTTAACGCAAAGATCCCTCTGCATACTCTATTAGACCAATGAAATCCAATCTGACTCACGCGTACCTAATAAAAAAAAATATTCCTTTAGTAAAAGCAATTCTCGTTTGTTACATATTCCACAAGCTTAGCGAAATACGTATGTTACAAATATATGTCATATTCCATTTTCAGCCCATTTGAAAGATATTGCGTGGAACTCAACAACTCGCTTTACCAAACCACATACGGAAATGAAAATAATATAAACATGCTCGACTAATAATAGAATCTTTAATCATTTATATCATATCTCCATCCCCATATCCCTATCCCCCAAAACTACAACCGCCATACCCAAAAAATCATATATTTCATACTATATAATAACCACCAACTTGCCAGACAGACAGAAAAAGAGAAAAACTATTAAAAAGGCGTTTTAAATCTGAACTCAAGTCACCATATAAGCACTAATCCACGCTAGAGTAGAGTGCTTGCTGCACGTCGAGGGTCGTGTCACCCCTGCGGACCGTGTCTATGCCGGATGTTCCGTTTCAAGTGAACTTTCTCATAGAATATGAGGAAATATGTGGCTATTGTCTTATATATCATTAAGTATTTTCAGTTTTTTGAGAACACTGAAATTTCTGTACATTTTAGTGAAAAATCATTCACTCAGTTCTCATTGTTATATATGTTGTAACGTTTACTTGCAGGTTCGCTCCCGGGGTAAAATTATTTTTTTAGCTTCACGTTGTATTTTACACTAGCTGGGAGAGGAAACCTAGTGTTAAGACAGTCTGTTCCCATTAACATATTTCGTTCTCTACTTTCACCGAATTCTCAAGGCATTGTGTGTTGAGTGGTGAAACAGAACGACGCATTTTACCACGTTACCAGAGTGGAGGAAGAATTATTTCATTCCTCCGAGTAAGAATCAAACTCGCAACCTATCATATATACAAGCGCACGCCTGTGCACTTCGGCCACCGATATTAAAATTACTATGTATATTTAGGCACCATACCAAAATCAGAATAAAACAGCGTATCTGAATTATTGTTCTATGTATGTATGTATATTCCCATGGAGCAGCAGTACGTTATATACAAACAATATTTACTCTATGACCATATAATGTTTTCGACTCTACATATAAATATATAGAGACAGTATTCGTCCGTCCATCACTCACAAAGGGTATTTCAGTAGCATTGACACAAACATACATACATAGCCATATGTTATGTTTTACCTATCAATATTCGTATTTTGTTTTGTTATGTCATTGAAATTAGGACTCTATTGTTATAAAAATAGAGTCGTTACTACATAGTTTTGGAAGTAGTTATTAATTATATTGTTTTGGGTTCAATTTTGAGATATGGTATTCATCATATTAGTTGTTTCTAGTGTTTCAAATTTATTGCAGAGCTAAAGCCAATTTCGTTTTAGATTAAAAGGCTTTTTTAGCTTCACGCTGTATCCTGCATATATCAGGGCAGGCAGAGGGAAATAAAACATGTACCCACTTCCCGGCGCAAGCAACATTGTGTGTTGAGAAGCGGGATTCAGCGCCGTGCAATACTTTGTTACTAAAGCGAGAAGTGAAAAATATAAAACATTACATTTCCTCTAGTGTAAACCGCGGAACTTGTGCCCCTGCGTTACCACAGACCTCATAAGTTTTGGTTTTTAAAACAATACTAAATGTAAAAGTATAAATACATTTCTATATATAACGTCAATTAAAGGCTTCAATAACTTTCCTTGACATTCACATACATGCATCTGTCTATTTTTTAAGCAACTAGTAACAGATGTTTAACTCGTCGCGGCTGCATACATCTTGCATACTAAAGATGCGCCGGTAAAATGTTTGGATAAGGTCACATATCTCATTAAAATATTTTATGTTTTTTTATTTATCTAAGTCAAAATTGATATAACTGTTAAATATTTATAGATTACACAAATAGACTTCTAAAATTTCGTAAATATATTTTTTGGTTCATTTCAGTGGTCTGTTATTCGAAACGTATCGTAATTCATAATTCATTATTTCAATTTTTTTATCTTTAATCAGTATTTCATAATTTTTAATCTGTTCATAATTTTCATCCTTATTTCTGAATTCTCAATCATTAATTCTTGATCCTTCATCCAGATTCCCATGCCCATGTATGAAGAAGTTGATGACAGTGAACGAAGTGAAAGAGGCGTAGATCTGTTATTCCGTTCTTTCACTATCTCGCAACTGATAACCTTATCAGTTCGGTGAAGCTAAATAAAACAATTAATTATATCATACAAGAATCTATTACTAGGATTTCAAATATTAACTTGAAAGTAAGATTAAAAACAACCGCACTACACAGACAAATTTATGTACACAGTACTATACAAAATTTTAGCGTCACGCCGTCAGCATCGTCTCCCGTGGGGATTTTATTGTCGTTTGTATATGATGGTTACATCAAAGTAAGTTTGGAGATAGAGCCGCAGTTTAGAATAAGTTTTCGTAATTGAATTATCAACTATACTAAGTTTTTGTAGTAAAAAGTGGCCACAGAGTATTTTAGCCTTAATTTTTTTTAGCTTCATGCTGAATCCTGTACGTAATAAGGTGGACAGAGGGAGTTTAGGAACCTAGTGATACTTTGTTTCCATTAAGACACTTCCGTCCCCCACCACGCAACTGACCGCCGCGCCGCTCTTTGTCTCGTTACAAGATATATGAAATATTTTATTTCCTTGAGTGGGAAATCCAACCTACACCCTGTTAAGCTAATAGTCGCACTCTTGGTTCCTATGCCACAACAGGCCTAAAGCTTTAGCTTATTTCTGTCTGTTCTGATTACATCTCCTGCAATTTTTCAAAAATCACAAATACTTAACTATTGCAGTAAATGGGCAATATATTATTCTTCTACTGGGCCTTAAATAATGAAAAATGTATATCTTAAGATTGTCAAAAATCTATTAAAAAGTCGTTCCAAGAAACGATTGTCGTTTATATAAATATTAATGATATACTTAAACTTTGTTTAGGATCTGAGGATTTTTCCCCAGAAAAATTTTGCCATCAAAGTTAAGAATTTGAAATATTTTGAAGAAAATGCAAAATACGAAAACTTTCTAAGCGCAGTGTTAAATGAATCGGAAAATTGTCTCAAATGTCGCAATTTTTATAATAAAATTTCGAGATATTCTGTGTCGAGTGGCGGAACTCAAGGTTACGCTTTGTCTTCCATAGAAGGGAAGAAAATAATTTAAGTATAATCAATCCCCAAATTGAATCGAACCTAGAACCATCGTTTGATTGCTGCAACCGACAAATCGTTCGTAGATAATATAAACAAAACAATTTACAAATGAATCCCACTGTTACAGCATCTTCTATACATCATTAAAATTCTAAATGAAGATCAACGTTAGCAGATTACAAGGCTTATCTCGTAACAATCAATGGATAATTCGGGGGTTATTTTGTATATAGAAATTATAGGGTGATGTTTTGGCTTCCTTTGGGCGTTACCTTCATGTGTGGTTTAAGTTAAGGGTGAAACTCAACACTGCCCGTGCCTTGTCTTGATGAGAGAGTGAGGAATTTATTTCCTCAAGTGGGAACCGAACTTACAACCGTCTCCTGACCAAGACGGCTTCTCTATAAAAAATACTGACACAAACATGTCTTCCAGTAAAGTGGGTACTAATAACTGTAGTGTTGAGTCACTTAAAATATATAATACATACTCTACAATGGTAAAAATAATATATAATGAGATTTAAATCCACATCAATAAAACCTTAATACTAGATGTGGAAAAAAGGTAACTTCTTTAAACTTGTACCAACTTTCTTAGAGTAAATGAGCCAAGTTATTTGCATAATATAAATGTTATATACATATTAATTTTGTCATAATGATGCCTAATGAAGCTCGTACATTCATTCTGTCATTACATAATTATTAATTATAGTATTGAAATGTAGCAAAAAAATATACAACAAGATTTGAACTTTTTCTTTTTTGATACTGTTCATAGTTTGATAGGGTGCTACAAAATATGTACCCGGTCTTTTCGGTCCCATAAAAGTTAAGAAAAATTCTCTGTTAGAGTTTTTCTACATTCGCCAGGGAACATGCCAAATTACAGCGTTCTACGCCGTGCAGTTTGTCTATCAATCGTCCTGGATATACATAGATTATGTGTATTCAATTCAATTTAGAATCTTAATTGGCATTATGTAATACTAGCAGCCAATACGTGGGTTTGTCAGTTTAAAGTAGAAGTTATATAATGTCAAAATTATCTAAAATATTAACATAAATTGTAGCCTATGACATTGTTTTATGTATACACTATATTACTGGAAAATTTCATCAAAATTCGTTTAGTTTTTTTGTGTAAAAGTGAAACAAACACTCATCCTTACACACTTTCCCCATTTATTATATATTCAATAGGATATAAAAAATGTAATTATGTATGTACTATATGAAGTGTATTTCCCAATAAAAAATAATTTCATGAAAACCTAGGCCACAAACGTAACAGTCAATAGTTTAAACCTAAGCCCTATTTCATAATTCCGCACAATAATTTCATAAAAATATCACGTGATAAAATTTATCGCGCAATACGCGCTAAATCCAATTATTTCTACGGCCGAATGGGTTGATGCCTTTTTGTGGCTGCGATTTGTGTACGAGAGAGATTTTAAAATATTACCCTATTGCAATATGTTTTTAAAGTATTTAAGTTAAATTATAACTAAGCGCGGTGTTGAGTTCGGCCACTTACTACGCAACGCCTCAAGAATTCCAAGGAAAGTGGGAAAATAAAGTGTGTCAATGGGTGTGTAATGGAGTGCATTAACTCTAGGTTCCCAGATTCCCTCTGCCTATGTGGGGGATAGAGTGTACAGAATACTTTAAAAGGTTAATATTGTCTGTCATTACTGCAAAATGTAATAATAAAAATACAAAAATATAACTGAAAACTAAAGTAATTTAAAATACAGCTTGTATAGACTTCAGAAACAAAAAAATGGCCAGAAGCGTCAGTACAAAGGCCGTTCCATTAATTCAACTACAAATTGCCTTAGAAAGGCACGTCTAATTAAGAGAATTAAAAAAGTGTAGGTAAAAAAATTGTAGGTAAGGATGCTATACCAATTACTGGAAGTAGGGAAATTATCATAATGTATTTTAATATGCATTACTTGTATATTATAATAATAAGAAATTATGTGAAAATGAAGGAAGAATTGTTTAGTAACGATTTTCTTTCTGTTTGAATAAATAATATAGTATGAAAATCCATACATTGTTTTCCTTCCGTCATGATTCATTTGTAGTTGAGTTGAGTGTACACGTGACGATTATGAGTTCGATTAGCATTTGAAGAAATAAATTATTTTTATTTCTTTGCTCTACTAATAAGACAAAGTGTGGCGTTGAGTTCCGCCACTTAACACGCTCAAAAAGTGAAATGAAGAATCCTTCTGTTACGATACTCCGTTACTTCCTTCTTTCTTCCGTTTCTCAAATGAGAAACGGAATGCTCCTCATTTGAGAACATAAATATGCTCCTCCAAAATTCAACCCTCTTATGTTGTAGTGACGTCTGTATGTTGCGTCAGTCACTCAGTTTTTCTATATAAATTAGCAATTTTTCTATATAAATTGGCCATAATGCTAAGCAAACGCAATAAATAAAATACTATACCAATTAAATAATTCCCATACTATATAATGCTAACATTTCCATAGTAGGTCCCTATAGGTGTTTATGGTAAATGTTCTCGTTATACCATATTTCAATAGAGTTACGGAAAGCTGCCAATACATACTACAGGTGGTTGCAGGTGACATTCTATATATAATTGTAGGTTTTTACTATTCGTATATTGGTTGTAATTTATTAACTTATAGCGTGTTTTATTTTTTCTTAGTTATGAAGAACTTAGTGTCTTGACATTCCGTTCTCTGCCTTGGATATTAAATTGCATTCAAAACAATTAATAAACAATCATAACAAATTAATAAATTCTTGGCGTACTATTCGCATATAGCGAGGTAAACAGAAATTAGAGTACATGCTGTCTCAGTGACGGCTGTGAGTTTGACTCTCTCTCTCTCTCTCTCTGCGGAATTAATTATTTTAATTTCCACCTACTTTCACAACTTGCACCCCAAAAGGTATAAGGTCTTAGCACGCGCGAAGCAGGTGCATCCGATCCATTTAGAGACGAGCTATGTATATTGTATTGTACGGTTATATGCATTCAAAAACGTTTTAATTGGTTTCTTTATAGCAGATAGTGGAAAATAATGACGCTGGCATAGTACAGTGGCGATAAGAACGATGGTTGTATTTAGGAGTTTATTTTTGTTGATTGAGGCACTCATGGCGACAGGCACGAGAGTGAGATGTAAACACGACAGGCTGTGGGTTCGATTGCCACCCGTGGAAATTAAATATTAAATACTAATTTTTTTTGCTCTCGTAACAAGGCAAGGCGCGGCTTTGAATTTCGCTATTCAACACGCTTTAAAGTTCCCTATTAACTACTCGTAGATACGAAAAATTACGAAAACAATTGCACTTTTTTTGCGTGAATGTTTATTAGAACTATTAATGTTAACTAAAATGTTTTTTTTTAAATAGTATATTCGTCTGTTGGTTTCAATAATTTAAATATTTATTATTATTTTTCTCAATCAAATTTGGTAGCATCTAAAAGCTTGTTGGTATATACCCGCTCTGGTATCTTTTACATCAACACGCAAAGTCCCGGAAACCAGGCAGAAAGTGAGGAACGGGGTGTCTTAGCTCTAGATTATCAGTCTACTTTCCTATTTGGGAAGCAGCGTGAAGATGCTTTTTTATAACCGTGAAATATCTAAGTCATAAGACATTACCATTCGCTATTTTCTTCCTACTTATGCCATTTTCTATCAGGTTGAAAAACTTTTATAAAATATAATAATTATACTCTAAAATACCTACAGCGTGAGTTAAAAAATATATTATTATCGAACTCAAGTAGGTATATTTCTACAGAACCCTTTAAAAACTAAACACACTTGCCCTTGACGTTTTTTTTTACTCTTGTGACATATAAACCTTGACATAGAAATTATGATGTACTGAACTGTCGATCACGTAAAGGATGGTAAAGGTGACCACACACCTGCCGTGCAGGTGCTGTACCACCACCTGTTGACTAAAAACGCTACTATTAATACTATTTATTGTTAAAAACAACTTTAAAATAAACATTAAAACTTTAAGAATGTCTAAAGTTTAATATTAGTTCTCTATGTGTTTGTTTGTTTCACTTTTCACGCTTTATCCCGCATACAGCAGGGTAGGAAAGAGGACTGGACCTCCCTTTACAGTTAAAGGGTTACAGTTCCTTAGTTTTCTATTTTTTTAAGTGTTCCGTCACTTAAGCGGAACTAAAAGCCGCGCTTTGTCTTTTTATCAGAGCGAGGCTCGGGAGCTAGTGTTAAGATTCTCTGTTCCCATTAAGTAATATTCAACACATATAACTAATAATAACAATACATACATAATAAAAAGTACATAATAAAATATTTAGTAATAAATATTTCCTTAGTAGTGTAACTAATATTTCTTTCGTCAGAATTTGAACCTACACCCATTACATTCAATCTCACTAAATCAATACTCAATAAACACTTACAACAAATAAGCAAAAACAAACATACAATTCTTATACTTTTTACAAATCACTTCTAATTAATTAACCATAGCTAGCTTTACTTGTCTTTAGAAACTATTGTGTTCCTCAACAATGAGATTTCCTGTTACTTGGATTCTAACCTATTGACAATTTGACACAGTTCAGTCGATGGAGCGTTAAACGCCGCGTGGTATTGTCGCCGCATTGTACTGTTCCTTGTTTGTGGCTATCGTGGCTCAGTGAGACAGTGTACGACTGGCAACGTGGTAGTTGTGCATTCGACCTTCGTTTGGGAGAATTCTTATCAGAGGCCGAAATGGCGCAGGCGCGCGAGCGTGCGCAAAGCGCGGCGTTGAATCCTGCCGGGACTCTCAGAAGTATCTTAATAGATAACGGAGTATCATAATACTAGGTTCCCAGGTTCCCTCTGCCTACAAGGCTATGTGCGTGCGGCATACAGTGTGAGAGAATTTGTCTGCATTTCTCAACTCTGTAACAAAACGAGAAATAATGTCTCGGAATCGGGCGAAATATTTTGACAATAGATTCTCTCTACTTGAAGTACGGTGATGATATAGAAAAATGTTTGAGCTTCAATATTTTGAAATTACAAAAAGAAAAAATGTTTTGAAATTTATTTTAAAAATAAAATGATTTTTCATTCAAAAATGTTTTTTTTTATTCACCTTGTATCTATCTCACTTACGAGTAGGTATAGGAGGGTGGATAGAGACAAGTTAGTTATAAGACACTCCGTTCCACACACACTGTGCAATTTTCAAATCGTTGCGTGTTAAGTGGTGGAATTGTTAGAATGTAATAAATTATACATAAAAAAATATTTCCTTGGTGAGGAATAACAGTTATTTAAATAAAAACGTATAATTCTTTATATTTTACAGCTTTCAGTAGGTATAGGATTGTCAGTGGATTTAAAAGCTACAATCTGACGTCGCCGGATGTCCGCGCCGCTATACGTTTTATTCGCTGAAAGGGATACTTGTTTTTCAGTAAGCTTTTACTATATGTGAAGTAGGGCTTTATATTAACTCATCTTGATACCGTCTGTCTCGGCGTTTGCGAGTTCAATTTTCATTCGGGGGAACGAGTTGTTTTCATGATCTCTGTTAACGCAGCGTTAAGTTCCGCCATTCAACACGGAATATCTTATAAATTTAGGTCCCTTGTGCCCATCTTGTATTATGCAGAATAAAACGACGTAAAACTGTATTTTTTTTTATATTCCACAATAAATATAGTAATCTAGTGACATTACACTCCTCTCTCCACATAAAGCTTTAAAAGCTTGAAAAAGTTTCATAACATAGCTTTATTAAATTATAACAACCTTTATAACAGTTAAACCACTTGTCAGTTTTCCCATAGAAACGCTCTGCCCTAGTTTACATGTAGATTATTGCTTTATACAGGATGTTGAAATTCACTATAAAATCTATATAGAAAAAACAAAAAAAAAACTCGAAAAAAGCACTATTGCATTCGCTTCCAAATCCTCGCTACTGAAATCGACAGATTGGAATTTTTCGAATTCCTTCTCCCAAAACGTCAGTCGTATGCGACAAACGAAAAAATACTCGCATATTAAATACCTGACTTGTCTTTCCTTGAGTCACTTTCAAAAATGTTTTAAAAACTGTTGTTACTTACAGGGCAGTAGCTCAGTGAGACACTGTATCAATGTTCGATGGTTGTTGATTCAATTCTTATGGGTGGTATCTTTTTATAAACATATAGTAGCACCATTTACATACAGTACCCAGCTGTGTGCGTTAAAAAGTAATAAATTGCAATATTTTTTGGTAAATGATCATTTTTAGCATTCAACTTTGTGTGACGGAATTCATTCTCCGGAGACGTTACGTATATATTTTGTTAAAAAGATAAAAAATCTAATATGTTTCCGCCCGGGATCGAACCGGGGACCTTGTGCGTGTGAAGCACACGTGATAACCGCTACACTACGGAAACTGTGAAAGCAATGTTCTAATTCTATATCTCTTTACGGTTTTTAAATTAATTAATTTAACTAACTTATTAATTTAAAAACCTGAAAGAAAAAGTATAATGTTTTCATCAAACTACGTCGAAATTCTTATACGTTAAATATGTAGTGCTAATACACTACAGCTCTAACTTATCCCATGAATGTTCAAGAATTGAAATTGAGATTGAGTGGCTGAACTGAACGCCGCGCTTTGTCTCGTTACCAGAGGATTTATTCTCCTAACTGGAAATCAAACCTACAACCGTCGCCGCTGCACCTCTGCGCCATGAAGGCCTCAAAAAAATGGGTTGTTAGAATAAATTTTATAGTAATTTTCATTTTACCACTTTATAATAAAATAGGTTTAGGTAATCTCCATAATATAGGTCTTATTCACTTTAAGCGTCACGTTTTTGCAGCGTGACCTGAATAAAGTGTGGACAAAAACTAAATTAGGTATAGTTCCAGTCGAACGTTATAATGGCGCAGTGGATCAGTAGGTGCCTGGCCGTATTGGCGATGATTATGGGTTCGATTGTAACTCAAGGAAATGTAATAAAAAACAAAATAAACTTTATTATTTACTTTGCATTGTTTTATTAAAAAATGCCGCTGGTGAAGCGGCAGCGGCATTTTTTCTTCTTTTATCCACAATGTCATCCTCTTAGAGGTAAAACGTATATTTTATATATTTAATGATTTATTTCCGTATTGTACAATATTTATTGAATCATCCAATTTAATATGACATTAGACACACATCTCTAAATTACTCAGTTTCATTGGACAAAGGCACTAATTTACATAAGAGCATGTACAACATAGAGCGTGTGGCTATTGTAAGCAAGTTAGTAATGCAGCTTAAGTAAGTCTATATAGGATACAGACCACAAAGGTTCGATTACGGATTGAGGTAAAATAAATTTGATTGCTATATATACGTACATATTTACATAATATACAAAGACTGTTCAGATAGAGATAAGCTGACACTATACAAAACTTGTATAAGACCCGTCCTCTCTTATGCTTGTGTAGCGTTCGCGCATACTAAGCTAGATCCCATGCAAAAGGTACAAAATAAATTCTTACGTATCGCATCAGGTTGTCCCTGGTTCGTGCGTAACGTCGACCTACATAGAGACTTTGAACTGGAATCGATTCACGAGCGCTGCAAACGCTTAGCGAAGCGCTACTTTGAGCGCGCAGGCTCGCACGCGAATCCCTTCATCGTTATTGCGTGTGATTACATCCCTAACGCGCTCCCCAGACGTAGACGCCCGCGCAGCGTCCTTTTAGACCCCGATGACGCCTTTACTATAGCGAATGCCCCGTATGTAGGTAAGAAACACACTACTCACACACGACACAAACACCGTCGTCGACGGAATCGACGACGAAGTCCAGCTTGTTCAAGGGCTCGGTCGCGTCTCGGCGCGGTCGGGCCCAGCGGTTAGGGACCGTTAGCTCCGTTAGAGTAGTCTAATTTGTCCCCAGTCGCGACTTCATGTCGCAGCTGGTTTGCTAAGCATAGGTGACATCCCAGTCCGCTCGACGGCCGCAAGCCGAGGTTCGAGTCCCGCAGGGGGTGCCCTTACAGTCGTCGACTTCCTCACAGGCAGCCACCTAGTGCTTGCATTTCTTCAGGGACAGAGTACCCTCTTCCCTACCCAACCGGTGTTGCTGTAAAAGCCAATAAGGCTAACAGCATTATCCACATGCTTGAAAAAAAAAATCAGATAGAGATCGATAGATCGTAGCTTGGATTTGATATCAAAGTACATGAAAATATTACCACATTATGGTCTTCGCTTACATCAACCCGGTAAATTTATTTTTATGTTTTTTTAAGCTGTATCTAGAGAATATAACAAAAAGAGGGAGCTGGGAACCTAGTGTTGAGGCATTATGTCCCCATTGAATCGCTTCTGTTACCCATTTTCTGATACGTGAAAACGAAAACTTATTATAAAATGAAAGGTATAATGAAACACCTTCCATGTAAGGCAAAAATATAAGTATAAATATTTTGTTAACAAAAATCGAACTCACCACGACCATCGTTAAAAGTAAGCTAAATACACTAACTCGACTATAAGTATAGTAAGATTAGCAAATTGAGTAAACGACAGTATATACGAGTGAGTATACATTCAATTAAGCAAAATCATCCCCTAACCGGAAATGAACACGTGACATCTCCGGAAATCCACCGGAAGTGCCGCCATGACGGCTTAAGCGTTCCCGAAAAAAAATTATGCTTTTCGGCTTTTCGGGAACGCCAACTTCCGTTTCCGACGCCAAATTGACGCAAAGTGTTTGAAATCTACGATTTATGCCGCATTATGTAGCGTAAATATAATTGCTATAATTTTTATTGTGCGCAGAAAACCTTTTTTTTTGTCTTTTTTATTTATTTATTTTATTTAGTTTCACGTTGTAACCTTTATACGAGTATAGCAGGGTGGATAGAGAGAACCTGGGAACCTAGTGATGAGACATTTCGTACCCATTAAGACACCTCGTATCGTGTCCTTATCAGGGTGAGAAAACTGAATGAAAATATCAAATATTTTATTTTCTCGAGTGGGAATCGAACTCACAACCAGTCGCGCTTTCATGCTTGTGCCACTGCCAAAAATAATAAAATAGACATATAGTTAGATAAAATTATTTTTTTGTTATCTTAATGTAAAAAAACTGTTTCCGCCCGGGATCGAACCGGGGACCTTGTGCGTGTGAAGCACACGTGATAACCGCTACACTACGGAAACTTAGTAAGTTGGTTCAAAATGTTCTCTTATTCATAGACGAAAAGAAAGACAATATACACAGGCACAATGTTTTACAATAAGCGCGACGGTTGTGAGTTCGATTGAAACTCGTAGAACCCGGATGAAATATTGCATTTTCTCTAGTGGAAATGTCTCTCACAACCTGCATCAAGACTGGCTTTAATTTTGTTTTTTTCTTCTCAATTTTATGTCGAAAATAGATGCGTAGTGATTCATCTCTCCGCTCTAAGCATTCTCATAGTAATATGCAGTTAGAACACCAATCCACCTATAATCTACACAGTAAAAACTTCTTTACATATCCAACAAGAATCTAATGAGCTTTCCAAGCTTTTTATAGAAAATGCTTTAACAGCTTTAATTGTAAGCTTGTTTTTATTATAATGTACAGAAGAAGTTGAAAAACTGACTCCACTGGCGTGACTTACCCGTCAAGAGAGACACAACCATAATCTAAGTCAGGGTTTGTCAAACTGTGGGCTCTCATACATACTATGGCAGTCGCACGTCGTGGCGCAGGTTCATGAGCGTGCGATTGTAAACGCGATGGTTATAAGCTCAATTCCCTCTGGGGGTAACAAACTACTTAATGTCTTCAATTAAGTTTCGCCACTCAATACGCAACGTGGAACGTAACCCTCGATAAGCTGGCAGAAAGTGGGGAACGGAAGTATCTTAATGGCAATGGATATCTTAACACTAGCTTTCCCAACTGCTTGCTATGTGCGGAAGACAGTGTAAATCTATATTTATTATGATAATTAGGTATAAGTATTTTTATGAGAAGTAAAATAATTGTCTAGTCTGTCTTTAAGTTTCAAAATGCGGACCTTCATTTGACCAATTCTGATCAATGGGATATAACAACTTCTTTAAACGGCAATGATTGAAGTAACTGACTACATTCTCGTGACAGGTAGATTATACTTGAGTATTAACTACGAGACAATGTGTCTAGTTAGACGGAGGTAGTGGGTTGTATTTTAAGGTATTTTTTTTAAACATATGTACACAGTAATAGTTTACAGCTCACGTACTTATCAGCATAAGCCAGTAGAACGATAGTGAATCTAGTGTCAATACACTCCGATTTCCGCTTCATACATGTACTATATTAGCAAATCTCTACGTTGCGTTTTATCTATCAAAATAGAGAAAAGAGGTCGAACCTAAAACCTTCATGCTCACAGTCATACACTATCCCAATGCGTAAAAACTACAAAATGGAGACAAAAAAAGCCCTCGTTGAGCAGTGCCACAATACAGCGTCTACAAATCTTAAAAATATATTTTAAAAAAGGAAACGGAGTGTTTAGTCACCGAGATCAGTTTATGTGTAATGCAACATGTATTCATTAATGTGTAAAGAAAACGAATAACTTTACGTTATATAACTGCATCTAGAAATGGTGAGCACGATCTGGTACTAATACCACCTGATAGCTGTCGCTTATTCATAGTAAGGTTTTGAATTTTTATTATTTTATATTGAAATTATTGAGGCCTGTCTTTGCGCAGGTATACAAGCGTGCGACTATAAGCGCGACAGGTTGTGGGTTCGATTCCCACTCCAGTTAATGAAATATTTTAAACTTTAATATTTTAATGTGAAGAAATTAAAATATTTAATATTTTAATTTCTTCACTTCGCGAGTCATATGACGGCGTTGAGTCCCGCCACTCAACACGCAATGCCTTCAAGAATTCGGCTAAAGTGAGCAATTGTAAACGTGGACAGTCTATAGGTTCAATTTCCATTCGAGGAAATTAATACTTAATGTTCGAGAGGCGTTGAGTTCCGCCAATTAACGCCCAATGCGTTCAGAATTCATCGGAAGAAGGGAGAAGTATCTTAACAATAGGTTCCCAGGGTCCCTCTGTATACCCTGCTGTGTGTGCTATGAATATATAAGAAATGCTTCTATACCTACTATACATTTGTAACTACTTACAATCAGTCGTTAGATGGTAGAAATAGTTTTTGCTGTTTCATAAACTAGTCTTTTACGTAACGGTTTTAAACTCATCAGAAAATGTTGGAACAAACTGACAATATAACACTATGTTATTATTAGATATTTACTTTGAAAAGTATATCCTATATAGGTAATTTAAATAGAAAAAACATGTGGAATCTCTAATTAAAATGTCAGAATACAAAAAAATGCGATATGTACATGTGAATAATTTGATACATGAGTGACGGAACCCAGCGCCGCGTTAAGTCTTACCATCAGTATATCTTCTTGGGTAAAAGAAGGTGGGAAATGTTACTGTATTTATCCCTTAGCTCCCGACGGGAAAACAGGCTTCAGTTAGCGCTGTCGCTAGAATTTCGCCATTCTAAACGCAACACTTCGGAAAATGGGAAACGGAGTATCTTATCACTACGTGTGATATGTGGAATACAGCGTTTTGGACAGGTCTTAAGTTCGTTAACGGTTTCCCGCCATAATATTTTTTATATTTCTTTGAAAAAACAAGTAAATAACACACTTGCATAATACATTATTAAAACTACCCCAAATATATTACAAAGCATCATTCACACTATTTACAAACTATCAGAAAGATAACCAATAGACAAGGCATTGATGCCGCAAAAGGAAAAAAACCTGCGTACGTCCGGTGAAGCGAGTTAGTGGAAACCTCCATGCGAGAGGGGAGCAACCGAGCTTTTGTCGAAACAGTCGAGCTTTGGGGTTTTGAAGAGAAAAGAATTAAGCTGTTATATATATTTCAAAAAGAAGGGGTCATTTTCATATGTATTCAATAAGGTATTTTATTTGATTTTCATGATTATAAAATGTAATAACAATTTGGAAACCCGACGTTTCAAACACATTGCAGTAGTACGTGGTCACGGTTAGACTGAGGTGCCATCAGCCAGACAATTGACATAATGATTATTAGTAAAATCTACTTAACTATTAAGTCACGATTTTAATAAAAATGTAAGGACATTATATTTAAATAAAAGAGAAATACAAAATGAGTGATAAAACACTTAATTCTGTATCACTGAGCTTTAAGCTCGTTCGTCACTAAATGTTACATAAGGCTGTCCACCAGTCACCAGGACCGGTTCACAGTAAAAAGCGGCAGGTCGATAGCCGCAGGTGCAGAGAGACAGATGTGATACATTTTATATATTTATATATTATATAGACATAGATATGTGTATGTACGTATAATTACTACGGAAGTCTGTTTTGATTTCATTTTTTATTGAGATTGTAAACCGGTTCTTTGGGATTTTTGTTGAATCGGAGTATTTTTGTATGAGATGAGATGGTTTAGATGCATTTGTTTTGTATGTAAGTTCAAAATATTATTAAAGTTAACGAGTGGAAGAGTTTACGACGTGTTTGGGTTTGATTTATACTTGGGATATTTGTCTCAACTTGTTGCTAAAAACATTTATTCATAATTTAACAAAATTGTTAAGAAAAAGAACTGAAATCCTATACAAATTCTTTTATCAGATCTACATAAATGTAATAATTGTAATTATTTATTTTTCAAACTGTATAAAAAATCAATGATTAAGTTGAAAAACCTTCGTACTTGAATGACATAGCAAGCCGCTCTCTTAACTTACCAGAAAGTAAAATAATGACTTCAACTGGGAACCAAACTCACTGCGCCACGAGTACAAAGAAACCGATTTAATTAATAAATTTATGACCTCCAACAGTCTATTTGCTGTACCATTAATTAATGTGACTCGTAACATTTAGGGCGATTTCCTCTGGGGATGGTTAATTGCATGCGATAAAATCTTTCCCTTGTTTCGCTGTTTAGACTATTTTTCCTATTTTTTTACGTGATTGAAAAAGTAAAGCTGTGTTCTTGTTATTCATTGTATAGAATAATTTATATAATAATTTAATTAAAAGTATGGATTATTTATAGATCTAAATTGTATTTTATTAGCTTCACGCTTATCTTGTTCGTGTGATAAACTCGCACATAGTCGGGTATGGAACCTAGTGTTAAAACACTCCACTCCATACTCTCCGCTCTATTTTTGACATTGCGTGTTGAGTGGCAAAATTCATCCTCGCGTTTTGCTTCCTTACAAGGACGGAAACCGTCATGTCTAGAGTCACGCTTCACTACTTCTGTAAAACGCTACTTCCCTAATTATTTATTTATTTTTTATATCCAAGTGAACATATTATGTATGTATATTGACGTAATATTTTAGTTCTCATTGTGTTCTTCTTGATCACCGCGTTTTGAGTGGTGGAACATAACGCCGCGGTTTGCCAGAGCGGGACAATTCATACGATTTATGTTCACGATGTGTGTGTGTTTGTGTGTGAAGACAGACTTAAAAAATCAAAATTTTTATTAAAAATACTAACAATAAACCTAGGCCCATAGCGTAATTCAAGACACATTTTAACTGTACCAACGTGGTGTTATCTATAACTTTATTTGGCGGATATCCAAGTAAAATTTGTACAAATGCTCGCATTAAATCTATATAGTCATCAATTTTATATATTTTCAAATAAGTTTCGTATTTTCTTAGCTATTTTTATAAAATTTTTATTTATTAAAAAAATAATATTAACTGCAAGAGTTAAGGTTATTAAGCAAAAAAAAGAATTATTTAAAGAGAAAATTATATTTATTAAATGTTCTTGTTTGTCATTAATATTTTTTTAGCTTCACACTACGTGGGATATACATAGCAAGGTAGGCAGAAGAAACCTCGGAAACCTGGTGTTCCCATTAAGTCATTTTCGCTATTCTCTTTCCACCGAATTCTCGGATCTCAACTCCGCTCTATGTCTCGTTAACAGAGCGAGGCGCTTTACAGTCGGGCGCGTATGCGTCTTCACCAATATTTTTTGTCTTGTACTTTTAAAATAAATTAAATATATAAATAAAAAGATGTTTATAAACAAACAGTATATAGAAAAATAAGAGAGGAAGGGGGATGACTTCAGTTGACCTTGTTGCAACAAGGGCATGTATGAAGTGGTTGATGACAGTGGACGAAGTGAAAGAGGAACGTGGAGATAAAGCGTGAAGGTAAGTTAGGTTAAGTATGTACAATTGGTAAAAGGCACATCTCACTCAAGAATCAAACACACACTCACCTAACAAAAATGATTAGTTATCAAATCTGCATTAATTACATAATAGAGCCGTAGGTGACACCGCTAGCCGGTTGTAACTGCATTAAACCGGATAATAAAGTGAGTTATAACCGGATTGAACCGGTGTTACACATAAATTATTACAATAAATAGGTGTTCTGTTAATTGAAATATTAATTGGTCCATTGTGCTGGAGCTTTGTATTGTTTTGTATTGAAAAGTTTTGCTCATTTTGTATGTTACATATAGTAAATAGATAAGGTTTAAAGTGTTATTTTAATTTCATCGGAGTTCCTAAATATAGTTAATTCACTATATTTTATATGTAAATTTTAGTTTTTTTAGCTGTATCCCGCATGTAGCAGGCAGGGTAGGAACAGGGAACCTACTGTTGAAGACACACCGTTCCCCACACAACGCCCAATTTTTAAGACATTACGTGTTTACTAGCTGAAAAATCAATGCCGCTCTTTGGCTTCAGTTATTAAAAAAAGAATTAAGAAAAGAAACAAATCAATGAAAGTGTCGATCATCGCAAAATTTAAGTTTTCACCCTTTCTAGGATATCAAATTATTATTTTTATGAGCATCTTTTAGTAACGAAACGCTTTGTTAAAAAAAACTCTTGGAACTGGTTAAGTATAAAAGTTGTAACAATCACACCGAATATCCCTCGGTGAAATTCAGCTTTATAATATTAGTATAGATTTAGTTGATTTCTTGGGTAAGTCATAATTTGAGAGCAAAATTTAAGGGTGAAAAATAATATTTTCTTACAATAAATAGTTTAAATTTTGTTTCATCATCAAATCATCATCACACAAGGACTGCTGTTGGCGACACTAGACCCTTCCCGATTACTGTGGGGGTTCACCAGGGCTCGGCTCTTAGTCCGTTCCTATTCAATGTAGTGCTCGATACTGTCTCGGCTCATATCCAGGACCAGCCTCCATGGCTGATGATGTATGCCGACGACATAGCACTCATTGCCGAGAACCGACTGACGCTGGAGCGTAAAGTGAACCTCTGGAAGGGTACGCTTGAGAACGGCGGCCTTAAACTAAATGTGTCGAAGACAGAGTACATGGCCTGCGGGAACCGGGACTCGAGCACCATCCTTATAGGTCCTGAACCAGCCGTTAAGTCGGAGAAGTTCAGGTACCTTGGATCCGTTATGCACGAGTCTGGAGGCATCGACCACGATGTCCATGGCCGGATAAGCGCTGCCTGGGCCAAATGGCGGGAGGTCACTGGTGTGGTCTGCGACCGCAGAATACCGCCCAAGCTCAAGGGGCTGATATACAAGAGCATCGTCCGACCGGTTCTTTTATACGGCAGCGAATGTTGGCCAGCACTATCTCGGCACACTCAGGAGCTTCACGTCACGGAAATGAAGATGCTGAGGTGGATGTGCGGCGTAACGCGGTCTGACCGCATACGCAACACATTCATTCGAGGTAGTCTTGGGGTCCGTGACGTAGCGGATAAGCTCCAAGAGCGTCGCTTGAGATGGTTTGGCCACGTTACGCGCCGGCCTAAGAACTATGTCGGACGCAAGTGCCTTGCTATACTAGTTCCTGGGGCGCGACCTCCCGGACGCCCAAGGAAGCGCTGGTTGGATGTCGTGATGCAGGACATGAGAGCCAATGGTCTAACCACCGAGGACGCAAAAGATCGTGGAAAGTGGAGTAGGTTGAGTAGGAAGGCAGACCCTGGTAATAGCTGGGATTAATGCCAGGAAGAAGAAGAGGAAGAAGAGGAAGGTCACGTAAACAGCATGAGGATTTCCGGAAGGGCATGTATGAAGAAGTTGATGACAGTGGACGAGGCGAAAGAGACAGGAGACAGACAAGAGAGGTGTACATATCTCTTTGGCTACCACATAAGAGATTAAATGTGATACTTAAAAAAAGAAAAATAAATGATAATTTAAGGAACTTTTCACCAAAAATTATTTGAGATGAATTAATTAATCTATAGCTACATACACGTTGTAAAAACCGTCAGCTCTCTATACACATATTCTATGTAAGGTAACCAAAAATATACAGGAAAAAAATTCGTTGCATATAAAATGAGAAGTCTTTCTGAGGCGGTCATACAAAATTCAACGATATGGCTAAAAATTGCTTTTGCGTTGTTTTTATGGGCTGGGTAACGAGTTCGATTTTTGATTTAAAATTCTGGATACGTTCGACTCGTGATGGTAGCGAATTCAAGTCAAGGTCGGGGAATTGTTTTAATATGTTTAAAATATAGATAATTATCATTCCGCTCTGTCTAGCATTAATATACTCTATTGTACACTTTCTGGCGAATTTTCTACTAGCGGATACTTCGTCATGTAGACTTTGCCTTCTTAGAAACGGAAACGAATCCAAATCGTCGCATTTACCTACCACTGCGGCTGTACCTACCACTGCGCCACGACGGTCTCAAGTTATACATATTAATTACTCTTAGCAAATTAATATACGAGCGTGTTGCAAAAGCTAATATACAAGATAGCTAAGTACCCACATATAGTGATGGGACATCCTGGCCGAAACTGACGGGACCGAAAGTCTTTTAGGAAGTGTATGGCCGACATATTAATTAGGGACGTGACTTATTTAAATAAATTTTACATATTTTTGTGTGTTACACATTTTTTTTACAACTTTATTAGAGAATATAGTGAAAATAAAGAATATAGTGTATGTAGTGATAAGAAATGGATATAATTCGATCTCCAAATTGGGAATCGTATCATTAGCAGTCACTCTTACTGTTAGATTCTGTGTCGCTCTGCCGAGATGCGGACGGCTAAAAACTAGAAAAACACAAAAGCTCATAACTAGAAAAACACAAAAGCTCAGCTCTCATCAAGAACACAAAATGAAACTGTTAGGTAACTATATATGAATATTTTAAACAAAAAAAAAAGATTGTCGGTAGGGGTATCACCCAACGCCACACTAAACGAACTTTGATAAAATAAAAAAAGGCACGGGCATCTATGCGCCCGTGGATGTAGCTTTACTAAAAAAAAAAAAAAGAATATTTTAAACAAATAAATAGCAACTTCACGCTGTATCCTGGATATAGTACACAGGTATGCAGAGAGAACCTAGTGTTATGACACTACGTTTCCCACTTTTCGCCCAATTTTCACTATAACAACAAGCTGTCGGTTCTGAGGTCTCCAGTTGAAGAAATGAAATAGCTTGTAACGTGGCAAACGGTGTTAAGTTCTGCCATTGAACATTTTAAACTTCTTAACACTAAGTTTTTAGGTTCCTCTGCTTACCCAGCCATATACGGGATACAGAGTAGGTACCTACATAATATATGTATTTTAAACCAATAAATTCCGAGATGAAATAACAATAAATGGATTCAACACATGTTTCCTGCTAGCGTAAAGCATATTTCATACACGAGGGTGGCGCGATATTTTGTATAATTAATTGCTACGAATATTTAGATATGTCACATTGTTTTGATAGGTTAGCACTTATATAGGTTCTAGATATTTTTGACTATAAATTAAAACGTAAAATAACCGAGTAATAAAATGTAAGCAAGAAACCACGAGTGGAAATCGAACCCATAACTGGTCGCATATGCAGTTGTACGTGTGAATCTGCGCGACGACTGCCTTCATTCTCTCTTCAATTTAAGTGCAGGATACAGCGTGAAGCTAAAAAATATATAAACTTAATAATATTATTGTAGCTGCGATGTCCTACTAAACTAGTCTTGTCTGAGTATTGGGCAAAATAATAAACCTCGCTGATTTAAGAGATTGATTTATTTATATATTTGAGTAATATCATGTCCGTCTTCGGCTTTACCTGGGGGGTGGGGGGGAAAATTAAATAAAATTAAATGTCATCATTCGATCGAGTGGGAACCAAACCCAAAACCATGGCATTAACACTGAGGCGCAGTACTGCTGCACCATATTGCTTATTTTACCTTAAAGTTTTACTTTCTTGACGAGACTTGAACTTACATCCTGCTACAAAATACCATCTGCATTATTTACTGTTGTTACTTTTAAAATATAATTTCTTTAAGAAAAACATTTTAAAAGGCAAAATAATAAATTATAAAAAAATACAACGCTCGTGGCATTCCTCAATTCACAATGAACGAGACGTCAGCTGCTAACAATACACCGACACCGGTTGCGTACACTACCTGCCAAATTAAGTTTATACAAGTTGGAATTTTAAAAAACACAGATAAATAACATAAAAAAATTATACCATTATTATGTATTTTTCCTTTTACGTTGTATATATCAGGGTAGGCGTCTATGCCAAAAATAAGGAGTGTTTAATCACTCACACCATTTTCTGGTTAACAGGCAGAGGATACCTGTTTCTATAACCAACTGACTAAATATTTTTTTGAATGAACAAATATATAATGTTTTTCGATTGTATCAAAATTAAATAGTCAGCTGTTGACAAAACTGCACCACCGGTTACGTAAAGTACCTGCCAACGAAACTACGGTCTAATCGACGAGGAGCGCTTCGAAGATAAACAACAGGTGCGGGTTCTAGTCCTTTAGAATGGCTTTCGTTTTGTATTAAATGTTTATTAATTTATAAATTTTTAGCTTTACACTATATCCCTCATATAATATTGTAGGAAGAGGCTAGTGTTCAGACACTCCGTCGTCTGAATTTTAAAGACATTGTGTTCTAAATTTTCAAATTTCAATAGCAGCAGTGACAAAGCTATCGCTATGTCTAATAAGCTACGAGTGATACGCTAAATTCAGTATAAAAACGAAAGCTATTTTCGCTATCAAATTGGTTAGTTGCATATTAAATATAACATACTGCAGAGTTTAACAGCAATCCGTGTAAAATTGTTGCGTTAAATGGAATTTTGTGTGAATTAATGTTTATTTTCAAATATTTCACGTTAGTGTTTTCGAGTGAGTGTCTTAACATACGATTTCCAAAGTAGCAAGTTTCAAGAGACATTCAAACTATAATAAAAAATCCCACTAAACAAAATTGAGCCCATCACCACCACGTAACATCACAATTCAAGGTCAAAATAACGCTCTAAACTAATTTAGCAGTATTCTTAACCTTTATACATTAAAAAATTGTGTTAACGACAAAAAACTAGGCCAGTGCGCTAAATTTCAAACAGTCACGTACAGCTTTGCTTAAAGAGAATATCGATGCTTACATAGTGTGGAGACAGGAAGTAAGTTTATGATATAAGTTTTTTTTGTATAAATATAGGTACAAAAATTGAAGCCAATCGTAGTACAGGGGCATAAGCGTGTAAACACAACAGGTTGGGAGTTCGATTCCCACTAGAGAACATGCAGTATTTATAATTAATATTTCCTCGCTCTGATAATAAACGAGGTGTTAATTCCTCCAGTATTCGACGGAAAATAGAAGTGTTTTAGTGGGAACAGAGTGTCTTATACTAGGTTCCAGGTTTCTTCAGTCTACTCTTCTATGTTCAGAATAGAGCATGAAGTTAAAAAAGTACAAAACTAAACTATTATCGAAAAGAACGGAAGTGGTCTAAATATTGACGCAATAAAATATTTAAAATATTTTACCGCTTTAGCAATATTTTTCATATAGATCTATGGTTGTTTTTTAGCATAATGCTGTATCTGCACATATCAGGGTAGAAAAAGTAACCTTCAAACTTTGCCATAAGGCCATAAAGATTCCTCTCCATTTTTTCTCTACCCTCCACTGTCATAATCGTTTGACGTAATAACCAAATTTACTTTTAATATCTACAAAGATAACTATATCAATTTTTATTTTCTGACCACTGTAAGGCCGTCATGGGAGGGTCACACAGTGCCCACCGGGTGTGACGGCTGGGGTTACTTTAAGATAACATGTACAGGGTGTTGAAAATTGTTTATTTATGAAAGAAAAGATGCTTCTATTAATTTTTTCTCAACATTGATTTTTGTCTGTCATCAGCGTAGAACTGTACATAATTATAATTCTATTAAAAATATCTCCGAATGAAACTTGGAACTTTAAGTATAATTTCTTATCTTTCTTTGATATATTCAGTTTATTTTTTATTTATTCAGCTTAAACATACTTTAGCAAATATAGCCACTTGAACACGACAAAAAACTTTGTTATTACAAAATCTCAACAATAGTGATCTAAATTACTTCATAATATTCTCTGTTTTCTCCAAAAATATCTAATAGTTTACATAGTTTTAATAAACAATATTCCGCCACACTAGACAAAATGTCAGCGCAAACTGATTGGAAAGAGGAAAATGGAGTGTTTCGACACTACGTTCCCACTTACTACCGTACAATGTAGGAAAAGACATGCAGCTGTTAAAACGATGAAAAAGAACAAATTTCGATCAAACAGCCTGTATATTTATAAGTGAAGACACCTAACAACCGCAGGGATTGAACCTATGTATGGAGTATGAACAATTTCATTGATGCGTCGTGGGAACATTGTAATTACATACTTGTATTACATTTACGCCTATAAAATTCGAGTGGCTTAGATTTTTTTTAATAGCTTGAAGTACAGATAAAAAAAATACTATCGCTTGTTTAGCTGAAATGATAATTTGATTAGTTAAATACATATATGTACCTACGTGTTACGTATAAACGTAAATTTACGTTGAAATTGTACGCATAATCGTACATGTCTTCATACGCACGCGGGTAGGTAGAGATAACCTAGTGCTAAGAGAAGGGAGTGTCTTGGTTCACACAAATTTCTTATACAGGCATTGCGTGTTGAATGGCGGAGCTAACTTAACGCCGCCATTTGCCTCGTTACCAGAGCACAGAAATAAGAATATTAAATATTTCATTTTCTTGAGTGGAAATCGAACTCAAAACCTGACGCCTTTACAGACGCACTCTAATGCCCTTTGGGGACGACTGGCTCCTGGACAGCATATCTATATACATATATGGTACACTTATTTCTTTTACAATTTGTGGCTTACATAGTGATGCGATAGTTGCGGCTTCAATTTGTACAGATTGTATCAAACAATATCAAAGATTGAGTTACGTTACTTCTAGAATCTAATACGTACGTAAGTAGAATATACGTACCTATGTGTAATATTGTAAAAAATAATTAAAAAATAAACCTATAACACATTTTCATAAATCTATATACACATAAGTAAAAAGACCTTTAATCATTGTTCATAATTTTCCCACATTTTTGTTGCAATATGCAAGGCTTCATTAAATTTAATTTGCATAAAACTAATATATTCAATTGTCTATTAAATAACCGATTATTAAGATTACTTCCTGACATCGTCGTGGTACATGCGTGTGACTGTAACGCGACGGTTGTAGATTCGAACCAAACGAAGTAATTAATAATTTATTATTTTCATTTCAATGGAACGGAGTGTCTTAACACTGGGTACCATCTGTCTGACTTAGTATAATATGCTGGATACAGCCAGAAGTTAAAGAAATAGGAAACAATATCTTCAATCTTCAACTTTTCTTGTTACTAGAGCGAGGAAATTAAAGTAATTGATTGTTTCGAGTGGGAATCCGAACCACGCTTAAAGTCCGACAATACGTCACTGCGCTACGCCGGCTATAATAAATTTTATTTTAAATAGGCTTGTGTACATAACTAAGTATATTGTAATTTTTCATGGGAATATAATAAGGAAACGCCAAACACATTGTTTATACATTATGTAAACACTCTTTTTGCTTGAAAACACTTTTTTTCTCATATCGATGTATATTAGATAATGTGAACAATTCAATCAACATTCAATGGATTTTTAACGATCTATGGAAGAAAGATTGTAATGTTGTTTTAAAAGGATATATGATATTATTTTTTTAATAAATTTAAAATAGTGTGGGTTCGATTTCTATTATATTATTTATATTTCCACACTCTGTTAACGCCACGGCACACGCAATCGTAAATTGGGCGGAGCGTGGGGAACGCAATTTCTTAACAATAGGTTCCCTCCCCATCTACCCTGATATATGCGGGATACAGCGTGAAGTTAAATGTCAGGTGAAGCCCCGCATTACAATAAGTTTACCTAAAATAATTTTAAACAATTTTAAAATATATGAAATACTAGCAAGTTGGTGAGTCAATATAGCTATATAAAGTCAGATCATGTACGCGACAGGTGCAATCCACGTTGAAACGCCGCGCCGAAATGATAAGGTGAAATTCGAGAAAATATTTCATATAGGTACTTGTCGGTCCGTCGTGGCGAAGTGGCACCGCGTTAGGTTGTAAGCGCGACGATCGTGCGTTTGGTTCCTATTCGAGAGAATTTGGTTTATTTTCATTTCCAGGCAAGGCAAAGTGCGGCGTTAAGTTTCGCTACTCAACATGCAATACTTCGTAAATTAGGTGGCATGTGGGAAGCCGTCCCTCCCGGGCCCTCTTTCCAGGGTCTTCATTATTAGCTTCTCCTTGCCTACCCTGGATGGATGTTTATTCCAATTCTACACAAAAACTACGGAACTGATTTTAATAAACTTTACAGTAATATAGCTTATACATCAGTATAATACAATTTGTGTAAATATTTTGTATAAATTGGTTATAATTTAATAATAAATGTAAGCGAGTGAAGCCGCGTTTGGGTCTATAGTATATTTAAGTAGTATATTATATTTATTTATAGTATATTATATTTATTTATTATATTATAGTATATTTAAGTATATTTAAAACTTTAAGCTTGAATATTTACTTGATTGCCAATACTGCCTTTTTATTAGATCACATGTACGATTTTTGCAGGAAGAAATATGAAATGAGGATTAATAGTCAAATAATAAATGTAAAATTAAAAGTTATATTAAAAAAATAAGTTCATAATTTTGGTCAGTGGCGCAACAGCAAATGACGGCGCGAGTTCAATTGTCCCCATTCAGGGGGTTGAATTATTTTCATTTCCTGAAGCGTTGAGTTTCGCTACCCAACATACATTTCAAATTCGGCTGAAATACAAGAAACGGACTGACTAACCACTAGGCTTACTTACACTCTGCTTGCTCCGCTTTTTGCGGGATAACACGTAAAACTAAAGAAAATACAATGAAAAAACAATAAATAAGCAATTGACTACAGTCCAAGTGCAGCAATTAGCTACCTCAATCTTTAAACGCATTGAAGTGGCTTAGAAGTCACATTCTTCATACACTCGTAAGAACATGTCCTGCTCATTATTAGGAATTATATAGCATTCTATAATAGGTTCCCTCTTCCCACATTTTATTCTGTGGAAATATGTTATTACTGGAGTACTTAGTATTAAGTACTATATAAGAATCCTTTTGTTACATCCTTGCCATTTGCAAAGTGAAAAGCTCTTGATTACGTGAAATGACCATGTGGGCAGGTCGTGGGTTCCCTCTCCGATTGAGACATTTTATTTGTGTTGCTATCAATAGGTATTATGGTTTAGCTACAGTATTTGGTTGTACGAACGCTGATCTAATAAATAATCTAATATATTTTTGTATCTGATAGTCCGTGTATCTAACAAGACTAAAGGCATTCCGCTAATTCCTTACCCTGTGTGTCATATGTGGGATATATAGCAGGATAGGCAGAGAATACCCTAGTGTTTAGACACTCTGCTCCCTACGCCTCGCTCAATTCAAATTCAAAATATTCTTTATTAAAATAGGCAATTACTATAAGAACTTTTGAATCGTCGAATGAACATATGAACAAAAAGCTTCCGCCGGTTCGGAAGGCAGTTCTGCTGAGAAGAGCCGGCAAGAAACTCAACAGTTGCTCTTTTCAGAAAATTTCTTATGACGAAAATCAACATTGAAATGCTCAGAAAAAATCATTTCTTAAACGCCAAGGTGCTATTTAACCAACTTTTCTTCCGAGAAATGAGTGATGATACATATAAAGACACCACCTACGTTTGGTCACTTCGACTCGTGCCCCCTGAACCGTATCGTGAGTCAGTGGGGTCACGGCGGTGCGTGGGACGCTTTTTATAGTCTTTTGTTTAGCAGTCGCAGGCCTTAGTTTTTGTTAAACGCCGTGTTATGTTTGTTCGTGGTTGTGTCAAGAAGTAGTAGTAGTCTAGATGTGAAAAATGTGATTATGAAGAAGTTATTTTCCTTTCCCCTAAGAAAGACCTTAGGGGTAAGTTCGAGGTGTTGTGTGAATTTCCTTGTTTTTAACATCATATATTATTATGATAATCACAGAAATCTTGGATTTAAGACATTACATCTATTCTTCTCAAAATCAGTGGCGAAAATTAACGCCTTATAGTATTTTAGTAGGCAGCAAAAAATATATATATGAATATCGATGATACTGGAGAGAGGTGACGCAAGAAGCTTGAGGTCCTCAAGCCCCCTGAGGGCTGTTTATGACGTGAAAGAAGTATGCAGAGTTCGAGTTCGAGTTCGAGTTCTTATTACATATTTTGGAAAAAGAATTCGATTTTGAAAAATAAATCATAATAATTTAATCATCCTATATCAGAGTCAGTTAAAAGTTATTCTTATATCTTTAAAATATCCCTTAAATTACTTGTAAGTAGTCACGAGGGTTAAATTGGAGTTAGAAAGAGACAGCGACACACCACCTGCGCGTGCACTTGTCTTCCTTTTGGGGTTCGGAGTAGGCCTGTTCTTATTTACATTAAAACCGTTTACCCTGCAACTTCATTAAGTAAAAAACGTAAATCCCGTTTGTTCCCGTTCGGAACGAAACGGTTACGAAAAACTTCTATATAGGTTCATACACATACAGCGTCATACTGTATCCCGCCGATTTTAGGCATTGCGTGTTAAGTGGCGGATCTGAACGCCGGAATTTACGTAGTCAGAGCGAAGAAATTAAAATATTAATAAAAAATAATTCATTCCCTCGAGCGGGATTTGAACCCACAATCGACGCATTACGATCACACAGTCGACGGCCTTCCTATACCACGACGGTCTCAAGAGTTGTATAATATAGATGGTTATATGTATTATAGATTCTAATATAAGAATCGTATTTTTATAAAACAGCTCAGTCCATTAGAGAGAAACTCTATAAATGTCATTCTGCTTATCATTTTACATTTATTAAGAGCCATTTGATCGGTAGAATGTCATATAACGCTTTTTCTAAGGAACTATAACTATAAATAATTCCTTAAGTGGGGTCGAACCCACGACCATCGCGTTCAGTGAAGCTTGACTAAACAAGGGTTAAATTAATTATATGCGAGAATATCAAACTCTTCTATTATTGAGTAATTGACGGACAAGGCAGACGATACTACTGGATTTGAAAACTTGAAACTTGGCTAGTCGGGGATTGGAAGTCCCGTTAGTGAACATTTAGAAAGGATTTATTGAAATTACGGAAACGGATAATATTATTTGAGGTCAGTCAGTGCGCAGGGATCCCTACTCGAGGAAATGATATAATTATTTATCTAAATTTATATTTCCATTTCTTCGCTCTGGTGTTCAGGCAAAACACGGCGTTGAGTTCCGCCACTCAATACGCAATGCCTCCAAAATTCAGTGGAAAGTGGGGAACGGAGTGTCTTAACACTAGGTTCCCTCTGCATACCCTGCTATTTGCGGGATACAGCGTAAACTTATTTTTATTCTATTATTTGAAAACTTATATTATTTGAAATATTTCTAAGCGTAGGTACACACGCTTTATAACTATGTAAAATGGCGTCTATCATTAAAGTAACTCGTTTTGTTTCGTTTTAAGTAATTGTGGCGTGAGTTGTGCTCCTTTCTAAACTTAAGAAATAATAGGTCTGCTAGGCCGCAATTTTAGTTAATACTCCTATTGCTCTAGGTGTCAGTTCGATCCTCAAAAAAAAAATTATTTTTTGTTTTCAAGCATTTATAAGGAAAATGAAAAATGGTAATACATACAAACACATGCACTTTACATACATTTTTATTGTGTTTAATTTGTAGACGTCATATCACTTGTATACATAGTATCGTGAAAACAAATCTATTTATACTATACACTTGCTATTTTTATATCAAAGATAGACATTTTCTACTTTCACGATACTACCCGCTCGCAGCTTCCCCACATGCATTACACAATTATTTACTTTCCCACCTTTAAGCCCCTTGTTTTGCATAGCCTAATTCCCCCAGCCCCTTTTTACCTTAGAACTTCTAGGAATACAGCTTCACGCCATCGCATCAACGCTCACTAGACTCGATGCGGTCAAACGCAAGCCTATTCAATATAAAAAACACCCCTTATGAGATAAACATGACGCACAGACAAACAGACAAACATTTTAAAGTCATTGTTTTGAGGGCAGTAGTGGCGCAGGGGCACAAAGTGTGAATGCGACTGGTCGTGAAGGAGTTCGATCCCCACTCGAGGAAATGAAATACTTATTGAAATTTATATTTTAATTTCTTCACGCTAAGTGCGGCATGCCAAGCCCAGCCACTCAACACACAATGCTTCCCAAATTCGGAAGAAAGTGGAGAACTGACTGTCTTAACACTAGGTTCTCTCTGCCTACAGTAGGGTACTGTGTGCGAGATACAGCGTGAAGCTAACTTCATTAGATTTTTTCTTTATTATATATTTTATGCTATAAATAATATATGTATATATAAATAACATTATATTCAAATCTTATTAATCTCGTAGGTCAAAGTGACCCCATACATACATACAAAGTTAACTACAATCGAAATCGTAACGGAACGGAGCGAACTTTAGATTTGTGAAGGACCCATTGACATTAAAATACTATAATAGCACGTTCTAATAGAAGGGACCTCTTACTTTACTGTATGTTATAAATAACTTAAACTTTAAACTTTTCCAAGATTTATGTACGATACCGCACTGGCACAGTTGAGATGATTGAAAGCGGTGATTGTAGGTTTTTATTTGGGGAGGATTGATATTTTAGTTTTTTAGGCTTCACGTTGTATTCTCACATACAGTAGGAAACCTACGTTTCCTAGTGTAAACACTAGTGTTAAGGCACTCTGTTTCTCACTTTTCTCAACGCAAAACTCAACGTCGCACTTGTTGTTAAATTGAAAACAAGACATTAAGCCGATTCTTTGGGAAGTTAATGACATTATCTTATTAGAGAAAATGTATAAAAATAAATCAAATGCTATCCAAATATATAAATAAGAGTAAACAAACATATTTCTTTGTTTTTCTACACATAGAACTTAAAAAAGATTTTCAAACCATGGTTTATTTCAGTAGCTCTCAATAAATATATAAACAACTCATATCAACATCCCTTAAACAGTTGAAAAAAAGGTTCACTTTAAAGAACAGATAAGTCAAAAATCAAATCAAGCGTAAGTTTAATTTTTAAATGAATGGTTCCGTCCGCTTCTATAAATAATATAGCACAGTATATAAATTTAAATTTTTAACGATTCATTAGTGGATATATTTGATAGCGTCTTACTGTAAGTAAGATGGGTGTTGATTCAATTCCCATACTCAAAGAATTTTATATATATATATATTTTCAATTCCCAATTTTATTCAGATAATTAAAGTTCCATCACATAGTATACAATATCTCGAATACGATCGAATATCTAATCCAGAGTGAAAATTAGTTTAGTTATTATTTAAATAAAATCTGCGTTTGAATAATAAATAAAAAGTGGAGTACGGAGTGTCTTACTGTCTTCGGATATAGACAGAGATAACGTAGTGTACGTTATCTCTGTCTATATCACAAAAAAATATTTTAAAAAATTATAAAAAAGAGTAAAAATCTCTTTACAAATTCTTTTACTGTGAAACTCTAAAAAATCTAAGGTAGCATCGCATTTTTTGTTCCCACGCAACTTGTTTTTATTTTTTCGATACCTGTTTTAGAAAATCTCACTTTTTATCTGCCCTTAAATAATACCTTAAAGTTTGCTTACTAAGGCTTATTTTTATATAAAAAATTAAACTTCTTATGTTTGTAGTATTTTTTTGTATCTAGTAGTTTTTTTTTGCTTTTATTTTTATTTTTTGACTACAGGTGCTTCTACAATCGTAACTTTAGCTCATTGACGAGGGATTTGAAAATTTAACTTATCAGACTTTTTGTTACAAAATTAATTAGAAAGAATTGGAATATTTTTTATTTACATTGAAAGGTAAAAGTGATATAAATAGCAAAATATTTTTTGTTACTTGCTAGATACGTTTGGGTAAATACAATAAAGAAAAAGAACAAGGTATTAAAACACTCTTTTCTTTTTTTTGAGATGGAGAATTATTTCTGGCATTTGAAGAATTAAGCACTTTATCCCGCAAAACAGTATTGGCAGAGCTACGCATGTAATGCCAAATATGTTCCTACCTAATTAAAAAAAAAACTCGACTTCACATTTGGCTTTCAAGAAATTTTAGTAAACACGTATTATATACTAAGGAAATTTAGCACATTATCAAGCATAAGCAATATAAATAGTATACAATTAAACGTAAACGTGAAACTGATAACCACCTTTTCCACCATGAGTCGGTCAAAACAAAAAATCAAACCAGCAAGTACCTTACTTGAATTGACAAAAAATACACTTAATTCTATTTAAAAGCACCCAACGTCCGCGGCCACAAACGTTTAACCAAGAACTAGGTCATAAGTGCTGTATGTATGTATTGTACAATAATTTACTCCTATATCGCTGCATCAAAAATTGTTTTTATTAAAAATTGTTTGTCTATTTTATACATTTTTTCATTCATTTTTTTTGTATGTCATCGTGAAAAGTGACTGAATGACGTTATATTAAATCGTTGTAAGTTCGTTTTGTATGGATATATATTTTTTTGTAATATCACGCTGTATCCCGTTAGCGGGGTAGGCAAATGGCAACTTTTAAAATAAAGCATGTTGAGTTACTGAAATCAACTACTAAAGTGGGTAATTAAAGTAGGTTATTTAAATATTTTTATTAGCTTCACATGTATGCCGCACATAGTAGTGTTAAGACACTACGTTCCCAATTTTCTACAGGATTCTTGAGGCATTGAGTCGAGCGGTGGAACTCAACTTTTTAGCATTACGCTGTATCCCGCATATAACAGCAAAAGAAGAGGGAACCTAATGTTAAGATACTCCTCATCCACTGAATTATATAAGTTTCGAAATATTGCTTGTTCAGAAACGGAACTCAACGCCGCGCCTTGTAGCAAAATATTTCTGTATTGTGATAAATTCAAAATTTAATCGCTATTTTCATATACATACATCATAAATACCTTTAGCTTTTTAGGTAGTGAAGCGTAACAAACTCAGACAAAACAAACACAAAAGAACAGACATTCCTCTATAATGAAATTGAACTCACCACCATATCAGATTAAAAGAATTCCTATTTTATATTGTACTTCATAAGCCGTACTTATTGGTAAATTAATATAGTTTTACAATATTAATAGTTTTCGTTCATTTTTTGGTCAATTTAGAGTTTTTTTCCGCAGAGCGGCAGAAGTGAAAATCTAGTGTCAAGGCGAGCGAGCGCCTTTCTCTCTTTTTTCCACTTGAATTTGAGATATCGAACAATGAGTGGCGGAGCTCAACGCCGCGTTTTGCCTGCCTAATGCGGAGATAATTATAATTATCATTCACTGATCCGAATCAACTCGAACCAACAACCACAGCGATTATACTGCGTTTAATAAAACTACTTTCAATCATATTTATTTCATGAAATATAAAAATACTTACATTATATAAATGTATATTTCATAGAATATTTTCAACTTTGCTAAGTGCAGCAGTTTACTCTGAATGGTTTTATAAATTCCAATTAATTTACATTAATCTATACTTTTTCTACATTCTTAAAAATATTTTAATTGGAAGAATGACTTTAATAATACATCACTACAGTTTTCACCTAAGCAGTGAAATTACGTGCTACGTAACCTAACGCCGTTTTGTCTAACTAGTTCATACGGATAAAAAATGTTCAAAAATATGTACAATAACGTGAATTATAAACCTACGTCCATCAAGCACAATTCAAGTATTAATATTTATACTACAAGTTAGCATAGATACTATACAAAGAAGAAAAACATTTGTACCAAAATCTTATGAGCGGGATTGAAACCCACGATTATCGAAAAATAAAACAATTAAAAATCAAATCAACAAAACATTTAAATTACATCATGTATTTAAATGAAATTTCGAAGAAAATAACAAACATCTAAAAAAATATATTTATATCTTTTAAGCATTACGCATCTTATTATTATGTATATAGCACATACTATATTGCATATATTCATTCGACTTAGTAAGAATTGAACCTAGAACCACCAGCCTATTATATCATAATCTATATAAACAAAAATAAAATAAAAAACCATATTATCAAAAATTTTCACCAACGTTATACATACAAGACGCTACAGCCACGAATGAGATACGCAGGCTCCCAGGGCTTAGTCCCCCCCGCCCCCGGCCACCCCCCGCCCGGGGGGTCGTACCCCCGGCACTTGCGTTGAAACGCCGAGCCGGTCGGTCGCGTTACAGTAACCAGTTCGACACCTGTGGCATACAGTGACGGAATACAGTGAAATACAGTGCGTTTTGATACAGAGAAAAACAAATAGTGTTCATTTTTATTGTGAGTGCACTTAACTTTGGCTGGCCGTGGATGTTTTTTTCTTGAAATGGTAATTTTTTTAATTTTTTTTTCTTTAGCAAATAGTAGGAATAATTATAATTATATATGTCTTGTAGGTAGATTTATTATTTGCCACTGAAGAAATTTTATAAAAATGCGGGTATTTCGAAATAATTAAGCGTCGTTTAGTACAAGATCGATACGTTTATATAGACACCTGTCAGAATGGACGTAATAAAAATGTTCTTATTTGAAAAAGAAATTTTAGAATAATGCTTAGTAAAATAACTTCTTTTTTATTTAATTTATATAACAAAATATTTTTTCTTGTATTAAAATTGGTTGTAAGTAATAATAATCAAATATTTATGTATTATGAATGTAATTGTTTCATAAAAATGCAAAACCAAAATTTTTCATTCATATTTTTTATTACATCCATGAATTAATAAAGGGCAGGCAGAATATGCAGGCAGGCATTTCAAAGACTAACGAAATAAAAATATTTTAAGTTACAAATTTAAATGTCGTATTATCATAATTATAAAATATCTTTATAATTATGATAATGAAGCGTTATAAACACTCTTATAATATGTTATTCTCTATAATGTAAGCAAAAGCATCTTCACGCTTCTTCCCACATTTAGTAACGTACATAGGCAAATTTAGTGTCAACACTCCGTTCCCCACTTTCCATCTTATTTAGGAGACACTGTTGGGTCCCAGAATCCAACATCGCGTTTTGTGTACGTGTGGTGTATATAACCTTGCCCCTGAGTGGGAATCGAATCTACATCTTCACGCATCTTCTACGTATTGCGGGGTAAATAGAAGAAAATATATCGTTAACTGTACAATATGCGTGTATACAATACTGTTTAAAACAGACTGTTTTTTCAGCTTAATATTCGTACCCACATTTTTTGCTAAAATTATTTATTAGGTAGGTAGTTTTGTTAAAATGTTTGATTTTTTTCTGGTGCAAAGTATTAAAGTTACACACGTTATAAACGAAGAGGACGAGGAAATGAAAATATGAAATGCTTTCGCTAATATCGCAAGCTTAGCGAGATAGAGAGAGGAGTGTCTAAGCACTAAGTTCCGCTGGCTCCCCGCCATATGGGGGATTTGCTAAAACAGAAAAAAAATCTCATTAATAATAAACTTTTTTTATATAACACAGCGGAAGACATACAGCTTCTCGTTTCCTGCACTTTTACGATTTCAATCACGACCATATTGCTCTTTAGTTAGTATTGATTATAAAAACCTACAAGTTTTCATTTGACCAATTTTATTTAGTTTTAGTGTACTTATTGGTTGGTGGAAATGTGTATACTGTAAATAGCAGGGTACGCAGAGGGATCCTGGGAACCCAGTGTTATGACACTCAGTTCCCAGTAAGACATTTTTGTTACCCGCTCTCCGCTGAATTCTCCAGGCATTGTGTTTTGAGTGCCGGAACTCAACGCTGAGCTTTGTCTTCTTAATAAACAGAAGAAATGAAAATATTAATTATTCCATTTCCTCCGGTGGGATTCGAACACACAACCTGTCACTTTTAGGCTCACGCCCTTCCATCGCTTAATACCGTGACTAAACGATGATTGTGAGTTCGAATTTCAATTTATTTATTTTAGAGTAATATTTATATTTCAAATGTAGGCGGTCATTCAATTAAAGTTGACATAGTTTTAGATAATGCGACTGATATATGAATATGAGATTTCATTCGTGGGTTGTTTGTATTTCAACTAGCTTTTACTTTGTGGTCAAATAATATCAACTAATTTGATAATATATCAATTCGAGTCAGTAGTTTCTCAGATAAGCAAATGGCGGAACTCAACGCCGCGCTTAGCCTCGTTTCATTTCCTCGAGTGGGAAGTGAACCAACAAACTGTCGTGTTTACAGTCGCACGCTTATGCGCCTGCGCCTCGACTCTTTAAAGTAAATACCTTCTAATTTTTTTTTGATAAAATATATCGATTTCCTAATAGAAAGCAAAGAAAGGTGGAGTAAATAAAATATGAATCTCTGAACTATATAAAATACGAAGAACCTAAGTCGATATCTCAATTTATATCTAGATATGATATTTTGATAATGTGCCAGAACTGCTTACAGGACTTGTCTCATAGGACTGACAATATTGACGTTTTGATATACATTTTTAAATGTCCACCTATTTTCTATAGAAGCAGTCTCGAAATAATATGTATCTATATATTTCACATACATTATACCTCTAGTACAAACTTGGAGGTTAAGTTTTTGCATATTATAACTTCGTTACTCAAGCTTTTCAAGCTATTGTTTTTTTCTCCTTAAAATGTGCATAATCAGCTATTATCTGGTAGTAAAAATAGTTAAAGTTTTAATTTTAATTCTCCTTATATATTCCACATAAAGATGTATTTTTTTAGTTTCACGTTTAATCCCGCACTGAGTTGGGTAGGCAAAAAGAGGAATTGATAACCTAGTGTTAAGACACTTTCTACCACATTCTAAAGTTATTGTGTATTTAGTGACGGAGCTCGACGCCATAATAAATTGAACTCACAACCATTGCACTTACACACTGTCCCACAGAGTCACGATGGACTTCAATATAATAATTCATACATATCAGATTTAAACGTAAAAGGGGGCGTCGTTTTATCGAAAATATGGTCACAGTCAAAAACAATAATCCATTTAATGTATTTTATTACGTGATAAGCTTACATAATTGTAGTGCAGTAGTAATTGTATTAAATAGTAGCAGCTTCACACTGTATTTCACGTCTAGCAAGGGAGGCAAAGGGAACCTAGGAACCTAGTTAAGACATTCCGTACCCCATGCGCCGCCCAATTTTCGGGACAATGCGTTTAGAGCGTCGGTATTTAACGCTAGGTTACCTCTGCCTACCTGCTATATACACTGCGGAATACTGTGTAATTTTAGCGTAATGTTGGCTATTCTATATATTTCGTCATGAATATTGGCTATTTATTTAAATCTAGTTCCGTAGATTCGCATGAAGCCGTGGAGACTGACTGACCTATGTGTCAAGACACTATGTTTTTCACTTTTCCCTTATTGATATTTCGCTATAGAACCGCACAAACTTTTCAAACATTTCAAATTTATTTGTCCACATTTCATCATTTCATCTTGATTTCCACACCGCTACCCGCTTACAGCACAATAAGCAGAGAAACTTAGTGTCAAAACACTCCGTTCTCCACTGTCAATGTACACCGTTATCACAACATATACTCGTAACATATTATAGAGGTAATATAAAACAAAGCTATTACCCCTCACCTCACTCAACCTGTACCAGCGGATGCACGCATCCTGGCACCGACCGGTTGCGCTTGAGCATCTTACTTTTTAATCTTTAACAAGTGGTTCTTGTTTCTTTCCCACGATGTTTTGTAAATAAGTTATAAAAATTTAAATTTTATTATAAGTATAGAAAGTTGATCGGAAGTAGTGTTAGATTGGACGTGAAATTATGTCATGATTAAGAAAGTGTTTTAACACTAGCTTTCCAGGTAACCCCTGCCTAACACAGCTTGAACCTAAAAAAAATATTAATAAGAAATTATAATAGAAATATACACAGTCTGTTACCAAGAAGTTTTGCCTTTCCGAGGATTAGTGATGTTCTAGTCGCGGTAATTTCCATTAAAATCCCCGAATTAGTTTCATTATAATAATAATATTAAAATTGTTAAATTTATAGTCAATATTCAGTCGAAACTATGAACATTTCGAGACCTATCCTATAGAAGACATTAAGAGTATATTTTACAAGTTTTGTTATTTTAACAAGTCCACAGACAAAAGTGGCCATTATTATATTTAGAATAGAAAAACAAATTTTAATGTTACAAATTAAGAGACATTAAGTGTTGCTCGGCGTAACTTAACGACGCAGAATTAAATCTACAACAGGGTTCGGACCCGCAAGTAATTTAAATTGATACAGTATCTTCTATCATGTCGTATAAGCTACTATTTAGGTATATAAAGGTTTTGTATAATTTAGCTATAATATAACAATAGTTCAAGTGGACGAAGCCGTGTTTTGATCGCTAGTATTATATAATGGGAGTCGGATATATTATAAAACTATAAATTTTAGACGACGTATTGTCAAGAAACAACAAAAAAACGTTACCAAATGTCGAGAACACATGTTGTGAACGCACGTGCTGGTTACTTGTGGTGGTCCTTTTGTATATTTTAGATAATTGTCGTTATTTTTAATTATTCGTACATTTTTTTTTAGTATGTTATCATGTTTTTAGTGTCTTTCCTGCTGCTTAACATTAGGACTGAAAATGGAGAACAAAGAATCGTGACACTAGGTACCCTCAACCAACCATTTTAGGTTCGGGATAAATATATAATAATCCTTATTCTGTCAAATCGCTTCATTTGAGAAAAAAACATTCAGTTTAACAAACGGAGACAAAAATTTAATATTAAGAATTAAATATATGTTACTGCTATCAGTATAAGAGGCTTAACGGGTGACGTCTCATCTACATTATATATAAGCGCTCACACAAATACAAAGCTCAGCTTTGACCTGACGAACTGTTAATAGTTTTTTCCCAAATAGTATATTAAACTTGTTGTATTAAAAAATGCAGATACGTCATTGTTGCACCATATGAATGAAAATGTGTATGTCAGTGTAAATACCAGTACTAAAGTCTAAAAAGCAGTACGTTGCAAAACTAATTTATTATTAAAGCAAAAAAATAGGTAGTCCATGTATGTATAAAATAAAAATTTAACGCTCATAAATCGAAAGACATTTTAAAACAAATTCCTTCCAAATACAAGTTACGGCTATATCTATAGAATTCTAGTATAAAAAAATAGGTTATCTAAATTCTTCAGAGATTTTATATAAATATAAGGAATTTGTAACAAATGTGGCGCAATCGGAGAGCTTACAACTGTAACCGCAATGGTCGTCGGTTCGGTCCCCACTTAAGAAAATTAATTATTTTTATTAACCCGCTCTTGTATATGATACGCGCCACACAACACGTAATATCTCGCAAAATAGACGATGCGTGTGATACGGATTGTCTCAGCACTAGGCTGCCTTTATCGGAATGCGGTTTATCGGTAAATTCGAAAAAAACTTGTATTTTATCACATTAAGCGTACAAAGTATGAAAGTTTTGAAATTATATTTAATATTAAAGCTGGTGAACGAGTTTTCCGTTTCACTTATTCGACACTTTCTGGGCACAGTGGTGGTTTTTAACTTTATATTGTATCTTGCATGTAGCAGGGACGTACAGGAAGCCTAGTGCCAAGACACTCCCCATTTCCCCCGAATTCTGGATGCTTTCGTGGTGATTGGCGGAACTCAACGTCGCGCTTGTTTCGAACTATTTCATTACCTCGAGTGAAACCTGTCGCGTCTACAGTCACACGCTTGTGCCCCTGCACGACGACTGGCCTCCATAGTGGTGGCGTATTTAATTATTTATTAAAATATAACTAGGTTTTTCCTGCGGCTTCGCCGATCCGCAATTTTTTTATCATAGAGAAGAAATTAAAAAAAAAAACACATTCCTCCCAGTGAGAATTCACTTCGCCACGACGGTATATTAAGAGTATGTTAATTATAAATAATGTATATATAATTAGTTATTACATTCGATGGCCTTGTATTGTAGTTGTAGGTTCGAATCCCACTTATTGAATATTAATTTTATTAACATTATGAATCAGCAATGTGTACTATGTCTTAAAGAGCGAAATTATAATTTTCGTTGATAGATAGCCTTGCCTTCTTCAGAGAATGATTATATTCATAGTAATCTCATTTGCCCACTCCAATAAAACAATATGCATAAAGTTCCGCCTCACAAAAAGATAAATCGAGAATTTAGACAGAAAGGGGAGTGTCTTGACACTGTTTTATTTCCTTCCCAAAGGAATGCAATGTTTTTTAAAATATCTAATTCTTAACAAGTAGGTGGGAGAGAATATTGTATCTAATAACTTTATAATAAATCGTCAACATGTGAACGTCGCGGGAGTCGTATTCTATACGGGTTATCTTATTTTTAGTTCATACAAGTATATCACTTGCAAATATATTATTACTTAATTTAATGTTAATTTAAGCATGTGTATTATATTACTTTGTTGTTGAGGACGTAGTGGGTTCGATATAGCTTCTTTGTTTTTGCTTCGATACCAATGTAAATGAACGTGGAATTTTTCAGGTATAATATTGTAACGTAATTTATTAAACTTGAGAACGTAGTAGAAATGAGACCGATTGCAGGGAGATTGTGGGTTCGATGCCCACTCGGGGGAATTAATCTTCCCTTTGGCACGACAATAACAACACGCAATGAATGTCTTGTAAATCGGGGGGTGCGTAGCGAACAGTGTCTTAACGCTAGGTTTCCCCTGCCTATTCTTATATGGGAAGGACATATCGTGAAGCTAATTGAACTTAATAATCCTATAAACAATTTGTTTAAAAAATTGTAAAAGACTGAAGGAATGAAATTTAAAACATATTTTCTATTTCCATCTATATAATTATGTGTAAAAAAAATCGTGTTTCATACTTTTTGCATAAATAACGTATGCCCTACATGTGGTCACATTATATCACAAAAAAAGTTTTGATCTTTAATAAAAACCAGTACTATTATCTTCGTCACTATAATTATTCTTTTTTATAATTTAGATTATTATTTTAATTTTGTAGACGCCATTGTGTCGCAGTGCTAAAACTATTGATTATTAACGCGATGCAGGTTCGATTCACACTTGTAGAAAGGCTATATTTAAATTGTTTTTCTTTCCCTTTCTGAATTCCCGTTCTACATGAAGTGAAAAACGGAGTGTCTTGACAAAAACATCCCTTTTGTCTATCCTAGCGGAGGTAACCTACTGTTAAGACACTCCCTTACTTTCCGCTGTATTTTCAAAACATTGTGTCTTGAAAGGCAGAGTTGAACGCCGCGTTTTGTCTTATTACCAAAGCTGTGGAATGAAAATATTAAATATTTCAGTTCCTCGCGACGGATCGAATCTACAACAATGATGTTTACAGTCACACACCGCTACATCACTATACAAGGAACAGCGTTAAACCCCGCCACCCACCAAGCCACAATACAAAATAACAGCATTCATACATTGCCATACAAACAAACAGACAAAACAAACAATCACATAAAATATATACATCTAACCACATTTCGCAATAAAACGCACATGTGAACGTGGGAATGCCTACATGTGGTCAGCGCATGTTCTTACCGATACTTGACCGGGCCTTTTGGAATCAACAATTGTTTTTTTATTGTGTTGTACATCTCCTGCATGTAGTGAGGACGCAGAGTAGTGTCAAGTCCCTCCGTTGCTCACCTTTTTTTTAAATTGAGGCTTTCGTGGCAACTGGTAAGAATGAAACACACATAGCTCCGCCATTCAACGCGTAATATCTTAAAGACGGAAAGCGGATAATGGAGTGATATTATTTACGTCTATTTTTTGAGGTCCATTCTTAAATAAGATATTTCTGCTCACTATTTCCGCTGAATTCGTAACTGTATGTGGTAGTGGGATTCGAACCCACAACTGCCGCGTTTACACGCTTGTGCATCTGTGCCTCAATTGACTCCATTCAGGTCTATTTTGTACTCCTTTGTTATTAGAAAACAAAATTTTCTAATTTGTGTTGAATGACGGAGCTCAACGCCGCGCTTTGACCTCTTACGAGAATTTAAATTTAATCGAACTTATATCCTACTTATCAGCCTGTTGTAGTTTTAGTTTTAGTTTTTATTATAGTGTACATTTTCCAAAGATAGCTAAACCAATTTTAATTGAACCTATATCCAAAGCCTTTACACTTTAACCACTGTGCCACGACGATCTTAATTATAATTCCTATTTTTTATACCTACATCAAAAGGGCCTGTAAGATAAATATTGTAAAAATAAGTTTTTAGGGCAACCTCCCTTCACCCTTGGACAGGGTGAATTAATGACTTAACCATTACATCTATCGTTCTCACAATTTTTCCTTTAGAGAACCGACTTTTATATAAATGTTACTATAATATTTGTTTTTCTTTTCAACTAGTGATATTTTAACTGTAAACGCGACGAACGTTGGTTCGATTCTCTATCGTATTTCCATTCTATTTTTTTCTTAATGCTGTAACATACATATTGCTATATCACCAGCGAGAGTAAACAGAGGAGAGCTAGTGTCAAGACACTTCGTTCCCAAATTTTTTAGAGACATTGCGTTTTTATGAGCGTTGACTTCAGCGCCGCTTAATCTTACCAGAGTCTTCTTTAACCTAAATGATTATTTTATATATAAGCCGACTTAAAAATAATTTACAATTCGACATAAGTTAATTTGACTTAAAAATATTAAGTAATAAAACTTTACTAAAAAGCTGTCTCGAAATACATAAACATCGAATTTGAATTATTTGTTACAAACTCGTGAAATTTAATATATTATTTTGTGTAATCTTTTAAAAGCTCACGTTAAAATTTAAAGTCAACTATAAATTAAAGAAACCGTAATGTGTGAATTAAATTTATGTGATGGGTTCTGTATAAGGTATTCATCTGATTACAAGAATGATGATTGTGGGTTTGATTCCCATTCATGAGATTAAACTATATTAATTTCTTTGCTCTAGTAACAAGACAAGCGCAGCGTTTAGTTCCGCTCGAAAACGCTATATGTCTAAAATTGGGTGTCACATGTTTTCACCGGCCTACCTGCTCCATGCAGAATCTAAAAAAAAAGAGAAAAAGCTTTCAATACATATTTAAACATAACAAAAACAAATAAAATGTAAAATTTCTATAGATATAAAGAAGTCATCAGACAAAACTCCATACAAACCCACAGACGGACGGAGAGACAAAATAATTGCCTTACGAACGCCAGCCTCCTACATGCCTGCTGTTTAATTGATTGGTACAAGTTAGAAGCGCTATAGTGTCTTTTTCTTTATGTATTTATAATTTTTGTCTTCTCTCTTCAGTGGATAAGCAGAGAGTACGTAGTGATGAGACACTCTGTTTTTTTATGGTTTGGAACGTGAAAAACTAGGTATATCCTACGCAGCAATATAAATATTTAACTGCAACACTGCTACGAGAAGACATATATAAAATATTTAAACAACATTCGTAAAGTAAATCAAAAGAAAAAATTACACTTATTTACCACTGTTTTACTTCATTTAAAAATGAACCATGTGCTCTATTTTTGACAACCAGCGCTAAACCTGTCAAAGACCATGAGAAAGATACAAAAATTAATGGAATAATAATCCATTGCACTTCGTGTACAAACAGACACTACCACTGAACCACGACGGTGTTACAATATATTAGAAACTCTAAAATGAATTTGAACCACACAAAACATGGAAGTAGGCCGTGCGTGGGCTAGCTCTGTCGCAACTTGATTCAGGTTTTTTTCTTATATTATAATACATTTACTTAATGATTCGAGAAGGCATGACGTCAGGCCATTCACTTAAATTAGTCTTAAATTTTATATGAATTAGCTTCTAGCATAATTTCTAGGTATTTTCATTTTTAATGTAACAAAGTCTTGAATTCAGGGGGAAAGTGGAGAACTTAGTAAAGAGAGTCTCTAAATTGGACCCCTAAATGGGAACTGAATCCCCAACCGCCGTGAAGTAATGTTCATATTAAAACACTGTGCCGCTACGCTATGACGGCCCCATAATGATTAATACTTGAAATTTTAATGTCCAATAATGTAAAAATCGTAAAACTTGAGTAAGTGTCTTGCCGTGACAGAAGTCTATAAAAAATTTAACGTTATATAAATTTTATAGACGAATAGAAATAAAATTTACCTCATTTTTCTATACTTTCCAAAACGTAAACATTAAAAATCGATATTTCCTTGGTAGTGTCTTAGTTTAATAGCTGTTAGGGTTCCGTATACAAAGTATATAATTAAGATTATTGATATACTCGTACCTACTACAAAATTGCCATAATTTCCGAATTTCCAATTGCTTGTTGAGAGGCAGAACTCAACGCCGCGTTATATCGTCACGTGCTGGGCTCTATTTACAAATATAAATACACGTATTTTCTTAATTAACACAATAAAACCATATTTACTGATAATAATATCCATATATATTTTTTTTCAGACTAGCTGTGGTGAACAAAAGAAAATGAAGTACTAATTTAAACTTGCCCGTAGTGATAAAGTGTTAGTGATAAAACACAGAGTTAGTGATAGACAGAGTTAGTGAGACACAGTGAAGTGACGATGTGGAGGTGATTGACTCTGATAGTGATGTAATGTGCTGTGAATTGTATCAAAATGTGTTCGTCATTGGGTTTTGCTATTATCATTTTGTGTGGTAAGTTACTTTCTTATTGTTTCCTTATACTTTTATGTATTTTTTTGAGGCCTCATAGCATAGCAGATGCTTTATGATGACAATTAGATAATTGACAATTAGATAATTGATGACAATTAGATAATTGTAAAGGTGTCGGAGTATGGGCTCGATAACTACTGGAGACAATCGTCGCTTTACATGAAGATCCATTCACCAATTAAATAATGAATTTCCACAAGTGGGAATCGATCTCACAACCGTCGCATTTACAATTAGATGCCGTGCTATGACGGACTCGAAGAACACGAATTTTAAGCAAATATTCAACGTGAAAAGGACAAGGGTCTTTATGGGAAAAGGGTACCTACCATGAAGAAAAGGGGTTTAGTAGAGGTGAAAAATATATATTAAGTACAGATGTGTAAATATTTAAATGTTTCTTTGGCTTAGACCATTTTCACGCGGCGCTTAAATTAGTAGAAAAATTACAATATTTTTTTCTTTATTCAAAATGATTTATGTGAAATATCTTATAGAAAATTTAAAGGCTTTATCACAATTGGGCATTGCTAAGTTTTTTCTAATAATTTTTTATAAATAAAATTAGAATAAATGAAAAAAAAGGACTAAGGATGGTATTATACACTCGAAAATTGGGCGGACGTGTTTTAACAATGGAATGGGAACTCTCTGTCTACTCTGCGGGATTCCCTAACAGAGAGTTTCAAGCTTTAGCCTTAAAGTAAAAAAATATCTCCACGTGATATTTGAAACCACAAGCATCACAACTAACACGTCTGGGCACGCCATACACGTAATATAAATAAATCCAATTATAAAACAAATATTAAAAATAAAACAAAAGAATATTTATTTTTAAACAAACAAATATACTAAAAACAATATTTCACATTGTTTTTTTAATGATTCTTGTAGTAAAAGAGTGAAGTTTAAGAGCATTGGTAATATTTTTGAAAGGGTCCAACCCTAGCACTGTAGCACTTGAGTATAATTGTTGTAAATGTTTTTTGTTTTGGCACAACCCTAGTAATTAAAAATAAACTTAAAAACATTTCTGTACTTGTTATTTTGTTTTTGTTTTGGTTATTTTAAATGTAGGGTTGGAGGTAAAATGGTCTGTCTATAGACATACGTACATAAATAAGTATGTATAACATTTTTTTAGCTGTACGCTCTATCTTGTATTTAGCAGGGTAGGCAAATATAATTTAGTGTAAAGACACTCACCATCCCATGTTAGAGATATTACGCGTTGAGTGGCGGAACTGGACGCCGCGCTTCGTTACCTGAACCACCATCGTTTTTATCGACTTCGAAAAAATGGACTCTATTATGATATTAGCAATTAAACTCACTAGTAATAAACAACCTCAAGCAAGAATTGAACCTACAGCCGTCTCATTTCAACATATTGTACAGATACGTGCTACAAACATATATTCTTCCATTTACAATTACAATTAGTAATAATGTATCTCAGTATTTGCCGAGTGCCGCTCTACGGGAATTAGCGGAGTGAATGATGGCTATCCCGCAATCCCAGATCCGCGGGATAGCTAAGTATGATTGAATGGAGTTAATCTGTCCGTTTTAAAATATTAAGGCTATTGTGGCGCAGTGGGACAGGGTCTTACTCTCCAAGTGATTCAATTCCACTGTATGAGAATGATTATATTAACAAAATAAATGTAATATTTTTCTATTAAAAGACAATGTGCCTAAAAAGGCAGTGTTCTGCCACTGCCACACAAAAGTCAATCTATAAAATTGTTTACAGTCTAGCACTTATTTCTTTAAATTTTAGCGTCCGAATGTAAATGCGATAGTTGTAGGTTCGATTAGGTACTCGGGGGAATAAAGTAATGAATATTTTCATTTTCTCCATTCAACGAAGTTCAACGAAAAGTGGGGAACGGAATGATGATCGTTGGTTTGGTTTTTTTAGGAAGTGAAAAATATTAATTTCTTCACTTTGGCAACAAGACAAATCGCGCCGTTGGGTTACTCCATTCAACATGCATATCTCAATTGGGCAGTCCATGGAAAAAGGAGTATCTTAACACTTGGTTTCCAATGCTTATCCTGTTACGAGGGATACAGCGTGAAGCTGAAAAAGAAATAACCTCAACTAAAATTTGAACTGAAAATTATACGACGCCAACAAAAAAATATTTCAATAATAATATTAAAAAAAACAATATAACAATAAATTAAAGAAAATATTGTAGTACGAACAGCGTTCAATTACGATAAATTATATAAATATCGGCGTGACCCAGATCTCAGTTTCAATTTTAACACTCATATTTTCAATACACTAATTAGATTATTATGTGGTTTTAACCTGTCATATAAATCGACTATGTCTAACTTTTATTTATAATATTATTTAATTCATCGTCGCGAAAATTAGAGGTATATCTTTAAACTTGACGGCTAGCGGTTACGAGTTCAATTCCCATTCGAGGGAATGAATTATTATAATTTTCTCGTTCCGGTTATTACAAGATCAAATACTCAAAACATTTAATACGCAATGTCTCGAAAGTTGGAGGTTGCGTGGGGAACGGAGTGTTAGTTATAACACTAGCTTTCCACTGGTTCCCTACCGCTACCCTCCTATACGTGAGATAAAGCGTGAAGCTATTTCATTTTACGAACTATTACTTCATTTATAATTTAGATATATTAAAACATCAAAGTTTTAAATTTTTTAAAGTAAATCGACGAAACTGTCCCTATATTTTAAACCATTAGGCCAATTCGAACCAATACTTCTATACTATAGCACAGATAACAGTTAACAGACGCACTGGGCGGTGACGCGGTGAGATAGCGCAGACTGACGTGACTTATCTACGTCGAAATGGTTCGACGAGTGACATAGACCAGGAGTTTACTATCGATTATTCATTTACCTACTGATAATGGTAAACGCCGTTTTGGCACTTAGAAAAATTTCTAAATTTAATTTAGTTTCACGCCGTATCCCGCTTGTAGCGGGGTACACAGAGGGAAACTAGTAAACATTCCGTTCTTGCACTGCCCAATTTTGAGACATTAGGCGTGGTTTCAATTGTTGTGCTTTGTTGAACGAAAAAATGAAAATAATTATTTCCCCCTAATGGAAATCGAACTGGCAACTTTCGCATTTATATTTAAAGGCTGTGCCGTAGCGTCACGTAAGCCTCTGTCTAAAGACATAATATATTCATCTTCTCGTTTGATAATCGAATCCATAATCATAACGTACTCAGTCCTGCCACTATGGCGCCAGTCAGTGAGAATACAAGCAAAAACATGATTCACGCATCTTCACGTTGCTCTTAGCGTCAATGTATGTCTAATCACGTCGTATGGTGATTTAAAGTGGCTACCTTTTTTAGATCTTGTGAGATATTTTTTTATTGAAAGTACTTATAAACTTATATGAATTTAGGATCAATTCTCTCTTTATTTTCCTTTTCTCACCTGGGTAACAAGACAAAGTACAAAAGCGCAAAAATAGTGCGGAAAGTTGAGCACAGAGTGTCTTAACACTAGTTTCCATCTACCTACCATGCTACGAGTATATGCGAGATACAGCTTGACGCTAAAAAACATTCAGGCTAAATTAATGAACTGAAATTAGTATAGATATTTGAAGCAATCATTACTCCTGGACGTGAAACGTTTATTTTTCTTTATTAATTGCCGCAATTCTAGTCCTTTTCAAATGCTGACAGTGAAATATGGACGGTTAAATGTAAAATATTGTGTTTAATTTTTTTATTCACGAATACTTTAAATTACTCTGGTTAGTATATTATCTGGTTAGATATTGTACTACGCTGGGAGAACCTAGAGCTACGTCACTTCGTTCACCGCTTTACGCTCAATTGTAAGACACTGTGTATTGAGTTACCAGGGCGGAGAACATATTTTTTCAGTTTCACATTGTATCCCGCATAATTTTGTATTATACATTTAGCGGGACAGACGGATGAACATAGTGTTAAGACCATCCATTACTCTTCTCGCCCATACTTCGAAAGATTGCGTGTTGAATAGCAGAACTGCGAACTAACGGTGCTGACTGCACTTTGTCTTGTTGCCAGAGCTAGGAAACGGGAATAGAACCCCCAACCGTTACGTTGAAAACTGCCCGTTCTAAAGCCTAAAACAAATAAAAACACACGTCCAAAATTAAGGAAATAACTGCGTGCCTCTAACCGTTATAGAGGTACGTAGATATTCGTCAAAGACCTATTTTTGCCAACGACCCAACTCCGAATATGAGGCAGAAGTTTCGCTGTCAATCTCATTGCTTTTTAAATACTTTTAGGATTCCGTTTGGTTTGGAACCGCAAGTTGTTAAATATTGCAACGTTTGTTTACCGATGTCGATGGATAAAGTGCAGCGTTAAGTTCCATTTTTTTAAATAAAATTTAAGCAATATGTGACTTTATAAGCCTTTCATAATGTTGTTATTTAGTGTACTTGTGTAGTGTGTAGTGTATACATACTTTCATTTAAAAGACTTAAGCTTAGCGAAACTCAACGCCGCACTATATCTAACTAGATAGAAGAAAAAGTTTGTTCAAAATAAAAACATTCCCTCGAGTATCAATCCAATTTACTCGATTCGATGTTTGTCATCGCGGTACAAATATTCCCTAAATATTCCTTAACCTTCTATATAATAATAATGATATTTAATATTATAAATGTGTAAGTTTGTGGGTGTGGAAGCTTGTTCCGCAATAACTACTAAACAGATAGAGATGAAACTTTAAAGTAATATAACTTATACATCAGAATAATTGTAGGCTAAAAAGCAAAAAAAAAAAATATTAATTTGGCTATAATATAAAAACCGTTTAAGAGGGAAAAATCGCGATCAGGTCCTTATTAAATTATATACGTACGGAACTCTTAAATCTCGCCCAACAACACGCTTAACTCCCCCGTAATCAATATCAGCAATGTCAACGTAATTGACTTAAAAAACTCCGGCGAGACTAAATACTGAAAAAGTTGCTTCGTTCGCTATATTCGGTTTGTGTTTGGTTACATTGTAGGACGATACGACTTTATACTGATAAGAGACTAAGTTAGTTTTTTTGTTCAGATTCATTCACACAGAATATGCATAGAGTGTACCTAACTTAGTGTTTAAAACTCCGTTCCCCAGGCACCACCCAATTTTTGAATCGAAGAGAACGAAGAAATAAAAATATTTCATTCATCCGCGTGGGAGTCAAATCCTCAATTGTCGCATGTATGATGCTGTTCCATTAAAATACTGGATTTTCTAAAATATATTTTCTAATACCAAAATACCAATTAATCCAATTTCTTTCATCCAGAAAATCTATTTTCAGATCAATTCAGTATTTAGAGCAGCATGTTAAACAGCTAAGCAGCTGGTCTCCCTGGTCTTGGTTACCGATTTAACACCAACAATACTTGCTACTGAGAGCCTGTTTAATTCTAATAACCGATCTGGTCACAATGTTGGTTTACTGGTACAGACGGCACTCACTTCTGAATACGGGTGGTTCAACTAACTTTGAAGTGAACTAATTTTTTATCTTTTCCGGTACAAAAATAGGGCTTTTTTTGGAGAAATTTAAATAAATACTAATATGAAAACAAGTGTCTTAACACAACGTTCCCTCTCCTTATCCTGATGAAAGTAGGATCAAATAAGAAACCGAAAAAAGAGCGTAATGGAAACAAACACCAACTTACATCCGATGTTTTGCCGAGTTTTCCTTTCACAAAGTTAAGTTTACGACATCCCGACCTCTCGGTGTTTTTTTCTTCAGATCAATTTATTTTTGCCCACTTCAGTCAAATCTCAAGTTTCGCGCCTAATATCACAACTTTTATGTACTTCCACTGATAATTGGCTTATAAACTTGAAGTTTTATTTAAAAAATCTCTTATATAGCTATCTAATAATGTATTGAGGCCAGTCGTGGCATTCAATTATCACTTGAAGAACTGAAATATTTAATATTTCCATTTCTTCGCTCTGGTAACGAGACAAAGTGCGATGTTGAGTTCCTCCACTCAACACGCAGTGACTCCAGAATACGCCGAAAAGTGGTCAACGGAAGTGTCTAAATGGGAACGGAGTGTCTTATCAGTAGATTTCCGGTGCCTTACCTACTATAAATTTATTATTTCTTTTTTTTTCGCTATATCCCGCACATAACATAGTAGAAAAAAGAAACGGAGTGAAAATACTTTCCGCCCACTCTTGGGACACTGCGTGTTGAGTAGTCAACTCGTCAACTCACTGTGTCACCGCGCCATGACGGTACCAATACTTACATCTACCTCCATAAAACAATAGAAGTGATCGTATTTAACTGCTAACATTTATTAACGGTCCAAAATTTACTGCTGCGGTTAAAGTTAAACGTACAGTTATTACGAATTTTATTAGTTGGTTTATATCAGATCGATATGTAGTGTGTATACGTTTATTGATTATGAAACTTTCACATGAAGTTTCACATTATATCGATTTTGAATTTCGATTTTTTTATTTAATGCATCAAATTCACATTTTTAAGCTCCAATTTCATTCAGAAGGCACTTAAGTGGAGCACTTAGAACAACAGCAAAGCGCCTAATAGCATGCGATCAATGCGATCAATACAAGTTCGATTTTTATTCGGGAGTATTCATTATTTTCGTTAACTCGCCTTGGTAAAAAACTTAACGCGGCATTAATTCCTCCATTCAATAATCAATATCTCGTATATTGAACAGTGCGTGGATAGAGGAGTGCCTTAACACTAGGTTCCTTCTTCCTTCCCTGTTATATGCAGGATACATGCGGGATTCAGAGTGAAGCCCAAAAAAGTATATACGATTAATTCGGTTGTAGTACCTAGTCTTTTCTGAGTGTTGTCGGCCGTATTGTAGAACAAAAACATGTTTTCGCGTGTTCCAGCTTCGCTTAGGAAAAATAGTAACATCATTGCATGACCTTTTAACCAATTTTAGAATCTTAAAAGTAAAAAAATATTGTGACTGATAAAAAATAATTTTTCATAAAGTCAATAAGGACATAAATAAGTAATACTTAAAAGAGAAATTAGTTTATGGTTTAACTCTAGACACGCTTTAGCCCTCATAAAACGCGGTAAGGAGCGGAGTGTCTTAACACTACGTTCCCTCACGTAGTGTTAACACTCCGTTCCTCGCACATCTTTGAATTTCCAGACATTAAATGTTGTGTAATAATAATAAATAATTATTAAGAAGAAATTCTAATTATAGTACAAAGCTAGTTTTTAGGACATTAGAAGATTTATAGTTGGACGCTGAATTATTTCGGTACAAAAGGTTGACTAAAATATGTCAAATATCCCACCTGTCTCTGGAAACATCCTCATAATTAGTACAAGATTATTTTAGGACAACCGAAAGGCTGAAAAAAAATTTAAACTTTTTTTTTAGAATATCTTCCGCATAGATGTCTAGGCAGAGGGTACCGAATAGTGATGATCAAAGGAAGGAAAGGGAACCTTGTGTCATCAAATTCCGTTCCCCCCGTTCCATTTCCATTTTGTGCGACATTAAGTTAAGTCGCGGAACTCTACGTTGCGCTTTGTTTAGCTACCAGAACAAGAAAAATGAAAAGAGTTCATCCTCCCGAGTGAGATAGAATACAAAACTATCATGCTTATTACATGCATACCTCTTCCATATGCGTGAAACGTAAAATATGCCTTAAACGAGGACCGAACCTGCAATCTATGAAAAGTTTACCGTTATATTTTTCTTCACGTAAGGTTAGTTTACTGTGGGCAAAGTCGCGAGAAACAAGTGACAATTGAAATAACAAACACTGGTTAATTTAAACGTGCCCGCGTAGATCCTTCTTGAGACCTACGGCGTGTGTGCTTTATTACAGTACAATTTATAAGAGACTAGAATACATGTGTTTTTTTAGCTTCACGCTGTATCCCGCTCATAGCAGGGTAGGCAAATGGAACCGTGGACGCGCTTTGTCTCGTTAGCAGAGCAAGGAAATGAAAATATTAAATATTTCATTCCCTTAAGTGAGAATCGAACCCACAAGCTGGCACGTTTACAGTCGCACGCTTGTGCCTTTGCGTCACGACTGCCCCCAAGGGGATTTAATTGAAACATTATTGCGTATGACGCAGGTGTAGGCTAACCTTTCCTTTACCCACATATAACGTAATGTGGGATTGATTATATCTAAAAATTGTTCCGTTGATGTGGTTTTCGATAAATTATTATATATTCACTCGAGATTATGATCGGAAGTTTCAAAAATTATGTTATAGAATTATATTTCAATTTATTTATTATTGTCTCTGGTCCAAGGCAAAAAGTTCGGCGTTGAGTTCCGCCACTCAACCCAAAACCAACCCAAACTCAACCCTCAATACTTCGAAAAGTTGGAAAAGGAGTATCTTAGCACTAGGTTCCCTATGCCTTGACGTCTATTACTTATTATATTAGGTATATTAGAAATCCCTATCTTATATTATATTTTCTATATTTTTCAAAAAAATCTAACCCACTCGCATCTTATCCCACACCGCCACCAGCGTACGTTCACCTCTAGTTCGTCGCGTCGCCTTTTAAGAACACTCGACACCCACTCGCTATCGTATTAGCCGATGAAGCCTCTGTCTGTATAAATCACGGTTTTTTGTCACAAAAGGTGGGATCTTTTGTTATCTTTTTTTTTTCGAGATTTTTCTCCTGTTCCTTCCTTTTTTTATGTTTCATGTTATATTTTTGCTGTTTTACTGTGCACGGCCAAGAACCTATATACGAGTGGGTTATGTGGGTTTCAGCGGTCTACGCTACGTATTTTCGACTGTGCGTCTTCGTTTCAGCCACTCATTAACGGAATAACATATATTTATAGATAATTACTGATCATACATGGTGCTTCAGAACTTATCTTAGTTACGAGAAATAAATCTTTATCATCCTATTGAAATAAACACTGTTTGATGAATAGGGCAATTAATTACCTACACTACTGAGATTTTTTTTAAATACAGAATATTTAGTGATATGTCCCTCTATTCTCTACTTAAAAAAGTGGAATTATATTATATTTTGGAAAAAATGTAAATCGATTTCCGCCTTTACTTTATGCACAAGTTTAAATGCCTTCATATAAGTTTCGTCACGTATAGCTGTTTCTTATAATATAAAATGTCCATTTCACCAATAATTCCATGTGATTCACATTTGAATATTTTTAATATATTTTTCTCTAATTTATTAAACAAAGTGTAATGTTAGTCTTAACTAACAGTTGGGTGGAAATTATAAAATGGAAAGTTCCATAAACACAAATGTTTTTTTCGCATAACAGAGTCAGCACAGTAGTGTTATGACACTCCATTCTTCTCAGCGTGTTGGCTGGTGAATCTTAACTATGATGTAATGACTTAAAATAATTGAAAATAGAAAACAAAAAATTACAACTATAAAAATTAAAGACTACCATTTCCTCATTTGACATATCCAAATGTCTTCACACAAATTCTTATAAAACTAAAGTATAGTAATACCATATAGAGGCACTATGTAAAATATCATCTCATAGAAACTGAGTGCTTTCAAAGGGACGTGAGGAGAACACGTAACTAAAGTATCTCGACGAGAGAATCGAGATAGTAACTCGACGAGAGAATCGAGTTAAAAGGGAATTTTGTACTAATATTATGTTTGAAAATGATGCTATGTGATCTATTATGAAAGATTACAGTTAATTTCTTTAATGAAAGGCATTTAAGTGAGGAGCTTATTAGCCGACTTTAAAGAGGTTTGTGTATTTGTATTGAGGTTTGTGTATTTGTTATATTTGAGTATTACCGCCTATTAGTACTATGTATTATTTTACGCCAGCGTGGAGGCCGCGTGTCTTAATAGGAACGGAGTGTCTTAACACTGAGTTTCCGTGTTCCTTTTACCAAACAACATAATATGTATATAACATATGCAATATATTAAAGTTATACAAAGTGAAATAGTCAATTATTCTGAATCCAATCTGGCTGGGATGGTTCCCTGCGGACAGTTCTTCAATTGTTCGTTTTCGTCCGATCATTATTATCTTTTGTATAGGCGCCTAGTATTGATTCTACTGCTTGAATTGTGTTTACTTGGTCGTATTGATTCTACGCATCTGAGTTAGAGAAAAAGTAAAATTAACGCGTATTAAGTTCAGTCACGGAGCATTGGCACTAGGTTCCCTCTATCCTGCTATGCGGGAAAGACCGTGAAACTGCTTTCTTTAAAAAAATAAAAAGACAGACAGACCCAAGTACAGACAGCTATCTAGTAATAAATACGTTCCCGCGGCGACAAGAGGGCTGACATGTTTTTTACTTGATCGATATAACGATGCAAGTCGCACTATGTTTTATTTATTTTATGAGCTTATATTATGAAAGTATGGACTTTTATAGCGTTTTTAATTTCCTGCTCTTTGCAGTTATGATGTAGTGATGAAAGATGGCATATTTTTTTCTATTTATTTGAAATGGTTGAATACTCAGTGTTGTTTGCCGAATATAACAGGGTAGGCAGGAGGAACCTAGAGTTAAGATGAAACATATCATTTCCTCGAGTGGAAATCGAACTCTTAACTTGTCGCATTTACAATCACAGATGCTACACGGCGTTGAACGCTGATTTTTTTTGCATTTAGATTTCTTGGATATAAATATAAATTATAAATTTACATAGAAAATAATACAGCATTCTTTTGTTTCAGCGTTCACCACAGTCAAGGGATTCCAACAACAGTATTTCAGGGTACCACCCAAAAGTCTTCGAGTCCAGGAAGGCTCTGAAGCTGTCCTCGAATGTGCCGTAGCGAACCTCGGTGGACAAGTACAGTGGGCTAAAGATGGATTTGCACTTGGTAAGAACATTATCTTGTTTTATTCCTTTCGCTGTATCCTGTAATATAATAATTTCTCTGAGTGGCGATTGAACCCACAACCATACGATGGTTTACAGATGCTGTCCTACTGGCCTCGACCTCAAATTTCTTAATTTATCGCTTGTTTAATTATTCTGTATTCAATGAAGAAATAATTAAGAAATCTGTTTGTTCACATCGATTCTAGTTCTCCTAACCGGTTATAACCAGTTTTGAATATTATTAAAAGCATGTGAACTTTTTGCTCTGGGAATAAATTTTTGATATGATATTTATACATAGAAATACACCATCTATGTACTTCTAATGGTGTGTCTTTATTTCTATTTTAGTATAAAACTGAACGGTTTGTTTCGTTGAACGCACTTATCTTAGAAACTGCTAGTTGCAATCGATAACCCATTTAAAGAGGCAGCCGATAGTTTAATTTCATAGCATTCATCATTTTGATGTAACCCACTGTCCATGTCCAAGATACATCGGGCTTCGTGTCATGTAATATACACAACTCTCTTTTATTTCTATTTAACTAAGCGAAGTCGCAAATAAGTAGTAGTATTATTTAAAATGTAATATAAATTACAGCATCATAGAAACGGACGGGGGAGCTTTGATAAATTGAGTGTCAAAAGCTTAACGAGCGACGGTCAAAAGATGAGAATTTTTCAAAGATATCTCAAAAGATAACTAACGTATGAAAAGACAGTATGAAGTAAAAATGTCTATCTAGTTTTAATTACGGGAGTAAAAATTGTGGGAATTTTGGAAATGAGCTTTCTTTTTTTATATTTTGTATGATCTGAATAAACTTTTAAAAGATTTTGAGTGTGGATAGAAATTAATTATTTTAAAGGGTTTAAATCTTTATAATATCTCTCTTTATATATATATATATATATATATATAATATTTTAATTTAAATTGGAAAAATAAAATACCTAGACGCGATCCTTTTTTCGTTCTCGTAACGAAGTAAAGCGCAGCGTTAAGTTCCGTTCAACAAAAATACACTGTAAAAGCGAATCCGCGAACGATCTATTAATTGAAAGCGAAATATTTTATGCTTGAAGAAACTATCGCATCAGAAACTTGTTTGGATACATTTCTTCATAAAAATATAACAACGTTGCCTTATTACTTATACCAAATAAGATTGGCAAGCAACATTCCAGAGGACAATCTGTAGTTTATTTTCTTGTGTCAACTGCATTTTGTAGAGGAGATGGTGAACTTGGTATGGAGCTGAATGGTTTTTTTCTTGAACAGGCTAATGAAAAAATATTTTCGTGTTATATAGTGTACTTATGGGGATAGTCGACGCAATATGTAGTGGGTTCAATAATTTGATATATTCAAATTATTGTGATAAGTGAAATATTTTTTTAAAATTATAAATTTTTTTCTTTGCTCTGCTTGCTTGATTTACATGTTCATTTATTTTGGATTGTGTTTTCCATTATTAGGTTCAATAGTCTAAACTTTCTCAATAAGTACAAGTAAACGGAAAATTCCTAAAAAAGAATCGAACTCATAATTACATTTCACTCTCACCATAAAATAAACCAAAAAACCATCTGAACCAAACAAATATTGAGGTCAATAATCAATATTATTGTTCATTTGGAGTATGAAATTATGTGTATAATAGGTCGAGGGCCCTCGCTACGGTCTCGCTCCGGTCAGTCTGAGCTGAGACGATGCCAAACCAATACTTCTGTCAAGTACACTACTTATGCTACGTGACTTTGTCTGCCTTTTCTCTTACGGAAATAAGCTTTTCTTGCAATTTTTGCATAGCTATTAGCGATTATAATGCTATATAAGTATAAGGGAAATTTTAGATTATATTGTTTTGAAGTGTTGTCTTCTCTTGTAAGTACGATGGTTGTAGGTTCGATGCCTACTCGGTGGAATGACTTTTTAAAATTATTTTCCCATTTTTACGCACTTCCTCGCCTACTAGGGTAAACAGAGGCGGCAGCCTAGTGGTGACACTAGTATAAGACACTCTGATTCCCCTTTTCCATCCAATTTTGAGACATTACTTGTTCAGTATCGGAATTCAATACAAAAATGTATTCCAAATGTAAGAACGTTATCTCAAATAGAACAAAAACCTTTTGAAAAAGATAACATAGAAAAAAATGTTCATTTTAATGGATCACATTAAAGAAACGTGGCATATTTAAGTGCTATTATAAAACAAATAATGTTCTTTTGACTATTGATATAAAATATACGTATATATAATAGTATACTATATAGCAGACCAGTTTAGACAAAGCTGACTAAATGCAAAAGTAGTGAGTTCGAAGCCTAATTCTGGAAATATCTCTCCGCGCCATCACAATTCAAATGGTCAAAGTACGTATTCGATCTTAGTAGAATTTTTAGTAATAGACGAAATAATTTACTGAACGTGTGATATAAATATCATATTATATGCATAATATTGTATTAGTGACATCCAAGCAGAGGGAGAAGAATTCTAGTGCTATAGTAATTTTTAAGGGCTTTACTTCCTCGTGGCAGAACTCCGCGCTCTGTTTATGTCGAGGAAAACGGCGTGTCTTAACAATAGATACTATCTGACTACCCTTCCTTACCTAAACCCTTCGTGCCGTTCCCCTTACCTAAACGACAAAATATTGATTTCGTAACCAGTTTTTTTTTGGTTATTTCGAACCAGATTTCAAATTACTAATGACGATGTACCTTTAATGTATGTACATATTTTAATAAGAAATATTTTAACGCGCTTAGATCATTTTAAGATAATATGTATATCTATGTAGCAGGCAAATGACTGATAAGGAAATTATGGTAGCACATTAGTGTTGATTTTGAGAAGAAATTTGGGATTATATCTTTGTTTTACGTATAGCTGGGTACCGTAGCTGGTATCCCACTTTCGAAGAGCGACAAATGTCTAGTGGGATCATTCTTGCAAATTAGGGGCGAACCCATAACTGCCGTGTTCATTATCAGACGTCGTACAGCGCCTCGAAGGCCTGAAAGTTAACAATTATTTAAAATGTAGGAAATACATTTCAAACTAAATTAAATTTTTAAATCATTTGTTAATTTTCCTATTCAAACAATAAATAAAATGTATTTGTGAATTAATTAAGTAATTAATTAAAAATAGTTTAATAATTATAAATAATCCCAGTATTTCATAATTTAAAAGAAATAATAACATAATTAATATTTTTAATATTGCAAAATATAATGTTGGCTGAATAAGTGACTATCAACGTCAAAGTCAAAGAAAAAAAAGATGGCGGACGCGTCTGGAGAAGGATTGTTGTTTAAAAATGTTTAGGCAAGTTTTAGTTTATAATTAATATATTAAAGTTACATTTTATATTTAAAAAGCATTAGAGATTGTGAATATAATTGTGGTATAGATATTCGAGGCTGGTAACATAAGTTATAAATGCTTTCACTATTTACGACCGTTTGTCTTGGAATACTTCGTTGGTAAGTTTTAAATAGAATATTATTAAAATAAAAAAGAGTATTAGAAATGTTTATAATGCCATACAGATATAAATATTATTTTATTATTGAGAGGAAATAAATCCATGAAGATGTTTTATGAGTTTCAATGTAAAATTACAATTTTAATAATGCACGTGTAATGCTTGCCGCCATCTTTTTCATCGAATTGTGAATAATAATTATGTTTATATATTAATAATATTTTTCAATATAATTAATATTTATGAATAATATATTGAAAATTACCTCCTAAAAAAGAATCATTTTTCTAAAATTTTTAATAACTAAAAAAACCAAACTACCAACAATTATATAGGAAATAGTTAAATTCTTAGTATTTATGGAACATATCTAGTACAGATACATACATACACCATTCTGACGATTGTTACCACTTCAGTGGAGCACGAAGCGTCATGTTCGAAGCGCTCCAAATGCTTAATACTATCATAGACATGTTAACAATTTTGACGTACAATATCCAAATGTACTAGAAATATCGTAGATTTTGGGCTATTTAGGTCTTAAATGGTTGTAGTCATCTTAATTTGTGGTTTTGGGTTCGGTTCTTATTTGGGAAATATGTAATAATTCTGTATTTAATAAAATATATATATTTGTTACGACCTGGTTGAAGTTTAGTTCCGTTACATTGTGATCATGGAACAATTGCAAACGCGATGGCTGTGGGTTCGATTCCCCCTCGAGGATATTAAATATTTAATATTTTCATTTCCTCGCTCTGCTAACGAAGCAAAGCGCGGCATTCAGTTCTTCCAGTAAACACGCAATACCTCAAGAATTCGACAGAAATGGCCAACGGAAGTATCCTAATAGGAGTGGAGTTAACATTAGGTTCCCAGGTTCCAGAACCTAAACCTAGAAAGCTAAAAATATTTTTTTCAGTAATATTTGGAAAGTAGCTTAACTCAAAAAGAAATACTACTGTACAAAATACTTCACGTAAAATGCCTTAATAACTTCAAAAGACTTAGCCAACCAAATTACAAGGCCTTTTGAGATTTTATTGCATTACTGTAAAAGGGAATTGCAGGCCAATTTTTTCTAGTTTTCTTATGGACGCTTTTTTAGGTAGTTTAATAGAGTTAACCTAGTGTTACAACACTCCATCTTCACTTTCTAGTAAGTGCCAGTCTAATGATATTACCTTATCTCCAATGAAACGTAAATAAAATAAATGTAATTATGGCCCCTTTGATCATAGACGCAACGGTTGTAGGTTCGATTCCTACTCGTGGATATGAAGCAAATGAATATAATTAAATGCATTAATTTACGTTGAATGTCTAAATAATTATCATTCTGATAGCAAGACAAAGCACGTCGTTGAGATCAGCCACTCAACACACAACAATGTCTTGAAAATGGAGTGTAACGTGGGGAACTAATTGTCTTGATATCCTTCTACACTGCTCCTCCTTCCTCTGCCTACACTGCTATATGCAGAATACAGCGTGAAGCTAAGTAAGAATCGCAACAAAATGAATAGCATTTACAGTCTTGTAACCACTGCGCCGTGACGGCTTCATCAGTTAAATATCAAAAGACAAATTAAATTGCAAACTAAAAGTCTTACTTAAAGCATTGAAAAATAACGACTCACCGCAAAAAGTGAACGAAATTCTGAACCGAACCGACTTTGTAGGAATACCTGAAACGCATACATACGTGTGCCGCGAAGTTATTCAGTAAATACTTTTACATGGAGTTAGTTAACTTATTAAGCTTTTTACGTTTTTAATTGAAGAGCTCTTTGGAAAAACGTGATTTAGTTACGAAGTAATAAAGAGGTCATGTAAATAGGGGCGTGACGTGGGGACTGTACACATGTTGGTTGTGAGTTCTATTCTTTTTCATTCAGGGAATTATTCATTTTCTACTCTGGTAAGATAAAGAGCGGCATTGAATTCCATCAACATTTAATCTCTCATATAAACCGAATTGAGATGATTATACACCAAGTTCTTTTTGCTTACTCTGCCGTGCGTGAAAAAGCGTGAAGCAGTTATGGTACGTTGAAATGATAGCAGTGGTAGCGGATTTAAATTCCATCTATTCTTTTAAACTGACCGATGTTCGAGATATAGGGTTGATTGCTACTCAACGCTGCGCTTTGTCTTGTTACCAGCGCGAAAATTCAAAATAATTAACCAAATACGAATCTACAACCACCGTCTTTACAGTTAGACGTTGTGCCGCTTCTCCGTGACTTCCTTTGATTAAGATAATAGAATCAATTAATCGCTAGACAAAATTCGTTAACTTGTTTTGTACAATTAAAACTGAAGAACACTTGATAAATAAAATAAAGGGATAATATACTTTTGATTTTGTTTTTCATCAATTATAGAGAAAATGCTTTGAATTGTACTCGAAATGGTTACAGAGTAAAAATGTTAAACGAAAAATTCTATCAAAATTTTAATTTAGCTGTTATTTCTAATAATTGAGCCATAATTATCACCATGTGATAGTTGGGGGTCAACCACTAGCGGTTTCATGTTTTTTCTCGCATGGAAGAATAAATAGGAATCTAGTGTTAATCCACTTCTTTCCCCAATTTTCTTGACATTACGTGAGTCAACGTCGGGTTTTGTCTTCCAGTTCGGTAAAAATAGTTGCAGTGTAATCCTTTCGAGTGGAAATCGAACCTAAAAGCATCATCAAATGAGAAAATCATAAACGTGACGTGTGTGGAATGGCTCCTCAGTCGAAGAGATGAATTGCTTTTATTTCCTCGATCTGGTAAGAAAACAAAATGCGGCATCGAGTTCCACCGTTCAACGAGCAATATCTGGAAAACTCGTCGGTGCATGGATAACGGAGTGTCTTAACACTCGTCTACCCCGCTATATGCGAGATATAGCGTGAAGCCATAAAAAACCCATTACTGTACCTTAAGCGTGAGAATCGATATATTTTAAAACCTACTCCCCTTTTTAATTGATAGTTAAGATAACTATTAGATAAAATATTCATTTAATTAGTCATCTATAATCGTTTACGTTTTACAAAAAAAAATCAAAATTTACGATCTTACCATTAAAGGACCAAGATATTATCATTTTGTTTCATATATATATCTTAGATGTAGATAAGCTTTTTAAGAATGAATGATGACAAAACACGCCTAATTAGTTGTTTTTTTTTTCTATTTACTTTTTTAGAACACAGTAATAATTAATATAAACTTTGTCTGTCTGTGAGCTCAAAGGTTGTGAGTTTATTCTCCATTCAGGGCAATATATTTTAAGTTTTCATCTCCCTGTTCTTCTAGACAAAACGTATCCACGTAACGGTATCAACTTCTGCCATTCAAAATCCAATATTCTGAAAATAAAAAGTGGGTAACCGAGTGTCAACACTAACCCTCCCTCTGCTTATTCTACAATGCGTGATAGAGCGTGAAACTACTTTATTTTTTAGGAAACGTGCTTATTTTAATTTTTTCTTCTCCAGGTTTCTCATCAGTGATACCAGGCTATCCCCGCTACACCATGTTCGGGGACAGGAGGCACGGCGTCTACAACTTGCGTATAGTGAACGTCACCTTGGAGGACGACGCGGAGTACCAGTGCCAAGTCGGCCCCGCACAAATGCATAAGGTCATCAGGGCGAACGCGTCTTTGACAGTTATATGTGAGTATTGGCTTTTTTATTTTTGTGTCAATTTTATGTGGATTGTTTTTTATATATTGGTGAATTTTGTTAAAACTTTTATTTTGTACTAGTGTAAGTAATTGTCATGTTAGGAAATAATTTTTATTTCATAATTCTTCAATACAGGTGGAATAAGGTTTTTTTCTTGACTTTTTAAACCTTAAGATGAGACGCAATAAAAAATATACATTACACAAGCTTTGTGTATGAAATGACCACACTAGAACTCCTTTTTTTGACAGCCCGCTAATAAATAAACGAAAAAAAAATGTCAATAGCGATTATTACATAAGCGCAAAATCTTGTTCTCTGTAACGCGTAAAAAACGTTTTTATATAAATGCTCGTTCTTAACCCGAGACGTATCTCGGGTTAGATGTCCAAGGTCTTTATAGCTGGGGCTTAGATAGCTTTTCAAGAGATTCCTTTGTATCGATATATTGGAATGGAATGATTGATTTTTTCTTTTGTTGGTATTTAAATAATATTTTTCTTTTAGCTTCACTGTTTATCCCGCATATAGCAGGGTAGACAGAAGAAGCTTAGTATTAAAACCGATAGCGTGCTGAATGGCGGAACTCATCGCCGCTAGGTTGTTTTAAAAAAGTAAAGAAATAAAATTTCATTTTCCGTGTGGAAATCGAACCTGTTTAACTTGGCTAATATTACCCAATGTTGACTTTTGTTACGTAGCTCTATTATTAATTCCTATTTTATGTCAGCGTCATACAGTATCATTATTCTGCAGCAAATGAAGATGAGAGTAGCGTAGCTCTAAATTCTTTAAATAATATTCAAAAAAATCCAAAGAAAAACAAAAAAAATCCATCACATTAAACTCGATATTATACTTCAAAACGTTTACACACCTTCACCCAAAAAAAGTTCAAAATAAAAAAAGTTCTAATGCATACAAATGTCCGAAATTTCTTATAAATCCAAGAGAAATCATCGATAAACATCCCATCCCCAGCATCCAATAATAGGACGGTGACTATTTTACGAGGACCTTTTATTCAAATTTGCTAGTTCCGTTTCCAATAAGCGTTCTCGCTGATGTATCTAGTATATGGCGTATTCGACCCTTACGAGAATTGCCTGCGTGAGGTTTTGTTTGACTGGTTCTTATTTAATCAAACTTTTTTATGTAAAATCTACAGATCCGATTCGGCCTTGCTTCGGTGAGGTCGCACAATTGGGCTATTACATTTATTTCGATCCCTTGTCNGGGAAATGGAATTAATTTCATTTCATCGCTCTAATAGGAAAACAAAAGGTGACACTGAGTTCTGCCAGTGTGGAGCAAAAAAAACTAGCACTTTCAAATTGACGAATAAAGATAAAACTGGCTTGGAGTGTAGTTCTGTTGAGAAGAACTGATAAAGATAATAAGTAATTTTTTCCCTATTTTTAAAACCAAAAATTAAGCTTTGCTCAATCGTAACAAAACTGGGTAATAGCTTAATGTCCGCGTTATATATATGGATTCAATTCCGATTTATATTATAAGCGATATTTAATAAAATATAATAGTTAAAAAGATAAATAAAATTAAAGAAAACAAAGTGATTTATAATTGACTCAACTCTACATTCTCTTTCCGTACCACATTAATAAAGCCTGAGCAAAAAAAATCATATCATTCCCTTAGTGAGCTTTTAAAACTAGACTTTTTTAATACACAAATGTAATTTCCACTGAAAGTAGAACACAAAGCGGCTACTCTGTGGAGGCCTGGGAAGTGCAGTGGTTTAAAAACCTTGAAACCGACCGAAGTTTCGGCCACTGTATTGTCCAAGACTTCCACATCTGAATACCCGCACTTGTAAAGTAAGGCATGTTCGAAGTTAACCGGGCGGAAGTTACAAAAAAGATGCCCGTTTTGGATACTTGAATTTTTCATATGAGAGAGCTTTGCGAAGCTTTCGTGTAAACGTGTGTATTATATTAATGTATTTTTATTTACACGCTGTATCTCGCATAAACAGAGGGAATTTAGTGTTAGAACACTCTTTTCTCCACGCACCTCTCAATTGTTGATTAATCGTTTGTTGAGTGGCGAAATTCTACGCTGCTTTTGATCTTGTATCGAGTGGGAATCGAACCCAAAACTACCGCCGTTACATGACGAATTCTCTTCCTTGATGTCACCAAATTGGTTATAATAAGAATATTTAAAAAATTCAACACAAGAACACAATCTTAATTCGTACTACAATAACAGTAAACTTTTACAAGCTCATTCATATTTCATTCCGGTTTACGCAATTTCGCTTTATAAAAATTTCATGCCATACAAACTTAAGTTAACCTTTTTTAAGTATTTATAGGACGGTATGGGGGCTGAAAGGGGTAGATAGTAGGTATGAATTGCTTGAAACGGTTTTACTTGAGTTATGGCGTCATTTCATTCCTGAATTTTTGAAGGTAGTTTATCGATGCATAATGATGGAATTTTTAGTTAATTGGAATAGGAAAAGAACTCTCAAATTATAGTGTTCGTGGTTCAAAGATATATTATTTTATAATATTATAGAACAATATTAAAAGTTTTAACATTTTTTACTTTTTATTTAGATAACTACAAACACGACGTTCGTTAGTTCAATGCCTATGTGTAGAAAAGAATTATTTTTATTTCCTCGCCCTAGTAACAAGATACTTAACACGCAATATATTGTATTCAGGCACTTCGTGGGAAACGGACTGTCTGACTATTAGTGGGATGTAACGTAAGCTAAAAAAACACAAGTAACAATATTAAAATTGAACCTAAAACCTCCTGATGTATGCAAAAATCTAAGAACTAATCCAAATAGAAGTTATCACAATATTGTAGAATAAAATATCCAGCCAAGTAGCATTGTCGTGCCTTAAGGAGGCTAATTTCAACAATAAACTTTCATGTACTGACATAAAAGCTGGTTTTCTTTTAAAACAAACTAACAAAAGTGGACGACAAAGTTTTAGAATGGCGGAGTTGCAAAGATTGTGACGTTAACGGTATATACGTTGTTTTTGTTCAAGTTGGTGCAACAATGGTCTAAAAAATATAAACAGGATGTATAGAGGAAGAGGGAAAGTAAAAAAAAACGCATAGCACGCACGCTTTCTCGCATAGTAGTGTAGATAGTGAGTAGCTTGTGTTAAGACACTCCGTTACTCATTTTTTTGCCAAAAAACAGAGCGAGAAAATAAAAATAAATAATGTCCCTGAATGAGAATCTAATCCACAAAGGTCGTGTTTACTATAACAATTTCCTGAGGCCTCAGAACTATATATTTATTTTGACAAATAATACTTGCATAACTTATATTAAAAAACGCACATCAATTAGACACTCCTTGTCAGTTAATTTAAACAGCCATATCTACTGTACTCGTACAGTGGTATATTTCAAACTGATTCCATAATAAGTTACCTCTAAGTATACTTCCTTATACGAAGTTCGGTTAAACTCAGAGGGTCATATGAGAAAACTTTTAACGAAAGCTTCCAATTGACATACCTTTAAAGGTACCTTACCTATTTTTACTTTGAAATACTCAACGTTATTTTGTTAAGAAACCATTCTGACTACATACAGTAGTTGTGGGTTTAATTTTCGATGCACATACATACGGGAGAGTGGTTGTTTTTTTTTCAGCTTTACTCTGTATCCCGCATTTAGCAGGATAGGCAAAGGGAATTTAGTGTTAAGACACTCCGTTCCCCACGCACCACCCAATTTTCGAGAATTTCAATTTAACGTGCCGCTAGTTTCTGCCTATAAGTACACAATGTCTTCCAAGATACTGACTGTTGTGTGTTGTTAAAAGATTTTGTCACCATTTTAATTAAGCTTATTATCAAGTCTATATTAGTGCAGCTCTTACTTCACCAAACGATTTCTGTAGAAAGGTGACAATTTGACTAAAAAAGGAAGGTTCCAATTTTTTACCTAAAACTGAGTCATTATAAGAACAACGGTTACAATGTGAGTGTCGTTCAATATCTGTTAGATGAACATTATTTACTTTTGAATCTCAATACACAGTGTCTTTAAAGTAGCAGAAAGGTGGAAAACGCAGAGTCTTAACACCAAGTCCTATCTAGCCTGCTATATGATAAATAACTTAAGTGATACAAAAAACAGCTATAGCAAAACAAAAGACAGTAATAAGCAGGATACAATAAACAACTCCGCCATAACCAAATAATAATGGTGAGAATGAACTATATCGTGTCAATGGGGCTACCGAGAAATATAGAGACAGTATGCACAGTAGTATAATATAAGGGTCTGCCGTGTGTCTGTAAACGCGACGATTTTCACTTTTCTTCGGTAGAAACAGGTCGGCGTAAAGTTTCGCCATTCTGCACAAAATATGTTGAATATTAGGAGGAAAATGGGGAACGGAGTGTTTTAGCACAAAGTTCCTTTTGCCTACTATGCTGAATAAATAAAAAGTGGCTTTTATTTTTTTTAACTTCATGCTTTATTCTGCTCATAGCAGGGGTCCTCGGAGGGAATTTTGGAACCTAGTGTTAACACACTCCTTTCCCATTAAGATATTTCAGTTCCATACTTTCCGCTGAAATCTCGTGACGTGTTGAGTGATGAAACTTAACGCCGCGCTAAAATATTTTATTTCATTACTTTGAGTGGGAATCGAACTCACAATTGTCGCACGCTTTTACTCGACTACGACGAATATAAAATTATATAGAATTTATACCAAAATATAGTAGAGATGATAGGGTTCCTAGTGACCAATTTCTCCACTTTCTAATGTCTTATTATTAAAAAAAATTACTGACTTCATATCACAATTGCTTAATATTATTCAGTGGTACTTTTTGTATGACCCATACAAAATTCCAAACATAACAACATAAAAGTCAAATAAAATATAATATTTAGTACAAAAAGCAGCGCCGTCTAACAATTGTTTGGCATCTAACATAAATTAACCTAGTTTCTTCACATCGCATTATGTAGATGCTTTTTCAGGCAAAATCTAGTTTTTGCCTGAAATTTATATCTTTTTAAATATTTTTGGTTGCGTGTGAGCGACTGTTGTGAGTTCCATTCCCACTCGGACAAATGAATTATATTCATTATTGCTCTGGTTAGAAGCAAAAATGCGGCCCTTTAATAACTGACTAATTCATAGTAAATCAATAATTTGATTAAAATCATAATCAAATCAAAATCGAAAGCTGTAAAATGTAATAACGAACTAAGTACAATTATTATTCTGTATAAGTTTGGGAAATTTTAATTGAAATAGTTTTAAAGCCGACGTCAAAGGCGCTCGGACACTGTACACTTAAATAGTTGTTTTACTCCGAAAACTAGTTTGGAGTTGCTTTTATTATTATTTTATATTTTTTTTACAATTTTATTTGCGTGGAATATTTTGTATTTTCTCGCGTTTACAATTCCTCTACACTTCTTAACCTACCTTTTTATTCTTTATTTGTATCCCGCATGTAGCAGGTTAGGTAGTGTTAAGACACTCCGCTCCCGTTTGCACTATGAATATAAACGTGCAGTGGAACAGTGTGAGATAAAACATCGTGGTTGAGCTGCACCAATTCCGCCACCGATAAAAAAATCACGCGGTTCGAATAAGGAATGCTTACAATGAAAAGTAACCATAGGAGTTTTAACTCTTTATTATTTTTACTTACTCCTTCCTATAGACAAAATATACAATAACAAAAAAACAATCATTCTCTTATAAAAATACTTGTTTTATAATACAAAATGTTAGGTATAACGCGTACATTATAACGTCTGCCCAGATTTCCCTCAGGTCTGAGATATATGTACGTATCTAACCATAGTTTGTATTGTGATCTTCTAATAAAGATTTTCCCAGATTATTATCTAGATTCATTGTTTCGATAAAGTGCGGCGTTGAGTTATGCCACCACTTGCATTGTCTTTAACACAGCGGAGAATTATTTTAAAGAAATTAAAAATGATAAAAGTCTTACTTGAATTATAATTTTTTTTTTGTCCGTAAATTGAACCTGTGACAGTCGCATTTACTAAAACAAATTCATTACTGTACTATAAAGCCTATATTATGCTTAACGTCAAAATAAATAACAAGCAAACTTTTATAATTCGTTCTATTCCAAACTTCTATTTACAACTTCTCTTAGGGAACTTGAGAATTTCATATACATACATACATAAGTATATGCAAAAGTAGAAAGCATGCCCAACTTTTAGAAAATGCAAGTTGAAATTCTAATTTCCTTAAGTATTCTATTTAGTGGCCATGGTGGAGCAGTGGCGTCAGCTTAGCATGGCAAGGTTGTGGGCTCGATTACTGTTTATGGGTATAGGTTCTTTTTATTACCTCGCCGATAAAAAACCGACAAAAAACGGCGTTGAGTTCTGCCGGTTAACACGTACACTATGTCCATTTATATTTTAAGTGCTACTTCAACCAACAAAAAACCGCATTTCGTCCAACAAATCTATACACCACGAAATCTTTATTTTATTATATTTATAACAAAAATGATAATAAAGTATATCGAAATAAAGTAATCTTTCCGTTGTTATATGACGCGTGTCGCCGCTACGGGCATGCTCGTGGACGTAATGTTGTTAAAAAAGACTGAGTGACCGTTGATGCTTAGTGGACTGTTAGTCTTATTGATTTATTATAAAGGAGGACACAGGTTATTTTTTCCATTTTATAGTACCTATAACTAGTGACCCGCTCGTGACTTCACCCGCTTCAACTTATTATTAAATCTTTATAGAAATTGCAACATATGTATTATTCTGATGTACAAGCTGTATTATTGTAAACTTCTAAATCCGTTTAGTAGTTATTGCGAGAAAATGAAATAAACATCCCTCCTCACAAGCTTTCACATTAATAACAAACAATAATAGTAGGATAATTAATTTTGTCTGTAAGTGTAATTTTGCAAATAGAAAACTCACAATGTGTGAGTGAGTTTTCTATTGAAATATAGAACCTAATATTAAGATACTCCGTTTCTTTAAGTTTAGATACTCTAGACACAGAGTTTAAAAAATCACGCGGATCGTGGGAAACAGAGTGTCTTAACACTAGGTACCCTATGCCTACCCTTCTATATATGGGGTTAGCCCCGTTTATGGCTTATTTAAAACAAAACATTCACTAATCTATTTACAACATAAAGTTCCAAGTCTGTTGCAGTCATTAGAAACTGCATTCCCACAGCCAATGAGCCCCATTGTCAGTGTTTCCCATAGCCCCCGTTACACTTAAATAACTGTTACGATACGTATTATACTGTTGATCTTTGATCTAAATTATAGTACATGTGTATGTAAATACGGTTTGTTAAGTGAAATATTTCGTTCTCCGCTTTCCGCCTTGTTCCTCAGTTTCCGCTGAATTTAAGGCATTGTGTGTTGAGTGCTGGAAGTCAACGTCGCGCTTAGCCTCTCTGCCAGAGCAAGAAAATTACGATATTAAATATTTCATTTTTTCGAGTCGGAATCGAACCCACAACCTGTCGCGCTTACGTATACCCTGCTCCACGACGCGCCAAAATTTTTATTTTGACTGAATTAAACATCAATAGGTCTTCTAAATATAGCTCAGACACAACGAAATTATAGTGATTTATCACTCAAAACTCCCCAAGAAATGAGAGGGACATAAAAAATATTTCAGACACTCAGGTACCTTACAGCTAACGCGTAGGTAAATTTGTTACATCCGTATTCTAAGTACACCGTCGATCACAGAGGAGGCGCGGAAAAAGAAATGATAGAATTACAAGGATATTCTCGCGAGTTGAACAAAATGGCTGTTATTTTTTATTGCATATAAAAAGGATATAGTATAAATGAAATGTTGCAATTTCATTTTAGCTTCACGCTGCCCTCATACAGCGGGGTAGGCACAGTGAAACTGGTGTGAAGATGCTCCGGTTCCCGCCTTTCGTTAGTTTTCGAGACATTGTGTGTTGAGTAACGAAATTCAACACCGCGCCTTGTTACCAAATCGAGTAAATGAAATAAATCCTCTAAGTTTGCTATATTTCTAATTCCGCCGGAAGTTGTAAAACTGAGTCTCTTGACACTAGGTTGTCTACTTACCACACTATATGAAACTCAGTCTAAAACAGCCAGGATACGATTTTAGGGTTCCGTAACCAAAGTGTAAAACCGGATCGTATTACCAAGACTGCTGTCCGTCCTGGCTGACTGTAGGCTGTGTTTTTTTAAGCTATAATGCTTAGAAAGCTGAAATTTTCACAGATGACGTGTTTTTGTTATAGCTATAACAATTAATTCTGAAAACTACAATAAAATAAATATTTAAGGAGATCTCATATAAAAACGTGATATTTTTATCGTTTAGATACATAATAGTACGGAACATTTGGTGCACGTTCCCGACTGGCACTAGGTCGGTTTTTGTAATTTTAATAGAAAGTTAAGCTGAAAGACAGATAGGTACATAAAAGTAAATCCCGGCCGGATATAAAGCTAAACAACCTGAGGTGATACGTCTCGTGATAACCGTTACTTTGACAAATGCGTTACATTACGTTACGTTACATTATATTGTACAATTTTGTACTGAAATTAATATAAATTAGTAAATTAAAATAGAAATATATATGGTTTTAACCAATTTTGTTGTTGGAATCACTTCTCATTAATTAATATAATATATATAAACCTCAAAAATTTGTCTGGTTAAACGCGCTAATCTCGGGAACTGCTGGTTCAAATATATATTTTTTTGTTTTTATAAAGTCTTACTATTATATTCGGGATACGCATGCATACCAAAATTACCTATGCCTACCCTGCCAGGACATACATAGCGTGGAGCTCAAAAAATAATAAAAAATATACAATACCAAAATAAAAAAAATGGCTTAGCTAATTTTCAATATGAATAGATCGTAAACGTTTTTACTAAAAACTTTTAGAGGCGTCGGTAGGTATTTAGTTTTTCTATACTAACGCAAGTGAAGTGCCCAGAATGCCCGTCAAGAGCACAGCCACGGGTTTTCATTTAAAATATTTGAATTCTAAACCGCCGTTGAAATTGCCTATAGAATACTCTTTGCCTATAAAATACACTTTACCTATAAAATTCTTTATTGCGGTAGCGGAATGCATGCAGAAACAAATAGCTTGGCCCATTTTGATAGTGTTTTATAAAACTTAGGTTTAAAATTTATGATTCTAGTTACGCTTAAAGTAATTATTAAGCTAAGGTTTTTTTTATTTTCTTTCATATTTTAATTTATCTTTCATATTTTAGAGGCACTTTTTGATATTTTGCGTTACTTTTAACTTATCATATTATTAGTTTATTACCTGGATGGTGGAGTTCAACGTCGTGTACTGATTTACGACACTGATGACAAAATAAATAATTTCTATTACATTAAATGGCATTAATTACCTATATATCATTTATATTTTCAACAACACTATGAAATGAAACTGTCATCTCAGGTGAAAACTGAAACGGCGTGAAGTTTCTTAAGTGCTTTTATAATCCCTCTTGGGAAAATATCAAATAGAAGAATCATCCTTTTTATTGTTTTTTTCTTTATTTTCTTAATGGTTGTATCATTTCGTTCGTATTTATTTTTTTAAATTTCATCCTACATCCTGCATGTCGTCGGGAAAGAAGAAGGAAACTAGTGCTATAACACTCCGCTGCCCAGTTACTGCCAAATTTTCGAGATTTTGCGTGTTAAGTGGTTAGATTAAAGAAGAAAAAAAAACAAATAAATGTGCTTTTTATTTAATCTTTCATATACGAGTACAGACACACAATTATATTTGTTGGTATATATATATAGACAACTATATGGATATTTTAAAGAGCTCCTTTACAGTCAGCTCGCGTCATTTTACAATATTTCAAAACCGCGTTGTCGTTACGTACTAAAGGAACTGAATTTATAACCTTATCTCGATTTAAGAAGAACGAATCATCAATTCCCTTCTCAAAGAGAAATGATATATCCTTTTATACTTGCTTTATCTATCTTTTATATATTATCTAACCTACTAATATTATATATCTATGTACGTTTGTGAGGATGGATGTTTGTTTCATTTTCACACACTGCCCAGTTTCCGAGACATTACGTGTTGAGTTGTAAAACTTAACGCCGCACTTTGTCTTGTTACCAGAGCCAGGAAATAAAAATGACTCAATTCCCAGTGGTAATTGAACCCAGAAGGTCAACCAAGACAGACAACCTCTTCATCCTTTTTATACATATTTTCAATAAAAAAGCACCCCTTTCCATAGGTAATCATCGATCCATCAACTTAACAAAATTCATATCACAAATTGTGCATTACATTTTATTATGTCGATATTAGGTATACTGTAATATGAGAATATTTCAAACATTTTCCTTAAGGCTTTATTAAAAATCACCCTCTGTGTACGATATATATTCTTTCTATGTAGATATATATTCTATAAAGACAATGTCAATTAGGCTATGAATATAGATGAAATGTGATGGTTTTCGGTTCAAATTCAAATCGAGGGAATGCTCTTGCGGTATATATTTGCAATATTTTTAGTCAATCCGTCGGTATAATAATCTCTTTATATTCGCCTTTATTGTAATATAATGAAGACATGTGATAATTTTTATTGTTTCTAATCAAAAATATAATATAATATAATACTGTTAGTATCTCATTAAAAAGTTCGAGGCCGTCCTAAACGCGACGGCTGTGGGTTCGATTCTGACTCGAGGGAATGAAATATTTAATAATTTTATTTTATTGCTCTTGTAACGAGGCATAGTATAGCGCTCTCAAAGTGGGAAACGGAAGTATCTTTATGGAATGGGAGTGTTAACATCTTAACAATAAGCTCCTAGGTCCCTTTTGCCTTTCTTACTATATGCGGAATACCGCGTGAAATAAAAAACAATAAAAGACAATTTCTTACAACATAAAATATAGTAGCACAATTCCTTTTTTCGGTTAAAATCATGTAAAATTAAGTAAAATCCTCACAAAAGGCATTATAATTCTATCTGAGGCGGTAATGTATCTGTCAGTTCGCCACTCTGAGAATGAAATATACTTCGGTAGCTTATTGTAGGTGACTACGAATTATATACCGGCGGAGAATTAATTGTGTCTTTGTAACGTTTTATGGGGGATTTTCGGAAAAAATCATAAGAAAATTACGGAATTCCGTTTTCCTTTTATCATAACTTCATGGTTGGATTTGTATTTTTGTTTGGGGAAAGCAGAGTGATGGGACACTTGGTTCTACGTTATCTCTGTGCTACTATAAAAGAAAAGAGAAGAGTTTGTTCGGTTGAACGCTCTAATCTTATTAACTATTGATTTTATTTTTGAAAAAATAAAAATGTATTGTTTAGTCCATTTATCAAGGAACAGAACATCTTTAAAACAAAAAAATATAGCCCAAAACCTACGTCAATCTGTCGACAAAGAATTTTTCGTCGAACCAACGGCGTTGTAAATCCTAGTTTAGATACTAGGTATTTTAGGTGCGGCTTACATCTATAGGCTTTTACGTACTGTTATTGCGAAAAATACGTAAAGAAAGCGTAATAAATAATAGAGAAAAATCAATCACCCATGATTAATATGTATTAAGGCCAGCGGTGACACAGCGGCACAAGTGTATGCTGTAAACGTGACTGGTAGTGGGTTCGATCCACACTCGAGAAAATGAAATATATATTTAAATTTATATATTTTTTATTTCTTCGCTTTGGTGACGAGGCAAAGCGCGGAGTTGAGTTCTGCCAATCAAAACGCAATGCCTCCAGATTGCGGCGGCCAAGTCTCTGAACAGTAGGTTCCCATGCTTGCGTAAAGCTTTAAACAATAATTTGAATTGAACTCTAAAAATTGCAATTTGTGTAGAATATTTACTTAACTCAACACCATACCAAGGGACATTTTACTGCACCAATAAAACAATTCTATAAACAAAAATCACGTAAATTATCATTCCTCAGTAGAAATTGGACTTTAATTAAAAGCACCAATTAAACCTTTGTAAATTTATACCATAAAGGGAGGTAGCGATGTGAAAATAAAAAAAAATAAAAAAGGTACTTTTATACGCGACGGTACCTGGAATTTCGCTGCCAACCGAGGCGTTACTTTTAATCTCGAATATTGCCGTGACAATATGAACGAACCTTTTTTTTGTCTCGCTCACTCGTTGAGTGGAAGATATGCCCGTCCCGCTCTTAATGGTGAATCAAGTTATATAATTTGTCAGGGTTGTATACGTTGAGCTTTTTCTGTAGTCGCCTTTTATGTTTATGCTTTGCAGTTAGAACTTTATCGTGTTAGGTTTAGAATAGATATTTTGTAAGAATATATATATTTCAGAAATAAACTAGTAGTAAAAAATTCCATTCCACTTTTCCCCAATTTTTTATGATATTAAGAGTATCCTTTACTCGGATTTTAAAAAAAAAAATTCAGAACTCTACGTCGCACTTTATCCTTCCATTAGTTTTACTGTAAATCTATATATATAAAACCGCTGTGCGTAGAAACGTAACATTTGGACAGATGTAATCATGTAATGTTTCCGCAACCCGGACATCCACCAAGAAGGGATTTTGAAAAAGTTTAACCCTAAAGGGGTGCAATAAGGGTTGTAAGTTTGTATGGATTGTTTTTTAAATCGGCACCGATTTTTATAAAATTTGAAATTTAGATTTTTAAAAGTATTTAATTGAACACGTGTTTCATCGTTTTCTAAAATTCTCCCCTTATTTGTATCCTACAAATAAGGGGTTGAAAGTATGTATAGATTTTTCCTTAAATCGGGACCAATTTTAATGAAATTTCTGAAATATAGACTCTTAAAAATATTTCATTGAATACATGTTTCGTGGTTTATTATTATTCACCCCTGAAAAATCCAGCAAAGCCGTGCGCGTCCACTAGTAATAACATATTTATAAAATAAATTAATGCGATAATGTAAGCAACAACTATTGATACTAGTGCCAAAAACTATGTTTTTTACTCTGTTAATATCTGAACTGATCAAACTTCTTGACATTCCGTGGATATACACAATATAACATTTCGAATAAGAGGCTGAAATTGACGAAAGGAGTGTTTTAACACTAGTTTCCCTCAGCTTAGCTTAGCTGATATATGCGGGATACTGCGTGAAACTAAAAAACCTATAATATAAAAAAAAAAACTATTAATGTAAAAAATCTTTATTAAGTCAAAACTGAAAACGCCTTTCAAACAGTATTATTCAATTCCAGCTCTCTGTACACGAACAAATATTTGTAAAAGGAAAAAAAATGCACCCAGTGTCTTCCGTTTCTTATAATATAAATATTTTACTTGCTTGTAGCTTCGTGTTCCTCAAAGAAAGGGGACTTTTATGTTTATTTTTGACTAGCGACCGCTACTCGGGTTCACCCGTTTATATTTATATTTAAAACGATTTATATCTATTATTTAATAAAAAAACTTTTTTCCTTTTATCATCAAGAACGAGAAATACCCAGTAACAACGAAAAAACCATAAACATCTAGTTCTAGTTCGCGCTGTATCCCGCACATAGGCACAGGTTTGAGTGATGAAACTCAATACAGCGCTTGGCCCCGTTACCAGAGTGAGGAAATGCAAATATTAAATGTATATTTCATTCTCCGAGCTGGAATCAAATCCACATCTGTCGAGCTTAAAGTCGCAAGCTTGAGCCCCTGCGCCACGAAGACCTTAATAAGAAACTTAATCTAAATGGATATACTTATATATGTATGTGGCCAGTTCAAATCTCAAATATTGCATATCCATACATGTACCTATACCATACCATATATACGAGTATGTAAGGTCAATTACTGTTCTTAATCGTAACGTGTCTATTGATTCATTAGTGACTCGAGACGATGTGCAGACACTAAGTGCATTACGTTATAGGAGTAATGAAAGTGGTAGTCATGGGTTCGATTTCCTTTTTTTTTGCGACTGGCATCAAAAACCTCTACAACCTTTTCACCTNATTTGGACAGATGCTTACTTTCGTAATCTGGACATCCACTAAGAAGGGATTTTGAAAAAGTTTAACCCTAAAGGGGTGAAATAAGGGTTGTAAGTTTGTATGGATTTTTTTTAAAATCAGCACCGATTTTTATAAAATTTGAAATTTAGATTTTTAAAAGTATTTAATTGAACACGTGTTTCATCGTTTTTAAAATTCTCCCCTTATTTGTACCCTACAAATAAGGGGTTGAAAATTTGTATAGATTTTTCCTTAAATCGGGATCAATTTTAATAAAATTTCTGAAAAATATTTCATTGAATGCATGTTTCGTGGTTTATTAGAATTAACCCCTAAAAAGCCAGCAAAGTTGCGCGCGTCCACTATTAATAACATATTTATAAAATAAATTAATGCGATATCGTAAGCAACAACTATTGCTACTAGAGCCAAAAACTATGTTTTTTACTCTGTTAATATCTGAACTGATCAAACTTCTTGACATTCCGTGGATATACACAATATAACATTTCGAATAAGAGGCTGAAATTGACGAAAGGAGTGTTTTAACACTAGTTTCCCTCAGTTTAGCCTGATATATGCGGGATACTGCGTGAAACTAAAAAACCCATAATATAATATATAAAAAAACTATTAATGTAAAAAATCTTTATAAAGTCAAAACTGAAAACGGCTTTCAAACAGTATTATTCAAATCCAGCTCTCTGTACACGAGCAAATATTTGTAAAAGGAAAAAAAATGCACCCAGTGTCTTCCGTTTCTTATAATATAAATATTTTACTTGCTTGTAGCTTCGTATTCCTTAAAGAAAGGGGACTTTTATATTTATTTTTGACTAGCGACCGCCACGCGGGTTCACCCGTTTATATGTATATTTAAAACGATTTATATCTATTATTTAATAAAAAATAAAAAAACTTTTTTCCTTTTATCATCAAGAACGAGAAATATCCAGTAAAAACGAAATAACCTTTATGGTCATCTAGTATTAATGTCGTTAATATTTTTTTTTTCATTTCACGCTGTATCGCGCACATAGGCACAGGTTTGAGTGATGAAACTCAATACAACGCTTGGCCCCGTTACCAGAGTGAGGAAATGCAAATATTAAATATTTCATTCTCCAAGTTGGAATCAAATCCACATCTGTCGAGCTTAAAGATGCAAGCTTGAGCCCCTGCGCCACGAAGACCTTAATAAGAAACTTAATCTAAATGGATATACTTATATATGTATGTAGCCAGTTCAAATCTCAAATATTCCATACAATATCCATACATGTACCTACAGACATACGAGTATATAAGGTCAATTACTGTTCTTAATCGTAGCGTGTCTATTGATTCATTAGTGACTCGAGACGATGTGCAGACACTAAGTACATTACGTTATAGGAGTAATGAAAGTGGTAGTCATGGGTTCGATTTCCTTTTTTTTTGCGACTGGCATCAAAAACCTCTACAACCTTTTCACCTACAAAAAGGTAGAAACATAACCGACTATCTACAAAATGTTTGATGTACCTTAATTTGAAATGATAATCGTGGCTCAGTGGGACACCGCGATGGTTGACAATTCTATTTATACGGAGGAATTAATTATCTTCATTGTTCTATCATCGCTTAAACAAAACACAGCGTTAAGTTACGCCACAGCATGCAATAGCTCGAATTCAGACGGAAAAGGACTGAGTGGTTTGATTAGATAAAGTGTGAAGCTGCTAATATAGAAAATAAAATTTATTTATTTAACAGATTTTTTTTGTGCACATAAAGAAAAACCCAGTGAATTCATTTAAGAGATCCACCCAAATGGATAAACAAGATAACAGAATGTTACTTTCAAAGCAATCGCTAAAAAGCTTAAAAGCTGACTTTTAATGTTAATTTCTAATTTGAATTGAATATATAAGGGGTAGCTCGTCGTGGCGTAGTGGTACTGAGAACGCAACGGGTTCAATTCCCACTCAATAATGAAATAATCAATATTTTCACCTTCTTGTCCTGGCAACGAGGTAAAGCGTGGCGTTGAATTCCGTTCTCATACGCAAAACATCATGCCTCCAGAATTCTGCGGAAATTGGGGAACGAGAGTGTCTTAACGGTAATGGAGTGCGTTAACATTACTGAAAGACTGCGGTTGTGGGTTCAATTATCACTCGGGGGAATGAATTATTCAGGCTTTTCCTTTTCCCGTTCTGGTAACAAGGCGAAGCACAAGGCGAAGCACTCAATGACTTGATAATTCAGCGGAAAATTTTTCTTGTTTTCCTATAAAAAAGAAAAATATTTTTGTAAAGCGAATGTTTGTTATTTCATTCACATAGGTATTTCATGTGGGTATTTCATATGCGAGTATTTTCAAATAGTAGCCATTACATTATAGGTACTATTTTGATAACACGTTTTACTATTATAATAAATGTTGGAAAATATACATTTTAGGTTATTTTTAAGAATTGAATGATGGTTGTAGATTCGAATACCATGTAAATTGTAACGTATTTAATTATTGTAATCTTTTACCGTTGCTGTGGTTAACTATAAACGCCGTAAACTGTTAACGCGACGGCTGTGGGTTCAATTCCCATTCGGAGAAATAAATAATTCGCGTTTCCCCGTTCTAGTAACAAACAAAAAGCACAAAGCACAAAAACATGATAAAATCCCATCGAATCCAATAAAACAGATAACAATTAGTGAAATCCGAGCGTTCTATGAACCGCACTGAATCAATTGGCGGCGCTGTATTGTATTGCTGTGACGCGTGCGTACTCGTATATGTACTAACTATAGAGCAGGACAGTGTTTGACCGAGCGAAGTGTCTTATTAGAGTTTATGTAAACGAACGTAAAATAAAAAAATATACTTCCTAATCTTAGTGCATTAGTATCAATTTTATTTTTTAATAGTTTTCTAGGTACACATTCAAGGAAATTATTACTCTCTCGCTTGTCAAATAGCGGGGCGTTAAGTAACGTTAATCGACTCGTAATGTCTCAAAATTGGACTCTAATTCTTCTTCTTCCTCCTGGCATTAATCCCGGCTATTGCCAGGGTGTGCTCTCCTACTCAATCTACTCCACTTTGCATGCTCTTTTGCGGTCAAAATTGGACTCTAATTGATTAACGAAATATCTTAACTTTTTAACCTGCTATATGCGACAAGTTTAACAGTTTTATAATATTTTATTATGCTTAACAAAAGTATAAAACAAACACGGGAACAACGACTATTTACGTATATATTTATTTTTCATATTCATTCAGCTAGAACTATCAATTTTATCACAAGGCTTTGAACACAATGAAACTTATACAAAAAATGAAAGAATATTGTTACATTTTGTGGTAAAAGTTGTTTTGTTTTAAAATTGTTTTATTATGAAAATATTTTTTGAGTAGGAACCTATCTGCATTATTATATTTGTGTATATATATAACTGCTTTCAAAGCCTGTAAATTTGATGTACGACTGACACTACTGATGTTTTTATATATTGATTTCGATGTTAATAATAACAAAAAAAACTTTCTAGCAGCTTTACGTTTATTCCCGAACACATAGCAGGGTAGGCAGAGGGGCCTAGGAACCTACAATTAAGACATTCCGTTCTCATTAAGAACGAATGGAAGTACCGTCCCCCATATTCCACCAAATTCTGAACGCATAACGTATTGAGTGGCGGAATTCAAAGCCGCGTTTTGCCTCGTTGCTAGAAAAGGAAAATGAAAATTATAAATATTTAATTGCCTCGAATGGAAATTGAATTCACGATCTGTGACGTTTACAGTCACATGTTTGTGATCCAGCGGCACGAGTGATCACACAGTGTTAAGTTACTACATTTATATTACATAGAAATCGTTTAAGCAGTCCGACGCGCAGCTAAGAGGTACATCGCACGCTTCGCTTGCTTTACAACATTGCTATACATAACATTGTAAAAATAATAACAATTAATTCAATTATTTTTCATGTTTATTTCTCCGTTCTGGTTGACAATGCGCGGCGTTGAGTTCTGCCATTTACACGCAACATCCCAAAAATTGACCGATGCGTGCCGAACGGAGTGTCCTAACACTAAGTTCTTTCCAAATAACTAAACTATATGGATTTGAACCCACAAACTCACACCGACAAATACTACCCAACTAAACCAAGACGGTCAATAAACATAATTAACAAAAAGGCATTAAACCATGAAATAAACTACAGTGAAACGCTAACTTCACATAATATATTTAATACTTATAGTATAGTCAACGAGTCGTGGCCAGTATGGTGTCAGCTTTGATTTTAAAATATTTCTTACTTTTCACTATTTCCCGAGTGAACACTGCTCAAAAGTCCAGAAAGCCTAAAATCAGAACAGCCACGACTCGCCGACCGTATTATACATCGGTTCGTTGATCACGTAAGTGGCATATCGCACGCGCACGTTATTACTTATAGCCTTCGAACAATTATGGATATGATCGTAACTAATTGCTTACAAATGGTTAAAAACGCAGTAGGAACGCTTTTCGGAAATGATGTTTGGGGATTCGATTCCCATTTAGGGGGAATGATTATATTCAAATTATTTTCGTTTTTACGCTCTGGTAAGTTGCTTAAAAAACAGAACAGCGTAGATTTTTTTGTAGCTTCACGGTATATACCGCACATAGCAGTATAGGCAGAGTGAACCTGGGAACCTAGTGTTAAGATTAAGACACTGTCCCAATTAAGACACTTTTCGTTCCACACCGCCATATTTCGGAGGCATTGCGTGTTGAGCGCCAACGAGAAAACAAATTGAGTATTGTATTTCCTTGAGTGGAAATCGCACCCCCAATCTATAGCGTTAACAGTTGCACACTTCTTGTGCCCTGCGTTACGATTAGCCTGGAAATAAAAATCGAACCCACATCTTTCTTATTAAGTACTTTACTATAACAATTATTTAGGCCCAGGCACGGCCTATTATTGTTAAGCAGAATGACGTATTTTATTAATATTCCTTTGTTATATATAATTCACATTGTATTGATAACGTATCGTTAAATGATATATTAATATAATTTGTAAAAACATATTAAGATGTCTGATGATAATTGGGATGGCTATGACTTCCAATTCCACTCGGGTGAAAACAAAGTACGGCGATACGTTGCACCACTCAACATGGAATATCTCGAAAAGTGGGTGGAAATGGAAAACGGAGCTGCCACCGCCTACTCTGCTTTACCTACTCATAAGCTGAATACAAAGTGAAGCCACTTTATCGACAAATATGATACTGTGTTGTGGACATATCAAAGTCAATGTCAAAATATCTTTATTCCATAAAAATGCTTATCATTTACTTGGACATGTCATAAAAGTGGAAAAAAATTAAAAACAAAATAACCAAAAAAATGTGCAATTTTGACTTGAAAAAAGCCCGTTCAAATAGTTGAGCTCATAAGAAGATCCAGGCAAAGAAACTCATGGCCACTCTTTTTAATTGCCAGTATTTGTTACAATTACAATTAACAATTTTAACTTAGAAATAGAGCCACTCATTTCCAAACATCTTTATCGCGAACATAATCTTTAACAGAGTAATATGCTTTTTGGCAGAGCCTGTGTTTTTTTAAATTTGTTCAGTGATAAATTAACCACGTCGTTTGGAAGTTTGTTATAAAAGTGTATACTTTGACCTACGAATGAGTGAGACACTTTATGGAGCCTAGAGAAGGGCACAGCAAGCTTATTTTTATTTCTTAAATTTCGTTGATGGAAATCACTGTTTTTATTAAATTTATTAATATTTTTATGCACATATACTAAGTTGTCGTAAATATAGTGAGAGTGTAGTGTCAGGGGATGTTAACGTCTTTGAATTTATTTCTTAGTGACTCCCGTGGACCCATTTTATAGACTGCTCGGACAGCCCGTTTTTGGAGCACAAAAATGGTATCTATGTCAGCGGCACTGCCCCAAAGTAATAGGCCGTAAGACATAATGCTATGAAAGTAGCTGAAGTATACTAAACGCGCGGTGTGAACATCGGTCAATTGACGAATCTTACGGACAGAATACGGATATATATACTAAGAGTTGTGTATCATATCGTATTAAGCCCATCGTGGCGCAGCGCAGAAGCGGAAGCGTGCGACTAAGCGCGGCGTTGTATTACGCCACACGACACGCAATATCTCGGTCTAGTAAAGATAGGCAGGTACAGATATTATATGTAAAAAAAATAATCCTATAAAAAAATACTATACATTCATACGAGTATATTCCAAAAGAAAAACGCTAAATAATTTCATCTGGAAGAAGGCATCTAATTTTTTCCCGCCGTCGTATCACACGCTATCTTGTAATAAAGTTTGACATTGACGTTCGTACATTTTGCGTCGTTTTTCTTATTTTTTTTCAGGGTTCTGCATTAAAAATGTCAGCGGTATTAAATTATTCAGCCTTCATCATGTGTGTTTGCCTGTCGGAATATATAAACCATACGTTTTTGCTCAAAGTATTATATTTTTGCTACCTTTATTAGAACAGAAGTTACAATTATGGTTATTATATTTCGATTTCACTGTTATTTTTGGTATTATGTCTTTTCCGTCTAAATTTTCGTATAACCTTATATAGCTTTACATATAAATGCTTACCGTCACGATGTATCATGCACATGGCAGGGTAGGCTGAGAGAACCTGGGAACTGAACTCAAATGGTCCCATTCCTCACTTTCTGCCGAATTATGGAGTCTTGTTAAAAAATAAATGCTTAGTTAGTAACTAATTAATTTCAAATTGTCTAACCAGTGAATATCGTATTTTCAGATCAAACAATAAATTTTAATGCGAGTTTCACTAACGAGAAAGAGTGATCTTCTAGGGAAAGCTTATACATATGAAAAACATGACAAATGTTAGACGAAGTAAGCGAGTCTCTGATCAGAACACTATTTATCTAAAAAAACTACCTCTGTTATAAAAAAATATATATTATTAAGAACCAATTTGAGGCTATTTTATTGCACACTATCCATTTTGTAAAACATACGAGTATTTACTAATACACGAACGACCCCCGAGAGGCGGGATTCATAAAATCTTTATCTTATCTTTAGATTACATGCCATATATATCTTTGCTTTGCCCGAGTGAGAAGAAGATTAAAATGTTCTAAATGTTGTTTCGTGTTTAAAGCTAGAGATACATGTTAACCTTCTTTAAAAAAAATGTTTTATTTTACCATCCTTGAAATTTTCCGTATATTTATTACTATTGTGCGCTGGTGTACGGAACCCAACGCCGCACGATTAATTATGCTGAGAATCCAAATTCAATAGCATCGCGTTCCAATTATAACTGTACAACAGCTGCTGTATTTTAACTAGTATTTATAATTACTTGCTTTAGACAATAAAATTTAAATGAAAAATAGTGATGTGTGTTTTGAATGAGCTCAAAGTTAGCTCAGGCACCTAGGATGTGCCTGAAGTAAAAATCTTAGCTTTCCATAAGACCACACAGGCGAAGTCGTAGTTTATAGCTAGTAGTTTATTAAAAACGAATGTTGATATCAAATTTCAACAATTTCAATACTGATTGGTTTACACTAACGGTTACAGGTAGAGGTACAATCCAATAACGTTTCAGATACGAATTAATATGTTTTTACAATTGTCGAGTATTTTTTTTTTCCAGAATGTGATAACTTTTTAATAACTCAATATTGGTTTTTGTTAAAAGTTTAAACTTTTTAAGCTTTAGTAACTATTTTTGTAATAAAATAACGATTATTTTGTTCTTACGGTTGTGGATTCGATTTCTATTTGGGGGAACTGGTTATTTTCATAATTTTGTCCTTATAACAATACAAAGCGCGGCGTTGAGCGCCACTCAACACGTAATGTCTCGAAAAATCGCAGACAATGATAAACAGGAGTCTCACCAATAGCTTGCCTCTGCCTCCATATGCGGGATACAACGTTAAGCTATAAATAAGCATACGAAAAAATAACCATTCGTTCGAATTTTGAACCCCCATTCGTTGTGTAGGCCTTCGACACTCTGACTACAGGATATCATCCCACTCCCTCCCTCTCCTTGGGGAGATCAAACCATCAATCTTGCTTTAAAACTTATTTGTTATGAACTTTTCGTCTAAACTTCAAATGAATAGGTATATATTATAATGAATATTGATTTTGATATCTATCTTTGGGGCTGTCGTGGCGCAGTGGGACAGTGACTGTAGATGTGGTGGTTGTAGGGTAGGCAGAGGGAACCTGAGAACCTAATGATAAGGCCTTCCTTCCGTCCCCCACTTTTTCAGCGAATTCCCGCCTCGTTAGAATACAAGAAAACGAAAATCAATGTATATATATTTTTTATATTTTTGTAAGTAGGTATAAGAGGGCAAAAACATAAAGTATAAAAGTAACACCAATGCATCAATCAATATAGATAATACTTCTTAGGAAAAGTTTAAAAGATTTCAATATTTCCAAAGAATATCCACGTGTTTTAACGAAATATATATGAAAGTTACTTTTAAACAATGAATAATGTATTGAAAAAATATTTTATTTATATGAGTAAAGCATTATTATAAGCCATTGCGTCTGGCCAAATAAAAACATATATTATACTTTTCCTTTACTTTACTTAGCTTTAAATCTTTGAATCTCACAAGTAATCACATCTAATAAAAACAAAAATTACATTATAACCAAATAAATTATGAATTACATATAAAAAGAAATAAAATTTTTATGGCTATTTATAGAATATTTATGAAGGTCAAAGGTTTATGACGTGGAAAATTTCGCTAACTCGCTGTTGTCGTAAAATCGTAAAATTTTCGCCCGAAAACATTTTGACTTTTGCCATATTTGGTTTTACTTTGATATTGTTTATTTGAAAATAAGCTGTTTTATGTTATTTATATGAGCTTTTTTAAATTTAACATTGTATTCCCCGTGTAGCCGTGGTATACAGAGGGAACCTAGTGTTAAGACACTCGGGACACACAAAACTGACAATTTCCAGGTTATTGTGTGTCGAGTGGCGGAAGTTAACGCCGTGCTCATGGCGGCCTGGTGAATTTAAAATAAACGGAGAATTTATAATATTTTTATTCTACGGAAGCAAAACAATATTTTCCATTTTCTATCACAAAGCACTCCACAAACAAAGTGGAAGAGGAACAGAGTTTCTTATCACTATATACCCTCTGTCTATGCTTCATTACTTATAAATATGTATTATATTAAGGAAAAATTTAAGCAAGTATTTTAATCCAAAAACTTAAAACATCTTATACTTTATGTGCCACCATATAATTTCCTGTAATATCTAGAGCGTCCTCGAAATACTAAATATTCTAGGAGTCAGGTTACAGTAACCTATAGTAAGAGAATGTTGCACCAAAGACGTGGAATTTGAAACCATTAAAAACAATGTAGTGTCTTGGTAAAGTTGAAAAATAAATGATGTTTTCTGAAAATTATTTTTAAAAGCTGCTTCACGTTTTTTCCGCATAGCAGAAGGAACCAAGTGCTAAAGCACTTCGTTTGCTATTACGTAAATTTTGGCCTAAGTTTTAAGACATTGAGTGCTTTGTGGCGCAGCTCAATCATACTGTTTCATATTAACAAACCGAGGAAATGAAAATAATTTCTTCCCCCATGGTGGAAATCGAACCCATGACCGTCAGCTTCATTGTCTATGCCACTGCACCATGACAGCCTCATATATTTTTTTTATTTTCACGCATATAGCAAGAGACATTACATGAATTGTACGAGACCGCAAATATATATATTAATTTGATTATAACTATACCCCCAAAGCTGCATAGAATCCCGCAATCTTCGCCTCACAATCAAACGCTGACCCACCAACCTCTACATTAATAATATTAGCCTGCTAAAAGTGCTAAAATAAATCAAAATCTTTGAAATTTCCATATTTTATAAATATAATACGCTTAAGGAAATAATGTTTAAAATTGTTTTTGTTTACATTTAATTTTGTTTATATCCATCCATTCAAGACAGCCCCGGCCCTTATTAAAGAACAATAACTGACAGAATAAAGAAAATTAAATTAAAAATTAATTACTCTAAAGCAAATTTACAAAGTTTATAGTAGGTACGAGTATTGTAGGTTATAGTATTAAAAAATATATCTTGGTTTCTTGTAAAAAATAACAGTGTAATAGTTGTAGGTTTATTTAAATTTTATATATTCCTTTTTTTTAGCTTCATGCATATAGTAGGGTAGTCAGATGGAACCTGGCAACCTAGGGTTGAGGCATTCCGTTCCCATTAAGATACTGCCGTAGCCCACATTTCGTCGAATTCAAAAGTCTTTGCGTGTTGAGTGGCGGAATTCAACGCCGCGCTTGGTCTCGTTACCAGAGCGTAGAAATGCCGAACCCCTGAAGCTGAAAATAATAGAACCAGCACCTATCGTGATATCAATATCAAAAACCGATTGTGGTCAGTTTATCTACAGTACATTTGTTACATAAAGCCATTTGGCCACCGCTCAATTAATATAGAAAGGCTCGTATGAACGGGCTGGGATAATCTGATTGATCTGTCTAGCTTAGTGGTTACAAAGGGTCGTGGATTCATATCTATTAATTACATCCCATCACAAATAGGGTTCACGCTGTATCCCGTACGTAACAGTATAGGGAGTAGGAACCCAGGAACATAGTGTTAAGACACCTCGTTCCCATTAAAATTCTTCCGTTGTCCGCTCTCCACCGAATTCTTTAGAATATCGTCATTATTGCCGTCATTTTTTCATATGTCATATTTTCATAAAAAATATTACAACCAATTAGAATTAGAACCGACGCCAATCTGCAACAATCTAACTACCTACCTATATTTTGAATAACAAAACATAATACCGCGGCCTGTTTTCGCTAACTTCCACCGATACGATATTCCCTAAGAATGATATACGGGAAGCAGATAAAAGGAAAAATATAAATCATTCAAGAAAAACAATAGCTTATTAATTTTTTTGCTGAATGTTCCTCTCTTTCCTTTTATGTAGCAATGAAAAAATATTCTAAATTTTTTTAATATATATTTTTGCAGTTTCACTCTTTACCCTGCATACAATAGGTTGCGCAGAGTGAAACTGGTATTAAGACACTTCATTCTCTTTCACTGTTTATCTGAATTTGAGACATTGCTTGAACCGTGGAACGGTTAGGTGGTAAATCTTTTTATTACTAGTATTTATTTACTTACTAGTAATTTATTTACTAGTAAACGGGGAAGTGGAAAGAATTCACGCTGTATCCCACATACAGCATAGAACCTAGTGTTAAAACACTCCATTCTCTACTTGTAGAAGCTGAACTAAGCACCACACTTTTCTTCCCCCGAATGTACTCACTATTCACTATCCCTCTAACCCACGACGGTCTTGCTATCTATTTTTAAATAGAACATTCAATTTGACTCTATTTCACACCTTTTTATCAAAGTTTACGCATTATCATTGGGTCCTAAAGTACAAAATCGATCCCATTACTACCAGGCTGAGGCAAATATAAAAATTTCCGTTTTCGGACCGCGTCAAAAGTCGCCCCCTACTAAAATATTCGTTATACGACCCGCCCCAAGTTATTTGTGCAGGTATTCCACTTTAATATCGGTAGGACGATTAGAATTTCATTTGTTATCTCGTCGAATACGACCCTGATTCCCGCTGAGGTGATATAAATTTACGGTTGGGGGTTTAAAGTTTAATGAATTGGTGCTTGGAAAGTAAGTGTAGGTTATGTATTCAATTCCCGTTTGAAGGAATGAGTTAATTGCGTTTTTTCCATCTGGTACAAAGAAAGAGTGCGGCGTTGAGTTTCAGAAACACACACACATTCATGCTTTATAGTTTTCTCTCTTTTTCGCTATTTTAGCTTCTACGATATTACATAGTAGAGACCCGGAAACAAGATACTCTGTCCTTCGATTTCCGTTTGAATTTAAGACACTACATATAGAGTGGTGGAACTCAATACCGCTTTTTGTCTGATCTATATAAATAAAAGGACTTGTCCTCACTGACTGAGGTAAGACGCACGCAGAGCTGTAACCGCTGTGCGTAGAAACGTGAAATTTGGACAGATGCTTACTTTTGCAATCTGGACATACACTAAGAAGGGATTTTGAAAAATATTAACCCTAAAGGGGTGAAATAGGGGTTGAAAGTTTGTATGGAAAAAAAATAAATCGGCACCGGCACCATTTTTATAAAATTTGAAACTTAGACTCTTAAAAATATTTCATTGAATACGTGTTTCGTAGTTTATTAGAATTCACCTCTAAGGGTGCAAATAAGCAGGCGAAGCTGCGCGCGTCCCCTATTTAAATATAATTCCTTTGCCATTTTTATTTAGTTTTTTATCGCTTTACGTCAGAACCAAAAACAGAATATAATTTAGCTCATTCTGATTCTCTTCAGGCTATTTAAATTAATTTCTTTATAAGATAATATTATTAGAAGTTATTTTTTTTAATCGCATGAACATGAGAATTCTAAGAAGTTTTCCAAACGAACTTTGTTTGATACACACGATAAGTTAATTTACAAAGTTATATCTTTAAGTGAGCTCCGAATGTTTCTTGCCAAGTTGAATATTTTCTATCAAAATATGTTCACACAAATTGCTGAGATGTTACATAGTCAGGTAGTCAGGTAATTTGGCGTAATCTAATCAGTTTGTAGGACTTAGGTAAATATCATTTATGTCTGTTAAAACAGTACTGTTGACTGTTGACATTGTGGAGGCCATTCGTGGCGTAGGGGCACCAAGTGGAACTGTAAACGCGATTCGCTCTGTCAAGGTAAGTTTCGCCACTCAATACACAATGCATCCAGAATTCGGCGGAATGTGGAGAAACTAACAACACAAACACAACAAATCCCTTAAATTGAAAAGTAGGTCACTAGATCATCTTACTCTTAGTTAAAAAATATATTCCTAATAATAATCCATCCATTATTCAACAAAAGAATTTCTTGACCCCACATCAAATAACTCAAATTATCCTTGCCTCGATTCCTCATCCCAAAATCCAATTCCAATCACAAATAACAAAAAAACGTCGCCGAAAACGCAAAAACGAGGCGCACAATTATAATTCCATCAGTGTCAGTGAAGTTTAACGCCGCCACAAATTCAAATCGGTGCCATCTATAAGTGCTCAATTCAACTTTGTCGGAGGAAGATAAATTCTACTAAGTTTTCTCTATATTCACGGACTTCAATCTTCGAGTGAGTTAATTTGGGCGTTTTCTTCGAAAAGGAACTTCCGATGGCTGTGTCAGGACCAAGCGTATCCAATTAAGAAATTCTTTAACAGACTTCCCCCTAAATTTATATATCTGGGGGCGAAACTGTGTAAAATCTAAATTCTAGTGGATATGTGCTTATATTTAAAGTTGGGGCCGCATTGCGGCAATTGTTATATAGTTAGTATAGTATTTTATACTATAGTATCAAAAAAGAATTAAGGAAAACCATTTTGTTGGAGATTGTCTGGTTTTATTCGGAGCCCTAAATCCTTGGAAACCTACCAAGTTAAACTGTTTGAAAGCTCAAATGAATTCAAGTGCAGATAGCAGTTAGTGCTGCGGGACGTTTTGTGACGGTAGTATATTGAAATGAAACAGAGCTGGCTGATAACAAATTGTGAATAGAAACTATTACTTTTTGTAATATTTTTTTCCAGTCGTTATGGCACCAATTTGGCACCATACACAAAGAGATTTTAAAAATGCCCAATATTCCCAGTTTCCCAGCCCAGTATCTTGAAATTGAGTGGAGAGCCGAGAACGAGAACGGAGTGTGACAACTTTTTCGCATTCTTTTTGCTATAACGTACGTAACGTAATGTAACTATGTAAATATAATATGTGGAAAATCAAAACCAAGCTAGTTTCATTACCAAATACGAAATATCTCCAAAGTAGGGTGGTGTGTGAGAAACGGAGTGTTTTGTCACTAGGCTGTCTCCACCTACATTGCTGTATGCGGGATATAGAGTGAAGTTACACAAAAATAATCTTTAAGCCAATTTTAGCCAGAAATACTGAGGAAATGTACCAAATACATCACCTAATTCATTTTAAGCCTCTTAACGCAAAATAAATTCGATAAAGAAGAGAGATACTTAGGCAAATCAGAGATTACTTTAGGGAGGCCGAGAAACCATCAGACGTCGACGTATAATTCAAGATTCCGAGGTAAAAAATGTGTAAATCTAATAAAATTGGAATACCCGGTCTGTATGGACCATTATCATAGAATAAGGGTGGTTTTGCATGAGTGATGTTCACGCTGTATCCCGCATGAAGGTAAAAAAAGTTATAAGCGTATATGAATTCCGATGTAGCTTTAAGATAAGAACTAATAAGAACGTAGGGCTTAGTTATTCGGTATGGGTGCGTTTGCGTTTGGCGTTTGGACGATAAACAAGAGGCGCGGGTTCGAGTCTGGTACGTTCAAGATGTTATACACTATCTGAAATATTTTTGTATTCTTTGTTATTGACACACATCATTTAACATATTCATTATTCTTTGATATGGACAAAAAATTGAAGAAATGAGAGAGATGTCACTACCAAAACAGTAATATAAGAAGCAGACAATATAATTCCCACGCGTGTAAAATTGGCTTATTCTGATTTATGAGTCGCGATCGCTGAATATATTAGGGAGGGGTCCGCATAGAATGTACAGATTTATGTAGATACTAGGTTCCGTGTAACATATGGCATAGGGTGGCAGAGATCCTTGCTCTGGTAACATGACGGAGAGCAGCGTTGAGCTCCGCACGAGACGTAATGTCTTGATTATACCACAGGTAGTCTTAACACATCTAGTGTTCACTAGGGTTTTAACCTTATGGTGTACCTCGTACATAGTGGCATAAGAAGAGGGAACCTGGGAAACTAGGGTTAAGACACTTCATTCACACTTTTTCGGTTCATTTTCAGTCCCCCTTTTCAACCTAATTCTGGAGATATTACGTAATGAGTGGCAGAACTTATACACATTGTCTTGTTATATATTTTGTTGTTCGAGAAGATACTCGGCGAGAGATACTCAACACCTCCAGAATTCGGCAGAAAGTGGGGAACGAAGTATCTTAACACTAGGTTTGTTCTTGCTGTGTGCGAGATACAGCGTAAAGGTGATTTATTTGATTTATTTATTTGCTCGAGAGGCAATCAAACCCGCAACCAATCGCGTTTGCAGGCCCAGAAACGTGCGAATGTATGTTTTTCACTGTTTTCTTTTTAAACGTTACCAAGAATATTTACCCACAAACTTATTCTCTGATATATAGATCCCTAGTCCCAATGCATAGTGTGGAGTAGTTACAAACCGTTCTCGCTAACGAGGTTTTGGTTCGTGATCGTATTTTGCATTAAACTACTTACTTTGTAGACGTCTGCAGTGCGACGTGGATGTAAATATGTATATAAATATTAATCTAAATGTATTTAGAATAGAGACTTATCTTAGTTTTCTGTGAAGACGTTCTGTTCCCATTAAGACACTTCTGTTCCCCACTTTCCGCCGAATTCTGGAGGCAATGTGTGTTGATTGGCGGAACTCAACGCCACGCTTTTCTTCGTCATCAGAGCGAAGAAATGACAATATTTAATATTTTATTCCCCTGCTGAAAATCGAACTAACAACCATCGCATTTTTAGTCGCATACTTAGAGACATAACGGCCCTAATGATAATAATAAGTAATAATATAATCTGAAAATCTAATAAATAATCATCTAAAATGATTGATATTCAAAGTTTTATCCCCAAAAAATCCATCAAGCCCATTTATACAAATACATACTTATATCCATAAAATGACGGCCACAAGTTATTAGAGATATAAAGTTTAGTCAAAGTGCGCAAGTTGCTCCATTATCCCAGCATCTGTATCTTTTTGAATCTCCATCTGATGATGGCCCGAGATGAAATCTTTTTGAGCGTATGTTAATATTATATTGCTTTAGTTTAGACATTTTGCTGTTTTATTTGAGTAGTATGGAAGTTTGATTTTTTTTAAGGTTCTCGCTGTATTTCGCTTATAGCAGGACAGGCAGAGGGATTATGGGAACCACTTCTGTTCCCTCTTTCCGACAAATTCGAGAGACATTCGCCACGGACAACGCCACGCTTTGTCTCGACACCAGAACCAATAAATGAAAATATTTTATTTTCTTGAGTGGGAATCGGGTCGACTTTCGTTTGAAAAGTGCGCTAATTTCTGCTTCCTGCTATGTATTTTGTGGAAAATGGAAGATGCAAATTCTTACACCAGGGTCCGGTACCTGCCTTGCTTAAATACCAGAAAAGTCGTACAGGTGAAATCAATACAAGTCTCATCTAAACACCGGTTCATTTTCATAATTTCAATATCTTTATATTGAAAATCTAAGTAGAAGACTTTTTGTTTTTATTCGTGGTATAGCTGTTTATTTTTTTTTTCTATATATCATTCTTTATTATTATACCTTAGACAGAAAAGGAACTTACAACTCTAAATAATCCTTATTTAAATTATAACGAAAATATCTCTATACCCAGAGGAGTATCGCTTTCATAATTAACAGCTTTACTCCCATTTAGCTCGTTGCGTAGCTGAATGTAAAATTTTATCAAATTTAATATTTACTATTTTCGTAAAATAAACAGACAAATTGTAGTGATCAGTGATACACTATTTTTAGCCTGTTTGTCAACATCTGTTTCCCACTTTAAAATCCACCAATAATAATCCAATTCGTGGAATATAACCATATATTTTTTCATATGAATAAGACAAAATGTAAATTTAAAACCATTAGTAAGCTACTATACTACAACAATTAACGTAGAAAAACACCTCGATTTATCTCACCATAAAAACGAATTTATTTTAAATATACAAAAACAGCACCGTATGCCCAGAGGAGTATCGCGTTCATAATTAACAGCGCCTCCCCTATTACAGGGTAGGGTAGGGTTTAAAATTTTATCGCAAAGATTCACCAAACAAGTGAAGTAAAGCCTTAAGGGCGTCTTTATAAATCATTGCGACCCTTACTTTGAATGTTACCCGACCTCCGCCCGACTAATGTTTTGACAAGGTATCTCTATTAAATATTACATTCGGGGAAAAATTATAACTGTCCTTAAAATGGTTCAGGGGTAAAGTTCTTGCGGAATTTACGATTTTTGCGATGTCTCAGTATTAACTCGCCCTGGTCAAATGAGGAACGGAGGGTTTTAACACTGGGTTTCCTGCGCCTACTCTGCTGTGTGCGGGATACAGCGTGAAGCTGCTTTGAAGAAGAAATAAGCTTTTACGCGCTCTAGTAACCAGATAAAGAGACAGGAAATTATTTTTTATCACGTTTACCCTCGGGTAACAGGAGAAAGAGGCTATGAATTCCGTCAATTAACACCCTTATATTCCATTCCATTTGAGCATGAAGTTGAGCACGGAGAGCAACACTTGGTTCTCTCTGCCTATCTTGCTGTAATATTATTATTGCGTTTTAAACCCTAAATTCTATTATTTATTCAAAAAATGAGTAAAGAGATATCAAAGCAAAATTTTTCATTTTCTTTTAGCGAACAGAAAATTCTAATTAAAACATTGAAATATACTATAATCTGTTTATTTATAACCCCGTCTTATTCAAGATGAACCTGCCGTGGAAATTTATTAATTCCATCAAGTAGAATTAGGAGAGCCGCGGTGTTTTTTGATTGTATTCAAATCCATTCACTTTGTATGATGAATGCCAGTTGGGTTGGGCTTTATTTATTAGAAAATTTTATAATTTTTAACCTCTTTTGATAAGGGAACCTCTTTTGGACTACTCGAAGTAATGACTCGATTAATTTTAAGCTTCAAAGCTATAAGTAGGTAGCAGTGATTGCGGATGTAGTGATCTATGTATTTTCGGCAAATTGTAGAGTATAAAAATATAATTATAAAAAAACAATATTAAACTTTCTACCCCAAGTTCTGTAAGGGGTATAAAGTGCGCTCAGAGATATAAATTATATGCGCCTAAACTGATTAGTAATCTCTGAAGAGTTCCACTATGAGGTCGCGGCTCCATCATCGGACCAGCTTGATGATCCCGTTTAATTATGTTGTCATCTAAGCTCTGTATAACTGTCAAGTTACAATGATTATAATTGGATTAAATTCAGTTTTTTTTCCATTTATCTCATATCCGTATCCTGCATACAGTAGGAAAGGCTAAAGTGAGTAGCGTTAAGACACTCTGTTCCTCACTTCCAGCCGAATTAAAGAGACATTGTGTATTGAGTGGCGGAACAAAACACCGTCATGTTTCTTACCAGAGAATCGAACCTACAATACGAGGTGACGACTTCAAAAGAAATAGGTTGTCTAGTTCGTTTAAAATAAATGCAATTCTAGCCATCTCTAATTAAAGAGACTTTAGTGACAAATCATTCCACTTTCCTCCTTAACAAGTTTAATGTTTTTAATTTTCATTACAAGACTAAGAGCTTTTACATTAATAAGACTTAAAAATGAAACGACCGCGATGTTTCGTTGCCGAGTAATTACTTGTCTTACACTGACCCGACCGACGCTTTGATGGAAAGCACGTAATGAATTAGAAAATTATATTGTTTAATGACATTACCTATAAGCGTGGCCAGTAGTGGCGCAGGAGTACGACAGTTGTGAATTTGATTTCCAGGTGGTAACACTGAGTTTGGTCTAAGAAAAGAGAACGATAATATATATACTCTTTCGCTACTTAGAAACTGATAGACAACGCACAGATGAAACTACCGGTTCTTGAAAGTTGAAATTTGGCATCTTGGACAACCTGCACTCCCTATGTGGGAAAGCACTAAGAAGATTTCGGGAAATTTCTTCAGCAACGAAAAAAACGGGATTCCATTGATTCTATTTTATATTTTAAAAATCCAAACAAAGTTGCGGGCAACGACTAGTTTCAAACAATAACATTCCTGTAGTATGAACGGAACCTACAAACGTAACCATTAGTTAAACAAACACAGCTTTAGACTTTTTAATAGTAGAAAAACGATTTAAACGGTAGCAGAGGAACCGATCAGTTAAATTTATTCACGCAATAAATAATGCTTGTAATGGTTTAATAAATTAAACACCAAATGTATTAGGTTTGCCGTTTTAATGAAAGATGCTGTGTGAATACAAAATCAGTGCTTTTTACACTGTTTGCGATAGAAGAGCTTTTTATTGATGGATATTGCGAAGGTCGTGGGTTTCTTACCGTTCGATAATATATGGCGTTTAGCTACGTTACTTAGCGCGTGTTGTTTCTAATCTGGGCGGCAAGTGTTAGAGGAAAACAGATATTTTTTAACAATGAATTCTGTCTATATTTGGTGAAGCGGGAGAACGACAATGTTTCAATGGGGACGCATTGCCTAACACTAGGTTTCCAGGTTAGCTTATCCGCTGTGAGGTATATATGTGAGGGATACAGCATGAATTAAGAAAAATAAAACAATTGTCGCTTTATACATGATAAAGGGGAGTATATATAAAACTTACCCTTTTTAATAGCCATGGGGTATCCTACTGCGTACCAACAATTTAGAGAAACAAAAAAATACATAAGAATATAGGATAAAGAAGTGCTTATGGGGAACGGAGTGTTTTAATATTAGGTTATCTAGTTGCGTCTTTTTACCCTGCTGTCTGCAGGATACAGCATGAAGCTAAAAAAAATCCTTGCTTATATGCGCATTATTCTTTATTCTTTATAATAATAGACAAACAAGCTCTAATGAAATTTGATCTATGTAATTCTATATTTATAATTAGGTATTGAAATGTACTATTCATTTCAATTATAGTTTCTAGAGAAAGGTCTTCTTTCTTTGATTCTTAGAATATAGAACAAAAGTACGTTTACGTAATACGCCTGTTACACGTGACTATTTATTGAATTCTGGTGGAATATTTGTATGGAATTCTTGATAAAAAAAGTCATTTTCTAAAATTTACAATAAAAGTAAATGTAGAGTATGCTCTCTATAGTAACAGACAGACATTTTTTTATAAGCTTCACGCTGTATCCCGCACATAGCAGGGTAGGCAGTGGTAACTTGGCACCCTAGTGTTAAGTCACTCCGTTTTCTATTCAAACACTTTCGTACTCCACTTTAATCATAAACAATATACAGAATAAAATAAAAATTGCTGAACTTAGAATTTTGAAATGTTGTATGTTGTTTAAAATATGAATTAGGTAGGTTAGAGGTAGCTCGAGGAATGCTCTTTACGAGAAGGCTTCTCGAGATTCCTACAGCTACGGCAAAAAAACGGAATCATCGGAAATATCAAATTAGACAAACAAAATTGTAAGCGACAATTAATATTTCTATATGCCACATACTTCCATTTCTTCCATAATATAACTTATTTTCTATAGCGTGTTATTGTTACTTTGTGAAGACCATACAAAAACACTGCCCTACTTCCACATAACCTTATACGTATCAAAGATAGACACTGCCATGAATGTAACCCGGGCCATAACGCTAGCGGCCGCGATCATAAATATGACGAATTATTATGTTTTGAAGGGGTGAATATATGTTGGTTATGAGCGGAGCGAGTAGCGGATTCGATTTTGGATATATTGAGGTCAGTTAAGTCGACTAGATAACTCTTATTCTGTGGAAAATATTCTTGATTCATTTTCTATAGAAGAATAAAGTTTTTTCTGTTTTTTTTTCTAATATAATTAATATAATCATTTTTTTTATTTGTTAATTTTAATTATATTAAAGCGTTTTTACTTAAGTAGATAAAGCGAATATCTCTGTCTATCTCTATCTCTACTTAATAAATTATTACAAATATTACCTCCGAACTTAACAAGGTAGGAAAAACAACCAGTGATTTTTGTTATCTTTATTTATTTATTTTATTTTGACCCACAAATAATTCTAAGCTGTACATAAACGAAACCATTAGTAGTCTATAATTTGTTAAATTTTCAACTTTATAAATAACAAGCGGACGCGCGCAGCTTCGCTTGCTTATTTAGGGGTGAATTCTAGTAAACCACGAAACATGTGTTCAATGAAATATTTTGTAAGAGTCTAAATTTCAAATTTTATAAAAATTGGTGGCGGTTTAAAGGTTTTTCCATACAAACTTTCAACCACTTATTTGCACCCTTAGGGGGTGAATTCTAGAAAACCATGAAACATGTTCAATTTAATATTTTTAAGCGTCTAAATTTCGAATTTCATAATAATCGGTGGCGTTTTAAACATTTTTCATACAAACTTTCAACCCCTCTTTTGTACCCTTAGGGGAAGAATTCGAGAAAACGATGAAATACGTGTTAAATTAAATTAAAAAATACTAAATTTAAATTTAAAATTTTATTTAAATCGGTGCCGATTTAAATTCTTTTCCATACAAACTTACAACCCCTATTTTACGCCTTTAGGGTTAAAATTTTTCAAAATCCCTTCTTAGTGGATGTCCACATTACGAAAGTAAATATCGGTTTAAATTTCACGTTTCTACGCACAGCGGTTACGGCTGTGCGTGCGTCTTACCTCAGTCAGTGAGGACAAGTCCTTTTATATATATAGATAACCACGATATTAAATCGCTACCTCTTATCAAAGATATACCCTTATACGGTTCCTCTGTATTATTTCAAGAAAAGCGCTACTGAGAAAAGTAACATTCGTTGTTACTGTCATAGGGATTTGTTTTTCTTTATGTGCATTTGCTAGGAAAACCTCTACGGGAATTTCGATCTTAATTCTATAAAAATAAAGTCAAAATTACAATAAAACGTATTTTCACTTGCCCACTGTACTTATAAGATACCTTTAGTTGGATTATTACCTTATATTTTGCTGAAAAAATATTTTTAGAGCACATTGTGATTTGGACTCTGTTTCTGGGATAATAAGATAGAAATTGGATTGTTTTCAACACAATTAAACACAGTATAGGGAGATTATTAGATAAAACGTAATGATATTTTCGTTACGTATATTTTGATGGAGCAAAGTTTTTTTTTCTTAAATCGTTGTATTAATTGTTCCCTTTTTCTTGGACTTTGTAAAGCAATTTGTTTTGTTGAAAGAAAGTGATTTTGGGAAAGTGAATTTGGGTAATTTTGTTTGTTATGGGGTTTGGGGTTGAAAGCCATAAAAGTAAAAGATCAAGAAGAAGTTAAATTGTTTTTTAACTTGAGTTATATCTAACAAGAATTTTGCGATAAAACCGTTCGTTTTCTACTTTTTGTCAATCTTGATATCTTATTATTTTTATAATAGATCGAAAAAAAAAATGAACATAGTGGCGCAGCGGAACTGCGTTTGACAGTAAAAGTAAGTTGTGTTAATAGTAGTCTATCTACCTTTCTACAAGCTAAAAGCTACAAAATAAAATTTACAATTTTTTGTTCAAAATCATCATACAGAAATAAATAAATGGAAATTAATAAAATTTCTTTGTTTTTGTAACATATAGACAATCGAGAACAATGTATACATATTATACAGTATGTGCAATAAAATTAAAGTATTAAAATTGAAAAGTGAACACCAACCCAACCCCCAAGGATTATATCCACCGGCTTACTTATTTACGGATCCGTACACAGCCCTAATTAAAGGATTCAATTAACTCTTAATCAAAATTCCGCTTTTCAGAACAATTACGCTACGAATTTTAAAGTCAAACTCTTGTTTGGCCAAAATCTTAGGGTTTTAACAAATTATGTATATTTAGATCTTCCGCTGTAATTTGTTGAGGCTAATTAGGTAAGCTATGTCCTGAGGACGGTAGGTGATGGCTGTAACCTGGGATGTGGATTTTCCGGTTTGCTTTTTTTACATTACGCTGTATACTGCACGCAGCAGGAAATCTAGTGTGGCATTGCGTTTTGAGTGGCGGAACTTTGCGACTGTAAACTGCTGCGCCAAGAGAAGCGTTTTTGGTGATTATAATGTTGATCGAGGCCGTTGTAACACAGTGGCACACCATCACACTGCAAAAGACGGTTGTGAGTTTAATTCCCATTCGGAGTAATGACTCACATTCATTTCTTTGCTGTAGTGAAAATTTAAAGCGTGGCGTCCCGCTACTCAACGCGTAATGCCTCGAAAGTTGGGCGTTGCCAGTGGAATAGTGTCTTACAACTAGGCTACCTCTGCCTTCCCTTAATACTAAAAGAAATCATTCACTAGTTAACTAAAAGAAGTATTTCACTAGAAAATCAATCTAATCAATCAAAAATATAAACAAACGTGTGTTCACCATAATAGCTACGAGCAGTAATCAAACAAGCTATCTACGGCGTAGCAACCAAAACCACTGACCAATTCAATTCGGACGGCACCGTAGCACGCTACGTGAACAATTTCAGCATTTGCAAAATTTCCTTTTGTAAAGAACTAAATAAAAATTATACTAAAGAGAGTATTTATCCCAGAAAATTTTCGCATTCCATGAAAAGGGGATAATTAGAGCAGCGCTGTGTTGACGGAAAAATTATTTTTAAGCGCGTGTTTTTAATGTACAAATGTGAATACAACTTTGGCAAAAAAAAGGTAGAGTGTCACGAAATTAGGCCCACATTTTGTGTAGAGTGGATTTATTCTATATTTTTTGTGAAAAAAACAAATAAATAAATAGAGAAATCTAAAGTGATTGCGCTGTAGAAATTTTCTAGGCGAAAATTCAGGTTTGTAACATCATGTATAAGTGGATATTTTGATTAAGTTTATAAAACTAAAGAATATGTTTTTAATGAACTCTCTAATCTCAGGAACTACTGTTTCGACTTGAAATAATATTTGAGTGTAAATAGTCATTTTATTAATATGTGCAGAATTGTATCGAGGAAGGCTATTCATAATTTTTGTTAAACGCTACGTTGTTATTTTTTTTGCTTATATTTTTTTCCCACTGTGTCCCGCACATTGGAGAGTGGGCAGAGGGAACCTGGAATCCTAGTGTTAAGACACACTGTTCTCATCTAGACACTTCCGTACCACACTTTCTGTCGAACTCTTGAGGCATTGCGTGTTGAGTGGCAGTGTTCAACGACGCGCTTTGCCTCGTTGCGTCTGGCCTCAACTGACTGAAATATTTATATAATATTAAAATACTTTCGCTTCTGTGTTTACATAAGGTACAGCGTTAAGTTCCGATACATCATTCTTCATTTAAGCAGAAACAAGTAAATAATAATTTTGCATTAAACTCTTATTACTTATTCCTACAAAATGAACATAAAAAGGCACTATAATAAACTATAGCCCTAATCTATCCACTAAACCAGGTAAGACCACATTTCTCGTTCATTTTCTGATATTGGTTAGACTTAAAATGGCTGTCTGTATTGTATTTCACACTTTATAAAACTTTACAAAGACTAGTACTTTTTGATGTCCTCGTAGCGCAATAGGATAGAGTTTGATTGTCACGACAGTTGTAGGTTCGATTCCTACTAGGGGAAATTGATTATCTCCATTTCCTCACTCTTATAACAAGACGAAGCTTGGTCTTGAGCTCCATCTTAAAAAATGTCTCTAAAGTTGGGCGAAAAATTGGTAACAGTGTTTTACCACTACGTTCTCTATGCAAATCGGTTTGAGAGAAACGCATTATTTTCAATAATAATAGCTCTATGAGAGCTCTGTGTAATAATATAGTATGCAAATGAAGTGGCTAACAAGTCAGAATCAATACAAAATAGGTATTTGTATTATCTGACCGCGTCTGACCCCCCAGCTCTGTGTTTTCAGCCGTAACATTGATTATACATAGGAATGTACAGTTAAATATGTTTTTTTATTTAGTTTCACACTGTATCTCGCTTATAACAGGATAAGCAGAAGAAGCCTAGTGTTGAGACACTCCGTTTTCCATGCACTTCTCATTTTTGGAAACATTGATTATTTCTTGGCAAAATTTAACGTCGGACTTAGCAATCATTCACTGAGTACTAAATCAAATGCATTTTTTTTAAGTTCATTTCTTTTTTTCTGCATTGTGGGTTATTAAGTGTCTTCTTTTCGCCTAGTTTTCAAGAGAGTGTTGAACTACCAAAGTGAGGAAATGAAAATAATTTAAATATAAACATTTCCCTAAGCGAAAATCGAACTCACTGTTCCCTCGTGTTTATATTATTCAACAGCTATGTTGCTTTATATTTGCTTTTATAACATATTTTCTTGTAAAGCTTGGTCTATTGAAGCTATAATAGTTCATTCAAACACTTTGAATAGTGCTCTATTGAAAATACAATATACAATCGAATTTCATATCTATTTTGTATTTTACAGGTAAGTACCTGCACGATGTTAGCGGTATTGGTAAGATTGTATTTTTTTAACTAGTGGTATTCTGCAAATCCGGTCCCGTTGAAATTTCGGGAAATCCTCTTATCTAAGTCCTGCCCTATTCTCCCCAGGTAACATGTCAAATTTCAGGGTACCATACCACGTAGTTTTAGCTGTGCGTTGCCTGTCAGTCACACACTGAAATCGGCAGTGATATAGACAAATACACATATTTTTTTACATTCATAATTTTGGGTACTATTACTTTAATAAATAAACGCTGCGTGCTGTATTTAGTAGAAAAAGCAGAGGGAACTTAGTGTTACGATAATTCGTTCTCCACGCACCACCGAATTTTTGAGACTTTCATATTCATAAATCACTAACGGCGCAGCGGCACAAGGGTGTGACTGTAACGTGACAGTTGTGGGTCCCCACTCGAGGATGTGAAATATTTAAATACTTATATTTCCATTTCTTCGCTCTGGTGTCGAGGCAAAGCGCGGCGTTGAGTTCTGCCACGCAACACGCAATGTCTCCAGAATTTAGCAAAAAGTGTGAAACGGAGTGTCTTAACACTAGGTTCCCTCTGCCTACCCTGATTTGTGCGGGATACAGCGTGAAAAATATCCTTCTCATAATACACATAGTAATAGCGATGTTAAGCTCAAAACAGTAATTAAAATATAGAATATTTTATTTATATCAAAAATGTATGAATTTGAAATTTTCTGTATATTTTATCTTTGTAATTAAAATTTAAGATGATCCGGCTCAATTCCGTAGCGGACAGCTTTGCTATGTCTACCGAAATACACTTTCAGTTATAAAATACTTAGTCATTTATTTACTTACATACATATATTTTATTTCCCTGCTATGATAGATTATGTGCGGCGTTGAGTTTCGCCAATAAGTAAATACTTACATTAAGAAACATATTAAATACTTCATTTCCTCGACTGTGAATCAAACCCAAAATCTGTCTCATCTATTGACACGAGCTCATACCCCTGCGTCACTACGAGTCTATAAACCATTTTTATTTAAAATTTACAAAAATATAAATAATACAATATTTGTCAGACCTCCAGCCATTAACTCGCAACATGCAATTTTGTATGGAAGTTCACAATGAGGGTGGGTATTCAAGATCTCGTTGAATACGTTAAAAAATTTTACTCAAAAAGGCTGACTGTTATAGAAACTGACATAAAAAGGCTTGTGTTTGGTTTTCATTGTTTTAGAATCATGCTGTTTCCAGGGTAGGCAGATGGAACCTAGTAGTATTTATGACACTTCCCTACGCACAGCCCAATATTAAAGAGATTGTTTGTTTATAATTTTGTTAAACTTATTAATTTTGACCATTGTGGTGTAGTGAGACATCTGACTGTGAACGCGATGGTTGTAGGTAAACAGAGTGTGATGTTGAGTTTCGCCACTCGACACGCAATATCTTGAAAATTGGACAGAGTGAGGAACAGAGTGAGCATCGTTTGACCGGTTCTTTTATACGGCAGCGAATGTTGGCCAGCACTATCTCGGCACACTCAGGAGCTTCACGTCACGGAAATGAAGATGCTGAGGTGGATGTGCGGCGTAACGCGGTCTGACCGCATACGCAACACATTCATTCGAGGTAGTCTTGGGGTCCGTGACGTAGCGGATAAGCTCCAAGAGCGTCGCTTGAGATGGTTTGGCCACGTTACGCGCCGGCCTAAGAACTATGTCGGACGCAAGTGCCTTGCTATACTAGTTCCTGGGGCGCGACCTCCTGGACGCCCAAGGAAGCGCTGGTTGGATGTCGTGATGCAGGACATGAGAGCCAATGGTCTAACCACCGAGGACGCAAAAGATCGTGCAAAGTGGAGTAGGTTAAGTAGGAAGGCAGACCCTGGTAATAGCCGGGATTAATGCCAGGAAGAAGAAGTGAGGAACAGAGTGGCGTTACACTAAGTTCCCTCTGCTTAGCCTTCTATATGTGGGATGCAGAGCGCAGTTAAATCAAAAAAGTACTATTTAATGCAGAGAGATGAAAAAAAATAACATACCTGTAACAAAATGACAGTGACATGTTGTTTTTTTTTCACCAAAAAAATCATACGCGTATATTTTAAAAGCTCAAATCAAATTTAATCTATGTGAACTAAACAACAATTTAGAGCGGCCGAATGGTAATTGCATTTGGCAATTTTATAAAAAAAATGTAAAAAAAAAAACAAAGCGTATATTGAATTTGAACCTTATTCCTGTATTATAAATGCTACGTTTAGATGTCAAGTTATAATGGGGGGTGAGTAACAATCCCTGTAATTTGATGTGTGGTACAAAATATAAAATTAGGTGTTTTTTTTTATATTTTTAAATAATAAATAATTGTCTTATCATAGTATTATTATTTTTAGAGAAGTATGTTTCTAATAATACAAATAAAACTTTTTAGTCACTAAGTGATTTGTAAACGACGCACAAACGACACTACTGGACTTAGAAATTTGAAATTTAGCATGGTTACGGAGTGTAGGGGAGCACTATGTAAGACTTTCACGAAATTCTAATGAGATTTTCCATTTTACTTCTTAATGTCCACATAAGCAATTATCTACACTTTATATATTTTATATATACTCAGTTTCATTTATTTAGAAACTTATTCGAGGCGACTGCCGACCACGACAAAAATTTTAATATAAACTGTAATTTTCGAACCGTCACTTAAAACAAAGAATAGAGAGAAGAATTTATTTTCATAAAACTAGCCACAGTAATAGATTTACACACTTATTGTTAATGTAGAACGGAGTTTCTGGACACTAAGTTCCCCGCTTTAACCCGGTTACAACGACACGCTAAAAAAATATTCAACTCTTATAAATTGCACCACAATCCCTATTACACAGATCATTATTCTCATAGAAGTTAATGAAGGTTTCAGCATTTATTAATTTGAAGTAAATTGCAAAATCCATTATACTGTGATCCATTTGTTCGTTTATACTTCACTTGTCTATACCTAGGCATGTATGCTAAGGGCTTAGGTGTACTGACTGATCTTTTTATGTAAAATAGTTTTGGAGTACCCAAATATATTTCATTATTAAAAAAGTATTAAATAGTAATAATTTAATATTTTTATTTTGCCTGTTTAACTTTCATTTCTCAATATTGTTTAAGATAATTTGTGAATACATATTTGAAAAAAAAAATATATAAATTATTAATACAATCTAACCACCGACCACTATATGTTTCCTCATTTTTTTACCACTATGTTTCATCCCTAGCGGTGTAGCTGCGGACCCTGCCCGCTTCGTCCACTGTCATCAACCTGGTCATATATGCCTTTCGGAGAATTTTCATTCTTTTTCCGTGAACTCCAGTATTATAGATATTGTGTTCTCGAAGACCAGCCGACGTTTTTCCCTGTCAGTTTTTGCCATTCTTTCGTCACTTATTCTCTTTTTTTAGGTTTACGCTGTATCCTTAGTGGTATAGCCATAGACTAGACAATGGAGAGCCAAACGCCACGGTTTGTGCATCCCTCTTTCCTCTTCTCCACTGTCATCAACCTCTTCATAAATGTTGTCATGTAGTATAGAAATTATATTCTCGAAACTCAACAGAGGCCGCCCTGCACAAACGTAGAGCTCTTGCTTCTTGTTGCCCAGGTAAAAAATTAAATAAATTCATTCTCTTTCTTCTGAGTGAGAATTGAACCCACAACCACCGCCTTTACAGCCAGACGCTACTGTACCACGACGGCATCAGGATGAGCGAAGATAAAAAGAAAATATAAATTAAAACATCTGTTTTACTTCAAGGCTAAAATTTCTGCCAAAAATTAAGTAAATTAAACATTATTCTTATATAAAGCTCCTACATTAACTTTGAAGGAGATTATGTAAGAAACAGAGCACAAATGAAATTAACCAGACCTACTTATTTGTAATATATTACTAACAAGTCTACATTGAATAAGGACTAGATACTTTGCGGCGGGGTTGAGTTCCGCCACTGAACACGCAATGCCTCCAGAATTCTGAAAGTGGGGAATGAAAGTGTCTTTGTGAAAACGGAGTGTATTAACACTAGGCTCTATGAGAAAAAAAAGATACTTAGCCCACACTTGGCCTATTTCGGAGACAGCGTATGTAACTTAACGCTGCGTCCGGTATTTTACCACTGTAAAGGAATAGATAAGTACATAATTCAAAGATTAGTCATTCCATTTTTCGTCTAGATAAATTAATAAAAAAATTAATATATACATTAAAAATATTTTATCTCCAATTAATTTTATTAAAAAGTATTCATGAGAAAACTTTACACTCCGCAAGCTTTACGCTCCAAACTTAAAACTATCAATATTAGTAAAAGTTACATCCAAACTTCGTTGCTCAATTTTCTCTATTTTAAACGTTGAAAATAAAATGTTTTATAACAAGTACATTAGAAATATCCAAATTAGAAATTATTTATTGGAATTGTTTTTGAAATATGTTTTATAGTATAGAGGCTATCATGACACAGTAAGCCTGAGGGTTTTGGGTTCTAATTCCACTCTATCTATAGACTATTCAACACAAAACTTTTTTTTAATAGATTTTAACTACACCATGCTTCATAAAGGATTTGAAACGATCACGCCTACTAGTTTATAAGATTTTTTGACAAGGCTCATACCTTTTTTATTTCTCCATATTATTCTCTTCTTTTATAAAAGGACGTAATAATATATTATGCGAGGCCAGACGTGACGCAGGTGCATAAAGTGTGCCTGTAAGGGCGACTGGTTGTGGGTTCCCACTCGACTAAATAAAATATTGTTGAGTGACGGAACTCAAAGATGCTTTAATAATAATAATAATAATATTCTTTAATATGCTTTATGTCTACGAAAGAGGAGAACTGAAAAATAATTTAAATAAATTCATTTTTCCTCCTCTTACAGGCAAACTAATTGAAGATTTTCTCTATTTTGTATTTTATAATATTAAACATGCAAAATTTACGACACTGCAGCACATGCCGATAACGCGCGGCAAGGCGGTTATAACTAATGGAATCTACATAAATTTATAATAAATGCTATCCTTGTTGTCCATCGTGGAACGGTGTCATGTGCCGGTAAATGATGGTTCTAGGTTTGATGTTCTCTTGAAGGAATGGTCAATTTAAAATTAAGAAGTATAGCGTGATGTTAAGTTCCGCTATGCTAATATCGCACATAGCAGTAAGCAGAAGGAACCTGGGAACTTAAAGTTAAGACATTTCTTTCTCATTAAGACACTTCCATTTCCTAATTTCCGTCAAATTCTGGAAGTAAAAAATCCTAATTGGCAATCAAACTGAAGACTATTTCTACTTACTTTTTTAAATTATACTCTTAAAATAAAATTGCCCAACCGAAAACAAATTTATTAATTAATTAACAAATAGAAGCAAGAATAGAAATTAAGAAATGATTTTTAAATAACTCCAAACCAAGTAGGGTACCTACCTTACTTTACGTCATTATGAAGATACCTACAGCGTTTTAATTTATCCTTTGAAGTAGTAATTTTTAGAAACCTTTTGGCATTTCAAGTACAAATATTCGGGGCCGAAACATTTTCCTTCACAATATTTTCTTTTCGACCGACCCCTTTAAGCTTCAAGCTAATCGAGATAACGCTGAGATGTCAAGTTTGTGAAGTTTTCTTATTTATTTTCACGTATCCTTTACAGTTTAGAGTAGGCAGAGCAAACCTGGGGACTGGAGCGTCTTAACACTAGGTCCTCATGTTCCCTTTGACTACCCTGCTATATACGGGATACAGCGTGAAGTGAAAAAAAAAGTCCAAACAAACCATCTTGCGAGCTTTGACTTGTATTTATATAAAACTTACCTAAGACTTATTTTTATTTGTCAGCCAAATCTTAAAACATCAGTTGTCTTGAAAAATTCGATACAAAAGTTCAGCTGCTAACAAGGCGAAGGTGTTTCAACAAATATTTGTATTTACTTAGTAAATAAAGTATACTGACATCTCTAAAGATACACCGTTGTAAGAGGAATTTAAAGGAAAACGCTGCTGATATAACTGTTCAGCTTTTTAACTGGTTTATATTGTTTTTTTTAGGGTCAATCTTCTGTATCCCGCAAATAGCAGGTTAGGCAGGGCAAATAGCAGGTTAGTAGATGGCAGAACTCAACTCCATTCTACAGAAAAAAATCTTCTTATGGAAATCTAACCTACAGTCTTTATATTTAAAGTTAGGTGTTGTCCCGCTGGCTTCATTCGTATTTTTTACTACATAAATATAGTGCGTTTGATTTAAATTATTATAATAATTATTTGTAGATAATTATATTCTTTTTTTTTAATAATAAATAATAATAAATATCTCACACCGGTGTATGCTCACAACATATTTTTCACTTTAGTAAATAAAAACAAAAATAATAATAATTATTGAAAATTTTTAATCAATATTCCGTTCAGTGAATGCCCAATATGTAGGAAAGCTGATAAACAGCTTTACGTTGTGTCACGCATGTGCCAGGGTAGGCAGAGGACGCTTAGTGAGACAGTTCGCTTCCTACTTTCTGGCGAATTCTGGAGGCATTACGTATTGAGTGTCGGAACTCAACGGTGCGCTTTACCGCGACACTATAGCCAAGGAATGAAAATATTAAATATTTCTCAAGTGGAAATCGAACACACAACCTGTCCCGCCAGGCTTTACCTCCTCAATATATAGATTTTCTAAACAAAAATTCAAGTAATATACAAAAAAAATGTATGCTAATAAACCAATTTGAAACTTGGACCATACGATTGCAGTGGCATTGAGTCACAATGCATTCGTTACCAGCGTCTGGCGAGCATCCAGAGAAATATATCCGTACGGCTACGGAATAACTTTTAATATTGCCTTTTTTTATATATATCTTTACGCATTATCTTAGTTTTGTTTTTTAGCTTCACGCTATGTCTCTCACTCAGCAGAGAACTATGGAGATCGAATATGGAGGCATTAAGAGTTAAGTGGTGAATGCCGCTCTTTACGCTCTAGAGTCAGTCAGAGTCAGGGGGGAAAAGAAAATAATTTAAATATAATCATTCCCTGAACCCATAACCATTACATATTCAATCTAAATATCATGGGTTCAATTCCCACTCGGTGATAAATTATTTTCATTTCCTCACTCTGGTGGCAATACAAAGCGCCAAGTTGAGTTCCGTCACTCGTCACTACACCTCTACCTATCCCGCTATATGTGGGTTACAGTTTAAAACCTATACAATTTAAGTAAAACCGCATTGATCAGTAGTATTGTAATCACGATTCGGACCGCGAGCGTCGTCGGCCATCAAAGCTTTAACGATCGATTGCAATAGATACAATAAATTTGCTGGATGTGATGATAATATTCATATTATTTATTATATTTGTATAGGTATTCAGTTATTATTAAGCAGGTCGTGGGTTCAATTAGCGTTGGACATCTGATTATTTGTTTTGCCATTTTAAAATATTTCAAATTAATAACCTTAAGACATTCGGTTTCACACTTTTCACCTAATTCACAAAATATTTCGTGTTTAACGGCGGAATTTAATTTTTAACAAAATTATATACCAACGCTTCCAGAAACAAAACGCTCAGAATTTGCATATTCATATGCTAGTAGTGTTAGGACATTCCGTTTCTCACTTATCACATAATTTTCTTAAAATTGGGTTTTGATCGATGGAGCTAAACGCCACGCTCGCCTTACAGTTGCACTTAATCGAAATTATAAAAAAAATAATACACGAACGCTTCCAGCAAGTAAAATAGTAGTAATTTTGGCTTTTTTCATACCAATTGAGTTATATAGAACGATGCCCCCGGGATCAGGATATTGCAAACATTGAAGAATAGTCCACAATGTAGAATGATGATTGCTACTAAAATAATATAATGTTTTATCCCGTAGGGGTAGTTTTTGGTTAAATATTTATACGTATTTTATATATCGATGGCTGTAGCGATGACGGTTGCGGGGTCGATAGTCGAAGGATTTTTATTTTAGTTTTCTTCCGGTTTTCGAACCCGACTTTCCACCCAATTTTCAAGACATTTCGTGTTAAGTGGGGAAAATCAAAGTTACGTTATATAATTTTTACCAGAGCGAGGCAACGAAAATAATCATTTATTCGCCGGGAATCGAACTCACAACCTTCGCGATTACAGCCACGGCGACCTCATATTGTATTTATAATAAAATTGAATTCGTTACATTATCTAACAACGCCTTTGGCTATAAGAAGCTATTAATTACGAACATATGTATTTGTATTGTATGTTCATTGAATGAGATTTGAAGTCGTACAAAAACAAATACTCTTTATTGCTAATTTAGTTAGTACATCCATGAGGCCAACGTGGCATAACGGGACAGTTTGGCATAAATCGACATTATCGTAATAATTATTCGAATAAAATTTTAAATGTGCCATATTTATTCATGAATAGTTCATTCTCGAATAATTTATTCGCAAACAAACACAAAAAAAACTAAAATGTCTACGAATAATTTATTTATTCATAGACAATTAATACAATTTTAGTGACGCATGAAATCGTTTTAAAGCTTATTTTTATCGCATAACCATTATTCTAAAGCTATAATAATTATTAATAAATTGTTTCACTAATATTTTTCAGTCTTTTGTTCTATTGTTTGTGTATAATAACTAAATTATTATTATCTCAGCTTAGACAGAACCGCGGCGTTTTGTTCCGCGCCACAAAATATCTTGGCAAATTGGACGCATGATAGAGTTATAAAGTGTCTTTACACAAAGTAGGTGAAGCTAAAATAAAATTGAAAACTGGTGTATGTATTATGTCCTCAACTTGGATTACAACCCACTGCCATCGCCTTCATGTAGCATTTTTTAGTTTCAGGTTTTATTCTGTATATTACAGAATAATATCAACTTAGTGTTAAGACACTTCGCTCCCGAATGAGACATTGCACGTTGCCTGCGATAACTTAACAAAATTTACGCAAGAGACATTGTTATTATACACTAGAGTATGCCCGATAAAAGTCGTTTCGATATTTTAGGCGCTACTTCGGATAGGTCAAGTGCTATATTAAAATTACGATCTTCTGAAATATTTATACGTCGCATGTTATAAAAGAATATTAAATTTATATTGCGTCGCGTCTTTGTAGTGTAGTGGAACAATGTGTAACTTGGTGGTTGTGAGTTGGATTCGAATTCGGAGGAGTTATAATATTGAGACTAGTGCCTCCCGCGCATCCGCTTGAACTCGAGGAAATGAAATATTTATTATTTTCATTTCCTCATTGTGGTAACGAGGCAACGCGTAGCATTGAGTGACTGCACTTAACTTGAAGTGACGGAATATTATGTCCCCAGGTTCCCTCTCCTTTGTTATTTAAAATACTTGGTATGTGCGGGATACAGCGTGAAGCTAAAACTAAAAAAATCTCTACCTTAGGAGAGATAAGACTATACGTATAAAATAATAAAAAACTTTAAAATATCAATAACAAAGATACGCCTCATAATATTACAATAATAAGAGTGATGTATGGATGTCTTCCCGCATAAAAGAGGTATAACTCATAAATTTAGTTTACGACGTACACGCCGCTCTAGTTAAGTAATAGCTAGTTTGATACAAAAATATAAAATGGCATATGTGATATATAATTTTCGTGGTAAAACGAAGTTATTGTATGAGAAACTAGCTTTCGTCCGCAGTTTCACCCGCTAGGCCTAAATAAATAATGTTTGACGTTTTAAGCCGGAGGAACTGACCACAGACACGTGACGTAAAAAAGCTTATAAATTTCGACAATAAATGTATAAAAAAAATCAAATCAGCCTCACTCTGTTTCCCGCACACAGCAGGGTAGGCAGAGGGAACCTAGTGCTTAAATACTCCATTTTCCGCCGAAGTTTGGAGGCATTACGCTTAGTGGCGTGGGCGTGGAGTGGCGGAACTCAACGCTGCACTTCACCTCACCACCGCACACACCAGAGCTAAGAAAATGGAAATATAAATTTAAATAAATCTTTAATCTCCTCGAGTGGGGATCGAACTCACAACCAGTCACGTTTACAGTCACACGCTTGTGCCGCTGCGACACGACTGGCCTCAATAAATGGACTAGCAAACACAAAAAGATAGATTCATCGATAGATAGATCATCTGAAATAGTTTTTTGTTTTACCATACATTTTGTCCGTTTTTCCGTTAAACATATACCAAAATGCAGAGAAAAATATGTATATAGTAATAAAACTAATCCCCAAAATAATTCTCATAATATTCACCAACATAAACTTTTAATACATTCCCATATAAAGTACAAACTACTGAACTGACCGTTGCACACAAACAAAAAGCAATAAAAACAAATATACGTACATCTGCAAATTGAATAGCACATAAATTTATATAATCAGTGAAGTAAACTACACTATGGTTTGGTTGTCTAATCTGATTATACTTTATGGTCGTAGGCTCAATGTCCGGTTGGGTATTTTGCAGCGCTAAACACTATAAGACTATAGTGAGGAGGCGTTAGAAGTGCGCAGGTCTCTGCAGGTCTCCCTCCTCCATTATCAAAAACTAAATACACAACAAATTCCGTACAGTACCATCGGATACCCACAACAAGTAAAATAGGATTACTCAAATCGATACTAAAACCGTAGCCAAAAGCAACGATGGTTATAAAACTAAAAATTAAACAATACATCGTAGGAAGCTGCCAAGATGGAACTATTAAGTTTGATGCATATCTGAGACTCTTGGCAAAGATGTTTGGGACGCGTCGTTAGCTATGAACAGAGTATACTACTATATGTGGAGTATACAGGGGACAATCTTTTTTTTTATTATGTTATACTAGCGACTGGCTGAGGCTTCGCCCGTTTAAATTTATTATTAATATTATAGCCAAATTAAACTCAACACATTATAGAAAATGCAACCTTTGCGTTTTTCTTATGTATAAGTCATATTAGTGTAAAGTTTCATATAAATTCGTTTAGTAGTTTTGCGTTAAAGCGGAACAGACTTTTAATAAATAAATGCTTTTAATAAATAAACAGACTGTTAATAAATAAATGCTGTATTAGTAGCATTATATTTATGTAGGTTTATGATAATATTGGTAGTAATATTGGTAAGCGCATGTTGGTAACGTTATGGTATACTAGTGTGCATGTAGGATATACAAGAGACATTGGTTTTTTTATCTTATGTTTATGTACCTAATACCTAATATCTAGTAGTTGTTCTAATAATATTATTTATATTAATGGTGCAATGGTTGTTGACTTGAATATTTTAGTCTAGAAATTTCCAGAATATACAACGGGATATAAAAATATACAATAAATTTCTTAAAATAATTCTTCAAATCATTTTGAGAAATTTATATCAAATAATTTATTATTTAATTGTATAACTTGTTTTATTTAATTGTATAGTTTCTAGTTTCTAGATGTCATAATAATATTATTTCATAGTGTAACTTTAAAAAAAACATTTCAAATAAAATATCTAGTGCAGATAAAACTATATACATCGAATATTCTAACATACTAGTATGGACATAATATTGCTGTACTGCATTAAATAGAACAATGGCCTGATAATAAAACATAAAGGAATATTAACGGCGAACAGAGAGACAATTGAAATTTGAAAATTTAGAGATATAGCGTTTTGGGTTCGAATAACGACCAACGGCTAATATATTGTAGTAATAATGTCGTAAAGTGTAATACATATTGCACTTAGAAATCGCAGTGTTTTATTCGTATTTTTCGTTAAGGAAAAAAAAGTTTAGGTAGTGATAAATTATTCTGTTTAATGAATTCAATGTAGAAAATGTCTAATTCTTCTCTAACTTCAAAAACTGAAAGAATCAAGTTTTAAAATACACCAAAAAACTACACTTTCCATTTGAGGCCATTGTAGCGCATTAATGTCTGCCGGTAAACGCGAAGCTTGTGCATTCGATTTCCATTTGGAAATGAACTGTGTTCATTTCCTCGATCTGGTAACGCCTTTCGAATCGTAATGTCTTGAAATTTTCATGGTGACACAGGGACACAGTAACTTAATACTAGGTTCCCTCTCCACCCTTCTGTATAAGAGATACAGCGTGAAACTATTACTAAGCGATAAATCAGTAAAAATACCTACCATATATTTCACGTGAACAGAAAATCGGGTTAAGCAACGTTCACCCAATTCCATTTTTGATCGGAGTGCAAATAACCTCTCACCCGCCCTCCGGGAGGACGTGTTAAACAGCTGATCCCAGCTGTCGGTCTAATATCAACAACCTTCTTTATTCAGTCTTTTTTTAGTACTATTCTGTATCCCGCATATAGCAGGGTAAGCATAGGGAACCTAATGTTAAGACACTCCGTTTACCAAATCCGCTGAATTTTCAAGACATTGTAAGTTAAATGGCGGAGCTGGAGGCCAAAATAAAAATAAAATAAAAATCTAATAATTAATATCCCCAGTGGGAATCAAACCCATAATCGTCGTGTTTACAGTCAGTTGCAGTCATAAGCTTGTAAATATTAATAAGCGGATAATAATTTCGATGTGGTCAGACGTGAACGAATAGCTTGATTAGCTAGATTGCTTGGATGCTATACATTGGACGTGGAAAAGCGTGGGGTCTTTTTGCTAGGAAATATGTAATTGGAGACTTTCTGCGCAGTGGCAAAGCGTCAAATCCAACGGTAGTGAGTTCCCTCGGTTTGTTTTTTTTTACCTTCTGTAAGAAAATCCAAATCATTAAAGGCAAAGTAATTAACGAATAAATGATTTTTCCGCCTACCCTTCAAATTTTGAACCAACGAACCAAACAAAGCTCACCATACAAAATCCATACGAAGTAATAAACACAAAGTGATACAAGAATTTCAATTACTAAGAGCGTCTGTCGTGAAAACTAACAGTTAAGCAATTAGTTTTATAGTGCATTCCTAAAGGACTAGATAGCGTTTGTTAAGTTATTCCCGTAATTTGTAAACTTAGAATGGTTCCGCTAGGGAGATGAAATTTCGGGATGCTGGAATGGTGTGTTGAGAAAATTTTCTTAGATATTTGAACCTTACTTTCTGAGAAAACGTAGAAAAATTTGGACATGGCATATAAGCTCGCGATTCTTGGTAACTTAACAAACGCTCTGACCACTAAGATGGTTTCCAAAAGGCGCACATCTCGCTATGTTTAATATATTATTATACTTTCTAAAAAAGTTCCCTGTGCCTAACCTGCTGTATAGAAAAAAATATCTTTTCTATATAGCAGGTTAGGCAGAGGGAACCTAGTGTTAAGATGCTCCTTTCCCCACTTTCTGTTCAATTTTCGAGATATTGCATATTGAGTGGTAGTACTCAACGCCTCGCTTTGTTTTGTTACCAAAGCGAGAAAATGGAAATAATTAATTTCCTCTAATAGAAATCGAACCCACAACCACCGCGCTTACAGTAAAATATCTAATAGAGAAAATACGAAAAAAAATCAAAAGAAACTAGTATTGAAAAATACATTTTTAATAAACAAAACGGCACGTCAATTAAAACGCAGCCCTCAGCCCGACAGTGCACCGGACACGGCTCCGGGATATATTTTTTTATCATCCCCACAGTGGAGTGGTCGTGACGTATCATTGATTTCCAGTCAGATCAGTTTTAATCTCGCAGTCAAATTACTTGAAAGGCTTAAAATTTTACGAACATATGTTTGAATGTGCGAATAAACGGTATTTTTGGGATTTTTTTCAGTATTGGTTGATTATAGCGTATTGGAAGTTGGAAATAATATTTATATTTTATAATCTTAATTTACGCTTCCGATAACAAAGAGGACTGACTCTAAGCGTGGCGGCTGTAGGTTCGATTCTCTTAATGATTACATTTTCTCAACGTGTGTTCTGCCACTCATAATGCAATGTAAGAGTCGAGAATTTGAAAGTAGGGAAAGGAGTGTTTTAACACTATGTTTCTTTTGCCTATAAAGATATATTAAAAACTTTAAAATACGGAAATTATTGCTAAGACATTACCTTCCGTACTTTCTGCCCAATGTTTGATAGTTCTTACCAGAGCAAAGAAATGAAGGTAAGGTTCCCCGAGTGAGAATCAAACCCAAAACAGTCACTTTTATATGCCACTGCGCCACAGTAACCTCAACTGCGTTTAAAATTATAATGATATAGAAAACTAGGTAGAAGTAAAACCGCAGAACAAGCCAGTCGTAATAAAGGCGGTGTTCAATTTTCGGCCGCTCATTCCGTAGCGTTCTGACTTATAATGTTTGCAGAGACCCCCATTGTACCCTTTGACTGGGGCCTTCGTAAAATATAGCTTTGTATAGCACCGTATTAGCATATTAGGAACAATGCCCATTTTTGATTTTGGATATTGGTTGAAATGTAGTATGATTTTTTATTTTTTAACAGAAAAATGTAACATCCTTGACCACCTGCGATACGATGACCAGATATAATAATATTCTTCATTATATTGTCTTCTTTAATTTATGCAATCAAGAGGTTATTTATTCTGAAATGCTACTCAACACGTAATGTCTCCAATTGGGGCTCAGAATGTGAAACGTAGGTCTGCTTACTCAGCAATATGCGGGATTATAAAGAAAATCATAAAGAATAGGTTAGTTTCATATAGATTTCAAGACGTATTACATAATAATAACATTTGGTGAACCCGGTCCGGTACTTGCTTGGTGGTACAGTAATATTATACCAACCAATGTACTTTGTACTTTGATTAGGGCATCGTAATTTAGCTGTGTGAGTTAGGCTTTCCTTTTTGACTTTGTGTAAGATTTATTTATTTTTTTATGTATGATAATTTATGTAGATTAGCTTCATTTTCATTGTATTTGACTCGAAATGCGGTGGTTGCTGGTTCCTTTCCCATTTAGAGGGATGTTTTGTTTATTTCTTCGCTCTGGTAACAAGAGCAACGGTTCAGACAAACGTTAACAGATCCACTATTCACGCAAATATATGGGAGAATCGTGAAGCTGCTTTCCTTGCCCTCAATCTAATTATGCAAATATTTTGGCTTTAACATGCTATATCTCTATATGAAATATTAATACAGCATGAAAAAAAATGTTATGTATTTCTAAATTCTCCCAATTTAGTCTAAAATATGCAATATACATCCAAATTACTTATGCATTTATAACGTTGGGGTCGAACTGACATCCACCTTCTAATTAACCGTAGTCCAAAATATGCACAAAAAGCGTGCAACACTCGAAAAGAACTTGGCAACACAACATTTTAATTAGCTCTTTCTTATCTTACATACACAGGCTCGGAGGCTAAAAAGGCAATCATTACCTCAGTAAGTACTGTGGGTAACTTCCGAACTTAAAGTAGATAAATAGTTTCATTCCCTAATAGTATACGAGTTCGATTCGTGTTTGAAGATGTTAAAGTGTTTTTAACTTGGCAGCTTCTTTCTATGTTTTATTTTACTTGGCTTGAAAATTGTAAATGAGCTTAAATTGAAGATTCTACACTCAAAGTGTAGAAATGTAAAAAAAGGAGTAAATAAAGAACTTTGTATAAAAAGGTAGTTGTGGTTTCAAATATAAATGCATTCATTGAATTGACGGAGAGTAGAGAACAAGAACACCTATCAGTAGATGTTTTTTCCTTGTCCGCAAAAATAAGAATCGAAATTGATTATCAATTAGTGGTGGAACGTGTCTTGTTACCAGAGCAAGCGAACGAAACGTAACCCTTTTCCGCACATGGAATCCGAACTCACAATCATCACGTATACAGTCATAACACTGGCCTCAAACGACCATCATGGTAAAAAAATAAATATTATGCATGTCTATTCGTTACAATTAATGTCCAAAACATAATTAACATATATTCTAGAAGTCACCAAAACATTTCCTAGAAATAATGAAACAGTACTACAATAGTAATTGTATACATTGTAAAACAAACCGAAATAGCATTTTAATTTGCACTCCACCACTCCACTCAATATTCATCGAATCGAATGGATTGCATCGAAAGCTAATAATTAATTAAAAGGTTCATTTTAATGAATCAGATTCAATTTGCTTGTCAACAATGACTGAATCTAAAATTAATGATTGATTTATTAATTATAATGCCTTTGAGATGTGGTCAAGTAGCGTAGTTTAGCGGTGGGTCAAGGTTCAATGGAAAATTTGTGATATTTTAAAACAAACACGTAAGATTGGACTTGGACCATTTTAAAGACATTATACGTAAGATTGAGACCGCCGCGGCGTAGTGGAATGGGTAGGTAGTTCATTTCTATATTCCGATGTGCAATATGTAGAGGGACATTGTGTATTGATTGGAGGAACTCTATACACAAAAGAAAATGTATTTTGTGCGTAATAATTATTTAACTCTTTATTTAAAACAAATTAATAATGAAGTAAATTTCAAAATTACCCTCTACCTCTTATAACTTAAAATCCGCCACAAAGTACAACTTCTAATTACATCAAGGCACTCTACGAAGCCTTTTGTCTTTCTTTATCTAACGCTGTATGAAATTCACACTAGCTTTCAAATTGAGCTTTTCTCAAAGCTCTGCGGCTATTTAACGTTTTTTCCATTGTTGTGGGACGTCCCCGGTCCGCTGAAATGGAACTTAATTTACTTAATCTCCACCTTTTCCCTGTAAAATTTTTGATTTTTTTTTTCATAACTTTTTCTTGTGAGCCTTCTAAGAAATTATCTTGAGCCTAGGGGAACGCTTTTGCACAGATGCTTCTTTCTATGTTTTATTAGAATGTAATAGGTGATATAACGTAAGCGTGAGTTTGCGGTTCGATCCCAATTGAGTTTACGAATTATTTTCATTTCCCTTGTCTGGTACAATTAAGTGTGGCGCTAAGTTCCGCTACTCAATGTAATCAACAAATTAAAAAAAAACAATTAGAAGTGAATGAAATGAAACGACGACCGAACTATAGCTCAAGCGATTATTATAAAATATTATAAACCTGAAAGCAGAGTACGTAGTGACTAAACACTATCATCTTCCCAAAATGCAAAAGAGAAAAGGAAAACAAACAACTTTTAGCTCTCTCCATATAACTATGTAGGTACAAGTACTTTATTAACACTTTTCCTACGCTTTGTTTTTTCTTCAAATAAAACTTTTGCCGACTATACGACTTGAATGTTTAATACGGACGGTTTGCCCCGAAGCTTCGAATTGTAGAGGCTATTTGTTCTTTCTAACCTTGTATAGGGAATAGACATAGGGAAGGGGGTGTAGGTTCATTTCCACAAAATATCTTCTATGGTTATATTGTAAAACTGAAGTGTTTGCCTATTTGATCGCGTTAATCTCAAAAACTACTAGTACAAATTGAATAGTTATTTTTGTTTTAGACAAACTTATATCGAGGAAGGCTACAATAGGATTTATTTCATCACGTTAATAGTTTCGATGTTACCTCAGGTACAATCTGCGGTCAGATCTACAGTGGAAACTAGGAAGATACGCGACATACTCTTAGTTATTCAAATAAAAATATTACACATAATTAATAGTGGTAAAAATAGAAACTCTAATTTATGTATGGGCTGTCGTGGCATTATACACACTATAGGCTGTGGACGTCTCAGCACTAGATCCCAGAACTAGTTTCCAGGTTCTCTCTGCCTACCCTAATATGTCCATAATAATCGTACAGCGTAAAGCTAAAAAATATATAAATAATATAAAGATTTTGTTTTACAGTTACCGGTTCAAATACTCGTTTGGGGAATATTTTTTATTTCATTATTGCTTGCTCTTACCTCGATCTGGTTAACCAACGCCGCGTTTAATTGAACTCAAGCAACTCAATACGCAGCTTTTTTAATTTGGTCACTGATAAGTAATTAGGTCACTTTTAATGCTTTCAATGAAAGGAAAACAAATTATTTTTATTTAGCTTTGAGGCCGCCGTGGCGCAGTGAATTCGATTCCCACCAGGGGGAATGAATGATTATTTATAAATGCTTACATTCCCTTCTTCTGGCAACGAAGTTAAGCGCGGCGTTGAGTTCCGCCACTAAACACGCAAGGCCTCGAAAATCCAACAGAAAACGGGGAATGGAAGTATCTTAATAAGAACCGAGTGACTTAACACTAGGTTCCTAAAGAACAAAAAACTCAAGCAGTCACAAAACCAAGCCAGTCAAAAGTAATCCAATCATAGTTAACATCTTTTTATAATAACACTGCAAAACCTTTGTCCGTCTGTTCCTAAGAGTTAATCAAAGTTGCCTTTGTACTGATCCCGTTTATTTCCAACTATTCACTTTAGTTGAAACTTTCTGACTGAGAAATTAAGATGGTGCCTTTTTTTGTTTGGATACATTTGTATTTTGTTGTTTTGCATTTTAATTTCTTTTGAATGTAGTAAATTTATATAATAAAAAAGAAGCCGCTCTTGTGTAAAGGGGCTGTAGAGGCGGCGCTTGTGGATTCGATTACCACTCGTGGTAATGAAGTAGTATTACTATCACCTCCATGTAAGAGTGCGGCGTTGAGTTACGCCACTCAACAAGCAACCACTTCTTTGGAATTTGACCAGATCGTGGAGAAAGGAGTACCTCATTACTGAGATCCTTTTTATTGCTATGGGGGAGGCGATACAGCTGGAAGCTAAAAAAGTCCACCTAAAAAAAATATTAAAATAAAGGACAAAAGAAAAAAAGAGAAAATGCACGAAATTGAAACCTGTGACCATTTCTAGCAAATAACACCAAACCAACGCAAAAATACCAACATTTTATATATCATTTTAAAACTTTTAAACCGTTTTAGGTCAAAATGTGACACAAATTATGAACTTTTCATATTGTTATACGTTCATATATTCGCGTTTCATGCTGACTGCGAGTTGACGTTAGCTTTGAGAGTATCTATGTACTCCTATGTTGAATATATTAAATGTACACTTTTTTTAATTTGTTTCTCTTTTCTGTAAAGACAGGTTTGCCTTTTTAATGTCATATTTTAGTTATAAAATGTATGTAAATAACTCTGATATATGTAATGGGTATAAGGGATAAATATTTTTGGAAACTAAAAATTTGAAAGTAGCGGGACTCGAACCTACGGCTTTTGGTAACGGTCCAAGCGCTCCCACCACTAACCTATATGTTCGTATCAAGCTGTGCCGAAAACCTTACACTTTGAATTTGAACGGAAACCAGAAGGCCAGAGTATCTTCAGACTTACGTTTTTTATGCTGAATATAGACATTGGTAAACACATTTTAATACATGAACCCCTTCAATAGGTGACATTCGCTACTGTACAAAGAAGGTTATATCAAGACACGTTGCCTAGAATTGGAATCAAACCACGACCATTACGTACAGTCGATTACTTCCAAATTATATCAATATACTTTAGAAATGTGGAAAAGAGCTTTTTTTAGCTTTTCCCGTCTAGCAGGTTAGACGAAGGGTACCTAGTTACTTCCCCACTTTCCGAATTATATTTAAAAACATTTAAAAAAACTTAAAAATTGATTCAATCTCAGCTCAACATTTTAAAAAAACACTGTCATAATGAGGCCAAAATAATAAAAATACAAGAAAAACTTCAAGAATAATACAAAATAGTACCCAAAAAAGTAGCCACCTACAATTGTCAACGGGTACAAAGCGAAGTTCCCACCTTTGTGCGGGAGCGGTGAGCAGAACTGTCTGTAATATCCTGTTACCTAAATCATTCTAGCATTTAGACTACGAGTTTGCGAAATGTCGTGCAGTGGGACAAATGTTGGAGTAGGCGAGGGTTCTTGATTCAAATCTTATTTGACAAAATGGTTTTGTTAGCTTCACAGGGTAAGCAGAGGGTAAGCCTATCAATCAGTCAATCGATTGCTTTGAAAAAAAACAAAATAAAACAAAGTGTTGATTGTATGGAAATTGTAAAGATCTTATCACTATAATTGGTCTTATATAATTTTGATTTTGAGATAATGTATGTGGACACTCTCACATTCGAAAGAACATATTATATTCATAGCAGAGATAAAGTGCGGCGTTGAGATCCACTATTCAACAATGTCAAGATTGCAACCGGAAACAAGATTTTAATAATAGAATTATAATTAACAAATTATGACATGTAAAAAGACACGACGACATTTAAAAGACATCTATACTAATATAATAAAGCGGAAGAGTTTGTTTGTTTGTTTGTTTGTTTGAACGCTAAGATCTCTGGATCTACTGGTCCCATTTACTTTGTTATGGTTTTGTATGAAAGCTGCATTCTTCAGAAGTGCTATAGGCTATATAACATTACATTACACATATACTAATATATTTAAATAACTACTAATATAATTACTAATATATTTAAATACTTTCTAATTTGACATGCAATTTATTCTGTCATGTTAATAACAACTGTCGTTGCTAAGGAACGGTTTGCAACCCAAAATGAACTTATATTTTGATATTCATCCTTATAAAAATAAATATAAAAGTCACTTTTATCATTTTATCTAGATTGAAATTATAGTTTATTGTATAACATTCTAATAAATAATTAAGGAGATGTCACTGATTCGAAACGACCTAGCCTTCAGGCGGCACAGTATGACCGACGCGAACGGCCAGATGACCTTGATGGTTTTATAAATTTTCATACATTTTCGAAGTATTGTTAATTTTTATGTAATTATTTGCTGTTTATAATTAATTTAAACAACACTTTGGTTCTCTTCTTATTTTATTGGATATTGNTTATTCTGCCATCTTAATAACAACCATCGTTGCTAAAGAACGGTTTGCAACCCAAAATGAACTTATATTTTGATATTCATCCTTATAAAAATAAATATAAAAGTCACTTTTAGCATTTTATCTAGATTGAAATTATAGTTTACTGTATAACATTCTAATAAATAATTAAGGAGATGTCACTGATTCGAAACGACCTAGCCTTCAGGCGGCACAGTATGACCGACGCGAACGGCCAGATGACCTTGATGGTTTTATAAATTTTCATACATTTTCGAAGTATTGTTAATTTTTATGTAATTATTTGCTGTTTATAATTAATTTAAACAACACTTTGGTTCTCTTCTTATTTTATTGGATATTGCTCACAAAAATTAACCTATTTAATATAGAAAAATGTTTACTTATTTCAAAGAGGCGATATCTACGAGTATGTACACACGCACGGAAAACTTTAGGTACTATTTCTAATATTAAAAATACCTATGCTTTAGTTACTTTTACTTCTTTTGTTGATTCATTTCAATAACTCAGATATTTTTTGTAATAATATTATTTAGGCTTATATTTTCTTACTAATTCTACTGAAAACTGAAAATAATTTCATAAATATTTTATACATATTCTTATAGTTCAAGCAGGCGTAGCCGCGTCCGGGTCCACTAGTCAATTATAAAACTTGTAAAATCTGGTATTTACTCATAATATACACTTCTTTACTCATATTCTTTTTCAGCATTATTCTCCATTACTGTAATTAATATCTTATCTCTACTTACTTAAAACTAAGATAGTATTAAATATGAAATTCCGGTTTGAGCTCAGGATATTCGGTCAGCACTAATGTTTTGCAAACTTTCTTAATTACTGAGCAAGTTACCTTATAAGGATTCTGGTTATATAAGGAAATAGATTCAAAATTTATAAATATGGGTTTACCCAGGCTTGAATTATGTATTTATTTTATTTCAACTTAATTTCTCTTGATGAGACACTCTGCTCCCAACTTTGGTTATTTGAGTGCAAAACTTAACGCCGCGTTTTGTCTATCAGAACGGGGAAATGGCAATAATTGCTTCCCCTGAAATTAGCATTGAAGCCCGTATCGTAGAGCTTACAGTGAGATGCTGTTCCATTACACCGCAACGGCCTCAGTGTGTATAAATTTAAATATATGAGAGGAACAAAATAGTACGACAGGTTGTTGGGCGTTTATTCTAATTTTCGCTCGAATTCCATGAAATATTTTCAGTAGGACGTATATAATTAATTTGTTATTGTTTCCTTTGTTCTTTTAGACACCATTTTCCTAAAATTAGTCGGGAAATCGTTAAAGGGTTTGTCTTTACACCTAAATTCTTTCTAAAAAAATAGCGCCTGAAGCGTAAAAGTAATATAAAATAAATGAATAAGAATTTTATTTTATTTTAGTTTCGTGTTAAGCACGATTTTAATATTTTTATCATCAGAGTGGATACCTAATGTTAAATCTTTTATATAAGTTAATCCATAGCTAATCCTGCTATGGAAACTTTTATTATATATATTTCTAAATATATTTCTCATTTATTTGCTTGAAAAGTAATATAACCAGTACATTTTAGCTCTGAAAGCGAAGTATAGGATATTCTTTATAAAAGTTCATATCTTATGTTTCCGCTTAATAAAACATGTGTGCAATAACCTTAGAATCTAAACTAGGACATCTAGCTTCTGTGATATTGATACCTTCGCGAGTACAGTTTACAAAATGACGTTGCGTTATGATATTATAATACCGTTACTTTAATGGCTTTTAACGTTAATTTGGTGTATATGAAAAGCCGGTGAAATAAATATTTATAGTAAAAGACCAAATTTAAATTCATTAAATGTAAGTTTATTATTACATTATAGGTATAGATAATATTTTTTCACATTTTGTAAAATACAACCTTAAATTTAATATGTTACGTACCTATCCACTTTTAGTACAAATGTTTAACAACCATTGCAATAGTAATATAAGAAAGCTTTTAACTATAATAAATAGATTTACTAAACACATAGGACCAATGTAATTTAATAGGACAATTCGATTCCAATTCGTCACGAGATTATGTAAACGGAGCATTGAAAAATAGGTTGCGGTGTGTTCGTATCCAATAAGCGATGTTTTTTCATTACAATACGTAATATTGCACTCGCTGGTGCATCACTACACTAGCGACGCACGCGGCTTGCATTATAGACAAGCTATACTAAATAGTTACATATATTATAGCTGATTGTTTCATCTAAATCCGTTCACTGGTTTTCATCTATGGTCACAAACCTTCACATTTATCTTTTAAGAAGCTAAGGACCTTGTTTGAGTCCTCATTAAATGACTCGACTTAAATGACTGAATTCTTGAAGCATCGACACCTGTATCTCGTTACCAGAACGAAGAAAATAAAAATATTAAATATTTTAGTCTACCGGTTAGGAATCGAATCCACGACCGTCGCGGTTACAGTCGCACGCTTGTGTCCTTGCGTCACAACGATCTGTCACACAAAATATAATTAAGAATACAAAAATAACATCATTAACTTTTAATTTATCCTCTATGTAGCAGAGAAGAGGACAAATAAGGAGAAATATCATATTTTGTAAGTTATACCGCAAATAACACGTTTATTAACGTTCAAAGAATTATACAATAATATTAAAAATATCGACGAATTCATTGAACCTCACTGATGCGTTTGGCAGAACTAATTTAGTTTTAAAATATGGAACGAATGTTTATTTAATTTATATGTATATATTTAACGTGGGGAAAAGGTGGTTTTCATATTGTTTCACTTTTTTTTAGTATTTCATCTTCATATTTTTTCCGCATAGCAGGCTGGACTTTAGCACTTAGTGTTAAAACACTCTTTATCTCACTCTCTACCCAACGTTGAGAAACGGAACTCAACTTCACTGTTTTATTTCCGATACTTTTTCCAAATTTAATAATCATCAACATTGTCTTGTCTAAACTGTACTTTACCGTCAATTTCAAGATTCCCCCCACTCCTATTTAAAATATTCATGAAAACTCTTAATGGTTCTCTAAAATTATAGATTTTGAGTGTAAAAATTTCTTTTTTGTTTCAGCTCCACCAAACGCCGTAGAAATAGTCAACCATCCACACAACCAGAAACTAGAGGTAAAAGAAAGTGAAGACGTCGTGTTAGAGTGCCAAGTGAAGAATGCTAAACCAGCTGCCAAAATAGTTTGGTATAGAGGGAACCAGGAAATGAAAGGGGATAAGGGTATGTATTGGCTACTAATAACTCTTTTTTATTTAGTTAGTTGTCGTATAAAGAGGTGGGAGATAATATTTTAATATTTTAAAGTGTTTTTTTTATTATTTAGCACTCACTGTAAGGAAGTATAAATAATAAGAGACGTATAAAATTTTTACATAGCAGGACTTGAACCTGCGTCTCTTGGAAACTGTCCAAGCGCTCTAGCACAAAATGGAGACATAAGTAATTAATCACTTTCTGACCTTCTTATTTTAGAAAATAACATCAAAATTTAATAATTTTTAGTAGCGTAAATTTTTGAAACATTTTAGATGGAATATTGATAGTTACTATGAAAATTATATGAAATATATATATATCGAGATTTCGTTAATTTCTAATAGAATGTGAATTTGTGTATTATTTTTTTCTGATTTGATAAGATCATCGAAAATAATGTACACACATGATTCTGAATCTTATGCATTTTACGAAACGCTCCTTAAAATATTACTTTTGAAATGCATGATAAATGTCAGAACGTAACGCCTCATAGTGTACAACCTGACAGATAAAATATCAAAAGTTCCATAAAAAAACGAACCTACATCCTCTGGCTTGCCTCTACGCTAACCAGCCTTTGTCCTAGAAATGCCAGTTAAAATTTACGCTTCATTATAAAAAAAATGGCTTACAATTACTTAATTATTCTGTAATCTCATTTCATTCGTACTTCCAGTAATTAGAAAACAAAGTTCGTACTCCATTTTTAGCTCAAGTCTATTTTGTATACGAACAATTTGAAGCTTTTAAGCTGATAATGGTTAAACTTTTAGTTTGGAAATTTAAGGCGTAAAGCAACGTGAACGGTGTTTTATTAAGAGAGGCACTACATATAAACGTTCTGAGTAAATTAGTATGAGATGTTAGGTGTTAGCTTCGTTAGACTCGACTTAGAGGTAAAAGCGCGGCTTGTGGATTCGATTTACACTCAGGAGCATGAGTTACATTCATTTTCTCGCGTTAGTAACAAGACAAAGCGCGGCATCGACTTTCGCCACTCAGAACATAATCTCGAAAATTAAGCGAAAAGTGGAAAATTGGGTCTTAATAATAGTTTCTCTCTGCCTATCCTACTACATGCGTGATACAGCGTGATACTACAAAAAAAAACAAATAATATTGAAAAGATATAACAATTAAAAAGTATCGAAACGACTATCCCAGAATTAATATCAGCAATGAATTAATTCCATTCAATTTGATAGCTATTACGGTCTCTCCGTAATGTTGGCAAAATGGTTAGAAAAATCGAATGAAAGTAGACCAATAACAGATTACCTGGTCGTAAGGGGAAAGTTTTTATTGTTAGGTTGGAAATATGACACCAGAGGCTACGAGTATAACGGTGTAGGGGGAGAGGTATGACTGGTTATTTTGCGATGGTTGTGGGCTCGGTTCCCATTCGGATGGTTCATTGAAATGAAAAAAATAACAGTGCAATCTGTAATTAGGAGCATCATCACTAATTGACGTTATCTGTCAACAATTAATTAAGCAAATTTTCGATTTCAATTAGTATACAATTGCTCTGTTCTGTTGAAAAGAGCACATGATTTTAAAGCATTTTATATATTTTAATTAATGCTTCGAGTAACTGTAGTGTCTAACAGACACTACAGTTGTACACGATGAGTGTAGATTCAAAGTCAAGTAATCGTTTTTAGTAATAACCTAATAATAAGTTATTTGGTAGGATATGAACTTACTATCATCAACACGTTTTCCTACTGTCACGCCCCATCCAGGGGGGTGAGAACAGGGTCAATCCAGTGTTGTGTAACACGCAACGCCGCTGTGTGCGGGATACAGCGTATAGACTGAACAGAATGTAATCGTCAAAAGCATAACCAGGCGTGATTGCAAATATAAAATTCACTATCGTATTACAAAATCGATGTTCCGCTCAGAAAGGAAATGACTTATAAATATTTGAATATGCAATAAAATTGTATTTCCTGTTTGAAGAGCTTTTTAATATAATATTAACTTTATCTTATGAGGCAGTCGTTGCACAGCGGGTGGGTGGGTTCGGTTTCCGTTCAGGGAATAAATTATATTCATTTTCTGAACATCTTTTTCTTGAAAGCTCTGGTAATAAGGCAAGAAGTGGCTTACTTACACAAGAGCTACGGGTACCTTCGAGGTAGTGTAAATGCGATGGATGCAACAAGACAAAGAGTGACGTTGAATTCCGTCACACAACTTATAATGTCTCAAAAATAGGGCAGTGCCTGTGCAAAAGAAGTGTCTAAACACTAGATCCTCTCTACCGACCCTGCTATACATTGCATAAATCATAAAGCTGTTTTTTTATTCAATACATTTTACTAGAGAAAAAGCTTAAAATAAAAAAAAACAAACCAAATGAAAGCCGTATCCAGTGGTAGTATATCCACAATATTTATTGACGCATATAACTAATATGGACATGTAATAACCCGATACGGGATTTTGGTCAGCAGATAGGGTGGCAGTTTTCTATTAAACCCTTCTCTTTGATACACTTTCATGGTTTGTGAGCAATTTCCAAATTATTTGTGGTTGTAGGTTCGATTACGTTAACAGACACATTATTTTCCTTGCCTTAGTAAAAAACGTTGATTTTCAACGTTTATAATATGGAGTACAAAATGTTTTGCAATACGTTTCACTCTTGTCAGTTTTTAAAAAATACATGAAATTAAATGATTGATGACATGAAATTTGATTTCGAAAAAAAGCTGAAATTCTTCTTAATATGTATAAATTTATATAACTTCAAGTGTACGTGAGAGATCATAAGATAAAAAAAGCAAAGAGAGGGGAGACCTGTTGTTAAGACATTTTGTTTCCCACGCATCGCCCAAAGGTCGAGATATTGTGGGTTGAGTGGCGAAATTAAAGAGTGGCTTCTTACAGAGTGCGTAAATACAAATAATTCATCCCCTCGAGTGGGAGTGGAAACTACAATCGTCGCGTTTACGGTGACGACGCGACCCTTCAAATAATAATAGATAATTAGAAATATTTTTATATGACATGAACATTATCACAAATGCAACAACGGAGAATCGAGTCCATAACTTTACAATATACCTACTACATACATACATATATATAAAAAAATCATTTTTAAAATTCATTAACAACCAAAAGTTCATTCCACGCTCACCCATCCAATTATCGACCTCAACGAACGTCACTTAACGTGCGATGTGTCGCCACAGACAGGGCTAATTACAACGAGTGTTCATAAAACCGTGTCAGTCATACAGTCAGCCGTGTCAGTGTCAGTGTCTGTGTCAGCGTTAGTGTCAGTCACGACCTTTTTGGTTATTGTCACTGGATAAGGCATTTTGATTGTTTTATTAACATATTTTTTTTATTTTTACTAGTTTCATGTGTGTTTAGGATTAGAAATCACGAATATCGTTTACATGTACATATACGTATATAAAAAGAAAATTCAACAGAATATTTTTATTACGAAAATTACGTTTTAGGTAATATCACGGAATCAGTATAAGATTATAGGTAATTTATAATGACATGACGTCAGATTAAGCTTCGTATAAAAATTATTATGACAGTTTTAATATATTGGACGGAGAGCTGAAATAGAAAAATTACTTATTAATTGATGTGTATGGAGAATAAATTTAATTTTTAGTATTAATTCCAAAAATATGTATATTATTTCATAAATTAAAAGCCATCGTGACGCAGAGGAACTGTAAACGTGATGACTGTGGGTACTGACTGTTCTAATTTCTGTGGCAAACAAAGGACGGAGTTAATTTTCTGCTTCTCAACATTCAGTTCCCCCAGAATTCGGCAGAAAGTGAGGAACGGAAGAGTATTCATGAGAACGGTGTCTTAACACTAGGTTCTCAGATTCTCTCTGCCTACCCTGCTATGTACGGGATACAGCTTGAAGCTAAAAATAAATAAACGACTAAGAATCTGTTATAAACCACTCACGCATCCTCAAACTCCTCGACTTACAACACTAATTTACCACGAAATTTTCCATAAGAAATGAATGGAAACATAATTTTTTCCAGTAAATTATCATTATAGCCGTATAACAGGTATAGTCGAAATAATTTGACATTTCTAAGGGTGCTCTGGTACGCCGTTCTTTAAGAGAGCCCTCGTGGTTTTGTAAGAAACCGTTATTTTTAATGAGTTATAATTATTGTATTGTTTGTTTGTATTTTTTTTTAATATAACACATTTTCTTACGATTATATAACATTAAATAAAAGTTCTTATTTGTATGTAAACGAGACGGTGGTTGGTTCGATCCCAAGTTGAGGGAGTTCCCCCTAGCACTAGGTAAATAATTAATTAATTATTTTCCTTTCCTCGGTCTCGTAAAAAGATTAAGCACGTTGCGTTTTACTATTCAATACGCAATGCAAATTTGGCAGAAAGTGGAAAACGAAGAACCTATGTACTCCGGATACACCGTTATGCAAAAAAGAAACTTCCAAATCTTAACATATAAATAAAAAATAAGCACAACTTCAAATTAACACAGAAACATAAGACACTTAAATAAAAGAATTTTCAAATAAATATGATTTATAGTAATATAAAAATTAATGATACGTACAGCCCTCAAGTAATTTATCAACAGGCATTTTCCAGTACTTGATACCAACAAGTAGGTATGTTCTATTTCAAGTAAATATGTTTCCGAAATAATTTTTCCTTAACGAAATAACGATTTTGTTGCGTTGCGCCAAATGAAAAGCTCTACGATTGTCGTTGAGGTTTTTTTTCCTTCTCAAGGTTTGAGGAAAACTAAAATAATCGCTATAAAATAAAGTTTAATAATTAAACCGTCGCTACATCACGACGGTCTATACTCTCATTTTATTATAAAATCCCTTATAAAAAATTCAAAAAGCAATCCAATCGTCCTCAAGACGTCAATATTGAGAGAGATTGGCTTGAAAGACTCCACAAATGTTTGGGAGCTGATATCGTTTAATTAGTTCCTCCAATTGCTAAAGACTTTATAACTAATTAAAGTTTTGCAAAGACCCGTTCTTTGCTTCCAATAAAAATCGATATTAATCAGCTTTTGTTTGAAATTTGCTGGGGATATTTCGTTTTTTTTTCTATAGTTGTATCCCGCTTATAGTAGAGTAGGCTGAGGGAAACTAGTATTAAGACACTCCGTTGAGTGGAAGTGTACTCCACACTTGATTAAAAATTGATTTTCGCTATTCAGCAACTTTAGAGATAATGTATCAACACTTGGACTGTTTCCAAGAGGCGCGGGTTCGCATCCCGCTGAGTTTAAAATCGATATATTTTTCGATATTTTCTTATTGAATTGAATTAAAAAAAATTCTTTGTTCAAAAGCTTAACCCCACTCTTCATGTTTTTACCAAATCGAGGAAATATGAATAATAAATAATTCCGTAATATGGGAATCGAATCTACAATCATCATTTATAGACAAACACCGACTCTCTATAGCATTAAAGCATAATAATTTTGCACGATAAATTAACAATCTATGTTTCTGATCTACCTTCAGTATCCAGAATATAGCTTTAAGACACCCCTTGTAGAGAAATTACTTGAATTAATCTGAGCGCTGGAGTGTTGACGTTCTAATCTCTAAATAGAGTTAGCATTATTATGTTATACTGCATTCTGTGATCAAGCGATCTTTGTTCATATAATGTTCTGGGAGGTTAGAGGGAGGTTCTGATGTTTCTTTGTAATATGATGAGGTGTTCGTCGTGGTGCAGAGGCAGTGCCTGACAGTAAGCGCGACGGTTGCGGCCTTTTTTCTCACGTGGAGAAATGAATCATCTTCATCTCTTCTGGTAACAAGGCGTTGCAGTGAGGTAGGCCACTCAACAAGCAATATCTCAAAAATAGTGGCGTGCATATCAAAGGAGTATCTCAACAGTAGATTCCATTGTAAAATGCGATAAAAATAACAAAATAAAAAGTAATTTCTATAAAAATAATATGAAACACGATTATTTTCATAATTTCTGTTAAACTTATCAGCCATTCTCTAGAACTCGCAAGCAACTGCCTCGCCCACAATCAACACACACTCTAAAATAATTCCGACACATTATTTAACTGGCTTAGTGTACATTATAATATAAATAAACATTGTTTTACACTCGTCTCGAGACAAAGTATTTTCGCTGAGGGTGTGTTCTGCCTAAATTGCTGAAATTAAACAGTACATCTCTAGAGGGTTTGTAGAGACAACAATGTGTAGATGCGGCGCGGTAAGAATTAACTGACGGTTAAAGTTTCACTTTAATATTTATTAAGTTAAGTTTATTGCTCAAAGTTACATAGTCAACTCATATAACATATATCTTATTTATAATATATTTTGATACTTTACAATTAATTTGTTAAATCATAGTATCACTATATACGATGGGAGGCTAGTTGTGGTACAGAGAAACAAGCGGATAGAGGTGACTGAAAACGCGACAGGTTGTGTGTTCAATTCCAACTCGAGAAAATTAAATATTTTATATTTTCTTTCCGTGTCGTAGAGGCAAAGTTAAGTCTGCAATACCTCCAGAATTCGTCGAAAAATAGGGAGTAAAGTATTTTATCACTGGACTCCCTCTGCCTAAAAAAATATATAATTGTAATATATTATGGTAATATCTACATCCACAATAAACATATCCACGACGCAATTACTGCGGTTTCCATATAGCGAGACAGTCTAAGCTAGACGAGAGCGGTCAACGCACGACTAACTTTCTATTGTCACATTATTACAAGTTTGAATATTAATTTGTAGCTTTGTATTTGAAGAGTCATAAACATTATACATTGATGTATGGAGTTATTCATTTCAAAATAAAGAAAAATTCACTTTAATTCATCATTTACTAATATGATGTAAAGATATATTTTTTTTACTTGTATTTTGTTAAAATATTTAGTATTCACCCAAATTACGTTTTTAATTATTTTAATGAATGCTCTTAGTTACATAGTCAAATAAAGTGTAAAGAAATTCATAATTATGATATGGCATTTAGAATTATAATTTGTAGCCAAGTTAAAATATACTTTACAATATGAAATTCATTTAAAATGATACACACTAAACATTTTAGTACAAATATTGAAATACTATGAAAGAACATTTTGAACAACACAACCAGAAATTCCGAACAAAATAAATAAAAAAATATTTATTTAGTAATCGTAAAAACAATCTTAAAAGATTTGAACCCGGTTCTAGAAACTGATAAGCCATACTACATTCGAAGCCGTAGTGGATGGTTTTCAACAGGTGGAAGTTCGAATTCCGGAAAAAAAGAAGTACTTTTCTTTCATAAGTGTGGAATAAAACTTTAAAAATGTAATTTTTTAACTATATATTTTTTATAATTTTCTTCGAATCATATCTAATTATTGTTCGCTCTATGCATCACGTTTATTGTACCAGTAGTTTTAACTGAGACCAGTTAATAGTTTCAGTATGCAAATTTCAGAAATATACTACACACTTAAGTCTGGCGTTGCTTTAATTATAACGCGGGTTCATATCCATTCGTTGGTCCGTTCATATCGTATTAAATTATTTAAAAAAACCAGATTTATGTTTTTTTAACGCATAGCATTTTTAACGCATTTTTTAACCTAGTTGTTATTAAGTTGTTAGGAACTCCGTCTCCCACATTCCGGCGCATTTTCGAGGCATTGCATGTTGAGTGGCAGAAGTCACCGCCGGGCTTTGTCTTGTAACCAGAGAAAGAAAATAAGAATAATTCGATCCCCTGAGTGGCAGTCGATCTCACAACCGTCGCGGTTACAATCATACGCTATGCCGCTGCACCAAGACTGCCTCACGTATTAGTAAACATTATAGTTGTAAAGAAAATAAGAATTCTTTTGTAAAATACTTTATGTGCGGGCAAAGCCGTAAATATAACACTAGTTATTAAGATAAATGTATAAGTATGAGACCAAGTAAGTTTAAGGAAACGACGTAACTAATATTATTTTGTATTTTAACTGCTTACAAAATAAATAAAGAAAATTATTTCATTCTTGATGAAATAGTTGATTTTTTCAAATAAAAAATATTAAGTTAAATTATTTTTGTTACAGTATCAAGTGAAGAAATCAAAGAAATCGAAGGTCCGACTGGCAACCCCAAATCAATAAGGTTTACTACTATATCAAGGTATGTTGTATTTTTTTCACACGTTAAGTAAGATAAACTTGCTTTTTTTACTTTTTATTTTATTAAGATTTAAAATGTCGCATGTTGTCATTTGCGAGTCGTGGTGGGCCACGATCAGTAAACGTTCTTTGTGGGTTCAATTCCGATCCGATTATCTCATTTCCTCGGTCTGATAACAAGGCGAAGTAAGGCGTTGAGTTCCACCACTCAACACGCAATGTATCTAAAGATTCGAAAACTAGGGTACCACGAAAATACCGACGATACGAGATTTTACGAGATTTTACGTCTTAAAGTCTACGGAAACAAAATTGCAGGCTATTAGTTACAAATATATTAATATTATTTTATAAAGCCCGCGTTCTCTAGTTTCAAGGGCAAGAGAAACGTCCCATACATAATATATAATCGTAGTGATAAAATCACATCAAAACTAACTTGTTAGACAATCTGTGTCACTTTTGATAAGGGTCTATCGTATAGAGAATAAAATATGCTTTTGCTGTATATTGTGTTAAATATGAGGACGGGGCGGTTTAAGCCCAATAGTGGGAGTTCATTGTAGATACATGGAATATACTAAATGTCAGTCGTGGAGTAGAACAGTGTTGGATTGTATACGCAGTGGTCGTGGGTTCGATCACCGGATTCCCCGTTCCGGCAACTATCCGTATCTACGCGTACCAATCGCTACGGTGTCTGCATGCCTGTTTCGCCTCATCCACTGTCATCAACTTCTTCATATATGTCCTCTTCATGGCGGGAGGTCCTTTCGGTTTTTACGTAACCTTTTTCCAGTATCATCGATTTTATTTTTAAAGGTTAACTTAGGTCTTACCTGCCTGTATTACCATTTAATCTCAAGGGAATAATTGCATTATTTTCTTGTGTATATATTAATCTTGCAGATTAAGGTTTTCTTTGCCTTCCTCGCTTTGTGCGGTATACGTAAAATATTAACCTAGCGGGATTCGAACCCGCGCCTATTGAAAACTATCGTTAGCGCTCGTACCACTAAGTACTACGTTTTTATTCAGACAAGTTGAAATTCTAATATGCTTGTTACAACTAATGTATTTTGTTAGCATTTAACTATCCTGAGTATGGAATAACACTTTGAAGTAAAGAACACAATTTTTTTAGGCCATATTTTGAAACCGTGACCATCGTTCAGTTAGACGCATGCCATCCATTCATCTGGTTCTCCAGCACAAGTTACGAAAATCTCATCAAAATTATAAATTGAAATAGCTGTCATGAACAAGGGGGAACAAAGTTTGGAATTAAAATATGAATAAAGTTTAAACGCTAACGCATAACAAACGTACAAACATACAGAGACAACACGTAAATAGCTTCTCGAGTTGTATTGTAACTGGATGTGTAGAACGGACGCACGTACGTCTATTATATAGTATTTCTATTTATATTCTGGAAATTCTACATGATTTATTGTTGAAATTGTATAGTTTTGCTTCTTGATGGAATTTATATGTAGTGTTTAACTTGAAAATAACGTTTGTAGTTTTAATAGTTGGTCGTGGTGGCGCCGTGATTGTAATTGCGATAATTGTAGGTTGGATTACCACTCGGGACTATTAATGTATTTAAATTACTTCCATTTATCCTATCTGAAAGGCAAAGTACGGCGTTGAGTCAACACGCAATATCTCAGGCTAATATAAAACGCTAGTGTTAATACACACGATTTTCTACTTTCTGATCCAAGACTTCGGGTTAAGAGGCAGAACTCACCGCCGTATTGTCTCTATATATTCCTTTTTCGGGGACATGCGTTATTGTCATTACTTTGCTATATGCTATAGGAGGTATGTAGCGTGCAGTTAAACATATATATAAGAAAATAAATACCAAAAAATCTTAGCCCAACTTTAAAACACCTGAAGTATTCACTACCATTTGCATATTTTGCATAAAACATGATATTCTAGAATATGCATTTATGTATTAAATCTTGCTTGCTTATACAGTTGCCGGTGCCAAGTTACGTGTTGTTTTTATAAGGCGTAGACGTATTGTGTACGATACGTAAATGAATACTTCTAATTATATTTTCAGTTGAGTAAAAAGCGATGCATTGCATGCAAGAGTTGAAAACAAACTGTTTTGACACTAATTTTTCTCAGTCTACTCCACTATATGTGAATATTACGTAAATATAAGATGTATTCTTTATTGCCCTAAAAGTCACATGGTTCGATTTTTATCGAAGCTCTGTCTCTTAAAACGCAATGTTTTAAATATTTGGCGGAATGTGGAGAACGGAGTGTCTTAGCATTAGATTCTCTCTTACCGCTTTGCTATATGTGGGATACAGAGTAAAGCCAATTTAATTTAATATTTAATATTATATACATATAATAACCGCTCAAATATCATAGAGCAAAATCTTCAATTAAAAACTTAACACAGGTCCCATTTACTAAAAAGCAATTACCCGAAAAATTGGAACTCACGCCCACCTCGCGCAAATCTATTAGACTTCCTTCTTTACCGAAACGAGATTTTATCAGATAAAGTCGCTTCCATCAAAAATACATCAGCCCCGAAATGTATGACACGGGATAAAAGTTTTGCGAAACTTTCGAATGGATGCCCCAAACAAATGTACGGTTATTTATTTAGTCATGTGACAGATTATTGTCTGTCTGTGCGTATATTTCATGACACTTGATTTTTTTTAAAGCTTTTGGCTGTAAGTGCAGTGATTGTAGGATCGATCCCCACTCGTGGTAATGATTATTTTTAACTTTTCCCTACTCAGAAACACAAAGCGCAACGTGGAGTTCCGTCATTTAATATGCTAGTTTCACACTGTACTGGAACTTAGGGACCTAGTATTAAAACACTCTGCTCCCCAATAAAACACTTCCGTTTCCCATTTTGTGCCGAATTCTTGAGGTATTGCGTGTTGAGTGGTGAACCTCAACGGCGCACTTTGCCTCGTTATCAGAGCGTGGAAATCAAAATATGAAATATTTCATTGCCTCTCCTCGATTGGGAATCAAACCCATAACCTGTCGCGCCACGACTTGCTTTTTAATACACATAATATGTAAGTAATAACGACATCGCAGTGACGCAGTGGCACAGCATCTATTACGGGATCGATTCCTTAAGGCATTCATTTTTGCTTTTTTGGTTGAATTCTATATTTACAAAAACTATATACATATATGTTTTGTTTCAACAGGGTACATTTCAAAGCGGCGGCCGACGACGACTACGCGGACTTCACCTGCGAGGCGCGACACGAGGCGCTGCAGAGGGACATGCCGATGAGGAGTACTGTGCAGCTTAGTGTTTTATGTACGTAATAGGGAGGTTTTACATTTTATATAGAACGATAGAGAGGGAGAGAGAGAACGTTAAGAAAATATGTCCTTTTTTGAGTAGCAATATGCTTTTTATTATTATTTTCTTAATGTTTAAAATGTACCCATGATTTAGTCAAAATATGTTGGAACAACACCGAACGCGGTGTTGAGTTTCGTTACTCAACATGCATTCTTGGAAAAATTGGATAAGTGCTTGCATTTTAAAAAACTTTAATATTAGGAAACGTAAGTGAATTAATGAGAACGGAGTGTCTTAACACTAGTGTACATCTAGTAGTGCCTTAACATACTTAACACACCTACCATGATATATGCGGGATATAGCTTTAAACTAAAAAAAAATTGAATGGTCCCTATTAAAGCTAGTTAAAAAATTCTCGAAAGCCCAAACTAAAGTTCTCCCACATAGTATGTAATTTTAAACGACTACTCGCAAGTAGTGGTTGCCACACGCAAAGTACTATCTATATACGAATATAGGACGACATACACCCATGTCAAAGTATATTTTTATCATGTTTGATATAATTTCGTCTGGCATACTGAGTGTTTTTTTTATTTGACGGGATATTTTATTCAATTTGTAATTTTTATTACGTTTTTACCTTTTTTTTTTTGAGGAAAAGTCCATTCTTCACTTACCTGTCGCCTGAATTTAAGATATTAAGGATTGATTGTGGAACTTAACGCCGCGAGTTTTCTCACCACGAGGAAATAACAATAACTAAAAATATTTTTTGAAATACCGGTAAGAGTATAAAGTGTCACTCGAACAATTAATTAAGAATTTCTTTGAAGTTGTAAACAATGATTTAAGTTCAGCGTTTTAATAAAAGAGCTTTTATATTATTTTGTATAATTAATTATACTATATACCTATATTATTGAAATATTTGTAATTAGTCTCAAGTCTCTGTTTTCCGTGTAATATATATATATATATTTTAATAGACCCAGAGCTAATAATTATAATTTTCCGTTTTCCCCACATTTTGAAGTTTTTTTTCACTTTCATGCCGCAGAGTAGTCAAACAACGCTTTTAAATGTAATTTGAACTTATCTCCTAAAAATTTTATCAAAAAATCAAATGACCTGAAAAGGCACGAAAAATAAATAAAAAAAGCATAGATCTAAAAGCATAGACTCGACAAAACAGAAGTGCTTATTCAAGCAAAACTCTTTTTCGAACACTTTCAGTTTTTCTTTTCAAAATATTCTATAGCGTCCTAAGAATATTGCTACCGATACATCTTGGCGGAACGATCATTGTTAGACGGTTTTATTGTACGCGGGATAATGTATGTATGTATTTGTATGGAAATTAAATAGATTGTGTGTATGAGGTTGTCTGGCTGTGACGAGAGGGTCGTGGGTTCGATTGGAAAGTGTATAAAATATTTTGAAATAATTTATCGACTCGGGGGAACTAGTTAATTATTGACCAGTTAGCTACACCCAACTATTTTGACTAATTTAACCAAATAAATGTAGCAGTTTTATAACTATTACATGTTTTGGTTAAACTTTATAGTTCAACCAAAAAATGTACTTAGTTATAAAGTTCATTATATTTTATTAACACTATGAAAGCTCTTTTACTATAACGCTAAGACAAAGCTAAAGCATTCTTCGTAGGAACTTTAAAGAAATTCCTAAAATACTCGAGGTGCTGTTATCTCAAACGGTTAACAATTTTATTTCGTCACAAAAGCGAAGCGAAGCGAATGTAAAATGTAAACAAGTTAAACAAAGTTTGTTCTAACTTAAACATTGGATGAATCATTGTTTACAAGAAACTAGGAATTAATTGTTTTTGTGTGTTTGTTTTTGTTTATTCTGTTATATATTGTTATAAGCGGCTTGGAAAATATGGGATAGGTATAAGTTTATACATAGTAAATAACAGTCATTAATATATATATATAAATATTTTTGAAAAAAAAATCTATAAAGTTATACACGTCGATCCTTTTTTGAAGTCGGTTAAACTAAATTACATTTAACAATAACACTGGTCTTAAGTAACTATCATCATTGGGCTAGTCTAAAAATCCTCCTTCCTACTAATATTACAAATGTGAAAGTTTATGCAGTTGGATGTTTGTTCCACTTGCACGCAAAAAGTATTGAACCGATTTACATGAAACTTTACAATAATATAGCTTATACATTAAAATAATACAGGCTACAATTTATATAAGGATTTTATTTACTAGAACAATAAGTAAGAGCGAGTGAAGCCGCGCGTGGGACACTACTCATTTATAATATAGGGCCCCGTACAATTTCCTCATAAATTGTCTGGCCAAGTTTAATTTGCCGGTTGCCCAAACCGTTAAGTTCTCGATCATGATTCCATCAATCTAACGCTCGGCTATCTCTTCCGTTAACAGGATTCATTATCATTAGAGCTTTTATCATATAAGCTTTTAACTCTTTAATTGGGGCTTAGTTACGTGGTGGGACACTTCTCATGGGAGGATGGACAAATAAATCATTAGTTTATAGATAAATAAGATACACATATGTTTGTTTTTATTCAATATGCAAATTTATATAGCGATTGGTTTCAAATAAATCAATTAGTTTAGTTTCTTTTTAACCGACTTCTGTAAGAAAAGGAGGTTTTCAATTCGACTGTTTTTTTTTATGTTTGTTACCTCATAACTTTGGACTGGGTGAACCGATTTTGATAACTTTTTTTTTATTTGAAAGGTGAAGCTTCCGGAATGGTCCCATTTTTTTTGGTCTATGTCTGACAATGGTATCTATGAGAAAATCAAATAAATCTTAAATTTGCATTAGGTATGTGCGCGACAAATAGACGAATAACTCAATATTGTGCCAACCGATTTTGATGATTCTTTTTTTATTTGAAAGGACACACTTCAAGGATAACTTGGTGAAAGTTTGGTTAGGTTCCGGTAATGGGATCCGTTCAAAATTAAGATAGTTTGTTTTTTTTGGTAAAAAATTGATTATACTGTCAAGCTAATGCTACAACAACCTTACTACAATATCTAATTACTAAGCCTGTTTGTCTTACTTGGCATCGACTTCAAAATTATAAATTCTTTGTAAAATTATTTTTCACTTTTTAGTTCGTTGCTAGAAGACGGTTTTGCTTTTTGTTAAAAAATAATTTATTCAACATACAGGAGGATAGGCACAGGGAATCTAATGTGAAACCATTCTGTTCCCTATGTTTGCCAATTTTTTTAAACATAGTGTGTAAAATTTTGAAACTGTACGCCGCGCTGAGTCTTATTACGGGATCGACTAAACAAAAATGATTACTTCCTTTGGCGAAAAATGGAACTCCTAACTATAATATTATCTACAGACATGAATTATTAAGATAACCTTACTATGAAGTAAAGCCCTTCTTGATATATAGACCAACCAAAATCAAAATAGTTTCACAATTCGAACCAGTACATCCTGAGATCATAGCATTCAAAAAAACCAACTAAAAACAAAAGAAAAAATAATAAATAGAGCACGTTTCCACACAAATCCAAATTATACTAATAATAGTTTTTGAGGACACCATATAAACAAGGAGCACTCCGGGAATAAGGAACAAACGCCGCCGTGATTTGTGACGCACTGTAATTATATAACCGAATGTCTGGGGATAATCCTTGACATTTATAACTTGAGTCGTTTGTTCTATGAATTTATGAAAAATTGTGCACATTCCTCCTGTCGGCTTACACCCACTTACTTTTGGTGTTAAATCATTTTTCCATGTGAGAATGCAGCGCCGAGATAAGAGATAATTTTTCAGTCTTATTATTATTTTAGTGATTATTATGGTTGTGGTCGTGGTTGTGATTATAATGATTATGAGTGATTATTATAAACATGCGTCCATTCTTTGTTCGCACAAACATACCTTTCTGATGAGCATTTTATAAATTTGCTGTAAAAATTGATTTTATAATATTAATTTCGATATATAAGCTGCGCCTTCTCTCTAGCCTTTGCCTTATCTCAATAAAATTAGATTTTTCTATTCATTATTTCTTAATAAACGTTTTAAAATAATTAGAAACCAATTTAACACAAAATCGTATTACCCACATTTCGTACCTATCTATTCATAATACTAAAACACACACACACACATTTCATTCCATAGAAATGCATCGGAAAATCCAGAACGCTGGCGACGAACGCATGCATTATTAATACGCCATTTAAGGCTAACGTAAATGTTTACTTTGTCCACTATTGACTTTAGTGTGGTGGGGGCGACCGAAATTTATCTTTGTGAGTTTCAAAGTCATGCTACGTTATGTTATGTCGAGTAAGTGGGGTTCGAGCTTTTGTTGAATGGGTAAAATGGTAATGAGTAAAACTAAGTAAAAATTTAACATAATGTGTAAAATCGGAATGTTCACTCTCGGTCTCGAAAATAGCATAAAGCATATTTATGACGTCATTTATGCAGCAGGATACACAGAGAGAGCCTAGTGTTAAGACACTCCACCCCCGACTGTCCCTCGAAATCTGGTGGCATTATGTATTGGGTGGCGGAACGCAACGCCGCACTTTGCCTTAACTCCAGAGCAAAGAAACGAAAATATTAAACACCAATATATAAAATATTTCCTCAAGTGGAATCCTATTCATTTGTTCAATTTGCATAATTACTTATTATTATTATTATTTATTGGATAAAATGGAGTAGAAATTAACATATGCAATATTTAAATGATCACCCACGTCACGTTCTATCCCGCATATAGCGGGTTATCAACCAATGTGCTAAAACAAATACATAATACACATAAACAAAATATTCTTGAACTGAGAAACGAATTGCCACCCACCCTGTATAACCAATTAGTAATATAAATGTAGTAATTAAATTTCCTTTAAAAAACACCCTTACAATGACATAGTAGCGTCAATAAACAAATTTAGGAATCGGCAAGCGTCCAGGAGGACCTCGTTCACATTTGCGCCCTCTATGAATTATTAATTGTGTAAGGAACAATTTATTTACGTACGGCAACGGTATTTACATTTTAACACGTTTTGTACTATTTTTAAGTATTTGTTAGTGCTTTTTAGTTAAAAAACCCAAAATTTTAACCTATTGTGATAATGACACAGTGGAATAGTTTCTAATTGCTTATATAATAGTTATGAGTTCGATCTATAGTCGAGGTAATATTTAATAATATTTAATATGAATCACTGTCATTTTCTCGTTCTGATGAACTAAAACATGACGTTAGGGTTAACGGTTAACGCAAATTAAAAACGACGGCACATGCGTCCGACTGTAAATGCGACAGTTTTGGATTAGATTCCCACTTCTTTGAATGAAATATTAAATATTTTCATTTCCTCGAGTAACGAAGCAAAACGCAGCGTTGAGTTCCGACTCAACACGTAATATCTCAAGAATTCATAGGAAAGTGATGGAACGTCTTAATAGAGGTAGGAGTGTCTTAATACGGATATTATGTGCAGAATATAACTTGAAGCTAAAATAAAATAAATACTATTTATTACAAATTTGTTACAGTCTTCTGTGAGCTTCCCAATTTCAAATCTATAGTAAGGTGACAGTCACCGGACATACTGCAATGGTTAAAGCATTTGCTAAAAATATGCTTTGAAATAAGATACATGAATGACGAAGCAAAGTTATAAGAAGACTTCAGTTATAGGAAGACACTAATATTAAGCTTAAACATTTTTTTTAAAAATGAAACCATCGATCTTCGTTCAAAACGGTTGTGGGTTGTGTGGGCTCGGGGAACTGAAGAATTTATTTTTATTTTCCTCGGAATTTCCTGGGAACGAGGCGAAGTGTGGCGTTGAGTTCCGACCCAACACGTGTCTGTCTTAAAACGTTATCAATACGTGGAAATTTTAGTCCTACTTTATTTAAATTTTAATAAAATATTTCGCTATAATGTCAGATATTATAAAAATCTAAACATATTCACGAAATGATTTTTTCTAATTCATTGCTTATGGTAACAGCGTTATATCGACGTCATATTCTTTTTGCTAACATATATAAAAGAGCAAAATAATCCCTATAAATATTAAGGTATATTATTATAATAATTTGCTAAATACAGGGTGTTCCAGAATTCCTTCAGCCAGTATAATTATAACGTACACTGTGTTTTCTTTTCCCCTATACTCAGGTTACGTAATGAGGGGCTTTAATTTTGTCGATAAATTAGATTTTGGAGGCGTTCTTAGAGCTACGGCACAGTGTCTGACTATAAGCGCGATGGTAGCGGATTCGACACTCGCAGGAGGGAATGGATTATTTGTAATTTCTCGCTCTGGTAAGAAGCTTGGGGTTGAATTTCGTGACTGTTAAGTATATAAAAAATCAAAATTTCAGTTTCAACATTTTGCACGTTTGATAATACAATAAAAAAATGGTCTGATGGTGAGAGCCAATGGTCTAACCACCGAGGACGCAAAAGATCGTGCAAAGTGGAGTAGGTTAAGTAGGAAGGCAGACCCTGGTAATGGCCGGGATTAATGCCAGGAAGAAGAAGAAGAAGTAGATAATACAATAAAAAAAGTGATGTAGCTTAACTCCAACTATTTTATAATATTACAAAATATATAATCATAATGACAAAGTTAGAAAGAATTTAGTAAAAATACAGTTCTTAGCGTGATAATATTCAAAATAAAACAAATACATAATACAAATCGATATCGATAGTTTCCCCTAATCAAGTCACTATCTCTAATATTCCAAGAGGGCCATGCTAAAATAAAAACATCACTCAGACACATGCGGTGTCAGGTTGCGCTATAGCGGAAAATAGCTCAATAATGAAAGGAAAGTGTTAGCCGACGTATAATAATAAGTTTTTGTTTGTTAAATCATGCATTTTTTTAATTGGCGGGGAGATAGTGATGTGTTACTATTGCTGCGCTTTTTTCATATTAGTGACAACACACTCCGTTCTCCACTTTCTGCTGAAATTTTGAGGTGTTGAAGAGCAGAAGAGCACAATGTCTTGGAAATCAGTGTCGTCGCTATCCCTTAGTCTTATTACCAAAGCGACGACACGAAAATAATCCATTCCCTCAAGTGGGAATCTAACCCACAGCCACACGTTTATTTACACCTTTTACCACGTTTAGCACATGCTATCCCAGGGCGAAACGACATCATTATATAATAATTAATAAATAAATTAAGTAATTAACTATAATTTTAATTCAAAATTTTGGGGGAAATATTTAAAAAATATTTTAATTATTTCAATAAATCAAACCGGTGACCATTTCGAAAGACAACAATGAAACCACTGCAGTCACACATACATAAGTGCATCAGACACAAAGACGGCACAATCTTCTAGTACATTCATTTGGAAAACTTAACTTTCTTTGATAAAAAATGATATTGCTTGAAGCGAATTGCTCTTAGCAATTACGAAACTAATTTAAAATTTTTATATTTTTAAAAGAAGTATATATTTCTTGGTTCTTTACTTTTAATGTTTGTTACAAATTCAATGGAATTTTATAATTTTCTAAGGCATTGCCGGCTAGTTTTTTTAAATCTTTTTTCTTGTATATTCTATTTTTTTTATATTTTTAAAAACTGTAATGTTAATTACGCTCCCTTCCTAAGTTTCTGTACTAATTCAAGGCATGTTGAGGAAGTGTCACTATTTTACTAGAACGAGAAGTAAATTTAATAAATCATTTGATTGAACGACGGAACTCAGCGCCACGCATAATCTTGCTTTATGATTAATAAACAAAATTACAATTTTCTGACAGATCCACCAGGTGCCCCATACATCGAAGGTTACGCTGAAGGAGAAACTGTGAGGCGTGGTCAGAGCCTAGAACTGGTGTGCAGAAGCCGAGGTGGTAACCCACCGGCTCAGCTCATTTGGTACAAAAATGGGGAACAAATAAGAATGGCTTACAGGTTGGTGAATAAAATAAAATATTTTAACTTCTTGGTAAAATAAGGAATTATTGGTCTTTTGATTTTTTAATCGCTGGTTCGGATCGAATTATTTTCTTTTAAATATGGGCTGAAAACCCTATTAACAAAAAGCAGTATCACTCTTTTTTCCATGTTGTGTAGTGGAACTCAACGCCGCACCCCGCACCACGCCACACTATTTCGATGAGTGGGGAACGATCCCACAAACATCGTATTTATAGTCTACGTCTAACTAATATACATACCTATTAGATATGTAATTTTTCAGCATTTTATTTTCAAAATGTCAGTAACACTGCTCTAACGTTCCGTACGATACTATAGCGCTTCGCAACGCGGCCACCATGTTATTAAGATAAACTGCCTTTTGTACTAGATGCAGTACCCAATTAAAAACTTTAAATACATTACATGTGTAATTATGAGGCAGTCAAGGCTATCAATGCGATGGATATAGGTTCAATCCCCCCGACGTAACGAAGGAAACAATTCAATATATCTTCATTTTCTCGCACTTGTAGATAAAGAGCGGCGTCGAGTTCCGCCACTTAAGAAGCAGTGTCTCGGCAGAAATGTTGAATAGAATCTTAACACTTGGTTCTCTCTGCTATGTTATTAGGGAAAAAGAGTTTGCTGGTGCAAAATTCAAACGGAGTACGTTTGAATTTTACTTTTATTCAAGCTTATACCAATTTATTGATGTAGGATAATTCAAAACAATAATACTGTTGTAAATTACACAAAACAAATAAAACTACTTTGAAATTACATCCAATTTTAAATGTTTATCCAATAATTATCTATTTGAAACTCAATAACAGTTCAATAACTATAAATAATTCAATTATTAACAAAATAACATAAAATAACATGAAATAAAAATGACGACGCTAAGGGGGTCGCCCCACTCCACTAGACGGATCGTATTAAGCCGGCAACAGATAGGGATGTATCATGATTTATGTAGTACGTTTAGTGATGTAACTTAATATTATATCGATTTTTATTGCTTTTAGTTATCTATTTATGGTGTTTTTGTTAAGCTGAAAAGTTGTATGCTAAATCTTTGCATTTTCCTTTTCCATACTAACAAAGATATTGTGACCAAAATGGCGGAACTTCACGCCTCAGTTAATCTTACTAAAGAGGAGAAATATTTGTATTACTAACAAATTAATCTATACGGATTATAATATATCTATAATTTCAATTCTTGCCTCCCTGTACTGAGTGACTTAACTCACTCACTCAACATGCAATTTTTCAAATTCTGGCAAAGAGCGGAGAACGGAGAATCTTGACGCTAGGTTTTCTTTAATCTGATTTGCAGGAAAACTATGAAAGTTTATGTTTTTAAACCTACAATCAATACGATGCCTAGCTGTAAAACCACACAGTTTTTCCTCACTACAGTCCATAAAAGATAATATCTAAAACCACTTTACTTCCAGCGATCTTCGAATAACCTTATAATTGAGCTAAAACGCAAAAATAATCTGAACAATGCCATCTCCATATATTACTTCTTACAACATACGTTATTTAAATAATGCATGCAAATGACTGTGTTACACCGCAAAGCCAATTCCCTAGGAAATGCTATTTTCTTTCAAGAGCTCTCAAAATTTTATGTTAGTCGAATACCTATATGTATAGAATATAAAAATATATTATTTTTCTTGATACATTTCTCATGTTTTGTGGATTAGGTTTTTCTAGTAACTAGTAGTAGGGTGTTCTAGTTTTTTTTGTTAGGTGATGGTAAGTAACACATCACTTCTTTAAATAGATCAAACGTTTATTACTTGAGTGTAAAAAACATTACAACATTATTAATAAAAATCTTAACAATTGCGCCATTTATTTACCTGCAAAAATAAAATAAAAACATCGATATTCATCCACTACCCACTTTATATCGATACTTGCGCCTATTTAAAACAAACATCACTTGTAAAATTGTATTAAGACGCGCCTACCGACGACGGGAAACTGATTTATACGACGCTAACTGCACTACCTGACGTTATAACGTTATCGATTTTATTGCATACCACGTTACTTTACTTTTGTAGTAGCGTTTGATGAATGTGTTAGTGAGTGGACTAGATATGTTATACGCCGGTCGCAAGTTTATTATGTTTATAAAGTAATCATTTATTATTATTTTTTTCTGTGGTCTAAATTATTTAATTGTTATGTCGATTAAGTCTGTTCGTTGTCCTTTATTGATTGATATATTCCTTTCTCCACTCTATGATTATTTTAGGGTTAACATGCAGTGTGAAATATATTTTAAGTACAACATCTAAAAGCAAACGTGACGTTTGAGGGTTCGATTCTCACAGATTCCACTCTCCATGACAATAAGACAAAAGGCGGCGTTAAGCTTCTCATTTGAATACGCAAAGTCTTGAAAATGGAGTGTAAAATGGTCAACATAGTATATCTTGTTAGTAGTTTCCAAAATATTTATTATTTTCCCTTACTCGCTCTGCCAAAGCTCCGAGTTGAGTTCCTCCACGCGGAAACGAATTGTGCTAACACTTAGTTCCCAGGTTCCCTTTGCCTACCTTGTTGTACCTATGCGCGGAATACAGCAAGAAGTTAATTAAAAGGAGTACTATAGTATTTTAAATAGGAAAATATTATAAATACAAAGCGTATATTTATATCAATTCTAGTAATATAGTTCTTTACAATTTTAAATAATACCTATTGTAAGGGTCCAAGCAGAATAGGGCCTCTTATAACTGATTACATCACACATTGTGTTACTTCCGCTTTACTTCTCTAGTAGTTCATAGTTTAATAACAATAAAAAGTATGGATTTCGAGTACTTTTTTGAGGAAATTTTATATTCATAGCTTGATTAACATGGATAACATATTCCATAGGCTGAGTCGACAAATGGGCTTTTGAACATAAAAAGATTTTTTCATTTCGAACCAGTACCTGAGATTTGCCGCTTACAAAGACAAACCCTTCAGCTTCGCAGTAATGATATAAATAGAGCAACTTACCTAATCAGCTCATACAAGCACGGCGGAGCACAACACCGCAATGATATATTATTGTAGGTAGTATCTATAAATAGACATATAGTGGAGAACGGTGCTTTATACTAAAATTTTTAATATCAAAATCTATAAATATCGTCTGTAGCCGAATTATGATAATTAAGAAGAACTTTTTCTCAATTTTTACCATGAAATACCAGAAAATAACGTAAAATAATGCAAAAAAAGCCAACATCTGATTTACAATGTAATAACAAATGTACAAAGTTGCTGATAACTGCACACAACAGCCGTATAAAATACGTTACGAGCCAATAAAAGCAATTGATAGAGCCCCACGCAGTATGTATACTCTATAGCTAATGTAATATGGAGTTTCGGAGTTATACGTAATTGCGAATAATTTAAGGGCGATACAGACATTCATTTAGAGATTTTCAATACGTTGGCTTATTTGTATGAACCATACAAACTTTGGCTACTTCTTGTTATGTGTTTGGTCAATATGTTTATTATGGGTTGGATTTTATTGTTAAATATCGGTATTGGTTTAAAATTTGGTGAAAATTTTCTATGTAATTTATTATTAAATTTTTGTGTTATACTTCGCAATTCTGTATATTTTATTTACTTTTGGGTAAATTAGCTTAAAAGAGAGTAAAGAGAGAGAGAGAGAGAGAGGTAGAGCTTATTAGGCTGAGGGAACCTAGTGTTGAGAGGGAACATTACGTTCTAAGTAGACTTAACTATTAGCCGTAAAATCTAATAAGGCCCATTATTATTGTATTAGTTTTGCAAAAAAATATAATATTATTTTTTTCTAACTTGTCGATCCTTGTCTCGTTACTAGAGTATGAAAATAATTAATTACCCCAAGTGGGAATCGAAATCACAACCGTCACGTATACCACGCGCTGTGCCGCTGCGCGACGACACTCTCAGTACTAACGTTAACAAAGGCTTCCCAAAAAATACAATTTACATACATTAAAAATAAAAACAAATTCCTTTTTTTTCTTGAAATCGGTAAAAATTTCATTAGATACCAATAAATAGATCTAACCCTAAGCTACAGTAAGGCCTCCCTAAAGATTTGTGATTCTACATCGAATAAATTCGAACGGGGCATTCTCATTTCCTGTCCTTTGGACGTAATGCGATTATGTATTTGTGATAGAAAAAAAATATTATTAAATGTATTTTTGCTTAGATTTTTGAAATCAGTGATGTAGAATAAGTCTGATCTATCGAGGTGGTCGTGCGTACAAATTTGGTAATATTTTTTATTACGAAAACTTTAGCTGCCTTGAATTTGGTTAATGAAAAAACATATTATTTTTACGTCTAATCATTAACAAAAAAAATGTCCACTCAGACAAAGTAGTGGCCCACGACTAGTGCACTTATTTTTTTATGGTAATAGAATGCGAAGTGAAACATGTAAGTACCCTTAGATGACGTACCATTTCTAAAACATAAATAATTAAATCGAACATACTCTACAAAACATATATTCCATACACACCACCACTCTACCAGTCGGCACTCACCATATTTACTTTGCCAAAGCAACGTTTTTCCATTCGGTCTTCATTCGAGTTCGCATTTTTTTGACACCTTTAACTAAATCGCTATAACGTCAGGGCGGGCTTTCAGGATTAATCTTACTTTGATCTCCCCTGGCCTCCCCTGGACTAAATATTTCCGTTCCGTTAAAAGAAAAAAGTGCAATTAAGAGCTAAAAATAAAATATTCAGTGTTTTCTATCAGGCGGGGGACTCATTACATTATGGGAGTTAAAAGACTTGAGCTTAATTAAGCGATAGGCTGATATAATTCTATTTAATTTTGGTATAGAAATTTGATTTATATAATTACAAGGAGCTTCTAATTTTGCTTTGAAGAAATTAAGTAACTTACAAAATTTGATGCATATGGTAAATTTCAGTTTTTTCTTATATTTTTTTAAAAAAACTGTATCACATACATATTAAATTTAATAATCTGTGGCGGTCCACATTGAAAACGTGTTTTTTTTTTCCTTTTCCTGAATACTAATTCGTTCTATTATACATTAATCTACATTTATTTCTTTATTTAGAGCCTTCGAACAAATAACAAAATCAAATCTTCATCAACGCTGTACATTTAATACAGTCTAATTGTACATTTGTTTAGCTTAACAGTCTATTTCAAATATACATACCCCACTCTTCCTCGAATTTTCTTGGCACTGCGTGTTGACTGGTGAAACTCAACGCCTCGCTTTGCCTTATTACCTTGCGAGGTAATTAAATATGAATAAGTAATATATAATTCCCGAGTGAGAATCGATCCTACAGCAGTCGTACCACTGCGTCACAACGGCCTCAGTAGGTACAAGTAATTTCTCCAATCAACGGTCTACGATATGCTACGAGCATGTTAGAACTTCTCAAGCGATAATCTAAATATAAAGTTCGTCTCGAAATCTAAATGTAAGCAAGTTTCGTAGATGACTTGATCTCAGTTCCAGAATGTTGTAATTAAAATTAAACTAAATCATATTTGATGTTGATTGGGAAAGTGGTGGTTATGGGTTCGATTCTTACTTAGGGAAATAAAGTATATTCGTTTCCTCGCTCTGGTATTACAAAGCGCGGCGTTGCGTTCTGTCAGCTAGACAGCCGAGGATTTCTGCATACGTAGAGAAAATAATTTCGCTGATAATTAGAAAAACATTATGGCAGTGCAGTGCATAAGAATAAAAAGTCGTAATTTGTTTTTTTTTTTTTATCAATAGAAGAGAGAATTTAGTGAAAAGTCACTACGTCTTCGATATTTTGCAGACACAAACCCCAAATTTATAAGTAAAATAAAAAAAAATAAGTTGAAAACTGAGTGTCACATAACATGACAGTGAAGAACGATGCGAAAGAGGTATGCGGAGACCGTACCTCTCGGACTTCCCCGCTAAGGATAAATGGTGAAGGTTACGAAAACTCCTGAATTGCGTCCACATCTCTCACTCTATGTGGATACAAACCAAAAAGCCTACAACTATAAAAGTTACACAACTCCATATAAGAAATATATCGTGAATTTCATTAAAAAACAACATATTATAGAGCTCGAGGCGATCTTGATCGTAAAAATGTCAACAGTCCATTGTAGAGGGCACATTACGTCGATATCGACTATCGATAAGCCATTACTGGGGTACATCACTATTGATGTATGGTTTTTTTAATGTTTTATGTCTTTTTTCTTCGTAATTTATGCGTGCGCTAGTGATGTGCGTCTGATGTATTGAACGTTAAAATCTTTGGTAAATTCAATACATTACTTATATGTATGGGTTCCTATATCATGAGGTTCTTCTGGAGTAGCAGTACAGCGTCTGTCTGTAAGCGTGGCTATCGGGGGTTCGATTCTAACTCGGGGAAATGAATTATTTTCATTATTATTTTGGTAACAATATAATATTTTATAATATGATGAATACGTACATATGTATGTTCTATACATATGTATAAGGTACCATTCATCCTTTTACTGAAATATATATATATTTTATTTTCACTATAATAATATAATATTTTTCATCAAAAAATTTGTACAAAAATCTATATCGGTCTCGGAACTCAACTCAACCGACGCGCAGTCACACGCTTGTGCCACTGCGCCACGATTACAAGTTACCACATATTACTACATTTAATCCCACATACGCCCATATTACCACTCACGTATAATGGTAATCAACGATTACCGTAATACCCACACTTGACGTTCACAAAAACGCTGAACATGATAAATGATCCAGGGATTACCGACGGGTCAAACTTCGATTCTTGCGCTAAGCCCCAAATTCTTATATGTCTTATCCTTGATTCTTTCATAGTTTTCCGTTTCCCTTTTTCCGTAACAGTTTGTTTTAGGTACGTGAGTGGTTTTTCATTAGTTTGAAATTAGTAATATTGTCGTTTCGTTGGTTTGCTTAAGAAAATGAAGAATAAGGAACTGTTTTATATGACGAATGAACAAATTTGAATAAGATTTAGTTCCTCTTAGTTTTTTTGTTTAACCGCATCAGTTTCCTCACTAGTTTGAAATTCGTAATATGTAGGTTAATTTTGTTCACCAAGAAATTGAAAATAATTATATTATGTTGGTACTATAAAAGTGGAAAAGTCCGTGAGACAGACCACCCATGACCACAAGTATATTAAGTTCATTTTGATATAAATATGTCAAATAACTAAATACACAGTATTCAGTCACTAATTCCATCTATCTCAAGAGATTTTGTAAAAGCACTAACATTTACAGAGATTAATAATAAAATATCTTACTTAATACCTAGCTTACGTAAGCTCTATTTGCAGACAAAGGAATATCTAAGGATATTAACGCATACAGCTATTCTATTCCTTTTTAGACGTGGAGATTGCTTGGTACAGGTGGAAAATTTATATTTTATATATGAACTCTTATGTGAGGCCAGTCGTGGCTTAGGAGCACAAAATGTAAGTGTAAACGCAACTGGTTGTGCGTACGAGGAAATGGAATATTTATTTAAATTTATAATTTCATTTCATCGCTCTGGTGTCGAGGCAAAGCGCGGCAAAGTGTGGCGTTGAGTTCCTCCATGCCTCCAGAATTTGACCTGCGGAATATGACCTGTACCTACCCTGAAAAATATTTAAATAATAATAATAATTTAAATTAACCGCTTCAAGCTCACAACTTGGCCCCATCGTAATAGAATACAGGGTATAAACGTTTTTCTTTGTAAGACTACACTGAACAAAATTACTCGAAGACGCCAGAGGAAAAGTTTAATGGCAGGATTGCTTCTAAGAATTCTGTATTTTTGTGTTACAGTTCTCAATTTTCTTTATATATCTTTTATACAAAAAATACTGCTTAAAATCTAAATTGACGTAGTTTTTGTTACTTATTATATATTCCGATTCGGAATTAAATATGAAAATTTCCTTCTGTTGGTAGCAAGATAAGCGCGGCTTTGAAATACGCCACTCAATACACAAAATTCTCATCTTGAAAATTGATTGCAAAGCGGGAATAATTTTCTTCGCATTAGGTTCCCAGTGACTACCCTGCCATACAAAAGCTATTTTTTTAAACAAACATCTTCATTCTCATCGCATCCTTGAATTTTATTATTTTTGAAGATATAGATAAGAAGATATATTATTATTCGAAAAGGCAATTTCTGGAATCTATATGAAAAACTAAGCACCTATCCTGCTATATGAGGGATTCAGCGTGAAGATAAAAAACATAGATTAACTTAACCTTACAATATGGCCCAGACTAGACTAATGTACACAGATAATAACTTTTAATATTTTTAAAATGGTTCTTACACAAGAAAAATGGATGATTAATGAAAAAAATAGTTAAAACCTAACCTTGGTTGGAAGTTTAATATATCATGCGGGACGAAACTTTTATCAGACAACGCCAAGTTTCGGAGTCCTCATAAATCTTGATGTATAAAGATGAATTTCTTTAAAGCGCGAGAACGATTTGCTTTTTCTAACGACTACATGTTAGGGCATTTGTTCTTTTGGTTTATTTTTAAATATATTTTGGGAAGTGAAGTGGAAATTTCGCTATGAATCTTCTCTATCTGTATATAGCAGGGTAGGCAGCGAATAGTGTAAAGACACTGCATCCCCCAAGCACCGCCCAATTGTCAAGGCATTGTGTGTAGAATGGCGGAACTGACCGTCGCGCTTTGTCTTATCACCACAGCAAAGAAATGAAAATAATTAATTCTTCCCAGTAGGAATTGAACCCACAACCGTCGCGTTTACATTCATACGCTGTGCACCTTACAGCATGTATATACATGTTGTATCTATCTCAATACCTATACGTATAAAATAAAACAAAACCTACAAAGCCAAAAACAAAAGTTAGTACAACATAAAACAAAATTTCGATTCAACTTATTCAGTGTACATTACACTTGATCGAAGTTAAACGCCGCAGTTTGAAAAGAAAATACGTTCTTCAGTTTCCGAGTTCGGAATTCGATGAAACCGTATCGTTTACTTATAAAAATAAAATATACGTATACGTACGTACATACATCTGGGTGTGGCGTATTTGAGAATAAAAAAAGAAGGTTCACGGCTTATGCTTATGAAAATTTTGTATCGTGACATTCATTCTCTACTTTCCTAAATCCAAGGCATAGCGTTTTGAGTGGCGGAACTTAACACTGCTAAAGTCGATATTGAAGGGAGATGTAAAATAATTGAAACTCATAACCATAGCTTCAGGCTGTATCCCGCATGTAGCAGAGTAGGCAGAAGGAGCCTATTGATAGCTACACTACGCTCCTCTTTCCACCGCATTCTGGAGTCGTGCGTGTGGAGTAGTGGAACTCAAGGCCACTCTAAAATTCGATACTAGAGAAAGATATAAAATATTTCACTTTCTCCAGTTCGAATCTAACTCAGTCGCGTGTACAGTCACACAGCCCTTGCGTCTACTAAACTAGCTTTTATAAGCTGTCAAGGTAGCTAAAAGTTGAAATAATAACATTGTACACAGATATTATACTTCAAAGAGTACAGAGGATTTACTCTTAAAAACATTCTCACAGTTGAGATTAAGTAATAAATAACGCCTCAGAAAATTTAGAGAGAATTTTATAATAAGGTTATAAGTTGGGAGCGGAAGCGACTTTATTATAATAAAATATTTTTATTACATATTTAAAAGAAAAAATATATAGTACTTAGGCAAAAATAAATATGAAAATAATATATCTGTGTGGTCGTTGTAGACGATATCGCCTTTAAATGTAATAAATATCCACTGTCTAATATTGCATTGAAGTACTCAAATTTTCTACTTTTTTTTTACTTTTACACATATTTTGTTATACGATATAAGTAGAGAATATAAAATGAAAGGGCTGGTCGATTTTCCGTTTTCTGTTTTAATAGGCGTTATATGTTTTAAACACGAAAATCAATGTTACTTTCATCCAATTACATTAATCTCAACGTCACCTCGGCAACTTTACAAATAACAAGATATTTCATACAAAAGCGTATCTCATTAAAAGAAAATAACATTTATCAACACTTTTTTTTTCAAAAGAACCAAAAACAAAAAGAAAATAAAAATATAAAAATAATATTTGCATTTGAACCGAACAAGTTGCATCCTGCGACCGTTATATACAACCGCCTTTATTAGTCCCCGCGTACGCTGTTTAAGACAATGCACCGAGTTCTTTATGAGTTGTGTATATTTCTAAACTAGATTGAGTTTTCCGGCTTTATCTACCTTTTGTGTGGTATTAAATTATATCTAACTTCTTGGTACAAATGTTGCTTGTATTATGATATTATATCTCTTAAGTCTTATTCATTTGCTATTAATGTTGTACTGATTCTATTTTTATTAGCACATGTTTTTCTTGTATATTTCAGAGGAAGAGAAGAAAAATTGTGTTATTTTTGGCTTCTGTTTCATCATATTAAGTGTAAATAAATATTTCTAATTGTTGTTCATGAACGTAGTTAGTAGTAGTGAGTAACTAAAATACACCAATCATTAACTATAGATTCTAAATGAAGCTATATTTTAGAATATTTTAACGTAATAATAACTTTAAATGTGTAACACTTAGTGTTTCCAAATTATCTCCATTTATTTCAAGTAGAAAATATATTTTTCAAAATTATTCTGAATTTCAAAACAGTTAGGGCTTTTAGTAGCTTTTGAATTAATCATAAAGCTTTCGAATTCTTGTAATGTAATGTTATATTAAAATAGAATATTTATATTTGTAAGTCTACAAAACCGCCATGACACAATATAAAGGACTCTTCGTCTAAATTAAATATATTATTTATTATATATTTATATAGCGCATATTTTGTTTAGGCTATCGTGGTGCAGTAGCACGTCATCTAATTGCAAACGCTACGGCTGTTTGGTTATCGCGACGCGGCTACGACGCGAAACGACGACGGTTTCCACTCGGACTTTTTCTCCTCTTCCCACTATATCCCCTATGGGGGATATGCTATATGTAGCAGTGTAGGCAGAACGAAACCTAGTGTTAAGTGTTAAAATGTTCGGAGTAACGGAGAATCCGTTAGCATTTTTAAGGTAGCATAGTTAACATATTTATAGAGCCAATATAGAGAAAATTCAATTACTGTGAATCCAAAACTACTGTAGACCGTTACATATGGGTCATACTCATATGAGTGTTATGTTACAATAGCAATAATAAATAAAAGAAAATAGAATGATTTTTCATTCTAAATTTGACTATGCCTACCCCGTTATGATACGTGAATAGTCTACACATCAAAATAAAAAATAAATATAAAGAAAAAGATTCTAATTCCATAATTTGTCCCCTTCTGTGGACTGTGTGATATTTTTGAAACTATTAACTACTAATCTTCAGATTCGTAGTTAATAGTTTCTTGTTTCCGATGACACGGGCGTAATATGTTATTACGCCCGTGTCATCGGAATCACACATATTTCAGCGTAGAATAATTGAATTAATTTTTTATTGAAAATTTCCAAAATATGAAGCATATGAAGCATATTATAGCCTTTTTACTATTATTTCTAATAAACTATTACACGTATATGACTCTTTTCTGTTATCCAAAAAAACTGCTTTTAAAAAATGTCTCATTTCACATGTATTACCATAAATATAATATGTTTTAATTTGGTAATATGAGACAGCTATAATTTGCTTACACCCATTACGCAAGACGGATGTGTATTTTTATATTCCAATAAAGAGAATCGTGTATTTTGTTCATTTTGTAAAAGATCAATGAATCTTTCCTATTTTTAGTGTATTTTGGTAAGTATGTGCTACTTATATTTGTAATTATATAGGCACAATGGCTTTAAAGGTGAATTTTTGAAAACTCAATCGCCATTTCTCTATCCTTGAAAACTAAATACCGTCGCGGATTTTCGATTGGAAAATCTTTTCTGTAGACATATTTTCTGTTACTCTATGTGTCGGCGGGAAAGATGTATGCCCACATAAAATACTGTTAATAATAAAAATATATGTTGTAATGTCAAAATATTTTTTTGTTTATTTGTTTATGCTTGCGCTTGTAAAACTAAATTAACAGCTTTTTTGCTATTTTATAATAACCAAAATAAAATCAGTATATCGTATATGTCTTGAAAAATTAAATGTAAGTCTAATGTTTCAGATTATACTAAACATACAGCATTTTATAAGTGTCAAGGGGTGTAAGTTATTAGCTTAAGTAACAAAATCTTAGCTTAGCTAGCTTTTTTTTACATTGTTCCAGGCACATTGCCTTATTCAAATAGATCTGGGGTGCAATAAAGCAAAGAAGAAAAGAAAAAAGGAGTACGTGGGACAAGTAGAGCTAAACAAGATGCTATTATTAACTAATATCGTGCCATAACATCTATAAAACAAAACATTGATCATCATCACCAGCTGATGATTTACACATTAGCTTCTGAATCATCACCGGCTGCGAGGCGGAAGCTAATAACTGCAACACAGTTAATACTACTGATTAAAGTTGCTATTGTTATGTATGAAATATTAATTTAATAAATATTATTATTATGTTTCTCTCTTAAGATTCACGGGTTCAAAAGAACCCGGTCCTTTGGAAGGCTTGAGTAGGGACACAGGTCCAACACGTAGAGAGTCCCTAAGAGAATATACAAATGTTTTACTGTGACGCATCAGCCGGGATCCATCGCTGGGCAACTACAGCTAATTGCCCAGAGATGGTGGCCGGTTAATGCGTAGGAACTATTGAAAATATGGAAATCTCAACTAGGACTATGGAATGGAATTTGGATGGATTGGCTATTGGATGAGACTACCGGACGTCCGCGTTTACAATAGTCTCAAATTGAATGGTTGGTGGATGGTGACTCGCCTGCCCCTAGATGGGCCCCCACAAAGCGGCGTAATACCTCGGGTGCAAGTTAGGGATGGTCGGCTAAGGGTGTAGAGAGAAACAGCAGCAGAGCTCACCATCACGAGGAGTTCGTGAGCGGGATTCCCCGTTATTACACATTACGTTTGAGCACTTCCACTCTTTCGAGCATATAGCTCTTGCGCTCCACTCTGCCGGCCAATAAAGGAAAGCCACAGACGGGGGATAGATTACAACTCCCCTCCGGAGGACTCAGGTCCGTGAGGTCACCACTCCCCAACAGCTCACCACAAGCTGCCCTACGGGTTTATTATTATTATTCTCTGAAAATTACTGTTGTAAATATGGATCAAAAAATCAACCAATCCATTTTGGTGGATTAAAAATACAACTTTATTTACACACTTGGGTCTTTCTTTACTACTCTTTGATTATCAGTCGCTACAACTTAAGACAACATCTATCTGTTCTATTTCTAAAAATTTGAGACATGATCCCTTACTTAAAGATCTGATTAAGAAACAAAGAGTTTTTTAAAAATGACGAAATAAACTATTTATTTCGATATAATAGTTGACCATTCATTATTGAGTAGATATTGTTTAATTTGATTAGGACTCTTTTTTATTGTTTTAAGAGGCTAGTATTTGTTACAGTATCATTATCGTTACGTTAACATTGCTTATAAATTTATTCATTGTTTAAATAAAGATTTTGTGTTTAGTTCTGTTGACGTATGTAGAAAATAACTGAAACTATTATGAACAAACAAATAATGATAATAAAACATGGATTAATATGATTGCTACTCCGTAATTGTAAGAAATTACATTTTTCTTCTATTTATTACCTTACATTTTTAAGACTGAAGGAATCTGCTGCATGAATCTGACATTTACTAGATTTTTTAATTTTTTCGTAACAATATTGATGTCATATCGTAATCAAGAACATTGTTAACTAATACTATTATTATTAGAAATAGGAAACCAAACAAATACATGTAGCACTAATACTTTATACTTTTCTGTAGAACTGTGTCCCTTCTGTGGTCACCAAAAAAAATTATGCATCGAATATCTTTCTCGAAAACGAATAATGATCTGGTCTCATATTTTTTCTGTATTAGGTTAATCTATAAGAATTAAATGAGAGTGATTTTGAACAAATATTTCACTTTTTTTTTCGTACACATTCAAGTCGCGATTTAGGTATGATCCATATCTAATTTAATATGGCACTACGCTAGGAATAGAATAATTGTCTCATTTTGCGATAAGTAGAGATATTTATATTAGACGATTTTATCTCATCTTTTATAACAGAGGTTTTATGCAAAAAGTAGCAAAATATCATCGCATATTATAAATATTTCAATATTCAAGAATACTTAGTTCGTCGAAAATGAAGCTTAATTTTTAACATATTTCGTTAATATTAAAAAGTTTTAATTGTTCAATATTTTGGAAACATTTTTTCATTTCGACGGTTTTCAATGGAATGTCCGAACGGGATTATCAATCATGGAACTTCTGGCCATTATAACATCATCATTCACGTCCATTGTTGGAAAAAAAATCGGAATAAATAAGTCGTTAGTATAAAACGCTTGGCAGACTCTCCTTATGTAATAATGGTTTAAATCTAACTCTATCCTTATTTGTGGATTGCCATTGTTTACTTAGTATTGAACTCGATTCTCTAAACCGGATCGAGAAAGAAAGTTTGTGATAAATATATACATATTAACAAAATAATAAACAAACATACGTTTGTTTATTATTTTGTTCTTTATTGATTAGTTTTTCTCCTTGAATTAGTCCTTTAAAGTAATCATGGCGCCGTCTTTCTATAGTAAACTACTCTTTATAGAGTATAGTACTCCAAGTATTTTTTAAATATCTTCGTCACTTTAATTGGTGAATTTACGAAACTAGTCATTAGAATTATATATTTTTACTAATAAATAATTTTTAAACAATACAACTAAATAACATAACCTTTATTATTTCCAATATACAAATCTGTGTTTGACCTTCCAACTTCTCCCCAACTATAACTAAACTGACAAAATAATATAGATTTTAACAAATATTCTTCGAAAGCTGGACAGTTGAAATAATATATCATCGGACTGTAGCCATCAGTCAAATAAGCATAAAAGGAAAGATTGGATCTTCGCGAACTCAGTTTTCTTTGCGGAAATGGAAATTTTAACAAGAAAAGATGGTTTATACCATTTTTCATAGATATCACGTTCTAAAATCTGTGATACCATTTCAAATGTTCAGTGTCTTAGATATAAAGGGTTCGCTTAGTTGATTTTAGTTTAAAATAGATAATAATTAGCTGTCAAACTCTTAAATAATTAGTAATTGTAAAAAAAACCATGTTCTGTAATTGAATACGTATCTTAGTTGATGTATTTTCTTCTCTTAAATGTCGACTCCATCTCTGTTTACGACAAATTTAAGTCTAAATTAGAAAAAAATTTTGAAAGATAAAACATTTTGTTTGACTAAAAGGTTATTTATTTTTATATTCACATTGCACACAATCGAATACGATTGTGACGATTATGTTATTAACGGACGATATCACGTACTAAAATATTATCAAATGGATCCCTATTTTCATAGTAAAATAATGTTTACATAGAAAATATATGACGGGTACCCGCTAAACGCTTATAACTTAATGCGCAATAATTATACACATGAATACATCCTGTGATTGGTAAAATCATTAGACCAATTGCAGTTATGACTCGTCTTTGGAACGCTGGTGAAAAGGAAATACGCTCTTATGACGAACGTAACAGGTTCTATTCTGTATTAAGCAAAATACAGACATGGGTATTTGAATGTTTGAATTTACAATATTACTTCAATACTGAAGAAGAGGAAACTATAATATGTATATAGCTGTAAAGTTTAGGTGTTTATATTATCAATATGTATTGATTGCTACGTGGTGGCAGTGGTAACAAGACGAAACGTAGCGTTGACTTCCGCCACTCAACACGCAATCTCTGAAATTAGGTGGTTCATGGGTAACGGAGTTTCTTAACATGAGGTTCCTGTGTCTACCCTGCTATATCTGAAGTACAACGTGAAGCTATTATATTGCATTTATAGTGGGATGGTTCAAATTCTAAAGCCACTCTCATTTTGATGCTTATATTTTAAGTAAAGTTATGGCTAATGATCCCTTTAGTGCCTCAATTCTTCGTTTCTCTTTTATCTAGAAACACCATTACCATCACTTTCTCGATATTTAATTAACACATTATCAAGTCTTGAAGTATTTACTATTACCATGCGTTACTACGCAAATGTTACTTTGATACTTTCTGTATAGCAAAAAAAACTTAAACTATAGTAAAAGTTGGGAAACTTCAGATTTTGCTGACAATTGCGTTTTATTTTCTATAAATATTTAAAACTATCCGCAGAAGTTTCGGGTTCACGATGAATATATTTAGAATCTGGGACAGTTTTTCTGCGTTACCTTGCGGATATTTTTAGAAATTTTGTATAGAAAAATACATTTCAGTATAGAAGATCCTTTCATTTTTGCGGCGAATTAATAACCTGCACGGCTTTGTCGCTGTGGAAATTGACGTAACAAACTTGCTATGTTCTGACACACTTTAGTCGTTATTTCGAAATATAAACAATGAGCGGTGTTGAGTTCCGTCACTCAACACGAAGTCCACCGCCACTCAAATGTAGGATACCGAGTCAAGCTAAAAAAAACTTAAGTTTCACGTTTATTCTCAGGAGTTTTACCGTTATATAAAAATTATATTCTGAAAACAGAGAGAAACAAAACAAAAAAGTAAACTTCCACGTGTACTCTAAGGAAACTTATAGCACCACTATATAAAGATTTCCTTTTCCTACCAGATATTCCATACCAACATCTATAGTTTGTATTGCAAATTACTATGCAGCTTATCTGGCTAACTCCGAACATAACTCCAAGTAATTAAGATTCAAAGCGAAAACGGTTAAGTCAAACTTTTCAAAGTTCAAGTCGAGACGGGATCGTTTTTCACTTTTCAGCAGTTATCTACCTATTCTTGCCGTTCCCGTTCCCGTTCCCGTTTTGTTTTGTTTTAGTTGCAATATCTTATGGTTTCCATTAATTTAATATATGTATATTATGATTTAATTTTGCTTAACTATAATAGACTGAAAACAAATATGTATTTTTTCTTACAATATAAATCTTTCTGTATGAATAATTGAGAGTTGTGTACGTTACACGCTACTTATATATTATATTTCTATTAATTTTGAGTGACTTTTAATGTATAAACTAGTTTTGCTTTACTAAAACAAACTGAAAATAAGATACTTTTTTACATCTTTCTGTATAAATAATTTGGTGCTGTGTTTGATACACGGGACACATTCTAAGTGCTCGAGGTATCTAGTCGCAGGTACAGTGGGGCTATATTCAAATAAATAATCAATTAGTACTAACTTGAACAAAATATATATATTACTAGCTGACTCGGCAAACTTCGTACCTCCTAACCGTCATTCTTTATTTTTTTTTCTTTTTTAATACTTATTCTGCTATTCGGGACACCGGGTCAGCTAGTATATAATAATAATAATAAAACTTTATTGCACTAAAAACAAAGAAACAATACAGTACAATATTTACAAAAAGTGCAATGGCCCTATCACTAAAAGCGCTTTCGTACATGCAACCATTTGAAAGAAAAAAAAGATAGCAGAAAGGTGTAAATAGTAATAATAAATCTGATATTATTAAATACATATAAGTTATTTATCATATATATACATACACTGATAAAAACAACACACATACCTAAAAATATATAAATATATACATACATGCGTACATACTAAATGTATTTTAGTAGAGCAAAGTGATTGCAATTAAACAAACTAAACTAAAGAAAAAGTAAATATTATGAAAAAATTTGCTTAATATATATATATATTTGATATTATCAAGTCATGTAATTAAAACGTTTCCGAATTCTTTTGTTTTAGAGAATCTAGCCAAAGCGCCATCTATTGTGCTTATAGTTAAGCTGTAATCGTTCGATCATAGTTAAAACATACCGTTTTCTCAGTACAAATAATCAAAAACTATATTTTGCTAAAGTTTTAAAATTAATAATATATCTCCCGAAGTAATTAATGCTTAACAAATAATAACTTGTTGAGATATGGTTTATTCGTTATCAAGATTCGATAGTACTTAGTATTTGTTCCCATAGATAGCGTTACATGTACCTATTTTTACTATCTCAAATATTAACTTCTTGAAAACATTAAATACTTATATTTTTTGACAGAGTGAAGCGATTACAATGAAATAAAAACTAAAACCTCCTCTAATTTACTTGTAATTTTTGTATATAAAAGTTGCTTAAATTTGTTGTGTACTTTTTACGTGATACGTGGTCACATAAACAGACAAACAGACAAAAATTTCAAAAATGCTGGAAATGGATTCTGTTAATTGTCCTTTAACACCCTAGCTATTTTTTTAATTATATTTTCAATGTACAGAAATGACTTTGCTACAGATTTATTATAAGTATAGATAAAGATATAGATTATTATGAATTATTTTCATTTCCTTGCTGGTGACAAAAAAAGTGAACTCATCTTAATTAAATACTATTTCTCTTTTGTTACAGAACAAGCGGCAGGATGTCAGAAAATGTTCTCTCCTTCAAAGCTGACGCGTCAGACAACAAGGCGAGGTACACGTGCGAGGCGAAGAATGTGATGATCAGTAATACACTGAAGGCCGAAATCGACCTAACTGTGCTTTGTAAGTATTTTTTATATGCTACGAGTATATAGGTTGAGGGAATCTGGGGTTGAGACCCAAGGTAGAAACCCATCCTATCTAACGTAATATTACAATTGTTAAAGTTCGCTAGTTATATACATAATTCCTACATAAAGATATTTTTCCTATTTAATTAGAATACCCTTAGAGTCGTCAGTTTTAATCATTTTATACATTGTATCTTTAAGTAAAAGGAAAATAAAAACAAATTTATTTATAACCTCTATTTGATCCACACAATATTGTAGATAGATAAAGATATCAACGTACTTTAATAAAATTTCAACCTCTAATTCTTTTGATTGAAAAGTTGATCCAAGGAAAAAGATTTTTAATATGAATCTCACACTTCATTTCACCGTCCCAGAGGTGAAATTTCGAAATATAAGTAAAAAGGACTCGTCGCCATCGTGGCACAGTTCACTGCACACGGTAATAGCGGGTTTATATACTTTGTAGGGGAACATTTTAATTTTTAGTTTTAAATTTTCATGGTCTTGTGATACCAACACTTTGAGTATGTAAAATATAAGGATTTCAATAAATTAAATACTTCATTTATTACGTAATAATATGTATGAGAAACGTGCGATTTCCACTAGTGGGGATGACGAATTTTCATATGATTACAATGTCTTGTCTTGACATGTGACATGGTGCTCCGCCACTCAACACGCAATGTCTCGAAAATTTTGCGGAAAGTATAGACGTAGTGATAAGACCCTCCCTCTAAGTTCGCGGGATACAGAATGAAACTAAAAAAAATGTATAGATTAATGCGATACAATCTAAATAAAACAACCTTCTGATCCGCTGAACCTGACCTAGGTCCGCCTCATTTTTGAGAGAAAAATTCAAAATACAAAATTCAAGAAAAATTCAAATTGAAAAAATACGTTTGACGTATATAAAGAAATAAATTACAACCTATCCGACTTTATATTTTTCTCTTTTCATGTCAAAACCAATAATACTAAGATTATTTAAAAACAAACTTTAGGTACACGATTGCTTACGTCATTTTTTTAGCACTATACACGCCTTGCTACGTGTAATACAGTAATACGCACGTAGTAGTATAGGCAGAAGGAACCTGAGAACTTAATGTAAGGACACTCAGTTCCTATTAAGACACTTCCCCACTTTGAGCCAAATTCTGGCGGTGTCACGTGTTTAGTAACAGAACTCAACGTCGCGCTTTACCTCGTTATCAAGGTAGCGAAGAAATTAAAATATTAAATATTTAGTTTCCTCGAGTGGGAATTGAACCCACTGTCGCGTTTACAATCGCAATCTGGTGCTCCTGCGCTACGGCCACGACTTACCTATACTCTCGTAATAAAATGTAAATACACAATGTTCTAACTTCAGCCATACATTTAATATAAAATGCTGTGCGACCATTTCATGAACATTCTAAAGGACACGAACTAAAATCGTTACGTACTCACAATGTCCCCCCGCCCTTTGGAGATTCTAAATCCTTTGACAAAACTCCGCCAAACAAGGCCAGTCAAGAAGTTTTGAGATTCAATAATGTGGTACAAGGGAGGGGTAATCGCGATAGCGTAGGAACTTATCAACGTATGCATGGCTAAAATGTATAGTACAAAGCTCTTACTTATAAAACATTCTAAGGTATTTGAGAGATACTTATCATACTGTCTATCTGTTATGTGCATGTATTATTATAGAGAAAATATGATTTAATAATGCACATAAAATATAGAGCAGACTAAAACTTCTTTGTGAGAGTATAATTTATTTTATAATATATAAAGCCAACAATTATGGATTCGACGTTGAGTAATACCACTCAACACAATGCCTTAAGAATTCAACGGAAAGCGGATAAAAAGTGTCTTAATGGGGAACGGAGTGGCTTAACACTAGTTCAGCTATGTGCGGGATAAAGCGTGAAGCTAAAAATAATCATTATCACAAAAATCGCTTACTCCTCTAACATACACGACTAGAAAATTTCTTATTGTTTATTAAAGCAAACCAAGTCCCGTCGGCAAACAAATGTTTGCCAGAGAGAATGTTTTTTTTCAACAATTTTCAACGTTCAAAGAAACGAAGGGTCACGCTTAGATCTCAAAAGTTGGACTTATTTTTGTTAAATTAACCCTTCAACATGTAAAGTATTTGGGATCAAGACTAATAAAGGTTCTTGAGGAGTTCTAAAAGGTTGTATTTTATAATATTGTTGGAAGTTTTTTTAAGAGTTTAATTTGATTATAATTTCATTTTTCATGTACGTATATAAAAGAGAATATTACATATATTATTAATTATAGTTCACGCGGATCCACAAAACTAAGCAAAGAGTTATTTTGATAGGACTAGTGACTTTATTTCATACTATACTAATCATGGCCCGACTTCGACCGACTTTGACTTTGTTTCCCTGGACCTGAAATGGAAATTCCCGTATTTTACCATGCCAGTATAAATTCTGGAAACTCCTCTTTTAATAATTCTCTACTCTCCTTCTTAATTTTTCCTACATGCTAAATTTCTATTTTCGTCGTGCAGTAGTGTCGTCTGTACGTTCTCTCTAAATTACTCAATAATGAAACAGTTTTTTTTATGTATATAAATATATTCCACGAATTAAGTTACGTCCTTGATTTTATTAAATTTACCTTTCTTTTTTAGATATATCTTTCTTCCCGTAAATTGCTGGGTAAGCAAAGGGAACCTAAGAACTTAATGTTAGAAACTCCGTTTAAAATAAAATAATATCGTTTACCTTGAGTGCTGGTTGAAATGCTTTGCCTTGTTACCAGAGCGAGGAAAAGAACTGCTCGAGTGAGAATCAAATCAACATGCAGTCACACGCTTGTATCTCTGCGCTACGATGCCTTACCTTTTAAACATAAAAATAAAACACAATATTTTTCTATTCCACACAGAGACAGGCTTAGGTGACTAGTAGAGTATTAAAAGTAAAAATATTTTTACTTTATAAACATAGAATAAGAGCCTTTGAAGCATCTTACTCAACATTTTCACAACTGAACAAACATTGATACAAAAATATAAGCTGTGAGGGAGGTTTTTAATGTATCTAATAATATTATTATTTTATGAATTATGATTTTTCTAATTAATGAGGTTATTTAAAAAAAAACCTTGAGTTTTTTGTGATTTCTATTAAATAATTTAATTTTCTTAGTCCATTGTTACAGCGGCACAGAGACTGTTATTGTGGCAGTGGTGGGTTCGATTGTAGTAAGTGGAACGGGGGAATATATTTCTTTTCATTTTCTCACTCTGGTTAGAAGACCAAGCGCGGCTTGTGGCGCTGCCACTCACGATTTAATTTGGCATTAGCGGAATAGAGCGTAGAGCTTACAAAAAAAATATAGAAAAAAAAACAACAGATTTTCTATTAATAGAATGTTTACACACATACACATTGAAAAAAATATGCGTTCAGAATATTGATCAATAGAATTCGTTCAAAATTCTGACACGCGCGCTATATTTGCTTAAGAAATCCCACCAAAGCGATTCAACTGAAGGTAAACTGCCATTCTTTAGAACTACCATATCATATATTTGGTACACGTGAGTGACTTGACAAGTCGGCTTGAATTTACTTGTGGAAGAGCTTCTCTTCTCTTTCTGCAAAGCTTCATTTAGATGATAGAAAAAAAGTTTATTAAAGTGCAAAAACAATGTCTTTTAAAAAAAAAGTTTTTTTTTTGTAGCCACTTCACGCTTTATATAGCAGTGTAGGCAGATGGAACCCTTGTGTTGACACACTCTGTTCTTTACTTTCCGTTCAATTTTCGAGTCATTGTGAATACACAATGGGTGAATGATTTAGTAAGTAGTAGAGTAAGTGTAAATAATTCACTCTTCCAATTGAGAATCGAACTCACAACCGTCGCGCTTACGTTCAGAAGCTGTGCCACGACGGTCTATAAAATAAATCTTTTCCACAAAAATCCTTATAAAAGTTAAAATATATGAGAGAATATTTTGTTTAAGTAAACACCAAGTTGTCTAAGTGACAATGGCTCGATGTTGGAAACTTATGAGTTCGAGAACGGAATTTATTACTGAAAAATTGTTTGAAGTCAGGTGTTAAAAACTCTTTGTGTACTTTGATTTAGTGTTTGTGTAAAAGAATGTGATTTTTACACGTTTTTTACTATTTTTTTTAATATTTTGGCTTTAAATATGTCGGTTCGTCTGTACGTCATTAGAATTTGTTATATTTCTCAATTAGTAGTTTAATATTACTATTTTGTTTTACTGTTGGTATATTTAAATACTAGAGAATACAACCGCAACGACTTTCGTGCGTGAATTTACATAACAAATAAAGAAACACCCAGACAACGTTATATCCTAGACTTCAAAAAAGTTATCTGCTAAAGGAAACATATTTTTATAAAATTCAAAAATAACTAAATATTTTCCTCATAGCAAAGTAGGAGAAAGAAACCTAGCGTTATGGCACTCTGTCATGCCACCTTCGGTCTAATTTTCGAGATATTGCGTACCACTCAACGGTAGAACTTAACGCTGCACTTCATCGACAAGAGTGGAGAAATAACAATAATTTAGATATTATATAATCAATACCCCCGAAATAGGTATCGAACTCACAACCACGCTTACGATCTAGTATAAAGTAATTTTAACCAAAGGTAGAAAATTTCGCTCTAAAACTTCCATTGCAACACTTCTAGTGCTCATTGTGGAAGAAAAATTTATAGAATCGACTTTTCAATATGTCCTTTGAAATGACCAGAAGTAAGAGCCCTGGCTGGCCAATAGTTTTAAATCTTGCAAAACTTTTAATTTTCACATTCACGTTACTTTAACTTAAGAGTTCATAAGATTTTGTTGAAACTTTTTAACTATTATTTAAATTATTTTATTATTTTTTCTAAATTTTATTCAATTGTAGAGCCAACGTGTGTATATAAGATACTAAAACAATAGATGTGGATACGATTCCCGTTCGAAGGAATTAATTATTTTCACTCGTCAAACTAAAAACTAAAACTAACTACGTCAAACTAAAACTAACTAAGTCTCAACTCATTATAGGGTACAGTCACAGCCTCCCTCCGCTCCACTCCCGGAACCTGATGTTTAGCCTTACCCACCGCCTGCCTTATTACCGAACCTTAGACCGAAGAAAATGAAAATATGTCATCCCTCCTCCATGAGGGGAATCGAACCCACAAACGTAACATTCACAACTAACGGTCTGCTCTATGCTGAAACAAACAGCAAAACTTAAAAGTAATATAAGATACGGAACACCCCATTACATACCGACTTCCACATAACCATTTCATTTTCACTTTATTCCGCTTGAAAGTCGAGTTTTTATATGAATTTTTAAGGAATTGCGCATTTCGTTTCTTGAATAATTGGTTACAGCCAGACGTTTGTTTTTGAATTTTTTATGTCCCATCCTTTCTTTTAAATGGGTTCTTTTTTCCGTTTGAATGGGTCTTGCGTTACAATTGAAAATTCTAGTCTCTACGGCGTGACCGCATCTTGTATTCTTAGCTAGAGACATAGGTATATAATGGAAAAAATACTTTCTTATTTAAAAAATACGCATAAAAAATAAAAAAGGAAGGTAACCGTGACGGTTGTGGGTTCGATTCCTACTTCAGGAAATGCTTTCTCGTACAAAAGCGACAAACTGTGGCGTTGAATTCCGCCATTAGCACCGCGTTATGTGCCCACATGCACAGCGTCTTGCAGCATGAAGTTATGAATAATAAATTAAATACGTAATTATATAATAATTTCTTTCAGTCGCACCATCCCACGTGGTCATATCCGGTCCATCAGAAGCCCGAGTTGGTGATCCTGTCCCACTGAGCTGCAGCACAGCACCTTCGAACCCAGCGGCAGATATAAAGTGGCTTGTACTGGGGAAACACCATAGAGAAGCTAGCAATAGAACTGTTATATCACCTGAAGGTTGGTAAAGATAAAATCCTTTATTAGCTTACTTTTAAAGATGGTACGATTGTGGGTTCAAGTCTCACTGGAGTAAGTGGTAAAGAAACAAAAGGTGGCGTTGAGTTGTAATCTCAACAGGCGATGACAAAATTAGAACTAAAAAAAGACAAGCGAAAATTAGACAAGCGGAGAGTGGAGAAAAAAGAGATTATCTGCTTGACATTTGCGCATGTTGTTAAAATTAGGTATTATTTAAATATGATCATTAACTTAGTCTTCCAACCACGTGTAGTAAATTTCATCTCACGTGTACTAATTTTCAACTGAATAAAATATGTATAATGTCTTTACAAAATTGAGACCAGTCGTGGCACAGAGGCACAAGCGACTGTAACCTCGACGGATTATGGGTTCGATCCCCATTCAAGGAAATGAAATATCTAAAATACTGGCACTAAGGCAGAAAATCCGGCGTTGAGTTCCGCCACTCAACATACAATGCCTCGAAAAGTTCGGCGAAAAATAGGGGAACGGAGGGTTTTAACACTACGTTCCCTCATCCTGTTGTATGCAGAATAAAGCGTGAAGCTGATTTATTTTTTTTAAAGTATTATTTAAGAGCTGTGATTAATATGTTTTCTATAAGACCTATATAAATGTTCCACCAGGTGGCTGGATCACCACATCTAATATAACCGTCGTCGTGGAGCCCAACAGGCGGTCCATAGTCGTCGTCTGCCACGGCATCAACGGACAGCTCACCGAAAATGTCGTATCTACTCATACTATCAACGTGCTTTGTAAGTATTTACTTGTTTATCTGTTAATATTTAGGCACAACGTCTGAAACGTGATGGTTGTAGGTTCGATTCGAGTGAATTAATTACTGTCATCTCTTTTGCTGTGGTAACAAGATAAATGCGTCTTTAAATTCTGAAACTTAATACGAAATATCTAGAAAATTGGGTGATGCGTGAGAAACGGAGCCTATCAATACGAGGTGTGTTTGTTTATCCCGCAAAATACGAGTAAAAACGTGAAATAGGTAAAAAAACGAACAAATTACCAAAGAATTTCAATTTTGGATGTATCAGAAACAAACATCCGAGGTACGCTCGTGCCATTCAAAAGTAACTGACAGACAGACCGATACATGCACCGGCCTCCCTGAAATCAGTGCAAATCTTTAATCAACTAAGTGAGAGTTTTTTTTACCTGCAAAAGCCAATGTGGGAGCTGCCTAAAATTTGAAAAAAAAATTACCTTTCCAATCACGTTCAATGTCCAACCCTTCGAGGAAAATAAACAAGATTTGTAATGAACAAACAGAAGGTGTGCTTTTTATATATACATAGTGTATTATGTATCTCCCGAATGGGAGAGGCTCTCGTGGTGTAGTAGCACATAACAAGGATGGTTTTAGCTTCGACTTCCATGAGGAACAATGAATAATTATTTTCATTTCTTCCCTCTGATATAAGTCAAAGCCCCGCGTCGAACTTAAAAATTAGGAAGAAAGTAGAGCTTGTAGTGTGTTAATGCTAGGTTTCCTCTGCCTGCTACCTTACAAAAAGGAAAAAGCGTATAACTGAAAAAAAAGTAAAACTAGTGAAAAAGCATACACTCGATTGCATATACTAATTATTACGCACATTAGCATGTACATACACTCGCGCTAATCATATAATCCTCTTTTTGGGCTTCGCCGCAGTAGGCTAAAAAGGCGAATTTTTTCTTACTTTAAGACTTTCTACATCTAACACTAAATTACCACAAACTTGTTTTCGTTTCATTTAATATAAACACAAACAAGCAATATAACATGAACCTCGTAATATGTACGTGCTTAGAAAGAACGAATTTACTTTATCGTCCCAAATTATGTAAAATATATTATTACTAATATTTGCGACTAAAATATTTCATATGTTATAATATATTTTTTTGAAGTATTATATTTTATTAACCTTTACGACAGAAGCAACTTTGGGTTAAGACACTCTGTTGCCCAAGAACCGACCAATTTTCAAGTTGAGGTGAAGCAATGAAAATAATTCATTCCTTCAAGTGGGAATTGCATCCGTAACCGTCGCGTCTACAGTAAGATACTATAACGCTGTTCCAAAAATTATTAGCATCGCGTAATTTGCAGTGCGTGCTACCTTTCGAGTAACTTGCAGACAAGTTAAATAAAATAAACCAGATAATGTTATTTACTTGATTAAAAAGAAGGGAGTGTTAAGTTGCACTCAACGCGTAATGTCTTCAAAATTGGGCGGTGTGTTCCCTCAGCCTACCGCAATCTTCTTCTTCTTCCTGGCATTAATCCTGGCTTTTACGAGGATCTGCCATCCTACTTAACCTACTCCACTTTGCACAGACTTTAGCGCAATATGCTTAATATATAAATTAATTTTTAACAAAAATAAAAACCGACTTCTTACAACGAACTAAGCAGTGAAAAATAATTTTACAAAGATTTTATAACTTTGAAGTCGGTGTCAAGTAGACAAACAGGCTTAGTAATTAGATATTGTAGTAACGTCGTTGTGCCATTAGCTGGACTTTTGCTTGTAACTATTACAATATAATCTAATTTTTTATCTAATTTTTTACCAAAAAAAACAAACTATCTCAATTTTGAACGGATCCCATTACCGGAACCTAACCAAACTTTCACCAAATTATCTTTGAAGTGTATCCTTTCAAAAAAAAAAGAAATCATCAAAATCGGTTGGTGCAATATTGAGTTATTCGTCTATTTGTCGCGCACATACCTAATGCAAATTTAAGATTTATGTGATTTTCTCATTTTCAAAAAAATGGGATATTCGGGAAGCTTCACCTTCCAAATAAAAAAAAGTTATCAAAATCGGTTCACCCAGACCAATTATGTCCAGTTTTGAGCTCCTTTTCTTACAGAAGTCGGTTAAAAAGAATTGAATATAAGATAAAGATAACAAACATTAAAACTGATAAATCGTGAAACCACTCCTCTGTTTTCCATTCATATAGCTGTTCTGAACCGACATTGATTAAGTACCGTTTATACCACACGATCTGAAAAGTGCACTCGATAGAAATGTTAGAATAAAAATCGTGACATATAAATTGATTATCGTTTCTTCAAAAGGGGGTGGTGTGTGATGTCAATATTACATTTTAGGAAACACATATTTGATTTGTCCAGTTATTAAGAAATTAGATATTTAGAAAATATTTTTCTTTTCAAGTTTTTTTTAGCATAACAGAATATAAAGAGAAAATCTGACAACGTAGTGCTAAGACACTTCAATTTTCCACTTTCGCCGCATTCTGGAAGCATTGCGACTTGAATGGCGGTACTCAACGCCGCACGATGCAAACGAGAGAATGAGAATATTAACATTTCATCGAGTGGGAATCGAAACCACACCCTGCCGCGTTTGCCGTCCCACGTGTGTGTCCCTGCGACACGATTGGCCTGGCGATATAACATTTATATAGATATAAACTATTTAACGGTTTAATAAAGCGGAAAGCATTTTATACAAGATAATACTCTAGAAGTCTAGTAGAACTTTATATTCACTACAGCAAGTGTGAAATACAGAAATAAACATTTCTAACTTAGCAATTTCCTTCGCTGCTTTAAGAATTTCTTTCCTTAATTCTGTATATGTGAAACAATTATTTTAAATCTAGATTTTAGTGTTCTTTTTTTTGCTTTACACTGTATCCCATGCATAACAGGGTAGACAAAGGGAACCTGGAAAACTAATGTTAAGACATTCCATTCCCATTAAGACACTTCTATTCCCCACCTTTTCCTATTCTGTTTTAATATTTAACTAATTTATATCTATACTAATATTATAAGTTGTAGATTTTATTTGGTCGAACGCGATAATCTCTGGAACTATTAGTTCGAATTTAAATATTATTTAGTACTGGTTACTGGCCTATTTAAAAAATAAGATTATTGTTTTTAACTGATGACGGTTGAATTTAAACCTTTTTCGCGATGTTTCATAGTTGTATATTAAAGTGTAAGTATTTACTCATTAGTGGAGGCACATAATTAAGACATGAAAAGCCTTTGATCTAGCCACGTTTAGCGAACTCGCTATCTGGATGTCATTAATCATGTTCTCGGTGTTTGGTGCGAGTTTAGAGATTACCACAAATAGGATATTTTTCGGGGACCTAGCACTGGGTTTCCAGGTTCCCTCTGGCCGACCCTGTTATGTGCGATACAAAGCGCGAAGGTAAAAAAATACTTGATACTTTATTCGTAGTCAGAGAAACTGGGGCGCCAGGGTCTCCGGCTGTCTCAACCATCGTCACCAGCCCGCTAATATACCTACATATGTAGAATCCTCATGATGATGTAATATCCTTGTTGCTGTGTTCTCGAAGAAGGAAATTTCGACGATGAGTGCGAAGGACTAAACAGATATTTACTATATCAGATATTTGAAGTCGTCCCGGCGCAGCGACACAGCATCTTTTTATTATATTAGTACCATTTAACAATGTATAAAAAGTTAAACTGTGTCCTGCAAAACTCTTTGTGAGTTTGACTGCAGGATCTCGAGTCTCTTTACATATAATTTAAACATTAAATTAAGAAGTATTTTCTATCAAGTGTTCCAATTAAACAGTTGACAGTTTAATTTAAAACCTCCTTAAGTCTGGCTCGCGATACTACTTACGATATGACTACGGGTTCGGCTCTCAATTTGAGGATTAACTTATTTTCGGAAAACAAGCTTTCTATGAGCAAAAGACTAAAATCTTATAAATTGCACCATTTCACCCAAAATGAGGCAGCAAAAAGTGTACACATGCATAAGCAGAATAACATGTGTTACGATCTGACTGATCGGTCGATTTGGATAATTATGAACGATACATAATTATGTATATATTTATTAACTATCCCCGTTTTCTTCTCATTTTCATAGAAATTTGGAGAAAATTTTTTTTAGTACACTCTTCGCTACCTTTTCTTACCTCCTCCTCCTTTGCTTACTACGAACCCACAACCAGTCGATTTTACAGTCACACTTTATACCCGCGCGCTACGACCGGCCTCGGCCGGCCGTCTTATTTGTTTATAATATTTTCAGAATTACATTTAAGTAATTAACAAAAACACAAATTAAAATAATGTAATAAGTATATTGCAACAATGCACCGCCATCTGCACATACTAATTGTATAAAGAGAAATGAACCCAGGACTTTCCAGTAATAACACGGCTATTGAATCTGTAAATGAGTTTAAGACGATACTCTTAACATCAAAATATTCTAATTATAGCATATTTTGCTCTTATGGTCGTGTGCTATAATTAAATATTATTTCCTCTTTCTAAAAACAATCTAACTTTTTTCGAATTTTGATTTAGTTTGAGTGATGAGTCACTACAGTTAGTGACTATACCTTAAAACTACTACTACACTAGACTATATTTTAGTAATGTTTTTGATATTTTTTAAAGTGTTATTCCACAGTCAGGAAAGAAAAGTGCTTATTTAGAAAACGTATAAAAATGTGAACGTAGTACGATTTGATCCCGCGTCTTTGAATTCGCCTGTAAGTGGAGCTACCTGATATCGTTCATTCAATTTAACTATCAATCGTTACAGAGAATTGAGTCACTAAACACGGTGGCCGTCTCGTATGTGTTTTAATTAAACGTAGCGCTCTCTAACCGCAAGCCATCTCTGTCTAATATCGATTCAATATTTAACACGATTTGTTGAGGCGTGTGAAGCCGGCCTAACGCCCAAAGGTGCATGCCCTGTTCGACCTTTCTTATATAAATAAGCGTAAATATGAATATTTCATTTTACATGGAAGCCTTCGAGGTACAGTGGGATATTATTTGTTACGCGATGGTTGTTATCGATCGAAAATTGAGCAGAAAGTGGAAATTGCATGTCTCAGCACTAGGTTCAATTTTTCTGGTATATGAGTGAAGCAGTCTCTTTTTATTTTTTACAAATGGAGGAAGAACAAAGAAATAGACCGTAAACGCAGTAGTATGATCAATTTATTGACGTATGGAATATATTTACCTGAATATTTCGCGTGGTGTGGTGAGTTTTGGTTCAATTTCTTATAATTGTATAAGTGAAGCTTTCTTTACCCTGAAACAGGTCAGTTTTTATATACAATTTCCACAAATTTTGTTTTCGTGGACTTTAAGATGTAAAATTAAAATCTCGTTTTTGCCCCTCCTAGTAGTCCTCTATATTTCTTAAGATATCTATATGACAAATTTTGACTTTCTCAGCCCCGTAGTTTCGTTGGTACGTTGTCTGTCAGTAACAGAAAATAAATTTTAAATTTTATAGGCTACAACGAAATGATCTCAATTTTCATTTTTTAATCCGACAGTTGATATATTTGTAACAGTAGGTACTATGAAATTCTATTTCATTATAAAAAAAAACTTAACATATTATTATCTAACAATAAATTTGTACAGAATATGAATTTTATAATAAAAAACAAAGTAAAAAGCAAGTCGAACACGAAACTACCCTACAGCAATAGTTGCGACAGTCCGGCACGTACCGCTCATTACATTAATGAGACGCGGTCGTCGCATTAATTGCTCGACTATCGCTGTGGCTCGGGCGTTTTGCGCTAAAAGCTAAGTGACTTCATCCGATTTCAATACAATTGTGTTTTTTAAAGATGTATTGTACCTAGTGACAAACTGTCACTATGTTTTGATTTATCTATATATGACTTATAAATGGGTACAGATACAGTAAAAATCAGCTTAAAGTTTTTTACATCATCATCCTCGACATAAATGAAGGTAGATAGGAGGTACCTACTGTTAAGAACTCACTGTTTCCCGATTTCTGTCATGTTTTCATTGCTGATTGAGGAAGTGCTTGATTGTGGAAATGAAATAATTTAAAGATGTCTCCCTAGAGTGGGAACAGAAATTATATAATTTTTGAAAAACTATGTTCGCCGTGGCGCAGTAACCACGACGGTATAGGTTCGATTAGTGCTTGAGACAATAAATTACTATGATTTCCTTGCTCTATTAATACGACGAAGAGCTAATTTGATTTCCGCCACTCGACTGGCAATGTGTCGACCATTAGGCGGCGCGTGAGGAACGGAGTATCTTAACAATAGTTACCACTATTCCGTTAAATATAAGATGTAGCATGCAAGAAGAATTTAGAATCCACGTCCCATACAATAATTCAATACAGCTGAACCACGAGAAACTCACAAACATATACCTACCTATGTTATAAAGTAAAGTATTTTATTCCGCTCTATAAATAGAAATGCGTAGGTCTTTTGATAGATCGTTTAGAAAAATAAAGATTTAACCACAAAAACGTTTTATATTGTTCTTCCTTATTTATTGAAATAATTTCGATGTTTTGACAAAATTTTCCGTAAAAACCTTAAGAATACTTGCTAAGTTTATTTATATATGATTTCGTCTGTTATGTTACGTACTTCATAAGCAATTATGGCGCAGCAGGGCAGGCAGGGCATATGCTCGTAGCTTCGATTTCGGCGTTGGAGTTTCCCCCTTGGCACTTCTAATATTTGTCTTGTAAGCGAACACATTATATATTTACATTCGGCAATGTGTTGGAAACGGAGTGTCTTAAAGCTTGGTGACAGACAAACAAAAAGACAGACAGACAACGGAGTCTTAGTAATAGAATCCTATTTTACTTTTTCGGTACGGAAGCCTAAAGCTAACGCATCTGCCATAAGATCATGGAAGAATGCAAAGAACTCAGCTTTCTACCCATTTAAGATACATTGCGCGTTGACGACATGCACGCAACGAAATTTCGAAGCATAAAATTTGCCACAAATGGTCATTGAACTCATGACCATCGGTATAATCAAACAAACAGTTAGGAATTTACCTTTCAATACAGTTAAAACTAAATCTAGAATAGCTCAGATTCCAATATAAATGCATATCATGCATGATGTAACGTTCAAGTATAAACGTTGTCATCAGAAGCTTATGAGAGCAAAAAGCCCAACTAAATCCGTTATAACGGATATAACGGAATGGCCAGTCATGTTATTGTTAGTCCGTTAATTGTGCAAAAAGGTTTAAACTAAGCTTTGCATAATGATATTTGGTGGAATAGAATTGTGGTAGAAGTCTTGAATGTGAGGAATTTTGGTTATTTTATTTTGGTTTTCAATGTTTTCTTCGATTTTTGCAGGAAGAATATAGTGTTGAGACACTTTTAAAATATTTCCCATTAGGCATGGATAAACGTGGTGGACTTTACGTAAAATGGAAAATCCTGTTTTTTACCGTTCCCGTATAAATTTTGGTAGTAAACTTACAAGTCGAGGGTTCGTTTTCCACTCAAGGAAATAAAAATATTTAATCTTTTCGGTAACGGCACAATGGGCGGCGTTGAATTTCGCCACTCATCACGCAGTACTTCTAGAATTTGGCCGAGAGTGCGCCACGGAAGCGTTTAATGGGAACGAAATGTCTTAATAATAGGTTTTCAGGTTCCCTCTCCCTCCCGAAGAACGTAAAATTCAAATATATAATATACATCAAGAGTATATACGTAGTAAAAATATCATGTTTTCTATATTCCCATATATTTCTAGTGCTTTGTTCATAAACAATGGGAGGGACGTTACGTCGCAATTTGATCCTAGAAAATATCACGCATGTACAGTCGAAAGCATAAAATTATTATGCTAAGTAATTTTTGTAGAAAATATTATGGAATATTTTTAATATTCTTTTATTTTATTTGTTTTTAATTTGTAAATTTACATTGTATCATGCATTTTGCACTTAATGCAAAGTGAACCTAGTGTTAAGATACTGTTCCTCTCATTCCGGTCAAGTTAGACATAATGAGTGGCTGAAGTCAGTGCCACGTTTAGTCTACCACAGCAGGGACTTTAAAATCGTTTATCCTTTGTCTACGTGTAGGTTAAAGTAAATAATAACACATATTTCAAGTAACGTTTTCAAAATGAAATTTACAAGTAAAACATATTTCAACATATCACAGCCTGCATACTGGAATAAAATAGAAGGTAAATTCCGAAATAACAAGCAATATTTCGAAAGCAAATTCCAAAATTTTAAGAGAGAAGATTGACATTTGCGTATGGTTTTTATATTTTCCGAGTTTTTATCTGGAGCATAGAAACTGTTGAAAATTTTCCGAAATTGAATATGATATCGATGACTTCGAAAATTGAATATTTCTGTACTGTCCCTTTTTATACATAAAAACATATCTGCTTTAATTGATATCTATTTAAAACATCATATCTCGGGTTCGGTAATAAACTTCTTCGTTTGAGATATTATAAATTATAGTAATATGTCAAAAGAAGGAGTAAATGTAATTCGTAGCCATATTTAACTATTTTTCTATATAGTGACGTCATTAGTGCACTAATTAACGATATGTAAAATAGTGGTTGTATATTCAATTTTAACCTCGCAAGACATTTGATCAAAATCTTTTAAGCATCGAGATGTTGAAAGGTTAAGAAGGCATATAGATTAAGGGCATCGAGGTACAGTCTGATTCAGAGTCCCATTCGGAGGGATGGTGTTGGTGTTGTATGTGCATGGAGTTAAGTTTTTGAATTTTAAATAAACAATGTACAAAATAACGCCAAAAGCAAATAAAAAAAAATAATATAAATTAGTTAAAAAATCCTGACATACATAGAATATGTATGTACATAATAGTGTAACGTAAAATGTGGCTGAGTGTACACAATGAATGGGCGCGATGCCAGTTATCCTGTTTGCGGCTCTCTATCTTATTGTTGTTTTAGAGTCCTTCATGAAAATATTTAAGCCATGAGATTTCTTGTAGTTTCTAGTATAAGTTATAATCATAATAATATTTTCATTCATCAAATTAAGTTTTACAAATTGCCTGTTAAGGTAAGAGGTGTGCGTTGGTAGCCGTAGATAATAAGGCGTATTAAAATATCGTATATATCACTGCGTGTACAATATATTTATAGTTTTGTTATATGTATATACTTTTTCACTCTGGTAAAAACAAAGCGCAAAAATGAAATCCGCCACTCAACGGGGCATGGAGAATCGTACACTAAATTATCTCTGCAAACTCTGCATTATACAGCGTGGAGCGAAAAAAACCTTCAAAACCCTTTAAAATTCTATTCAAATTGGGTCAGCAACTCCTAGGGTTTGTCCTGACAAGACAATATAAACTTTGGCCTTAATCGAAACTTATTTTAAACCGGAAAGCTCAGCGCAAAGTCCTGATTAAAAAACACATTGTTTAGCATATTCTTTAGCTTTCCTAGAAATCTTGGTTATCTTAGAGCTTCATCTTTAATGCAATTACAAACGAAATAATCATATTTTAACGATTAAGTTTATTTTTTTTAGTTTCACTCTGGATCCCGCATATAGCAGGAATATTTGCATATTACTACTTTTAGCCCGTGGTGGTAACGCCACCTAGGCCAAATGGAAATAATTTAAATTATATAAGATGACATGTAATACATTCTAAGTACCGAAATAGATATATATATATATACAGAAGTATTATCTCATCTCAATAAATGGACTATGCAACACAAAAACGTGTTTTGAAACCAAAGAGTTCCTAAGATTAGCGCGTTTAACCAAACAAACTGTTCAGCTTTACAATATTAGTATAGACAGACACAGATAACACGAACAATACAAATAACAATAACCTCTTAATATCTTTAGAAATATAAGTATTAATACAGCCTCAGCCTCCTTCCTTTAATCAGAGATCACCGCAGTATCTAATCCGTTTAGTAAGATAACGATAACGGGATAATTAGAGTAAGTGTACAAACAATCGCGCCTAATATTCAATTAGTGGGAAATAAGGGTGACTACAAATGTAGGACTGAATTGGGATTTGTTTATTGTTTTTTTTTATTAGTATTTTTTTGCGTCACTTCAGTTTTTGGAGACGCAGAAAACTCGATCTTTCTTCTGGGACATGAACTGTTCTCATTTTCTTGGTCTCCTAATAAGAAAAAATACTGCGTTACGTTCTAAGTTTTAACTCTTCTCATATTATTTAAAAAATATGGCGGCTAAAAATATGGGGAACAGAGTATTTTAACACTCTGGCTCCCTCTGCGTAAGCTGCTATATTCAAGATGCTAAAAAAATTAAGATATGATATTTTTTATGATTAAAATGTTGAAATATACCCAAAAACATAATTATACAAAAGGTCAAAAGATTATTTATTTTTAGCTAATCTTGTCGACTAACGACTACAATAGCTGTGTTCATTCTTTGCTATTATTTAGCCATTATTCGATTAATATAACAATATTATGATAGAAAATTGAGTTACTTATCGAATTTTCTTAGTCTAAGTAAATATCGCTTATCAATTATGATTTTTTTTATTGACTACTAGCTGTCCTAGCGTAGTAGCACAGCAACTGACTGTGACCGCGACGGTTGTGAGTTCAATTTCCACTCGGGGGAATTATTTTCATATTCTCCCTCTGCTGAAACGACAAAAATGCGCCATTGAGTGCCGTCACTCAATATGCAATATTATTATAGGTAACGGAATGTTTTAACACTGAGTACCCTCCGCCTACCCTGCTAGCTACATGCGGTATAAAAAACCTTGAAGCGCGTCTATAATCTTCTACAAATACTCGTGTGTACAATTCCTAAAGCAACGTTGTTTCATTATTATAATTGCTATAGCACTGTACTGTACTAGTTACATTTAAATTATGTTTATTTTAAACCTTATTTAATCCAATGAGAGAGTTGAAGCGGCCGTCTGTTGTTTTCTTTTGAGAATTAATTAGTCCGAGATCAAATTAAATTCTTGCTTAGTACTGAGTAGACTATATTTTATTAATAACAGGTGATTTTTTTTGGTTCATATGATGATAATGCATGTATTACATATTTTCTTCTTATGAAACTCTTTTTGATTAACCTAGTCGTATCGAAATAGAAAATCCCGTTTTTACTATTCCCGTAGGTATTTAGAAAGAAAGTATATCCCTTTCAGCTTTGTAAGTACAGGGACAAGTTATATTTTCGATTTTCACTCGAGAAAATGAAATATTTAATATTTTCATCTCATCGCTCTAGTGTCGAGGCAAAGCGCGGCGTTGAGTTCCCCCATTCAACACGCAATCCCTCCAGAATTCGGCGACAAAAAGCTTAATGGAGTGTCTTAACATTAAGCATCCTCTTCTTACCCAGTTGCTTGTATTATATAGCATGAAAAAAAGTAAGAGTTATCTTGGGCATTTAAAATGGCATACTAGCTATACCTGACCTTTGACGACGGTTTCAAACGCTGAGGTAAAAGATATTTTTTTCATTTCCTATGAGACATTTCTATATATACAATATTACATGAATACATATACATAATAAACCTACACCCACCATACATAGGCTGTCCGTCTGTACATAGAGTCCCCTTGTTAACACGTATGTATATATGAATGAATGGTCTGTTAATTCCCTTTTCAAAGAGTAGCATCACTTTGCTCAGTCAATAGAGCGAGCGTGTAAACGTTCGTGTAATACAAATTGTCGTACGGTTGGAAAATTAAATAGAAATTATAACTTTGTGTTCATATTTGATGATGTGAAACTGGAGGTGGGATGGTGCTGTGTGTTTAGTTTGTTTGTTTTTATCTTAGGTAGGTGAAGGTTCGATGATTGTAGAGGGGAATGGTTATAGTTTAAATTATTTTACGTTTTATATCTATTTTTATTTTGGTTTAACAGCTTAAATTTAAATGGAATGAAGAAATGGCGGATAATGAATATATGATAATTATACTTATCGAATAAGTAATAATTGTGTTTCGTTCCCAACTAATTGAATGTTGATTGGCGTAACTCAACACCGAGTTTTGTTTCACCAGAGCGAGATAATAAAAATATTTTCCTCAAGTATAGAACGAACCCATCGCATTTACAGTAACCTACCATATATTTTTTTTGGTTTCAGCTATAACCCCCATTTAGTAGCAATGTAGGCATGGGAACCTGGGAACCTAGTGTTAACAAACTCCCTTTCGATTACGACACTTCTTCAATTTTTTTTTTTTCTTAATATTTCCGATTAGGAATAGAACTCACATACATCACGATTACAAAAAACCGCTATCCCACAAAATAATTTAGTAGCTATCTTTTTACCTATATTACAAAATGTACATACAAATATTTATACAGAGCAAGCTATTCACAGACAAATAAAATAAACTAAACTAGAAAACATATCTCTGTTAAAAGTAAATCTGTCAATAAAAGTAGTATCAGTATTTACGTTACACGAGTACTTCATTATTCGACACAAGGTTATATTTAACTGGGTTAGTTAAAATTAAGTTCTGAAATGAGTTCTGTTAACATTTTTTACATGTGTATATTGTAAATATTAGTTTTCTAGTTGGAGGAATAATAATATTTAAATTGTTTGCATTTTGGCCGCTCTGGTACTGCGATGTTAAGTTTCGCTAGTCAATACACAATATCTGATATATTAAGGTCCACACTTAGCAGGGTGGGCAGAGAACACCAAGTGTAAAGACACTCCGTTCTCCATTACGACAGTATCGTTCCCCACTTTCCGCCGAATTCTTGAGGCATTTTGCAGTGCGACGAGAAAATGAAAATATTAAATGTTTAACTTTTTCACTTCACTTCACTTTTCCACTATTTTCCTCGAGCCTAGCCCACAATCGTCGCGTCAGTCGCACGCTTGTGCTCCTACGCCACGACGGTCTCAGCTTCAGCAATTAGGATGAAAAATCGTTTTTTTTTTAATAGGAATATTTCTTCCGTAGCGATAGATATACAAAGATGCCTTAATTTATTATGTAGATTTTTCGAACCAAAACAATACAATACATGGCCATGTGGCCAATACATAGTCAAATTTGAATAATATCGTATCGTGTCAGAAATATCGTATCGTATAAACGTCTTTCTGTCTTCTTTATGCTCAAATTGTATTCCGTTTTGCCGTTTCCACTTTGCGAAGACAAAAGATTGGTCCGACTTACTCGCGTTTTGTATTTTATTTACAATGTTTTATACGGAACTTCTGCTATAAACAAATGTTTATAATTTAAGTATTATTTTCGCAGTTAAATGGCATTGGCAATATGTTTTTGTTGATCTTTCTCATGTGATGATGGAAATAGAAGTTATGTGTATTTTCTCCAATTTACTATTAAAAACTTCATTTTTTTCTAGACCCACCATCAGCACCAATGATCACGGGTTACATACCCGGCACTACACTCTCTTCTGGTACGGTGCAGAAACTCTCCTGCATTTCTACTGGCGGTAATCCTTTAGCAACTTTAACTTGGTTCAAGAATGATAAAAAGGTAAGATCCTTTATAATAATATAGCTTCATCAGATTAATACATAGAGATCAATTATTGTGTTTTTGTTGACTGTATATAACAAAAAGCGTAAGCGGGCGAATAGGTCATTCTTTTTTTTTTCGGTTTTGAGGTTAATGCTGTTAGCCCTATTGGGCCTATATGCTGTAGGCCCTTTATAGCGACACCGGGTGGGTAGGGAAGAGGGTGCTCTGTCCCTGAGAATATGCAGGCACTGTGTGGCTGCTTGTGAGGGAAGGTCATTCTTTTTCATTCGTTCTTTTATAGTTTATTTTAAAAGTATTACATTACTAGATTAGCATACAGTAAAAGCATTTGAATGTAGCTTGACTCGAACCCGCCTCTCTTGTTTACGCCCAAGCGCTCTGACCCGTAAACCATACGTTCTTATCGAACTGCGACAAAATTCTTCAAATTCTTTTTATAGGAATATAATAGTACGAAGAAGAATATTGAATAGATACTTAGATTTGTGGACCTTAAGTCTGCTAGAATCATCTATTTTTTATTTCGCACCACACAATGTCTAATTTAATCACAGCAATGTCTAAATCATGTACATTTATACACAATTATGTGTATTTATATCACGTTCAATAAAACACACTCTAATTACTTCAATTATAATATAATTGAAGTATTATAGAAAAATAATAGCTTAAAAACTTTTTATTTATGAACTTTTATAAGAGGCTTTAGAAAATCTCCTTATTGTTTATAAATATATATTTTTGTATCGAGAGTGATTTAGACATGAAGTGAGCCATTATAAGTATCTAATTATAATTAATTCAACGTAATAGGGCATTACGTACAACAATAAGAGATGTTAATACTGAAAAGGCTACCAACCGATATAAACTTGTTATAAAAATTGGAATAGTGACTGTAAACGTGACGGTTGTAGGCTCAATCCCCACCTGAAGAAACGAATCTCTTTGTGGAACAAGCCGTGGCGTTAAGTTCCGCCAGTGAAAGTGGAACGATTATATGAGATAAAATGTGATGCTGAATATATTATAATAGCATATACAATGTCACCGTTTTCAATTTTGAAACAATTGAATTTATCAATTAGTTAAATTAATGAATAGTTAGCAATATTTTAATTAAGAGCATTATTTAACAGATAAATTGGATAAAGTAATTCGACCTCAACAAAAGTTTTCGCTATACACAAACCCAAAACAAAATGTTAAAAAGAAACTGGAAAATTAATAATGAATATATTTTTTCATATTATGAATATAAAGAACGATATTTTATTTTAAATTCTTATAGTAATTAATTTGTACGCGGTAGAAGTACGACGTAAGAGAAGTAAGTTACGACGCAGTGGCACAGTGTGTGACTGTAAACTCGACGGTTGCGGATTCAATTCCCACCTGACAGGATGAATAATTTAATATTTTCATTTCCTCCTCCTGTAACAAGACAAAGCGCGACGTTGAATTCCATTAATCTACACGCAATGTCTCGAAATATGTTGTATATAAAAAAGCCGGTTTTAATCGCTAGTTATTTAATAATTTCTTATTTTCCAGATACATTCAACCACGAAGACTACGGACAAATCAGTGTCAGCGGAAATATCAATATTGACTAACGTGACTGACAACCAGGCCCAGTATCGATGTGAGGCGACCAACAGCGCCACCGAGATACCACTGTTTGAAACTGTCACTTTGAATGTACATTGTAAGTATGCACTACTTTTAGTATAATTTCATTCTTTGGTAAGATGAAACGCGGCGTTGAGTTTCACCATTTCAGATGTTATGTCTAGAATTTGGGTGTTTAGGAAGGAATAACCTGGGAACCTAGTGTTCAGATACTCAGTTCTCATTAAGACACATCTGTGCCCCACTTTCCGAAATATCGAGAGTCGATGCCTGTTGAATTATGAAACAACACCATAATTTGTATGGTTACAAAGTCATCAGAACGTACAACCATCGCGTCTTTGCACAGCCATCTTTACTGTGCCATGAGAACGTCGAATTCTACGCAAATTTCTACCTAAATTGCCTATTTTATACCCAATTTCGTTTGATAGATGTAAATTCTACACTCACGACTAATATCCATTTCACGCTGTTCATTTCGTTATCGCTATATACATAAATCAGGATTTAGCGGAGAATAGAGAAAAGAATGTTCTAAAAAGTGGTCCTGGTTTCTTTTCTCGTGTTATATTTAAACTTAAAGTAATAGTTGAAATGCCTACAGATATGAGAACCAGACTTTCTATTTTACCTTAAGTCCATACAAATAAAATTACGGGCAAGAGCTTGTATAAATAATTAAATAACTCTATTGTTACTTAGCCAGTCAGCCAATACTATGCGGCGTAGAACGCTGAAATTTGTCACTTAAATGCCCTATGGAATGTAGGGAAGCTCTATGGGAGGATATTCCTAAATTTCTATGACTTCGGGTCACAATAAACTAAGGAAAAAATTGTACCCTACTTAGATTGGTACCCGCTACCATCTCCTTAAATTAGCACTAACAACTACACTACAGTGGCTTTACTGTAATAATTGTATAATAAATTCGCGATAATATTTTAAAATCGCTTCAACGTGCGGTTGCCCACATTGCGATCGGTTTATTTTTGTTCCGTTAAATATTAATGTAATTACGTAGTGGCCTTCTTGGCGCAGTGGGATAGTGTATGGCTGTATACGCGGCGGTGTTGGGGTCGATTCCCACTCGAGCAAATAATTTATTTATATTTTCTCACTCAATTAAAAGACAAAGCAATTGAACTCGCAGATGTGTTCAAAATTTCGGAATAGGAAATATCAAACATTTTAAATATTTTTACATTATCTTATCCTACCTACCTTCAACCACTTTATTGTATTAAAAAACTTAGTTATATATAATAGGCACTTGAATATAACGTAATTGAATAACCCAACTATATTATATGTAAGTTAAAATACTTCAATCCAACTCGAATAGTTATCTTTTAACAAACTATTTCCAAGTGAAAATATCGATTAGTTAATTTCAAACTTAGAGAATTTAATTTGAAGTAAAAGTCTTTGTACCGTTAAATCGTTAGTTTGTAACTTGGTCTTCACTCTAATTGTTTTGTTGCGGATGTTTCGTATTATTATCCTTATTAAAAAGATAGACTGTCTTTCTATCTTTATCTAGCTTTAAAGGATTGGCAGCGTGGCGCAGTGGAACAGTGTCTGACTGTTAATGCAGAGGATGTGGGATTTTTTTAAACAATTTTCATTATCGCGCTTTGGTAGATGGAGCGGATTTGAGTTCCGCCACTTAATATCTTGAAAATCGTTTGGAAAGTGGCACACAGAGTGTCAAAACTTTTTTGTCTACCCTGTTATTTGTAAGATAAAACGTGAAGCTAAGAAAAACTATAAAAAATCCATAGTTATTGGAAAACTTATGGGAATACATATAAAATGAAAAATTTAATTACTTTTACTATGATGTATTAAATGTTCGTTACAATTTGCCTATATGCTATTTCTTTCGACATGTCGCATTCTTGGGATAAAAATCGATCTAATTTTAATGATTTTTATATTATTATTTTTCATCAAAAAGTTATTTTACTAAAGTCAAAATGTAAATATGTATTTTATATTACATTTATACATATGTTTTTACACAGTTGCCCCTGAAGCTGTAAAAGTCCGAGCTCAACCAGAGGAACTTAAGCCGGGAATCGAAGCTACACTCTACTGTGATGCCGCGTCTAGTAATCCACCCGCTGTGCTATCATGGTGGCGCGATGGTATCCCTGTGCAAGGTACGTTCTTACTAAGTAGTGATGATAGGCTTCACGCTGTATCCCGAATATTGCAGGGTAGACAGAAGGAACCTAGTGTTGGGACAAGTGGCCCTTTCCGCATGCACCGCCTAATTTTTGAGACATTAAGTGTTGGCTGATGAAACAACGCTGCGAATTTGACTCAACACCGTTTGTGTGCCTTGTTAGCAGAGCGAAAATATTTAATTATTCATTCCCCCGAGTGGCAATCAAACCCATAACCATCGCGCTTACAAACCTATAACCACGGTGCTGCTGCGTCCCGATGACCTCATTGTCATTGTGAAATTATTTAATCCTAAAATGTACTGAACCTATCATCTGAAAATTGAGTGGTGCGTGAGACAGGCTCTGCTTACCATACCACACGGTAAAAGCGCTTAAACTTAAAAATAAACGTACGAACATAATTACTAAGACTAAAATAACTTTTTACCACAATTTTACCATAAAAACGACAACTCTATCCATTCACCAGGTCTCCCAATGCAGCTGAAGAAAGGTCTACACGGCGGCACAGTATCTACTATAGAATTGAAGTTAAACATAACAAAGGAGCACAACGGCGCCGTCTACACCTGCCAGGCGCTGAACGAGGCGCTACAGAGGAGCGTGCACGACGCTCTCACGCTGAAAGTATTATGTAAGTACCCTACGTTCTGGTTGAATTTGCTGGGTTTTTTTTAATGTCTAAAGAAAGCGAAATGATTTCGAAATGGTTTTTTTTTGAAAAGCAAATGGAGCTGTCTTTTTTTGAATTTTGCTTTTTTTTTGTTTGCATGTGTGTCTTGTACGGAAATTGAAATTGAGATAAAGTGGAATTTGTTTGTTAATTACACGAGTACGTGTAAGTGATACGGACCTCAATATTATGTGTATGTTTTTGGTTGCTCTAGAACTGTCTTGTTTTTATTTGTGTGTATATTTGATTATATTTCTTTTATTATTATTTTTTAAAATGCTTATATTGTTTATTTTTTACAATTAAAGATATATCTTTGACGAAATAAAATATTTCTAATTCTATGAAATAATAAATAATGATAAATCGTGACCAATCGTGGCCCAGGGACATAAGCGTGTGACTGTAAACGGGACCGGTTATGAGTGCGATTCCCAATCGAAGAAGTTAAATATTTAATATTTTCGTTTTATCGCTCTGGTGTCGTGGCAAAGCGCGGTGTTGAGTTCCGCCACTCATCCCGCAATGCCTCTAGAATAAGGAGTAAAGTAGGGAGTGGATTGTCTTAATACTAGGCTCCCTCTGCTACCTTGCTACTTGCGGGATACAGTGTGAAACTGAAAAAATACGATAAACACGACAGAGTAAAACGCCGTCGTAATGTAGGAGCACTACATATGACTGTTCTATTCCCACTCGGGTGAATGAAATATTTTGCTTCGGTAACGAGACAACGAACGGCATAGATCTCCGTCTCGAAAATTGGGTAATGCTTGAGTGCGTGCGTCTTAACAAGGGTCTTTTGCTTTATTCACCATAAAGCCCGGTAGGCAGAGGAATACTAGTGCTAAGACACTCCGCTTCCTACTCCTCCTCCTAAGGTAAAACATTATGTTTATACCTTTTTATAAGAATTTTCATGCTTCAACCGTAATTAAGATTAAAAGTATTTTATGAGGTGTCCACAATTCTGAACAATGACAAAAGTTCTATTAGTTAATCTTATTTATACACTTTGTTGGTTGTTGTTGTGTTTTCTTAGTTTTCTCTATTTCTTATTTTACTTGTAAGATCCTTAATGCAAATGAGGCTTTTAGTACTTTAGAATCTATACTTATATGATAAAACTGAAGAGTTTGTTTGTTTAACCGTCCTAATCTCAGAAACTACTGTTTCAAATCAAAAGAAAATTTTATTGACAGACTATGAAATTCATTAATTTAGAAAAGCTATAAGCTATATAACACGTAAAGATTTAACGATTATCACGATTCACGATTATTAATTTCAACAACTGAAAATCAAACTCACATCCCATTACGTTCAAACCTGACATTCCACTGCGCCTAACTTACCTGTGTACATAGAAACCGACAAAAAGACAAACGTAACACCATTTTATTTCATATTCAATTTATTTGACGAATAATTTCGTGGTAAAACACCGTCTGTCGTCTCATCCCATCTCTATACAGAATACTTTGTTGACAGTCGACGTTACTCAGTTTGCAGAGCGGCTGTTTGAATAGTTTCTTAAGGCTTTGCACTTGGGATTAGCTTTTCACTTCTTTAGATATCATCAACGCGGGCAATTTGGGTTTGGAGGCTTTTTTTTATTTAGACTTTAGTATGGAAATGGGGTTTTAGAGGCAGGTGTGACGTAGCGGGGCAGCGTTTGTATGTAAACGGGTCGTTTGTGGGTTCGGTTTTTACTAAATTAATTATTATTCAATATACACGCGGAGTTGAGGTCTGGAACTCATTTTGTAATGTTTTAAATTCGAAGACCAGCGGAATGTGGGGAACGGAGTGTCTTAACACTAGGTTTTCCTTTTCCTAACCTACTAAAGGCGGGATACAAAATATAGAAACGTAGCGACAATTTTCTCTTTTTCTTGACAACGGAAACTTATTCTTCAAAACTAATAGTAAACGAAGAACAATGTTGAAATAATAAAAAAGAAAATTAGCTCACAAAGACCTTACATTTGACGGTTCTGCAAAATGTTTCAACTTTAAAAGGACTGCATCATTTATTTTATTTTGAAGGAAGTTTCACTGTTTTTCCTATATTTATTTACTAGCACTTTTGATATAAATTATGGGTTTATTTAGTAAAAAAAATATGTATGTATTAAAGCTGTCATGGCGCAGTAGCACAGTGTCGGAGTGTAAATTGAAACGGTTGTGTGGGTTCGAATCCCACACGGGGACATGAATCTCTTTAATAGCCTCGCACTAGTAACAAGATATAAAGCGGCATTGAATTCCGCTTCTCAACAACTAATGTCAATGGAAAATGGAACTTCTTAACACTAGATTTCCTATGCCTATCCCATTTTATTCAGGATGGAGGTTGAAAGTTGTGAATTTTCATTAGACAATCTACCCATCAAGAGGCAATTTCAAAAAGTTTCAAATTTTATTTTAAACTTAACCATATTGTCCACAGATGCACCAATATTCGACGAAACTACCCCTTACACAACTGTTGGGGTTGAAAACGAGCCCCTAGTCATAATGCTGCGAGCTGAAGGCAACCCTGGAAGCATTACATATACCTGGACCAAAGACGGCCTTCCTATAACGCAGTCGTCGTATAGCACTATCAGTAAGTAACTAGAATTATTTGTTTCCGGCGTGACGAAAGTGTGCGACTGTAAACGCGACGGTTGTAAGTTCGATTCCCCACCATCGGAATGAAATATTTATTATTTTCATTTCTTCGCTCTATTAACGAGACAAATTGTGGCGTGTTACACATTACCACAAGAATTTGGCAGAAAATGTGGGACGGAAACGCCCTGATGAAGAACGGAGAGCTTTAACCCTAGGATACGTGTGGAACTAAAAAATGTAATGCTTTCCTCTAGAATTATTATTCTTAGTGTACAAAGATATAATAAATTTATAAAAGTATATAAATTTAGATATAAGAAGCTCACTTTACACCCACGCACTTCAGTAAGAAGGCTTAAGCGTTCTGTAATATCCATGTTCGATTTTCTTTAAAAATATACATTTATAACAGCACTTTTATTATGAGCGCAAAGTTTACCCCGTCAAGGGAATGATTACATTTGAATTTGTTTTTTTTTAATCTGCCCATTCTGTAGTTAGAGCTCAGCGATGGGTTACGCCACTTACCATTTAACGTCTCGAAAATTGAGAAAAGTGGTTCGGAACGAAGTGTTTCAACACTAGATCCTACCCTCCTAAGCGTGAAAAAGCGTGTAACTGTTATTTTTAATTGAGAAGCGTACATCAACTAAAAGTAACTTTTAATTAAATTTATAAAATGAAACGTTTTTAATCTATTTTCAATTTTAGTTAACTAAAAAGGTTACTTTATTAAATACTATATTTAAAGCTGATCCTATTAAAAGTTACTCTAAAGCCTTAATCGAAAACAAAACAATTTACCTAAATAAATAATGAAGTTGAAAGGTCCTCCTTTTGTGAGCTTCACATGGATATGAACATTTAAAAAAAGAAAATAGTGAAGCTAAAAAAGTTATGTGTCTACCATAGTTAATTATCTGTCTTACTTAATTCTTATTTGGCCACGCTTGCGAATCCACAGGACAAAGCTGATAAAAAATAAAAGTTTAAAAAAAGAGAGAAAAAAAAAATATTAAATATTAAATATATGTAGTTATATTTCAAATACCCTCAGTAAAGGTTTCCCTCGAGCTTCCAACATACAAATGAACTTTTTTAAATTTTTACTTGAAAATACGCTCATTAATGTCTGATTCGATAATCTTTTGTGGGCATTTTTCATGTCATTGTAGCTTATTTGTTCCTGAATGAACTTTTTACCTCGAAATAAGTCAATATTTGATTCGAGTTAGTTTTATTATTATGTTTCTATTGGGTAGTTAGATTAAGTGCGGCGTTAGTGTTCGTTTAACAACCCGTAATGTTCCAAAAATTTTCGAAATATAGAGAAAAGAGTAATATTTCAGTGTTAGTCTCATATAAATTGCTTAAGTTCTTCTTGAGATTAGCTCTGCTCTCTTCACAAACAGAAAAGCAGTGACAATTATTCTGTATATTGGTATCGTGACAAGAAATAACTATATGCACTTAGAAATCACAGTTATTTTAAAATCACAGACAGATATTTAAATTTTATTCATATGTATATTGTTTATATTATACACGCTTGCTCCACAAGTAACATCTCGTGTAAGCTTGTAGCTTAATATCAACTAATTAAGTGTCGAAATCGAAAACTTTGGTAATTTATAATCATTTGCGTTCTGAGCTGATGTAATTTAAAAGTATGTGTATACATTTATACATCATACTTTAGAAGAAAATTATATGTAATATATTACATGTGGGCAGCTTGCTTCAAAAATGTCAGATTGTGGGTTCGAGTCTTATTGAAGGAAATGAAATATTTTCATTTGGCATTGAGTTCCGCCACTTAAACGTAATCCATCAAGAATTTGACTAAAACTGGGGAATAAAAGTGTCAGAGACATTTACACTAGTACTATCACTAGCAACATATCATAATGGATAAACTCAAATAATATCTTAATATTAGAAAAATAAACCGACATTTCATATATTTTATAATCAAATAATAGATATGAGTACGACAATATTAGACTCACTGGACTGAAAGAGCAATAACGTATACCTACTCTTGATACAAATTGTATTGATATAAACTATTGTAGTATTAGAATTGGAAGAAGCGAGATGTGAAAATATTTATATTTACATATTTATTTTCCCGCACGCCTTCCCGCATATAGCGGGCAAGATATAGAGAACCGAGTGTTGAGACACTCCAGTCCAATCCGTCGAATTTTCGGGATATTTCGTGCGGTAATGAGTAAACCGATACTCAATGAAAATAATTCATTACTCAAGTGAAAATGGAACCCACAACTATCATATTTACAGTAAAACGCAGTGCCGCTTGGCAACGACACCATCAGTTCGTCCGTCCGGTTCGGACGATTTCTTAATTTTTCATGTTTTTTCTAAATATATTTTTCTGTCTTCAGAAGGAAATAACACTACTAAAATGTTAATAATACAAACAAAAAGCAATTTAATACTAAAAGTTGTATTTCATTGTAACTGAGTGGTGGAACTTAACTCTGTGCTTTGTCAGGCTAGAGCGATGTAATGAAATTATTCATCGAACCCACACCCATCGCCTTTACTGCGCAACTACAGCGTAATTTCAACATTTTATTTTATTCAACATTGTATGAATAATTCTTCAATTAAACTTAATTAATTAATTACTTAAAGAAAGCTTTTATTCCTTTCATAGTTTCATTTAAAACGTTAAAAGATGAACAAGGGAAACCGTAAATGAAATGCCAGTGAATATATTTAAAATATAAATTATTCCTTTGGAGCTGCGATGGCGCAGCGGCACTGCGTCTGACTGTAAACAAACTGGGTTCAATTTTCATTCTAGGTAGGGCATGAGGTATTTATATTTGCATCAAAAAATTGCACGAACAGTCGAGAATACGTCCAAAACTAGGCTAGGAATCGAATTATTAACTATCTATATGCTATTTCAAGTTAAACTTATATCTAGTATAGAGTTTTTTAGTTTCACGCTCTGTCCCACACGGAATCGAACCTACAGCGTTTACAATCGCACCTGCTATAGATAAGCAGATTAATAATTTATTTAAACCTCAGTTAAAGCAATATTTTGGTATGTTTGTATCGTAAATCCAATCCCGTTGAATAATTTAACTTGATAAAATTCACTTTCAAGTTTTGAAGTAATTAATGCGAGAACGATCAATAAATATTCACGTTACTATGACGTTTTATTTGCATTTTGCATCGCGATGTAGTTTAAAGAAAATTAGGGTTAAATGGGGAGGAGGGCGAATTGTGGGTTCGGTTATCGGAGAATGATTATACTTAGATATTGTTAATTTCCAATTTTTAAGATATTGCAAGTACTAGTCCATTTTTAATTAATCGTGTCCCGTACATATCAGGGTAGATTAATCTGGAGGCATCGCGTGTTGCCTCATTACCTAAGCAAAGAAATAAAAATGATAAATATTTAATTTTTTCAAGTAGTAAACGAACCCTTCTTAACCTATAGGTTTTTCATTCACACGCTATTGCCCCTGCTCCACGATTGGCCTCAAACTCCACACTTAGAAAAGAAAAAACAGGCACGAAGAAGGGAACCTAGTGTAAGATTCTTTTCAACGCCGCACTTATAGCTTCCTTATATTAATACAATATTCCCGTTCCAGATGACAGGATCATATCAGAAGGCAGCATGCTGAACATGACGCGCCTGTCGCGGCACGACGCGGGCGTCTACACCTGTGAGGCGGTCAACTCTCAAGGCGCGGCCACTGTCAACATATCTGTTAATGTGCATTGTAAGTACTATAGGATAAAAACGGTGGTTGGGAGTTTAAATTTGGTGGAGAAATATTTTACAAATATTTTTTGTAAGGTAGTTTTGAACACTTTAAAAAAAAAAAGAGTTTCACGCTGTATCCCGATCACAGCAGGGTAAGCAGAGTAAAACTAGTGTTAAGAGACTCCGTTCCCCACTTTATTGTTTTATCTATTTATTGCTATTGTTGAGAACAACACAAAACTTAAAAAAAAACGAAATAAAGTAATAGATTTAAATATAAGCATTTCTTTTAAGTGGCGTTGGGATGGCAAGTATAGACAGGTTCCTTGCAACTGCACTAGCGCTTTTCCATGTTTAATGAAAAGAAACCTTAATATTTTTGTCATCCAATTTCATTCATTGTATTTAATATTCTCTTGTATTTTGCTGTATTCGGCATATAGCAGGATAGGCAGGGGAACCTTGTGTTAAAACACTCTGTCACCTACGCAGCACCTAATTTTTGACGCTTTGCCGACAATACCTGCTATGTCTTATTACCAAAGCATGAAAGTGAAAAAAATAATTCCTCCCAAGCGAAAATCGAACCCACAACTATCGCGCTTGCAGTCAAATACCATGAGAATGCCCTACGGCAGTGTCATACAAATAGTAACAAATTTAACTAAAACATTAACTAAAATCACAATTTACGTTACAAAATATATACAGCAAGCAATCGTTCTATAATGTCAGTTAAGTCTACTGAAATACCGACATCCTCTTAATAATGGAGGATTGTAAGTAGTTTTCAGTGTAACGCTGCGGTTGGTACTATGAGTTGATACGATATTTATATTATGAAACGTGTTTATTGTGCGTTTTCTTTTAAAATTATTTTATAGGATAGCGTAAGTCGTGATTTTGTTCAAAATATATCCATTCGGTAAATTTATTTTTACAAATATATAAGAAAATTACTGAATAATTCAAATATAACACACAAAATTATAATTCTTTTAAAACCTTAGAAATGTTAATAGTCTTAAATTCAATTCTCGTTTCCTTTTTAAAAGTATTAATGTTTATTTTTGTTTTAGATCCAGCAAGCATAAAGTCAGTGGGCCAAAACGAGATAGCCGATGCCAATGAAGATGCTGTATTATCATGTACAGCTGATGGTAAGTGCAGCACAGGGAACCTGGGAACCCAGTGTTGGGACACTTTTGTTTTGCCCATTATGACACTCCCGTTTCCCATTTTTCACTGAATTCTCGAGAACTCTAGAATTCGGCAAAATAAAAATAAGTAAAAATTAAAATCTTTAGTCGAAATCGTACCCAGAACTGCCCGTTATATAAGATGCCCCTTATAATAAGATGCTGTATCATTTCAATTTATTTTTAATGCAAAGTCATATCAAAAATGTCTTAACTTTTATAAAATAAGAGAAAATCTAAAACAAAATGTCACTCTCGTATAACAAACTTATATTCTAGACACGTTTCTTATTAGAATCAAAAGGAGGAATGTATTAAATATAACGGTGCCGCAACGATTTTATGTGCATTTTGACTTTACTTTTTAAAATGGTTCTTTAATTTTTTCGTGGTAGATTAGAAAAAAATCGTCTGTAAAGTTTTAGTAACTACAAAAATACGACAGTCATGGGTTTGATATCAACAAGCACAAATTACTATATTTAAATTAATTATATTTCCTCATTCTGGTAGCAAGAGAAAGCGACGTTTTAAGTTCTGCCACTCAACACGCATTGTGTCGAAAATTAGCCGGAGTGTGGGGAACGGAGTGTCTTAAGACCACGTTCCCTCTGTCTAGTAGGAAATATAAGAAGTATATCTCACACACATATAATCTAATTAAAAAAATATTATTTTATATTTTTCTCTTATTCTGGTCTTATTATTGAAGTGCGTAGAAATTTACAGTAACAAAAAAATCTAAATTTCCTACTAACCCATTACCTTTTTTCAACAGGCAACCCTCTCACAGCAGACAGTATAAAATGGGTGAGAAAAGACTACGATATGGCAATTCGCTCAATAGCATTCGACCCTAAAAATCATACTAGTTTCGTAACCATAGAAAAAGCGATACGCCAGGACGTTGGCCTTTTCACATGCATTGCCAACAATGGTATTGGACAGGAAGCGAGTGAAGATGTCATGTTGGTTGTAAAGTTTAAGCCGGAAATGGATACGTCGCCAACGTTGGCCAAATCAGCATCTAATAGTGGTCAAGTTGGCAGATTGATATGCAAGTGAGTGATTGTTTTTAATAGCGCCCAAGTGCTTTGACCACTATATCAAGCTACGATTTTTTTTTTCTTTTTCTTTTTCTTTTAACATCTATTTATGCAGATTGTCGTATTTTTCTTATTTGGAATAAATTAATTATAAACTTTATAATATATTCGTAAATATATACAGATATCGCTAGCCTATCGCACGCTGTATACCGCAAGAGAGTATTCTCCATTTTTACCAAAGCGAAAATCCAACCCACAGTCTCCGCGATTACTTTCGGATATCCGCGCCCCTGCGCTACGATAGCCTCATATAAAATATATTTCGTATTTCTCATATTATTCCATACTATTTTACATATTCCCCTACATATTTTGAATCAAAGTATACAAACACAAAATCAAAACATAATCAAAATCATATCATCACATTGTTAGCCTGTCTGGTGCTGGTGGTGCTGTTGGTACTGTTGGTACTGGCTATCGTTTTATTTACTATCAGATTAGTTCTAATTAACAAGTACTGACGTCGCTAATGCCAATGTAAAGTTAATCTAAACATTCCTTTATTGGAAAATTCGGTGAAAATTTGTATGAAATATAATTTGTAATGTTATTTTAGTGGGCTATTGAGATTGATAGCTTGTTATCTATATATTAATACTTTACTGTTTTTACAGTGATTTTGCGGATGGGCGAATATGAAATTTGAGATAGTACAGCTTTTATAGAGAAAGAGTGTGGATTGGGAATATTTTTTAAAAAATAATGCATAAAAAATATACTCAACGCCGAACTCTGTCTTGTTACCACAGTGAGGAAATGAAAATAATTATTTCTCCCGAATAGTCATCATAATATTATTTAATTCAAATTAACATACAATTTTTAACATAAAAATATCATTTCAGATGCAAATCAGCACCGGCCCCCAATTTCACTTGGTCGAGGAACGGCGCAAAGCTACCAGTGAACACTTCGACGAAATTTTTCGCTGAATTCCACAAAAATGACCCCATAACGTATACTTCGGTGTTACTCATAAATGACATTGGGTCCATGGATTATGGGTCCTACGAGTGCGGCGCGAGGAACGATCTGGGCTTTAGCACAGTGTCTGTTAAATTGGACGTCACTAGTGCGCCTGGTAAGCTTTTTACACTATACTAATATTTTGAACGTCAAAAGTTTGTTTGATTGAATGGTAAAAACTCAGAAACTACTCATTTATAAAACCCTTTGTATGTTGTATAGTCCATTTATTGCTGAAGGCTATAGGCGATTAGGCTCGGACATTTAGAGTGTGTGTCATATGTCATATCAATCTATTATTTTTTCCATTTCACCACGCGAGCGAATCCGTATGAAATTACCAGTAAATAACTGTGTTAAAAAGTCTCTAGTGCGTTGAAATATTAAATCGTCATATAGAGTTATATTTAAAATACCCTCATTAACGCTTTCCCTCGAGCTTTCAACTTATATAATATGAAGTTTTTTCCAATTTACCTTCAAAAATACGTTCGTAATGACTGCAGTCAATACTATAATTTGGTTTTTCTGCATTTTTTAAATGATTATAATATTGTAAGCCATAAATCAAATTTTAATAATGTTTTTGTTAATTTTGGGTTTTTGTTGGAATTATATTTTTTATTGAACGTTACGTCTACCAGAGCGGAGTGATATTTATTTTACGTATCCCGCACATAGCAGGATAGGCAGAGGAAACCTAGGAACCTGGTGTTAAGTCATTCCGTTCTCCACGTTCCGCTGCAAATAAATTAATTTAACATTACAAAGTACAGTTTCAAAATAGCTTAAGTATCGGACCGTTTAGAAACGAGACATCTATCATACTAGTTAAACGTAGAAAGAAATACCGGAAAGAAAAGCGACACGTCCTGTATTTTCGTCAGTTAATAAAATCCAAAACTCATTTTCTAAGAAAATTTCATCTAATCCTCATAAAAGACAAAAAATCTAATAAACATACATACATATGACACATAAATATATATAAAATAACACGGTTTGTTTGTTCACCCCTAAATTATTCATATGATATGGTAATGGAGACTCGATATTCAAAACAGGAGTGAACATCCTAATTCAATACATCTTTAAATGACTTATGAAATGGAGTGTTTTGATTTTGTATGATACTAATATAATATAATCTATGTTCCTATATTAAAAATATAAAGCTTTGTTTGGTTGAACGCGCATGTGTCAGCAAACAGCTGCATCGCAAAAACGGCGTTAAGTTCCACTATTCATCGTGTAATGTCTGGAATAATCAGACGGAAAGGAGTGAATAGAGTGTCTTTCACTTTGTCAACCCACAAACATATATTTTTTAAAATTTAATACAGTTTCATTTAAAATTGTTTCTATTAAAGACATATCTTTTTCCAGATCAAGTATCATCTATAACTGTTACGAACGTGACATCCAATGCTGTGTCACTCTCGTGGGTGCCCGGCTTCGACGGAGGACTGTTTTCGTGGTACAGAATACGATATCGGTAAGTTTATTTGTTATATAAAGAAATTAAGTTATTTCTTAGTAAAAGGAGAGGCCGTCATGGAACAATGGTAAAGTGACTGTAAATGCGATGTTTGTGAGTTTGATTCTGACTTGGAGGTATGAAATATTTAATATTGTCATTTTCTCGACCTGGTAACGTTTTCGGGTCTTCGAACAGGTCTTCTAAAATGATATTTATCCTACCTAATTGTGAAATAAAAAAAATAAAAAAAATGTCTAAAAATAATTTATATGAATATATTTTTCTTTAGTAAGCTATATGACGAGTCCTACCGCTACGAAGATGTCACACCGCGTAACTCAACCACGTATACCTTACATGGATTGGAAAAGAACACGGGATATGTATTCTCTGTTATGGCTATAAACAAAATTGGCCAAAGCAAATATCGTCCAGACGAAACTAAAGCTACGACGCTTAGTAAGTATTCTTAAAACAATTATATACTGAATATTAAGATGTCTGGGTAAAAATGCGACGGTCGTGGGTTCGACTTCTACACCAGAGGAACGGATTGTATTTTTATTTTTTCACTAACGGAAAAAAAATGATTATTGTACAAATCATTTGCGGCCAACAACTAATACAAAACATAACCTAAATTAAAATAAAATATATAACCTTTTAATTAACAATCCATCTATCTATTATCGTAATGAACAAAACCATTGTAAAACTTACTTTAATACTTATTCAAATAATAAATACAAATACCCTCGTTTCATACAAAACCTTTATAATACAAATAATATTTTAACTGCACAATAATATATTTTGATTAATAATGAAGTATGTAAATGTATGAAATCATTTGTGTATTTAAATAAAACGGTTCATAGAATATTCATAGACATGATTTATGCGCAGAACAAATGAATAATAAGTGATCATTTAAAATGTTAACTAACTATATATTTTGAATGGTACATGTGTAATATGTATAGATAAAGAAAAATATTTGTGATTTTTATTAAATATGGTGTATTGAAGCTAGATTGAGATAATTTAGCATCCATACATTCTTCTTCAGTCTCTCTGACTACATTATAAGAATATATGCCTGCATTATGGAAAAAATGGAAAACGAAAGATATATTACAATAAAACTACTTAAAATTTATTTTAACACATTAAGCCTTGGTTAGGTATTTTTTACTAATACTAGAAAAAAAAAAATATTTGCTGACAAAATGATAGATGTTATGTTTAAATTTAAATGTTTGGTGTACCTTAATATAAACAAACAATAATGAAGTCAATGTCATTCACGAACAACTTTGCTAGTACTCAACATGTCACTAACATAATTTTAACACTATGATTATTCAGTCTCATGATCATTCGAATCTCACAAACTGTCCTTTAATCAGCAATAATTATAAATCTGAAAATTCAACTGTAATAATAAGCAGAAATATTTGTCACAAATATTCTCCACTTCCCAGTTATTAATAAGTATTTATGAAACTACCCTCATTCAGACATAATCCCGACATCAGTCCAGTCAAGTTCAGAAGAATACAACTCTTATAACGTTCCCGGAGTGTTCATAATAACTGGCACTATAGTTGGTACAGCGCTCATACTGCTGAATGTACTGTTAGTGGGATTCTGTCTACACAGACGGACTAACAAACGTATACGAGGTTTGATGTTACTTGATGGGCGTTCTGTTGTTTTTATGTTCTTTGTTTAGATTGAATGGTGAATGTTTAGGACGCTTTTTCGTGTATTAATTATGGTATAGTCAACCAGTATATTTTAATTTAATATCAACCATTTACATAAATTCAAAATAATTTTTACAATTATTATTACTTCCCACTTATTTCGATTTTTTTTATTTAGTTACTTTCTTTTTCAAGCCCTCCTCCCTCCATATTTTTGTGTATTTTTCATTTTTTATTATTTATTTTCTTTTTTGTTTTTCTTCTTTATAGCTTCTTCAGAAGTAGGCGAATTAAACGTAGTGACCGAGCACGTAGAGACCGCCGAGATATCAATATCATCAACTGTCTATATTATAGGAGCGATCATATTGATATCTAGTAACGCTGCCTGTTTAGCATGTTTTATTTTTATACGACGGTCCCGACGAATCAAAGGTAAGTTAGATTTTGTATTAAAATTTTACCCGAAACGGGAATGAATCTGCACCTTTCGAGATACTGGGTATAAGCGATGGCTTTGGTTTTACTTGGTGCTTGGTGAATTTTGATACAGTTGGAATTTATTGATTTTTGTTCCTCTTTTAATATTAGTTAGGTTGATTTTTATATGAATGTAATATATTTTTTATTTTTTTTGCTTTACGTGCCATGTGTAGTTTTAAATGTTATTAGTGTAAAATAGAAGTAGAATTTAGTGATTATATTATTTGCATTTTTTCACAGTTCATGAAAGTTTAACTTCGTGGGTTCGATTCCCAAACGATGTATATGTATAGATACATACATTTTTCTCAATTTGATAAAAGAAATCCAATGAAACAAAAGTAGAACAGAAAATATCATTAATTCCTAATTCTTACTTATAATTCTTACTTTTGTATTTGTATTCCCATAAAAATAAATAAAAATATCCTTTTTTCTAATGAAAGTGAAATTTAAGTGAAAGTTTGTTTCCACTTTCATACAAAAAGTACTGAACGGATTTAAATGAAAATTCACAATAACAAAGCTTATCTATAATTTTACATAAAGTTGAAGCGGGCGAAGCCGTAAGTAATAAAAAAATAAACGTTACTTCTATACTATTTACTTCTATAGTAATTATTATTTTCCCACACAGAACAAGCTGGCCAATCGTCAAAATCGCATACTATAGAAATGTACGCACCATCCTCATACAATGATACTATGACGGGAGAAACATTAAGTTCAGTTTCGGAGAAATCAGAGACCTATTCTCAAGATGGAGATGAAAGACCACCGCCTATACCGGAAGTACCGAATATGCCGAACAGGCATATGATGAATCAGGTACTATTGCTTGCAATGTTTCTAACTTTAAGAAAATTACATTATCTTTTTAGTTAAGATTTTGAAGCTTTAAAATTTATATATTTTTTAATTTCGTAAACTTAGTTTTGGAATTGGTATTATTAATAAGAATATATTTCGTAATATATTTTTAAATTATATAACAATAAGTATGACTGAATAATATGTTAAGATTAAAGCGTTTGTTAGAATAACTTATAATGACTGATAGAATACAAAAAATATTAAAAATGTCATTAGTCTTTAAAAGTATTTATTTGATTTTTCTTTTTGTTTTTCCTTAATGATGCAATGTTTTCATTTTGCATATTTTTTTCAATTACACTTAATATTACAGACTGGTTCTCTGGCTCTTTCGTGACTTTTAGTGGGTCTTTCAATACCGAAATATTATGAAAGAGCCAAATGACACACTGTTTTAAAACAATAATTTCATGGATTATTTTTTTGAAGCTTTTTCCTATTAAATTACCTATATAATCATATTTTTTTCTTAAAACTAACATCTCTATCTACTCTACTAAATTGAACAAAATAAATAAAATCCTTTCTATTACAGACGGATACATATATGATGGACGATCAAGGGTTGATCCCACCACCATTAGACTACCCCCCACCTAACTATGCTGTGTACGAGGGAGACCACGCGAGGACGCTCCCACATCCTCATAGGAATAAGGATATGTCAGGACATAGTACTTTGGGAAGGAGTAGTGGTAAGAAATAGAAACTTAAATATCATATGATAAAATTATTATTAGTAATAACCTAGTTCCTCACTTTCCGCCATATATCGAGACATTATGTGTTGAGAGCGGGTTACCAAAACGGGAAAACGAAAATAATTGAAAAATAATCGTTTCCCCCGAGCGGAAACCGAACCCGCTACCATCACAACTGACACAAAACTACATAAAATTTATTTTATTTTATATAATTAAATTCTAAAACATATGATTTGTCCGCAGGCAAGCCCAGCTACATGCCCGCTCCGAGCCCGATGCCTCCGCTGGACGGCTCCTACTTCAACAACACCGAGTCCTACCTCTCTTACCCACCGCTCATTGGAGAATATTTACAACAGGTAAGTCTTATATAGAGAATAAGAACCTAAATATTTTGGCTGTTATATCTTAAGAATTACACTTCTAAATATAAGGTAAAGTAGCAAAAGATAAATAGCGTGTGACTATAAAAGCTATGGTTGTGAGTTTGATTTCTACTCGGTGGAACGAATTCTTTTCATATTTTTCTTCTGTTAACAAGACAAAGCGCGGCGTCGAGTTTAATCACTAAATGCATAAAGTCTTAAAAATGAATGGTGAGTGGGGAACGGAGTGTCTTGACACTGAGTTCCATCTGCCTACCCTGCTCTACGCACTTTACGGAGTGAACTAAAACAACAAGCATATAATATTTTCTCTACGTTGACATTTAATGTACTAATTAAATAAAAAACTTATTATATAACTTCTGCTAGATTATATATTAACTTACGACTATCACGTACAACATTACTCAATTTCAAATCGCCTCCACCATAACAAAAACTTATTAAAACTTCAATTCTCAAAGAAAATTTCAAGAAATAACATACGAAGACGTAATAAGAAATCTTAAATTATTTATATAATATATTGTATGAAGTAGAAATTGTAGTAATTGGCGTCTTGGCACCTCCACTTTGAGTACAGTGCCAACGTGCCAATAATTGCCAATTAGACTATACACGAGAGTCCTTAAGGGCTTACGAGGCTTATATCATATTGCTACTAGCTCTGTCATTTGAAGTTACTTGGATTTTTTAAAATATTTCCTTTGTAAAGAAATTTCGTAAATGTTTGTTTATGTGGTCACAAGTGTGCGACTGTAAACGCGACAGTTGTGGGTCTAGTTCTCACTGTAGGAAATTTGAGGAACTTTGAGGGAAGGCGTAACGCCAAGTTTCGCCTGTGTAATGTACATGTACAATATGCGGCATACAACGTATTTAAAAATTGATTGAAGCGTGATGCTGCGTCCACTGCGTCCAGACACTATACCACAATGCAGCCAGAGCATCAATTCGTTAACTCCCACACAGTTCAAAATAAAATTAGTTTAAAACTTATAAAACGTAGACTCAAGCGAAGATGTCACCCGCCATTATACTAAAGTTTCTGGACGCACAACTTAAATTACAGCGATGCTTGTTAAGGCTGAAACTTGGCCGCAGGGTGCGATGAGTAATTGGTTTTTCGAAATCTTGATAACGACTTTTAAATTATGATATACTTATGTTTATTTATTTTTTAACTTCACGCTCTATCCCGCAAATGGCAGGTTAAGCTGAGAGAACCTAGTATAAGACTGCTACTGTGCTTTATTTTGTTTCTAAAGTGGACAAACAAAAAGAATCCATTATATATTACGTGGTGATGAGAGATATATTTTGAAATTGTTATTACTTCAGTTATATTGCAACAAGGTGCGGCGTTCGGCTACGCTATGTAACATAGATATCTCTTGAAGGAAAAGAAAAGAAAATAATAGAATAAGTTACTAAAAGTCTTTATAACCTAATTTACCAAAACTAGAATAATATTGCAAATGCCATTTCTGGCTACACAAAAAAAAATAACAATACACCCAATCTCCTTTCACACTAAACAAAATCAATTATACTTGCACTAAGCAGGTATTGAACTTGGGACCCTCCTCTACGACGCCAGATGGTCTTTTAAAAGCTTTTTTCATCGTAATTACTATTTGAAAGGCGCGTTACGTTACAAAGGGAGGTTCTTTATTACACCCTCGATATTAGAAAAATGTAGGCATATGAATAAAGAGGTGACTTTGACAAGCAATAGGCTTAGGACGCAGATGGTGTTGGGTTCGATTCTTAAATGAGTTAATAGTAAGCAGAATAGACACTAAGAAACACTCCGCCCGAATTTAAATTTCTTCCTAAATGAGAATCAAACTAACAATCGTCTCGTGTATAGACGCAGTCTTTTTGCGCCACAAAGACCGTAATTTTCACTATAAAATTATTATAAATACTTGCTTTGCGTCGTTAGCTTTATTTAAAAAAGGGAATGGTAATCGAACTCACAGCCATCGCTTTTGAAATCACATTCTACTCCAGCAAGATGACAGACATCCTAAATAAAAATACAATATTCTCTGAGAATTTTATATAAAAAAATAATATACAATTATATCAGATTTCCACTTGTCAATTGAAAAGAAAAATTATAAGAATATATCATGAAAAGATGCTCGTATAACAACAAAGAGAACGCGACATTGTTACGTGTTTATATTACATTGCGCGTTTTCCTTTTTCCGTATTATTAGTAGCGTGGAGGCGATTTAATGTAATCTTCTATTTATGCTATACTAGCTTCGACATATGACTTCGCCTGCATCATATGGAAATCCAGCAGTTTAGACATGGCAACCTAGTGTTAAGACACTTCGAGCGCTCGCGCGGGACACTCAACGCTGAGCTTTGCTTAGTGCCTATCCGCGAAGAAAGGCAAATATGAATAAATAATTATTTACTTATTCGAGGGTGGATCGAGCCCACAACACAATTAACGGGTTGTATATATTATAGCTTCCTCGATTAACGGACTTATCCAACGCAAATAATATATCTTATTCGAACCATTAATTTCTGAGATTTAAACTAACAAATTCTTAAAAACTGGAGTATACCTCAATTAAACCAAGAGATTTAGATTCCTAGATAGGCACATTATTATACACTTACAATTATCTAATTATAGGAATCCCACATACATTTCATACTGACAACCTCCTGTCTAAAAGACAGACGGCTAAAAAAATATCGAGCACGCGTTGAACGAAATAGGGCAAGAATGGGCACTATAAGTAAAAATGGAGAACCAGTTTTGAACTACGATTTTTTTTTAATTCATATACTGAAACTGCACGGAAGCCTAATTCCACCATAATAAAAGTAAAAATAAGTATTTCAAATCCACGTCCATTCCTTCACGTCGATTTTGTTTGGTATCATTGCTTCAGCTGACGTATTCGTGCTATGTGGGTTTCCAATCATATACACAATGGGAGCGAATACGAATCAATTGCACAATAAGTGCCAGTCTATCTATATCGTAGTAATCTATCTTTGTAGATATATCTAACGAACGTCTAGAACTCGGTCTACGATTTCGCTATTTGTGCCTTTTTATTATCAGTCTGAAATATTTTCCAATTGGTATTGTGTATTTTAGTATATATAAGATTTTTTATTTTAGTTCAGTTCAATTGTTTAGTTATTACGTTTTGGAAGTGGATATTTTTAAATTAAAGTTAAAACTAAAAGACTAAGAAGAATCTCAATATAATAAATAATTTAAGTATTCTATAGTATATTATATTTAACATTAATAAAACAATGTCAAAAGGCACGTCTATTTGTTAAAACTTAGTCGGTACTAGATATAACTTGCTACGTAATTACTTCTTAGCTGACGTCCTATGTAACTCCAAACTATAAACAAGATACTTAACTTGGGAGAATCGCTTTTTCACTTCCTCGTTCAACTTCAAGATAGAGCGCTGCGTTGAGTTACGACACTCAACCTGTCCTAACACTAGGTTCCCTCTGCCTGCTCTACTATATGATGAATACAGTAAAGTAGAAAAATAACTTACCCAATTGAGCTCTAAAAATAGTTGTTTTTACTGATCCCTTGGGAATCCCAAAAAAATTGAACACAGCCTTCCTATGAGGCAGTTGATAGTTTTTTTATTATGTCTCCAATCCTGAATTTCATCCCGGAAGTTACAGTAGATCGTTCGATCGAATAGTGTCTAAATTATTGATTATTTTAATTCTTTAGTAGATAACCACACTAAAAAATAATGTGAAGAACGGAGTATCGTAGCTCTACGTTCTCACGCCTAGCCTGTTTAGGCGCTAATATATGCGAGGAAATTAAGTAAGCCAAAAAAACGTTGAAAAGGCATATTATCAGCGCAGCGATAAATTCCACGCGCGGTGTTTCGAAAATTAGACGGAGAGTAGGGAACGTTAGTTAACACAGAGCTAACATTTTTTAGAAAGTCTTAACTAATTTTCTCTCAAACATTGTTTAACAGCAAGCAGGACGTACTCCAACGCCGCCTCAACAGTATTCCTCAATCCTGCCCAAGCCTCATCTAATGAACGGAGTACCACCGTCACCCTCACACATGGCGAGCCCGCCACTGAACATGGGGTTGGATGGTAAGTTCTTTCTACATTTTTTTTCTAGTTTCACGCTGTATCCCGCACATAGCAGGGTAAAACAAGCAATTCCCTACGCGCGTCTCGGTTTTTGAGATATTCCATATTGAATTCACAAAATGTATTTTAATATACCTACTCAAATTTATCTCATCCATCTCACGATGCTTTATATTTTGTTTACATTTTCCACACCACCACCACATTATATTTATATATGAAGACAATTTTACAATTTGCTCAGGACTAGACAGGCAGTCCGCGGGGGGCACGCTTAGACGACAGAGATTCGACAAAATGGCCGTCCCGCCGCCTGACGTGACAGTGCTGCACCAGGGGAATTGCAATCAGGTATTCTATTATTATGAATAACGTATGTAAAAGTATATTTTATGCGAGCGACCCACCCGAGGCTTCGCCTGCTTAAACTTATTGTTATATTATCATAGTCAGATTAAACAATTTTTTTATATGTCCTTGTATTTCTGCCTAAAACTAGAATCACCAAAATCCATGATGCATAGATTTTATATAAAATATAATAGTTTATTCCTAGAAGACAATAAATTACACCAACCTAAATAAAACAATTATTAAAAGAAATACCCATAATAAAATAAAGGCTCAATTTTTCATACTCTACTCTCAATTTTACATTGTTTTAATACAATATTGTTTCCAGCACCCACCAATCAACCAAGCGCCTGCTATCAAACAGCCACAATCAATCCTCAAAGATCCCTCTAGACACAAGTACCAGTATGGGAGCCCGATATCCTCGAGCACCCCTCAGAACTCCAGTCAAATACTCACAGTTCAGAATTTAACTTCAGACGTACCCCAATATGGTACCATTAAAAAGGAGAACAAAAGGCAAAATGTTACTATAGATGAATCGTATAACAAACGCAGCGAAACGCATGTCGTTTAAATTTTACAAGAAAAAAAAACTTTTCAAATAATAAATAACTATAAAGTGTTTAAGTGTAAGTGACTTTAAGTGAAAGACACAAGTGAAGTGTAAAACGAAGTGTCAAAGTGAGTTAAACAAAGTGTCAAAATGACGAACTCGTAAAATCTATTGTAAATAGATGCGGACTAGTAACAATTAGATAGTTTTAACAATTTTTCATTGATTGTGATACAATGATGATCGAACTTTCGAGAGTGTTAAGTGTCCAGAAGTTAGATAGAATACTTAATATAAGATTTTGTGCCCAAATCATGATTAATGGGTAAGAAATGTCTGGTTGTAGTAATTGTTTGACTGAATTATCAATAATTTTGTTGTTAGGTAATACGTCCAGACTCTCTTCTATTAATAATTTCATTTGAAATGAAAAAAATGTTAAGGAACAAGCAAATCCAATGATTCCCGCGACGGATCTCTTTTGGTTAGTTTTACTCATTGTTTGTTAAGTATTCGATTGTATCGATTATGGAGTTTTATGGGAAAATTTTAAATTTACCCTAACGTTTGTATGATTAAGTTTTCTCAAAGTATATGTATTTGATTAGCAATTATTGTTACTGCATTATGAGAAAACGTCTCAAAGATATACCTATTTTTAAATATAAATGATTTTTAATAATTCTCTAAACAAAATAATGCCACACGCGTTTTTTTGGAATTATGAATCACGATTCATATCATTCAGCAAAACAATTTAAATCAATTGAATAACAAATTTTACGTTTATTTAGTAAATTTATGAGTCTGTAATATAATAGTGACTGTTTTATTGTTGCATTTCATTATGTAAATAAACAATATAATACTCAACTGACAATAATAATAAGTTCTATTAATTTAAATCTCTGCTTACTTTAATTGTACATAGTTCTTGTAATTTTGTATTACAAAGCCTTTTATTGCAAAATTTAATCGGTTATAACAGATACCAAAGTTTTTATGTCTCATATTTTAATTTTAAGCTTCTTTTTATTTTATTTTTAATTATTATTTTTTTTCTTCAAATCGTTTTGTAACATTCAAATTAAATGAAGCAATCTGACTGATTTGTCTTTAAAACAAGATTGTTGGATACATTTTCGAAATTCACAAAATCCATCCAATGAGAATACGATTATATTTACAGATGGAAAAATATTTACTGTTACATTTCGAATTTAAATAAAAAAATCTAATATATTATATTATTTTGTTTTATTTTTGTTTATCCCCATTTATTTTGAAAACCCTCTAATTATTACAAACATATCATTATTGAATTTATTCGTTTATTAACAATAAATGAATGTAATTTTTGTTTTAGATTAACTTTAGTAATGTTAAAAGTGCCAAAGTAGATCATTTTTTAATGTTTGTTTTTGGTACATTTAAGTTTAATTAACGTTAAATAGAATAACATAGTAGCTACGTTACGTCCTTCTACATTAAAAGTAACTTTAGTGAAATATTCAAACCGTGCCTTATAATTTTACGCCATTTTGAGAATAAAATATCAATTAAGATATTGCCAAAATCTAATCTTAAATAAAACGAACTTTTAGGTATAAATTATAGAATTATTAAATGATTTAGCTGAAATAAATTCATATTGACTATGTTCATTTGCTAATAATATAATTATTAAACCCTGATACGTAGCGAGGTATGTGTTACCGTAGACTGATTAAGACATTTTTAATTTTTGCTATTTTATATAGTAAGGAATAATAAGAAATAATTGTATTTTGACTTTTTCATGTAAAAATCATGTTTTAAATGTAATTAATAAATAAAAAAAACCATGCCAGTTGTGTTGCTTATAGAATACGTTGTTGTTATATAAAAAGTTAATGTTTGTTTAAAAACTCAAGAGCTTGTCATATAGATTATAGGAACACGAATGTTCAAACCATTTTGTCAATATTTCTTAAAAGGTAAACTAAATTTAAAGAAAGTAAATGTTAAACTTTTGAAATTAAATTATACATTAATTAATATACAATTAATTGAACAAAAATATTTCTTTTCAGTTTTTCGTATGAATGCGTGCTCAACGGTTGCATTAAAATTTTGTATAAAAATCATGTTTAAAATAGATTCATCAACTTGTAAAATAAATCTTAATATTTTCATAAAATTTATGAAGTACCATTATTAATGCAATTATTTATTATTACAATATTATTGAAAAATGCAATTGCATTATTACAATTATATTTTAAATAATTTCATTTGTTATTTATCACGACTTATATGCTTATATTGTACAAGTTGATAGAATAACATTTCACGTTCATTGTAAAATATCTCCTCTTTATAATGTAATAAGGTTGTAAATTGTTCGATAATTCCAAATGTGACTTTGATATTACGTAAATAATGCTCAGGATGTGTAATCAGCATAAATTGGATTAAAGCATATATGTTAAATATGTATTTTTATTTTTTACACATACAGACATATATAAACACATGCAATGGGTACACGTTTAAATATAATTAAAAAATACTAACATATAAAAAAATATTCCAATAACGGAGTAAGGTTCCTGGCCATCAGTGACTAGGGCTCCAGAGTGGGAACCTCCTTACAGTACACACCGTCTCATCTCGAGTAATATAGCATTCTGCCTCCAGCATGCTATATGCTGAAATTTAACAGTTCGATTACCACCATATTTTCCATAAATTTAAATTCATTATATCCAATATGCTAGATATTTCGTAAGAAATTCGCCTTATCACAATAATATACTTTCGAAAATCAATATATTTTTAAAATTGGTTAGAAATGCAAATGTTGTTAATTAGTTCAGCTCATTTATTTCAATTTTAGATATAATGTAAGATATATTTATCAGCTTTACGCTGTATCTCGCACACAGCAGTGTAGACAGAGGGAACCTGGTGATAAAACACTCCGTTCCTCATTTTCCGCGAAATTCTGGAAGCATTGCGTGTTAACAAATATAAAAAATGTCTATAAAAGTTTATTTGAGCATAACCTGCTATAACCTGCTAATAACGTGTAAGGGTAAAAATAGTCCAAAGAGCCAACCACAGCCGCACACTATGAACAGTGATATGAGCTGGACATGATTTAATCGAATTCGACAGGCACATGAGTGTACTGACCTACCTCAAATGCAAGCGCTAGCCTGCATTTGAGACTACGACCCTTTCTACGAATATTTGTTTACTGAGCACGAGTGTCTGCGTAGTAAATGATTGTTGACCTGTTTTTGAGTTGTGAGTTGAGCTTATCTTCATATCTTTGAGTTCAGTTTATCTGTGTCTCTATTATTTATATGAATAGCAGAGAGAAAGTGGTAAATTAATTTGCTTTGCACTTTTTGCCTACCTTTGATTTATGGGCGATAAAATTCAACTTCATATTTTGCTTAATTAGGAAGACTTAGCGCTAGGTTCCCTCTACCCTGCTATAGGAAAAGAACATGAAGCTGTTTTATTTTGAATCTTAAATATACTTTCGATCTTACATATTTAACATTTTATAAGTAAGTATATTAATTATCTGATTAATAATATACAAAAACAATTATATGGAATAGGCGCAACCTATTTTGAATATCCAATATATGTTTAGAGATGTTCAAACGTAGATCGTTTGGACAACTCTAAATATATTATTTATAACAAATTGCAAGTTTTATAGATATAGGGCTATAGACGTACATAGAGCCCGTTAGTGTAGTCGTTGTATATTAAGTGTTACAGGTACTGAAATTTCACGGCAACGGTGTGAAAGACATTAATATTCTGGTCTAAAATCTGGGGCGATAACCAAATATGCTAAATACAGGTCTAACGTCAAATGCAGATATCCATACTGCTCGGTTACGGAACAAGATATACGCTTATTGCTGAAACATTATTTCATGAGATGAGCTTTATTCTGGTGGAGACTGTAAATTTTAACTGTAAAATAATTTAAAATATGTGAAGAATGTTACGACACACCGTTCCCCACCCACATCACTTCATGGATACGTGGTACTCCACTACTGTGCGGTTTCGTAGAAATTTCCTTCCACGCGCCACCGAACTGTGGAATGGCCTACCCGCGTCAGTGTTTCCAGGTCGGTACGATATGGGNCAACGCACCTGTAGCTCCTCTGGTGCTGCACGGGGTCGTGGGCGGCGGTGATCATCATCAGGTGACCCGATTTCCATAAAAAAAAAAATCCCAATTTTTGAGGATTTAGTTTAGTGGCGGAACTCAACGCCACGTTTTGTCTTTTAACTAAGCGAGAAAATAAAATTAATTTATTCTCTGGTGTGGGAATCGAACCCATACCTGTTATATTTATAGTTTAAGCCACGACGATTCTATTAGTTTCTTTTACCCACCCATAACAACGTCTGACTGTAAGTTGAAATACTTAAGAAGAAGAAGTTACTCACTCTGCTAACAAATAAAACTTAGTATTGAGTTCGGCCAATTTACACGCAATGTATCGAAAATTTGAGCCTAAAGGGAAAGTAGAGAACGGAGTTTCTCACCACTAGGTACCCTGCCTATCCTGCTATCAGCGGGACACCGCGTGAAACCTTAAAAAAAACAAAAACAAATTCAAAACTAGTCAGAATGTCTAACAACAGTTCCTAACTTGGAGCACAACTGAACGCGTGAAGGAGTTCATATTGATATGTTAATAGTAGAAGTTGGGCTTGTAGGGAGACCGTGCAGTGCAGTGATTATATCTTGAGTGCGACTTTTGACTAATACTCATGCTTTATGGACTAGCTTGTGTACATTCGAAGCACTTGTAGTTATGCTGGTCTGAAGGAAAAACAGGACCAACATCGGATCTGAATTTTAAAAGAAGAAAAAACGTTATCTCAGTAAGGCTAATGTCTATAACAAAACTAAACAAAACTAAATTAGAATCCTATAGAGATTTTCCCTGTCCTGTCTTATACTAGAGATACCCGCGACCATGGAATACTGCAGTCTTTAAAACGTCGGGTTTCCATAGTTTCATTTCAAATTGTATTTTAGTAGTTATCGACTTCAAAATAAGCACCCCATTCGTAGTTAAAAAGGATTATTTTCAATATTATTGAGCTCGTTGAGTGGTAAGTGGTAAGGCCCCGGGGGAATTAATTGTTCTTTTTTCAAGGCAAAGTACGGCGTTGAGTTCTACCACTCAACACGCAGTGCCTCGAAAATTCAGCGGAAAGCGGGAAACGGACACTCCTTAACACTAGGTTCTTTCTGCTTATGGATACAGCGTAAAGCTGAAAAAGAAAAAAATATATATAATATAGAATCTTGTGGCTTGTACCATAAAAGCTTGAGGCGGTTATAACAAACACAAATTCCTATGAAGGCTCCATCGAACAGTTCGTGTGTAGGTATGTCCGTCCCAGGATGTGTACGGAGATACGCACATTGAGGTAGATAATGGCCGATATCACTTTTGCAGAGGGTTTAAGTTTAATTTAAGCTGGATCGAAAATTGTTGCGCATTTCGACTCCAAAAATGAACTATTTTCATTGGTTTTTAAATTGAGCGAAAACAACGAAGTAACTCGACACGAGGTTCCTTTTCTTTCCCTATTATGTGCGGGAGACAGTGTGAAACTAAAATAATAATTTAAATAATTTTAATGTTTATTTTTTATTACTTATATTCTTGCCAAAAAAATTACTTTTGGTCATCTTACAATAAGAAATTAAAATACTAAGTGAATTAAACAGACAAAATAAATTTACTAACATGTATTTAACGACTGTTTAATCGGGTTAATACGTATATTTGGTTTTATATATTTGAAAAAAAAACTACCGCAAAAGATAAAAATAATTTCATAAGAATTATATTATAAATGAAATATAAAATATATGATATTTGGACCACAACTAAACATTCAAGATTGACTTCATACCGTATGTTAATAGCATGTTAGGAACAAAGATGTACCCGGAGCTTTAATGTAGGGAAACTGGAATCGTCCCGTTTTCAAAGGATATTAGAGGCTGTTGAGGCACAAGCGTCACTGTAACGCGACGGTAAATTACATTAAGAAAAATAAAAGAATTTCAATTCCCTCTCCCCTTGCTCCTATATTCGGGATACAGCGTGAAACTTAGGTCTATAAACTTATTAATCATCTATAAAATAAATATAAATATTATTAGTAATATTTATATTTATTTCTTGACGATTAATAGTAATATAGCTTACTTAATATTTAAGTTAATATGTGAGCGCCTGTTCAATATTACAAGGCAATATTAAATGCGAAGATTGTGGTTTAAATTTCGTTGCTCTGGTATCAAGATAAAGCGCAGTGTTAAGTTCCACCTCTTAGCACACAATGTCTCGAAAATTGGGCAAAAAGCGGTTACTCCTGATTACCCTGTACTATGCGGGAATTAATATAAACAATAGTAGCGGCTTAGTTAGCCAAAATGCGGTGCTCCGTGCTATCACCAAGTGTTACCATTAAAATTAATATTCAAGTTAAAAAAAACTAACAATATTTTTTTAGCTTCACGGTCTACTCGTAGGCATATGCGGAGGGAGAGGGAACCTAGTTTTAAAACACGCTTTCCACTTTCTAATAGTGTTGCCCAAATGCAAGAACAAGACGAGACTTAGCCAGTCTTGGTCTTGGTCTTGCGCCAATACACCTGGTCTTGGTCTTGGTCTTGCGCCAATACACCTGGTCTTGGTCTTGGTCTTGGTCTTGCAGCAAGAGTCTTGNGTGCTCCGTGCTATCACCAAGTGTTACCAATAAAATTAATATTCAAGTTAAAAAAAACTAACAATATTTTTTTAGCTTCACGGTCTACTCGTAGGCATATGCGGTAGAAGAGGGAACCTAGTTTTAAAACACGCTTTCCACTTTCTAACTAATTTTCAGGACATTGCGCATTCAGTTGCGGAACTCAACGCCATGCATGAACTAGAAATCGAACCCAGAACCGTCGCTTGTACAGTTATACTGTTCACCTACAATTTGTATAATTTACCAAATTGAAATAACTTTTTACTAAATATTCCCCCGAAGAAACCCCCAGAGAGCGCATCCATCAATCCTACATCCGCATAGAAGGCTGCGTAAAAGCCAAATCTTGTTGATACGCAATTTTATTAGTGATCCGTGAAATGTATGGGATTACGTACCTGACGGATTTTGGTGGGAAACTTTGCTGTTTTTACATTATTTATATATGTATGTATGTGTCTGTATGTCGATCACATAATGAATTACTTGAGTTTTCTATATTTCACGGTTGAGGCACTTTTGATTCTACCTGTATATTGATATCAGACTTTTTTCCGCACAGCAGCGTAGGCATAACTAAAGTAAGCTTCACGCTGTACCCCGCACATAGCAAGGTAGGCAGAGGGAACCTGGGAAGCTAGTGTTAAGATACTCCGTTCCTTTGAAGACACTTCCGTTCTTTGCTTTCCGCCGAATTCTGGAGGCATTACGTATTAAATAGCGGCCTCCTAGGCTCTCCTTCCTCTTCCGCGAGAAAATGACAATATTAAATATTTCATTTTCTCGAGTGGGATTCGAACCAACTACCTATTGCGTTTACAGCCTCTGCCTACCCTGCTATGTGTATTGTTTTTATGACAGATAAAAACTATTACAAACTAATATTGGTCATTGTTTTCATACAAAATGAATGCATGAGTTTGTCAAATTTTATAATGTTTACTTCCCATTGAATTACAATCCTGAAATTGGTACGAAACTCCAAGATTCTTTGTGTTAAGCGAACTTAACGAGGTGCAACTTACTCTACATTTATATAATTTTGAATATATGTATACCTACATATATATAAATAAAAAATGTTTTATATACATTTATATGTATATAAAACAAATTTTATTTTTATTCAAACGGTCCATTGAAAACTAAATTTTACGTAATGTGTTGAAAGGAGGCGAAAAAAAGAGAAACACATAAATAAAAAGTGCAGATGAACGAACGAGAGCAAAATTAGGTCAATTTAACTCGGGCGTGATTGAATTACTCAAAATGAAATATAAGCATACATTTTCTGGAATCAATAGTGCTGGGGAGAGTTAATGTTCTTATAATACACTCTTTTATAGAAGGAAGAAGTGGTAAAAAAGCCAAAAAGACACTCATATAGAAGGGTAGCCAGTTGGAAGCTGGTTAAGGCACTCCGTTCCACACTGTCTCACCAATAGTCAAGACATGGCTCGTTTGATGGTGAAACTCGACGCCTACTTCATCTTGTCAAAATACAAAGAAATATAAATCATTCATTTTCCACGGATAAGAATCGAAGTCAAAACCGTCTCGCTTCAAATCAGATGCTTTACAAATATATTCAACTGAAGCGAACGTCCCAGGAGAAATGCTCTAATTACAATAGCGTTATGCAGTAAATAATACGTAATTATATGTTAATAGCACACAATACAGCGCAGTTGCCGTAGCTGGTGAGCAGGCGACTGAAATGCGTCGCTGAAATACTTGACAATGTTGAAATTGTTATAGGTATTTATTGTGATATAATTTGGTATACAATTGAAAGGAAAAATCGCATTATATTTTTTGATTTATAGCAAGTATGACTGAAGGTTCCATTTGCCATATGTGGCTTACAATGTAAAACTTCACAAATAAACAAAAATATTCATATACTTATATATATGAGCATACGCAGTTAGGAACCAGGAAGTCTTAACACCAAGTTCCAAGGTTCCCTCTGCCTACCTGCAAATAGCAGATGTACGGGATACAGCATGAAACTAAAACAAAATATAACCAATGTCTACCTGCAGCTTCGCTAAGTAAAATGACTAAGAATTATATTATATATAACACATTCTAAATACCTAGATGTTGGAATAACTCTCTTCGATAAAAAAGACTAACAAAAACTGAAGAGAATTTTTCATTTCAGATCAGTAATTCTTGAGATTGGTCATTTAAAATAAACTTTAATTTCATAATATTAGAATAAAATGAAGATGCTTGAGGCGAGTGAAACTAAAGCAAGAACACTACATAAGAATCGAATCTTCGAGTACATCCCTTAGGGATATCTCTATACACGGCAATAACTCTCTTCGTAATTTCAACAAACAGTCGCGACCCTCACTCGCCCTACGTACCTTCAAAATCTTAGGATCTTAAAAGGTTTTCGTTTATCGGCAAGTATCAAAACGCTTGACTGACCTCCGTCATACCCCTCATACTAGTACTGTCCCTTATAAAGAACTTGTTGGAAACTAAAATAAATTAGGAGCGATAGAAAAAAAATACCAGGCCAGTTGTGGTGTAGGGGCACAAGCGAGTGACTGTAAACGCGACAGTTTGTGGGTTTAAATCCCACTCGAGAAATGAGGCGTTTAGTTGATCGAAATCGGTAGTAAGTGAGAAACGACAGAGAGGGAATTTGAACAGATAGTCTTAACACTAGGTTCCCAGGTTCCCTGCCTACTCTACTCTTCAGCGTGAATGTAGTTTTTAAGAAACCAACGGTGTTTCTTTTTACTCTAACAGATAGGCAAGGTTAGGGCTAGGTCCTTTCCTCACTTTCGGCCAATTTTAGAGATATTTCGTGAAGGGTGGCTACACTGATCAAATATATTTTACTGTTAATTAAATTAAAAAATTGCGCCTTATCACTATTTATTCTACAAAGAAGCCAAAAAATCAAAAGTAAAAATGAAAAAATATGATTCTGCTGACGCTACAAACGTTGAAATATGAAATTGCACGCCCATTCTCGATAGTCGATACAATCCGGGTTTATAGATTGAAAATAATAATAAATATTTGATTACAACATATTTGCTTTATTACGTTATAACTTATGTTGCTTGTTCCCCGAATAAATATTTATAGATTCTTATAAATAGATGATAGAAGTAAGTACAGTGTTTGAATATAAACGCAGCGGTTGTTAGTTCGATTCCCGCTCGGGGAATGAATTATTCTCATGTACTAGCATTGCTATTTGGTAGCGAATAAAAACTATTATAAACATTTACAATTTTTCTGAGTAGACATTGAAGGTACCTCTTGTTATTGCAACCCACTGCAATATTTAAGAAATTGCGGCCTGAGTGACGGAACTCAACGCCAAGCTTGACTTGTTACCAACATACAATACATATTTACATACTACATACTATATTTATATAAAATACCGATTTTATATAGATATACATATTATATTTATTTAAAATCGGTAATAAGATCAAAAGATTTTTCAATAGCTTTGCAGTTTATTGTATAGTAAATATGGCGTTTAAACCTTTTTATATAGAGCAATTAAATTTTATATGAACTTAATGGTGCGAGAGTCGTTATTATAATGACTTTATTTGGTCTTGGCGATCAGAAATATTGCAAGGACAGGTCATTTTTTGTATGGTGGGTAGATGTAGGTTCCTTTTATTTTTTTCTTTCATATATCAGAGTAGGCAAAGGAAACCTAATTATAAGAAATTCCCTACGTGCCGCCGAACTCTCAAAACATTCCGTCTTGGACGACGGAAGAGGGAAGAAATGATGACAATTAATTACCTCGAATGAGGCTCCAATTCACAACCATCATACCCACAGTCAGACCGTGTTTCTGTGTAACGACGCTCTCGATAATATTTTTTTTTTAGTTTCACGCTGTATCCTGCCCATAGCAGAGTAGAGGGAACCTGGGAAACTAGTACTAAGACACACCGTTCCTATTAAAACACTTCTTCTCCACAATTCTCCACTTTCCGCCGAATTCTGAAGACACTCAATAGAGTGGCAGAGCTCTACGTTGCATTATTTGCGTATTTTAATATATATTTTTATATCTTTTCTTTTATAAAATACAAAGTTGAAAACTGATTTACAAAATCAAATACAAGTAACATTTAACACAAACGTCTGCACTAAAGTACCCACAATGAATAAGTATAAAATTTTAAAATTTAAATTGTACAAGATATGCTAAAATTTGGTTTGAACTATATTTTAAGGGGCGGTTTGCATTTTGTGGAGAGCTTTCTTTTGTGGGACAAATGTTTTATAAAAGCTCTTGTGATTTCGCATTTATATAGTGGTTTTTGACTGTTTGGGGGTAATTGTATTAGCTGTATCCCGCACACAGCAGGGTAAGCAGAGGAAACCTAGTGTTTAGACACTCCGTTGCCCACTTTCAGCCGAATTCTGTCCAGAATTGTGTTCAAATGTGGGTTCAATTCCCACTCGAGGAAACGAAATATTTAAAATTTTCATTTCCTTCCTCTGGTTGAAAAAACAAAATCAGCTTCATGCTGTATCACGCTTACAGCAGGGTAGGTAGATAAAACCTAGTGCTCAGACACTCTGTGCCCCACATAAATTTGTTAATTCACACAACATGTAGAACCGACCTAAAATAGTGAACTATAAAACTGTAGCAGTAGGGAACTACAAAGTTTGAGCTATGAATTAATAATTTTGTTTAAGTAAATCCCTTGTCTTTTCGCGGTCGGATCCGCCGTCCTATTGTTATAATGGCATTTAGGTTTCACCGTTTTAATACTGAATTTTGTATTTTAAATGAAAAGATTTTATGTTGAACTAGTCGCCGCCCGCAGTTTTTTTGTGCAGATTTTTTCCGCTCCTGATCCCGCTCATATGTAACAGGGTAGGCAGAGGGAACCTGGAAATTTAGTTTTGAGACATTCCGTTCCCATTACGACACGTTAAATTCTTTGTAAATCTCGATCCTGCAAGAAACCGGGATAAAAAGAAGCCTGTATTTTTCTCCTAAGCCTCCCTGGACGAAAAGTGTTGAACGGAGAATACTTAACACTAAGGTATCTCTTCCCACTCTGCTATAACCGGAATAGAGCGTGAAGCTAAAAATAAATAAATAATAATATAACTTAATAATTAATCGATCAGCTTTGAGTGTTATAGTTACAGAACTAAAGTCCAATAACAGTAACAAAATCTCACCGCAAGCCCGCGGAGTTCAAAAGTTTTTCATGTAATTTTCATATATGTTTCTCATAACTTTGCATAATAAAATACCTGGTAAAATATACACTATGCAATACTTGTAATTTTATATTTTTACAGGGTCTCATAAAAACATTTGAACAGCTTTATGTTCTTCTTCTTCTTCCTGGCATTAATCCCGGCTATTACCAGGGTCTGCCTAACAGGGTCTGCCTGTCTTGAACAGCTTTATGTTGTACCTGCATAATGAGGTAATCAGAGGGAAAGTAGTATTAAGACACTCCGTTCTCCACGGACGGCTTAATTTTAACATATTGGCAACTCAACGCCGCGCTTACAGTAACGCTGCCCCATTTCAACGGACCCCTTCAAAAGTTAATTAAAATAAGCAATATGTATTGAATTGTAAAAAATAAAAAAAAATAACCCGACAGTTTGCGACTCTTGATCGATGTTCGTAACGTGACATATTTTTAATTATACTTACCTTTTCCAATTTTCAATAGAGAATTGCTGATTGACATGTTCTACGATGAATCACCGTTGTACGAGTGTAATGACTCCATTCTTCATTTACGTATTTAAATTATAATTCAAAATAAATAATTCCCTGCGCCATGAGGATTTATTAACAATAAGCAAATTAATTTTACCAACAAATATCTACGAATCTATAATTTACCTATGATGCTCGTATATTTTAAGAACAGTCTACTTCAGACAACCATTGCGACCTCTACAACACGTAAAGGGTAAAGTTCAAAGTTAAATGCTTGAATTTCAACAGATTAATGCTGCAATTTGTATTTTTTTTAGCTTTACGCGGTATCCCGAACTTAGTAAGACAGGCAGGGGGAACTTTTTTTTGTGGTTTCACGCTGTTTCCAGGGTATAACAGCGTAATACCCCCACACCCCCCAATTTACAAGATGTGGCGTGTTAAGTGGCACTTGGTGCCTTCTTGCCTTGAATGCAAAGCAAGGAAATGAAAATAATAATTCATTCCCCCGAGTGGGAATCGAACCCACATCCATCACGTATGCATTCAAACATTATCTCATATAATGCGGAACTTCTATATAAAAAAAGATATAAAATAAATCCTAACCGTCGGTTAATACGCAAAAGCTTTAGGAATATATCTTAAAACCTCACCTTTGTACGGCAAACACCATTAACCAGGCAAAAGGCAACCGAAATCGAGTTGCGGCCCGCTACCAACAATCTAAATTACGCCGCCATTTTGTTGTGGAACGTCTGCCGGATAAAACTGCTTCCAACCGGATAGCGCCGGTCATAGGCTAGGAGGTGACGTTTAAAATTGACTTTAAAATGATTTATAGGAATAAATATTACGGTAGATTATGTAAGTGTGCTTCTTGGATATTATAATAACTTAATGCTTTTTTCCGCATAGTAGGATAGATGTAACCTAATAGGGAAAGCAAAAGTATTAAAACATTTCCTCTCCGGTTTCGACCCTATTATCGACTTTGGATATTGAGATGCAAAACTCAGCCCTGCGTTTTATATACCAGGGCAGGAAAATGAAAATAATTAAAATATAACTATAACCCTGTTTACATACCCCATACATTATTACAACCATACCCCATACATTATCGTGACATGAAATTGTCTTTAGACACAGTATTTAATAAGTAAACCGAACGAAAATATTGAAAATATTCTAAGAAGCTATTACAAATATTAAATAAAAGTAGGAAAAAAGCAATTAAAGTTATCCATCGGGCAGAGTGACGTTAGCGATCCTTTTCTTTCGGTCGCCGTTGACAGCCTAATAAAATATATATAATTCCATAGCGATGAGTTTAAAAATAGCTCACTTTCCCTAGTGACAAACGAACTCACAAATGTTGCATTAATAAACCTCAAGAAAAATTTATAGAAACAAAAATCGAATTCACATCCTACATATGTGCAATCAAAGAGCCTACTGCACCAGAATAGCGTTAATAAATTACAGGAACGCAAAATAGGTCACAAAACCACAATGTTTAGAGTATAATATCTGTCAATTTAATACCTAATTTCAAATGCAATTAGTATTTACTAACGTGTTCACTGACTAGGAATGTTACGAGTTAATCTATTTTACATTATAATGTTTCTAGAATAACTGAAAGACTGTAAAACGCGACGGTGGTGGGTTCGATGTCCACTCCAGAGAGATCTTTACTTCTTCGCTTTGGTAGACGTAGATGCTTTGTCTGTAAAAGTTTATGAATATGGATGTTTTGTTCCATTTTCATGTAATGGACTTGGATGAAACTTTACAATGAAATATTTTATATATCAAAATAAAGCATAGACTACAATTTATATAAAAATTTTGTAAAATTTAGCTATAATATAACGATAGATTTAAGCGGACGAGGCCTATAAAATTAAATGAAGGTCACCACCTCTTATACTATATTACGCGTTTCAGTTATAAATCAGAGCACTTTTACTCCCTAATATATTCACGATCGGAGGACAATAAATTCGCGGGAAATTAACACTCTCGGCTATATTTAACGCCGTAGCCTTTCAAGTTATTTGTATAATAATTATATTATTTTATATCTCTATGTTCCCTCTATATTGTTTTATATATTATATTAAAAAATATTATGAGTACAAAGTGACTTTGATTTCGAGTACCGAAATCCGTAATGTCTCGAAAATTAGGCGGTAATAGGAGAACAGAGTGCCATCAACAATTTTTCTTAATTTTTTTTAGCTTGACGCTGCATAGGGGTCCATGGACAGGTAGAGTGGTAGATTGGGAACTTAGTGTCAAGACACTCCGTTCCCATTAAGACACATCCGTTGCTCAATTACCGCCGATTTCTGAAGCTATTACTTGTTGAGTTAGAAAATTCAACGTCTCGTTTTGCCTCATTACCAGAGCTAAGAAATGAAAATATAAATATTTCCTTTCGGGAATGGGAATCAAGCCCACAACATGTCGCGCTTACAGTCGGACGCTTATGCCCCTGGCCTATTAACCACAAATAAATAGGTAACCAACTTCTACAGAAAATAAACATCTTATCGCATTTAAATTTATAAATGAGAAAGCTACCTCGGCCCCTCAGTGGGGACTTTATAGACAGAAGTCATTTATAACCTGTCAGAAAACTACTGGAAACTAATTCCAGTGCCATTAAGCACCGTAGTGAGTTCCGCCGATATCTCTCTGACACTGTGGGTGTGATGTGCGTTCAGATGGTATGGAGTTTGATTTCCGATTGTCGTTTGTTTTGACAAGAATTGTTTTGTTAATAAGACGATGAAATATTTCAATTTTTCATTATTTTATAACACACCTAGGAAAAAAGTGTCGTATAAAGGCTGAACCATCGCGTTTACATCAGATGTAGGCAACTGCGCCGTGACGTTCTGAAATTATTATTTAATCAACCAAATTACTTATTTCAAAATGTATTGCTTAAAAATATAATCAAACTTTCATATCTTTTACATTCTCGCGACGTAAGATCAATATTATTGAACAAATACGCGATAAAACGTAAAAAGCGTAAAATGTTATTTTAAAACAGAAACACGAAAAACTATAGCGGAGCGGGGACGTGGTACACTATTGAACCGAACGTATTGGTAATGAAGCGTGTCGCCGCAGGGACGGAGTTGCTGATACTTGGAAATTATTTTATTTTTTTTATGTTATTATAACCATGTTTATTGTTAGGATGTCGTGACGGATGTATGACTGTAAACATTGTGGATTCGATTCTCACTTGAGAGAATAAGTTATGTTATGTTGGTCCATCTGGAAATAAGAAGAGTGTTGCCATACAATACGAGTGTCTTCTTTGAGAAAAGTCAAAAAATGAAGCATGTACCTTCTTATTTTGAATAAAAAAAAATGTCTTTTGACTTTTTACAGCTTGTCCCTGCCTATAACCCTATGTGAGGTACATGACGTGAAGCTATTTGGTTTAATTTAAATAAAATTATTAAGTTTAATTTTGTTGGGAAATTATATCGAAACAATGTAGACTAAATTGTTAATTTCGAATATAATGAATAGACACATTTATTGAAATGAAAATTTTAGGTGAATGCATGACTGGAAAATAAATCTTTATTGTGTACTATTGAAACAAATATATATGAAAATAATATCATTCAGTGAATTTAGATAAATAGTATTTTAATGTCAAATATAAAATATTTGGCCATATTCATTTTTTATTAATATTTTATTGCACAAATATCTTTTGTCCGAAAAATAACATTTCTATTGAGCGATAGAAAATATTAAACTGACGTTCATTAAATTTCAGTGATTTCAGAGTCATACTGTAAAGAATTGTAAACGGAAAAAAAAGTAAAATGGAAACAAAATTGTAATTTTCACTTGTATGTATCCCGTACAAAGGGAACTTGGGAACCTAGTATTAAAATACTCCGTTCCTAGTAAGACATTTCGTTTTCCGTTTTCCGCCGAATTCTAGAAGCAGTGTATGTTGAGTACTTTTCGTATGTTATAATTAAACCATATTGATCACAATACAAATGAGTAAAAATAAATTAAAATATCTATATAATATTTTTCACCGAAGTTCATCCCTGTACGCGCTAATGAGTCAACATTAAGCCGTTTGTCTCACCGTGAAAAATTGCTACTCAAATAAAATTAAATACATGTTTTAACAATATTATGTATATTTGTGTATTATAAATCAACTATGGTGAGGAAAGTCGTGGCCCAGGAGCCTAAGCGGGCTACTGTAGACACGACAGGTTTTGGGTTCGATTCTCATTCGAGTAAATGAAGAGAGAGAGAGACATTGTATGTTGAGTGGTGAAACTCAACGGCGCACCTTGTGTCGTTGCTGGAGTGAGGAAATCAAAATAATCCTTTCCTCCGACTGGGAATCGACCTCACAACTGTCACGATTACAGACAGACGCTACCCTATTATAGAATCCACCTCGTACAACTAAATCAAACCACAAAAGGATTTAAATCACTCCACACTAATAAAGCACTTCGAACATACCCTATCTATAGGTACTTAGGCATAGTTTACTATAATTACAAAAGTGAAGTATTAAATTCATTTTGAATCGAAACGAGGGTTAAGACCAAATATCTTAAAGCCATTCCAGGTAATATCCACCCAATTTTAATTACGTACAGTTCAAACAAGGATTGTGGAAACCCTGGAATGTCCAAATTAAATACGCATGTATTTAATTTGAATGAAATCATTATATATCGTTTTGTATGTGATAAAATAGGTATGTGTTTAGTTTTTTTACGGCATATGCTTTATACCAAACTAAAACATAAATTGCATTTCATATTAAATAGCCCGTACCGTTCCCAAGATATAATTAAATAAAATGTAGACTTAACCCATTTTAAATGAAAAATATTTAACTCATATATATTTATTCTACTCGTAATCACGGTAAAGTTTACGAAATGTGAGGTTTCTAAGAATATATAATCTATACTTATGAAAGAATCATAATTGATCGGTGTCTTTACATTTAAGATTTATAAGAAAAAAATATTATTGGTGGCATTGATGCCGCACATGGTAGGGTAGGAAGAGGAAATATGGGATTCCGTCAAATTCTTAAGGCGTTTTATGTTTAGTAACGGAGCAGAAAGCCCCGTCACTAAAGTAAAGAAAAAGAATACGAGGATATAAAAATATTAAATAATTCCCTCGAGGGGGAATCGACCCCACAGCTGTCGCGTTCACATTTCACGTTTGTGCATAATACAATACAATCAAAATATTAGTATAGGTGTATATTGGATATATCGGAAATAAATCATTTATATAATAAAGTTAAAGATACTACCTCATCAAGCTTATATCAATGCCACACTGAGGACAAGAAAGGAAAAGAGAATTGTATAATTCACATTTACACAAAATTTGTAACAAACATTCATACTGACACATCATTAAATAAAAATTTTTCAATATAAATAATAATCGTTTCAGCTCCGCAGTGACAAATATCCATGGTCTATAATTTTGCTGAAAACAGTGCCAATAAAATCGGCCCGATTTTATATTGGCCACTCGCCAACCGTCAAATAAGTCTTAGAGGAAGAATAGACGCACGACGAAATTGTCGCAATTCATTGTAATAATATCTGTCTTATTTGTAATCTTGAAATTTGGACGAAAAACTGGGAATTGAGTATTTTAACACTATAACAGTGAAGCTGTGAATTTTTATCATTCACTGGATTACACAATGTTATATTTACATTATTTTCAAGAAATATATAAAACGAAGGCAGGATTTATTTTGTATGGATAATATTGACCCCAATATAAAATTAAAGCTCTTATAACTAGTGATAAATTAATAAATGATGAAACAATATACGAAAAAAATGCAATTTTTTTTATTATTATCTTTTGAACTTCTTCAACTTTTTGAACTAAGCCTTCATTGTTTGTTTAATTTAAATCGGTCTCTAAATAAAAAAAATCTATCAATATGAAATAATTTTTTCGACAACACAAATCTTTTCGGGGCGGACTAGTCACCTATATAATTTCAAATAAGTATCATTTACTATCCAAGACGACAAGTCAGTCTCTCGACTGCGCCAATCTTTACACTATCTTCCATTGTGCTCAACTAATGAGTTTTGAACAATGAAATGAATTCATCCGTGGGGTATCCGTGGGGTATTTTAGACCCTTTATTCAGAATTTGCGGGTTTCATTGTTGTTTAAGCTAACTAGATTATAGGCTCGGCGTTTTTTAATGGTTTACGTTATAATGAGTGTACTTTAAATTCAAATGTATGGCTTTGACTTATTAATAGTAATCTTTTTAAGTTTGTGCGATTGGTAGCTTTATTTTTGATTATATTTATTTACTAGTGAACCCGAACCCGGCAACGCCCGCTTTAACTATACGAATATTTATTAAATTTATTTATGAAATTATCTCTATTGAGAGATACGTTAAGCAAGCTCATTTTGAGTGACGTTTTCTAACAACAAATTTTGCAAGTCATTGCTTAGCAACGGTCACATAGCAACGGTTGTTATTAACATGGCGGAATAAATTGCATGTGAAATTAATAAGTATTTTAATATAATAGTATATATCGAAAATATTACAAATATGAGAAAAAAAGTATCCTATGTTCATCCCAAGACCTCAACTCAAGTCTCAAGTATCTCTATATGAATATTTTATCACAAATAAATTAGCGGTTCGGGCCTGATTGCGTAAAAGACAGACAGACAGACAGAGTTACTTTAAATTTATGATATAGGTATGGATATAATTATCTTAAGGCTTGAGGCCAGTTGTAGCGCAGGAGCACAATTTATAAGATATAAGTAAGTATCCATTAGTTTAATAAATAATTTATTTAGTTTCACGCTGTATCACTCACATGGCAGGGGAGGTAGAGGTAACCTGGCCTTTTGTTTGGTCTAGATACTTCGTACCTATTTCACTCTTCCATCCCTCACTTTCTGCGAAATTCTGAAGGCACTCAGTGTTGAGTGGAGAAACTCAACGTCGCACTTTACGTAAAGGGAGGAAATTAAAATAATAAATATTTAATTTCCTCGATTGAGAATCAAATCCACAATCTATCGCACGCTCGTCCAGATTGGTCTCATTTAGTTGTACTAAATATCACAACTTTAAGTGAAATTCGAATACCAAACTCTTCTTTACAGTTAGGCAACTCAACTACGACATCAATCTTCATAAAATTACATTTATTCATGACACGACACTGCTACGTTTAAATGTTATCTATACACAGACATACATACAGACATACATATATAAGGCTTATAAATTTCATATGAATCTAATCATAAAATCGAAATCGCCGCGAAATGATAGAGCACATGTGAATAGAACGAATTGGTATAAAGAAATATATTATACTACAGGGCGCGCGTAGCGCTGCGTATTTGCACTCTTAGGGGTAAATTCTAATAAACCATTTTTAAGAGTCTAAGTTTCAAATTTTATAAAATCGATGGCCATTTAAAGATTTTTCCAAACTTTCAACCCCTTATTTGCACCCTTAGGAGGTGTATTCTAGAAAACCACGAAACACGTGTTCAATGAAATCTATTTAAAAGTCTGAATTTCAAATTGTATAAAAATCGGTGGCGATTTAAAAAAAATCATACAAACTTTCAACCCCTATTTCACCCCTTTATTGTTACTTTATTGGTACTCGACCGCGACCTCGCTTCCGTGATATTTCAGCTTCATTGGTGGAATCCAAAAAAAATAAAAATAATATATAAGTAATCATTAACCCAAATATATAGGAATCGAACCTACCCATACTTCTATCCCACTGAGCCACAATTCAAGCATTAATTAAGAATATTTCAAAATTATCATCAAGAGCGAGATATAAATTATATAATTATATATATATAAATACGGTGGTACCTTTGCTGTCTTTAGCATTCAGCGTCTGTAGCTTTATCTGATTCACTTCCGTTCCAGAGCTTCCGAGATGAATCAAGGAGCTTAATATAATAATTCGTTATAATATTCAACTCCAGGTGGAGGGCGGCGCTTAATTGAAACAGGATAATGATGATATATATTTTTTATTATTTTTTATATATTTTTCTAACTGTAGAGGCCGCCGTGGACGCTCATGCGTGTGATTGAAAGCACGACAGGTTGTGCTCAATTCCCACTCGAGGAAATGAAATATTACATTTAATTAATTTACTTTGGTGTCGTTGCAAAGCGCTGCGTTGAGTTCCGTCACTCTACACGCAATGTCTTTAGAATCCGTCGGAAATTTGGAAAGCGGGGTACGGAAGTGTCCTAATACTACACTACCAGGTTTCATCTACCTACCGTACTATGTACGGGATATAGCGAGAAACTAAAGAAAATATTTACGAAAATATAGCTTTACGTTTGTTCCCAAATATCAAGTTAGGTAGAACTAGGCCTCGTTACCAGAGCGAGAAAATGAAAACAAATATATTATTCATTTATTACCTTGAATCGAACCTGTAACCATCGTTTAGACAGTCGTATCCTCTCACGTTTACAGTGAAATAAAAAACAATATTACATTACCAATATATGACTATAATAAGAACTGGTTTGTTGCCAATTGAATGTACTTACTTCAAAATGTAGACCGAACAAAAGATAAAAAACAATGTTTGACCTAATAATATATCTAGATCTAGACAAAAGAAAGCCGTTTCAAAGAAAACTTGATTACAAAAGAGGCGTCTTGTTAAAGTAGATTGATTAGTCGTATATAGCACTGTTACACACCATTTGAGTCCATCGTAACTCAGGGGAGCTCAGCGTGCAGCGGCTATAGGTTCGATTCCCACTCGGGGAAATGTCTTAACAGAACAGAGTGTCTGAACATAAAGTTCCCAGGTTCTCTCTGCCCTACCCTGCTTACAGTTGCGGATTACAGTTTTAACATAAAAGTATGTGTACACGGGGCCCATGGGCGTATGAAGATGGACAACTGGGAAGGCTGTGCCCACTCCAAAATAGGCTGGTGTCCAGCTCAGAAATTTTACTTACAAAAAAATTAACCCGGAATAATTAAAAAAACAACATTTGCACGAACATATGTGTTCAAAGCTAAGGTCTAGTTTTTTTCAGCACACAATGAATGAATCTAAATTACATAATTACTATTCCATACAAGTACGTAAAACTAAACTTAACATGGTTTTTTTTTCATCCTCTCTCGGCTCTCATACGAATTGAGAGACCGAAAATGCCTAAAACGAGTATTCAGAGGATGCGTTACATTACATCCTTTATTAAATGTGCCTTTGTAGTGGCACTCTCGTATGCCTTCATCCTTGAGGATACATTAAAATTTGTTTTCTTTTGCTTTAAACGTCTATTACTCTATAAAGGCCATCATGGGAATAGTTGTGGGTACAATGAACACTTAGCGAAATTAGTAATTTTGAGCAAATGCCTAAAAAATTGGTGGATAATGGAAAGATGTGTGGATTAACACCAGATTTCCCCAGACTAGACCCTAGGGGGGTCCCTAGGGGGTGAAAGGTTTGAAGCTGCTCCAATCGTACTGTGAACCGCAGGGAACCTAAATAACTTACACATAAAATATGATCAGTGATTTTTATTATATGAAATCCATAAATATAATTTTAAAAAATTATAAATTTAGGTTAAAAAGCATAAAATTTGCTGTTTGATGATTTAAAATAACACAAATTTATACATATGTACGTATTGTTCATAAATAAAATGCATGTGTGAAAACTATTCAAGGTTATACAAAACTACTATAGTCGAAACATTCACTATCGCTATCGAGAGCGATGCAATATTTCATCAAACCTCATATAGAAGAAAAACCTTCTTGCTTAGAGTTTTCTTAAAGCTTTTTCTAAAATGCAGGCTTAGCTTAGCCTTTTTTACCTCACTTGAACTACCAAATTTTAACCCCCTTTGATAGCTATAATTTTTCAGGATTTAACCACAAATGTATAGTTTTCAGATTTTTCTCTAAGCTACATACGTATAGCTGGATGTAGATACTATCTGCCAAATTTCATAATTCTAGACTAACAGAAAAAAGTGAACGGAAAGTGAAAACCGAAAGGCTTAATGGGAACAAAATGTTTTAACACTAGGTCCCGACTGGCGTAGTTGGACAGCAGGACTCCAAATGCGTTGATTGTGGATTCAGTCCAACCAAGGGGAAATATTGACATTTTTATTTGTTCAATTTCTCCTCTCTGGAACATTCAATCTTGAATGACGGAATTCAACTATATCAATTTAAAATTTCTTAAATTTTAATAATAAATTTGAACAAAATACTACAGTTCTTACGTTTGATAGTAAGGGACACTGAGCACCGGCTGGCAAAGTACTCGACTAATGCACACGAATGACAACACATTACTGAAAACAGTTTACATTTCGCTGCTGAATAGATTTTGAATGTGCTACTATAGTTCTATTATCATTAGTGTTGAGTAGATGGGGAAAATACAGTGTTAAGACACTCCTTTCTCCATTGTTCATTAAAAACTTGTTTGTTTTGTGTATTATCGTACTGTGTCTTTCGCTATAATAATAATAAATAATAAATCCGGTATATACCAAGGTGGGCACTCCGTTCCCGAGGCATCGCCAATTTTTCGAGACATTACGCGTTGAGTAAGCTATTTATTCCTATGCTGCTATACCCTGGATACAGCGTGAGATTGAGTTGAAAATTTAGCGTGAAAATATCTCGAAAACTAGGCGGAAACTGAAGAACGTAGTGTTATAACACTATGTTCCCCTTGCCTATCCCGCTATATGCGGGTAACAGCGTGAAGCGTAAAATTCTATTTATATAGAGAAAATCAAAACAAAAGATAAACCGTTATGAACATCGAAATCCGGGCGTGTAGTATAAAATGCCACAAAGCCTGTCGCTTTACAACCGGTCTTGAGACGAGCTTAACCGGATAAGCCGTTCAAAGGTTGTCCGGGTGAACGAAAATATCCGGATATCAGTGAACTAAACTGATCGACTTTCAATTCATATGCAATATATAGATAAATATTATTGTTTATTAAATTATTACGTTTCGTTATATTATTGGGTTTTTTTTACTAAGTAATAATATAGAAAAGTTTTCTGTTCTTCGCTTTCACAAAACAAAGAGCGAAGTTGAGTTTACCCACTCAACTTATGTTGTTGTTATTTATTATTGAGTTGATATTTATTAAATTATTATTTAAATAAATTTTAATAAATTTCAAAAACAAAATAATAAATTATACTCGGAATAATATCTTAAGATATTTTAAAATTCTAATAACATTCGAATAATAAAATGGTAACGTAACATCTAATTCTACGATAAAATTATACGACATTTTAATACAAAATTATCTTAATTCACTCAGCGACATTACTTCTTCACAAAATTTAGATATATATTTTAATTAATTAATATAAATCTAGATTTTATAAATTGTATAAAGTACAAATTATATTTCTAAAGCATTTTTTAAGATCTTAATTTAAATAGATAAGTCTCTAAGATAAGATCTTTATTTAAATTGTGAGTGAGAGTAGAGGAATCCAATAATTAATTGTTTATTATTCAAGAAACCAAATACCTACAGAAAAATATGCTTTAAGCCTGGTACAGCTAATAATGTAGAAAAAATAATAATAATGTAAAAAATTATAAGTTTGTCAATATTTTCATAAAGAAATATGGATAAATTTGAACTTTTCGGATATTCTCTTTTTGAGGAACAAAACTCAAAAAATAACACTAGATTCTCTTTGCCTCCTAAAGTGGAAACTAAAAAAAGTATCGATAGAAAACAAATGAGGGTACAAAAAAAATTGGCTGTAAAAGGCGAGATAAAATTCATTCATCACGTCAGGACCAGGGGAAGACAATGGCAGAAAATTCAAACAAGGACTTCTATTAACTAGGTACATAAATAACTTAAGGCAGCGACGTTCAAGTTGCGGTCCCCTTTCTAAGACGATGGCTTAATTCTGCGTTTTAAATGAAACTTTTTAATCGGATTAATTGAGTGTATTTTAGTTTTGTATTACAGCTTTGGAAAGTCAGCGTTCTGAATACTACTATAATAGTCCGTGGTCACGGATAGACTGAGGTGGCATTTCTCTATCAAATGACAAAAATATATGACTTCTTTCGGGGAATGGAGTTTCTTAAAACTAGGTCTTGCTTCATTTTTATTATAAAATACTCGTAACGATTTCTTAATTGCCTCGCGTACTACAGAAATGTGTCATATTGAGTGGCGGAACTCAATGCCGCCGCTTAGTCATGTTACCAGAGCAGGTCTATAATTATCACTTTAAACTGTCTCCGAACCTTACTTTAAGAATTTGGATCAACCTGCTGATAATGGCCAGCAAACAATAGGAGATGCTGCGCGAAATTAACCGCTATTGCGTAAACGTAAGGGACTCGCTGCGGATGACGGTCTTGAAATGCCTGTAGAAATATGGATATTTGTTCCAGCGTTAGAAGTTATTGGATGAGGTAATTTTGTGGTAAAATAAATAACTAAATTGGTAGGAAAATATATTAGAAATAGTACATTATTGTATTTGTTTTGAAATGGGTAAAAAGTTTAATATATTTTACATAATTAAACTTCTAAGCCGGATTAACCGACTTTACAGCAGTCCGTGGCTACGGTCCATTGTTAGGATTAGCGAAGAATGCAGGACGAAGTGAGTGCAGAAGTCGTTGAAGGTAGTTTGATAGATTAATTGTGTCAACTGACAGGCCAATACTATATGTACTCGTGACTATTCCCAAGAAACTATGAAGGTTCTGGAGACAGTGCAGCGGTTCACTAGGAGTAGATTACTTAAATTTTGAAGAAAAAAACGATTTTACGTTACGTATTTTATGAAAACGAAGTAGTAGATGAAAATACATGTACAAAAAGTATATTAAAAACGGTACATTTCATTTGACAATGAGATATTTGATTTGATTTTTCATTGTCTAAAAGTTTCTGTTTGCGTTCAAAAGTTGAATCATAGGCGAAACTGAAACTGAAACAAACAAAAGTTACTTTGCAGTGAAAAATTTCAATTTATAAAAGTGTGTACGTATGTACATTTTTTTTTTTTTTGGAAAAAGCTGTATTTAATTTTAACATTTACGAGTTTTGAAATATTATTATTTATTTACACAAGTAAATCGCGCGACAAGCTTTTATGATCATATAAATTGTGTACAATGAGGTTATGAGTTGATAGTTAAAATTTAAAAGACTAATTTTATTTTCTCCTTTTTAGAGCGTTTAAATAAAAGCTTTTTACTTTTAATTTATTCCTTTGCATCGTTATATCTATATGTTTTTTTAATATCTTCCTCTATATATATAAAAGGACTTGTCAGTCAGTACTGAGGTAAGACGCACGCACAGCCGTAACTGCTGTGCGTAGAAACGTGAAAATTGGACAGATGCTTACTTTCGTAATCTGGACATCCACTAAGATGGTAATTTAAAAAATTTTAACCTTAAAGGGTGAAATGGGGGTTGAAAGTTAGTATGGAAAAATCTTAAATTGCCACCGATTTTTATATAATTTAAAACTTAGACTATTAGAAATGTATCATTGAACATATGTTTCGTGGTTTAGTTTAATTCATCCCCTAGGGGTGTAAATAAGGGGTTGAAAGTTAATATGGAAAAATCTTTAAATCGCCACTGATTTTCAAAAAAATTGAAATTGAGATTCTTAAAAATATTTCATTGAACTCATATTTCATGGTTTATTAAAATTCACCCCTAAGAGTGCAAATAAGCAGGCGAAGCTGCGCGCGTCCGCTAGTTCTTTTATATAGAGGTATATTTATTTCATTTGTTTTATTTTTCTAATCTAAACATAATGTTATTTACACATCCAAATAAACTACCTTCTTCCCACATCCCCGTATTATGAAATCAGATGTCTTTCGTTGAGGCCTTATTAATCTGAGGCGGGGCATAATTTAGTATTGTTCAAGTCTAAGGAGCCCGGCCATTATCAATTTCACTTGTTTCACAGTGAATGTTCCTTGCAGCTTTTAGTTGTACTGTTTTTGTTTCTTCCTTCATTAGAAGGAGAAGACTTAACTTACTTAACTTGTTCCCACGATAGAAATAGATATATAGATAGAGAACCTAATGTTAAGACACTCGTGTTCAACCAGAACGAAGAAATAAAGAGAGTTCAATCCCTCGAGTGGAAATCGAGCCCATGACCGATAAGTTTACAGTCAGGTTCTGTGCCACTGTGACAAATGAAATTCTACTTTCGAGATAAACAAAAGTATTTCATGTTGGAATTATGGTCTTATGGCTCTTAATTAACGGTCGTATAAGAAAGAACTGGGGGGAGAGACGGAAGGGTTACGTTAGAAATAAATATAACACCACAATAAACAATACTAACCTAACCTCATCATAATTCAAGTTATTGCCATGTCGATCTTTTGTAATTTTTTCACCTGCACGGTGAATCCTGCAGGATAATAACAGCAGGGCAGACCGAGGAAACCTAGAACTAAGACACTCCGCTCTCTAGTTTCCAATTATCAAAACATTGCCTGTTGATTGACAGAATTCCATTTAATTCTCCAAGCGAGAATCGAACTTACAACCATTACGTTTACTTACAAAAACGCCCAACTACGTCATCAAACAGCTTAACCACACGATTTATAACATTATTTTCCCCCACATCCCGCAAAGTGTGAAAACAAAGAACCAACTGTCAGAGCTCAGAGCTCACCGCCCGTAAATAAGACTTCAATATTTTGAAGGCGGAAAAACTATGCATGGAACGTATCGGTAGTAAATTACCGGTTACAATTCATTCAAGCGGACGACCAAATTTAGGGGCTGCCAACGTTGGACGTCATTGAGGTGAGGACATACGGGAGGTTGTTGGGCTTGGAAACGTTATTAATATTTTTTTAGCTTCACATGTGGCGGAATGCCGAAACGTTATTCTTTTTATGCATGTGTAATAAAGAAAGTTAAGGCTAAGTATGTACCAAATAAAAAATATTTCTATAATATTAATGAACTATACCTTGTGTTCTACAAAAAAGAGTCCTTAAACACAAAATGGACAGGCCAATAATATATTAATATTACGAAAGAACAATTTAAGTAATAGTTTTAATATAAATTCTATATCGAATACCTCTAAACAAGTATTCTTGTTTATTAAATATATAATATAATCTAAATCTCTCAAAACCCAAACGATTTTCATAAAATGTATTATGCAGGGTGTTTCGAGGCCAATCTCTAACCGTGTTTCAGGCAATTAGAACTGGTGCAATATCATTAGAATTTCGCAATGAACTACAAAGTTATAAAAGCTCAGGTGGGAAAAGGAGCGGTCCCAACACTAGATGACTCCGGTTTGAGTCCAGATATCTCTATTCCAATTATTTTTCCGTCCGTCTTCTTACAAGCTAGCTTCACCTATATCGCCTAATACCAACACAAACTATTTTATGCTGCATAAGCCGATTTTCGGTCTCTTCTAATACCGCCGCTAACTAGTCCTCTTGTTATTGAATCATGATTTAGCTTAAATATATAGTAGCAGTAGATAGTGGATTCGATTACCGAGTGACGGGCGTGCTTAATATGACATCTATCCTCCTTTATTTGTTTGTATTAATGGCTATACTAATGACAGAGCCATACTTGGCGTGATGAATATATTTATTGTTATTAGTATTTATTTATATTTTAGCTTCACGGTCTTTCTCGCTTAGCAGGGTAGGCAGAGGGAACCTAATGTTAAGGTTACGTTCCCCATGTACCGCCCAATTTTCGAGACGTTGCGTGTTGAGAGACATATCACCGCGCTTTATCTTGTCAGTTGTCACCAGAGCGACAAAATTGAACCCACAACTACAGTATAGTATATATAGTTTATATAGTTTTCACTTTTCACTAATAAATTTATGAACCCAATTTCCTATTTCTTTCACAACAAGGCTTTGGAAACCAATAAGTAAATCCGATAAGCTTTTAATAAATTGAATGAAATCTTTTGTAATATATACGTCATTGAAAAAATGGCGCATTTGAAACTACAGTGTTCAAATTAATGATATAAGCAACGAGTATGAATATTTTTAAAATATTTTAAGATGAGGCCGCGATCGATGCGGGTTCGATTGCCATTCGGGAGACTTTTTTTTCTTTTCCTGGCTCTGGTTACAGGACAAAGGCGTTAAGTCCACTCAACACATAACAGCTTGTAAATTGAGAGGAAAATGGAAAACGGAGAGTCTTAACTCTAGGTTCCGTCTACCTACATATAAAAACTATTTAAACATGTTTGTACAAGGAGTTCGGTCCCCACTCGAATGGGGACCGAACTCACAACAATTGGAATCGTAGTCTAACACTATTCCACTGCGCCATTATTGTTCAATTTTTTTCTTTGTCAATTTAAACTTCCCCTCGTACTGAAAATTTTAAAAAATATATACCTATTATAGAGAATATTTAAAAAACAAACATATCTTATAATATTGTAACAAAAATAATTGTTTCCGCCCGGGATCGAACCGGGGACCTTGTGCGTGTGAAGCACACGTGATAACCGCTACACTACGGAAACTATACATATAAACATCAATCAAGTGATCACCTATCAATTACCAATTTCAGCCTTAAGCTTTTGCTTAATTCTGCTTAATTATATGTTAAGAAGGAAAACCTAGAGTCAAAACCCTCCGTTTTTCACATTCCGCCTTAATTAGACATATTACATATTTAGCAAGGTCGTCGTGGCATGCGTGTGTCTGTAAGCGTGACGGTTGAGTGTTTAGTTCCCACTCGGGGGAATGAGATATTTTATATGATAATTTTTCTTGCTCTGACAATGAGGCAAAGCGACTTAGAATTCAAGTTCAAGCAAGTGGGAAAGGGAAGTGTTAAAGTGAAAGGGAACGGAGTGTCTTAAGACCAAGTCTCCAAGGCGTCTCTGCCTAACCTGCTACGTGCGGGATACAGCGTGAAGCTAAGCTCGAAACCCAATGCTGCGCTTTTCTTTCCACAGGAGCGATATAATATATTTCCTTAGTCTTAATCGAACCTACAACTGTCACATTTGCAGTCACACACTGTCCCACTGCGCGGCACCAGCCCCAAAAACACAAAAAACACAAAAATTTCGTTCGCAAATTAATTATTCAACATTACATAAATTTGCAAAGCGACGATTTAAATCAATTACATTTTATTATGATGTCAGTGAAATTTTACGATGTGATATAATACAATAATGCAAATCGGTCCGATACATTTTATAACTTTTAGGCTTTTATTAATGATTGTTTGAAATGTTAAATTATTTATACTTTTTTTTTTATTTATTATTTAAACTTTTTCTTTTATGTACTTATTTTTGTATTGAACATATTATTTATTATATATTTCTTTATATTTCTAAATATCTTTTAACTAGCCAAAGAGAATATCTATGCAAATATTATAAAGATGAAGAGTTTGGTTGGTTGATCGCGCGAATATCAGGAACTGTACTTTTATGTATTAGAAAGTCCATTTATCGCGGAAGGTTATATATAGGCTGTATTATACCACGTCAATCGTTTCTATTTACTCCATTGTACCTGAGGTTAGGATAGTTAGTTATTTTAAGCTCTTAAAATGTTTCATGTGTCGTATACGAGTTTCAGTTATTTCCGTTCGACCGCGGGGTCGAGGCCGGGGGTTTCCGCTGACTTAATGCGTGCGTGTTTGCGTGGTATTTATATACAAAACAAATATAAATTTTATGTTATATGAGGATTATTATAAAAATAAATCAATAAAAATGAATTGTTAATTTAAAAAAAACTTTTTTTTTTAATAATTTCATTAATTTTTTATTTTTATTTTCTTCAAAAAACATAGTATAAGGTGTTGAAAAGTACATAACAATGATTTTATTTTACCAAAATAATAAGATTTCTATATTTTTTTTAGCTTCATGCTGTATCCCGCAGAGTAGGCAGAAATAACCTGAGAACCTAGTGTGAAGACACTCCGTTCCCATTAAGTCACTTCCTTCCCACATTTCCGGCAGGCAGTTGTATATTAGTAAAAAATACAATATGCCATGACAGGCAAAATTATAACTACGCCACTAATATAAAAAAATATTTAACAATCCTAAAATGACAGTCCAATTTAATGACTTTTGTTTGGACTTTTAAAAAAATTAGCAGCAAGAAGTGTACTGAAAACTTCTCAGTACTAATCTACCCTTAATTGCAGAGCTAATCTATCACGCGGACGTGCCGTGATGAATCTTTGATGATGTCTTTGAACATTTTTTAAGTTTAATTTTATGCAAAAATCTTCTGTGAATTTACTTAGTAGTTATATAGTACTTTTATATAGATACTGCTGGATTCAAACCTATATCCTTTTGTAAGGTATCTAATTATTTTGTTGAAATAAGAAAATGAAGAAATCATTCCCCTGTGTAGGAATTCAAACAACACCCATCGCGTCGCAGTCACACACTGTGCCGCTCACCCACAACGGCCTAGTTAGTTTTTAGTTATTTATTAGCTATATTTTATTAAAACATCTCTACATAGATGTTAAAATAACTTATAACAATCTTATAATAATTTCGACGTAGCTCGATAAGAACGGATGGCTAATTGATTACAGCGCTCAGACGGGAAACAAGAGGCGCGGGTCTAGTCCTGCTACGTTAAGGTTTTTTTTTTGTGTTTGGCTTGCCTAAATTAAGATTAACTATATTTAATAGAGGTAAACAAAAGCTGTAAGAAACCTAAATTGACCTCCGAGAACACAGTATCGATGATACTGGAGGAAGGTCACTTAAAAAGCATGAGGATCCCCTGGGCATGTACCTATAAAGAGGTTGATGTCAGTACACAAAGCAAAAAGAGATATGTTGCAACCGTAGCGTTTGACGCTCTGATTCTATTTAACCTGGCGGACCAAGAAGCAGGTAAAAGCTGATATTTCATGAAAATAGAACTAGCGACCTCTATTTAACTATTACAGTCGTAGTAATTAAGAAAAAAACATTACTTATTTTATTTCTGGATTTCTAAGTTAAAAAGAGATCACAAACAAGTAATTCATCTCCATCCAATTAAGGAAATAGGTCATTTTAATATCCCCAGTGATTAAGCCTCTAAAGATGTAGATTTAAGTACGAATTACTTTTTTTAAGATATATCGTATATAGCAGGTACGCAGAGCAAACCTAGTGTTATAACACTGCTTTCTTCAATTTTTTTATTAAGATTATTTTGATATTAAGACACTGCGTGTTGAGTGACAATCGAATTCCGTATAAAAATAAGAATTGTCTATAATCATGCAGCTAACACAGGCCAAGTCACGTGCGTAACACTAATATAAGATAAGAACCTAGTTCAAGCAAAACTTTAAGCACTAGAAAAGTTACAACGAAAACGTGGGAACCGACTGAAATTATAATATCAAAGAGTTATTAAAAACCGCCCCTATTAACACCCTCCATTGAAATTAATTAACAATTATTTACAGATTGGAGGCGAAACTTGAAAGTTTTTGATAAATTATAATAATAAAAACTCTGTCCGGAGATAGGGTCTGCCAAGCTTTTTGATGAGAGGGGATGAAATTAAAATTACTTTATATTAATTAAATACAACGTAACTTAACTTAGCATCACGCTGTATCCTTAGCGGGTTAGTCAGAGTGAAGGGAGCGCCAAACGCTACGGTCTCTACATACCTCTTTCGCCTCGGCTACTGTCGTCAACCTCTTCATACATGCCCTCCGGGGGGTCCTTCTGCTTTTTACGTGACCTTCCACTAGATTCTTTTTATTCAATGTTTGATAGATAAGAGTGACGAGATGATTGAAATTAATATATCACGATTATGAATATATTATTTTTAATTTCACTTCAATATAAAAAAAAAACACTAACAAATATCTTATATATATATACCTTTTTTATATAAAAGAAAAAACGAAATTCAATCTACAACTATTAAAATCAGGCTTTATAATCTCACACCCTTGCCATCCTACACGGGATGGGGCTTAAAAAAATAAAAACTGTTTGAAATTCGAAGACTCAGATTCGAATTACAAATCGTGGAACATTGTGAGTGTTCTTGTTATAAAAATAACGTTTAATTCAAAATTTGAAATTCCCTTTTTCCACCAGACACTTGTACTTACTTGTATTTACATAAACAACACTGCTGCTTCTATTTTAGTATTTTTGCTGAATAACTGTTGAAACGGTATATAAATTTAAGTTTTTAATTGTATTTAATTAAAATATTTTGTATAGAAAAAAATCTATAATTTAAATATGGTAGAGAGGGACTGTTAACGTGACGGTTTGGATTCGATTACCATTTGGGGGTTGAAATATTTTCATCTCTCTCTGGTAAGAAGGCTATCAGTTCTGTCACTCTTTACGCAGTGTCTCGAAAATTAGACGGTGTGTGTGGAACGGGTACTTAACACTAGGTTCCCACTGATTATCCTGCTATATGCGGGATACAGCGTGAAGCTAAAAAAGAGTCTAAATAGGGACAGAATTAACAACAATTTGGATTCAATACGCTTGAAAGGGTAGTTATAAAATAGTAATATTATAGGTTTTTATACCCTTTTCCTACAGTTTTTATTCTTTTTGTAACATCGAACGCGACCGCTGTCACCACTTTTCCACCTTCCATATAAAGGCGCATTATTCAAGAGCCGATACAAACAGTAAAACTAAGATAAAACTACGCGCTAGCCTCTTTTTATTTGCGCGACGTGCTTTTTGAGGTTAGAAACGTATTCACTTTTAACTACGTCACGTTCGAGCGTTTTGTTAGCAGTATTTTAAAAAAAACATTTATATTACTGTATTTAACTTCTTTTTCGTGCAACATTGTGCGTTAAGTGGCGGAACTGAACGACGCATTTTTTCCAGAGCGAAGAAAATAACATAATTCGTTCCTTCCAGTGGAGTCCAGTCAGTCCTTTCTCGGTCATGTCCTTTGTATGACAATGTATTTTTTTATATAAGGAAATAAATATTATTAAGCGTTTGAGCTCTCTGACCGTGACGAATGACGAAACTCAAAACCACGCAGACAAAGCAAGGAAGTGAAAAATTTAAATATTTCATTTCCCCGAGTGGGAATCCGAGCCCAAAACCGTCGAGTTCACTGCCATTGCGCCATTACGGCCTAAAATGACATACTTGCCCACGGAAAATACACAGAAGACGTAAGTTAGTGGAAACAAGCCACTCCGGTCAGAATTTGACTTTGACGAATTTGACCCGTACAAGAATATTACTTAGGTGTTTACGACCGACAATTTTGAAACGACCCGCCAACCTGTGAAATTACCTTCAATATATAAATAACTCAAACACTAATAATTGTTCGTTTTTCTTTTAATTTATATGTAAGTTGTGTAAACCTGTGGCATCACTTGCGTGGTAGAATGGAAATAAATGAGAGTTGCGTATGACACATGACACATTTAAGATGGCCGAGGTAACTCTGACCATCGACCAACCCAATGTGGTTAGAGCTTATAGAACTCCCTCAATAAATATACTAACTTATCTAACTTTTTCATTTAGTGAAAACTTAACTTCATTCGGTTAAGCCGTTTCTAAGATTAGCGTGATCAAATGCACAAAGAAACATTCAAATCTGCTTCTTTTAGTTTTCGAGACGTTGCGTGTTGAGTTGCGGAATTCAACTCTGCATTTTGTCTTGTTACATAGCAAAATAATAAAATAATTAATTATCCCGAGTCGGAATCACTTAAATGATAGTCATGTTTTCTGAATATTTTTTTTATTACGTTTATAATTAAAATTTTCATTATTATTATGTATTATCTTCTAAATATTAACATTTTGTATTATCTGCTAAATGTTGTACCAGTCGTGGCGCAGGGGTAAAAATTTAATAATGTTGATTTAAAAAAATAAATTAAATAAAAACTGTTTCCGCCCGGGATCGAACCTGCAAAAAAAACGATAAAATGAAAACGTGAAAAATATATTTTTGTAAATAAATAAAGCGTGTATGTAATATTACCTTCGAGGCAGAAAGAAAGCAGTAGGATGTGTGACTGTAAGCGCGATGGTTGTGGGTCCATTCCCACTTAGGAACATAGATTATTAATTTCTCCCTCCTGGTAAGAAAAATGCCGTGTTTATTTCTCCCTCTGGTCGTACAATAACTCAAATTTGGACAGAATGTAGAGAACGGAATATAAATTTTAAAAAAACGATATTATTCATTTACTAAAAAATTTAACATACTAACAAAAAACCGTCCATGAAACAAAGAAATTTCATCGCAAAATGAAAGCAAAATCGTTAAATAATAAATCGTAATTGATTTAAATCGAACTACTGCCGCTGTGCAAATTGACGAGAGCAAATAATTAATGTAATGATAAAATTATAACACTTTGCACTCAATGTATACAAACTTTGTTGAATTGTTGGTTAGTTTGTTTGTATAGTAGTAGATTCAAATATTTTACCATATAAGTGTCTGTATCTCAAGTATAGCTGGGCAGGTAGAGAGGGGACTTGGGAACCTGGTGGTAAGCTATTCTTAAATTCTCTCTTTAAGTCCCGGGTTATCATTAAGCTTCCACTTTCTACATACAAATTATTATAATTTCAAATTATTGTATTTTTTCATTTTAGCTTTACGCTGCAACCCCGCATATAGCTTGAAAGGCAGAAGTGTTAAGACACTCCGCTCCTCATTTTCCGCCGAATCTTCGTTATATTGCGGTGGGGCACTGAACGTCGCGCAAGTCATAAGAATGAAGCCCTAAATTCAACATTTCTAAATAAATTAAAAACAATTATAAATTTTCCAGTTTCACTACCAACTACTGTACAAATATTACTTCTTCAGACATCACCCTTAGATAGCATTACGACAAGCATTTCCCCGAATAGCAATCGAACTCACGACCTCCACGTGCACTGCGCTGGGACGTACATATGAGTACCTGCATACTCGTATAATATATATTAAACGCAGCCGCAAGCCAAGCTATTATTCACTCAATATTTGTCCGTGCGATAATAAATTATAATTGATTCACTCAAACTGATGTTTCGATATAAATAATTAATATACTGCTGAAATTATATCAAATTTCAGCCCCGAGTTATAACAATTTACAGTGTATGGTTAATGCCTTAATTTGTATTTAGGGAGTGCTTCATTATTATTTTTTATGCTATACTTGTTGTCATAATATTTGAGGGCGTCGTGTTGCAAGGGCACAAGAGTGTGTCTGTAACGCGACGGATGTTGGTTCGATCTCCACTCGAGGGAATTTATTATTATTTATTAATGTTTTCATTTCTTCGCTCTGGCACCAAGGCATAAGCTTGGCGTTGAGTTCCGCCACTCAATATGAATTGTCTCGAAAAATACAATGAACGGAGTGTCTTTACACTATATTCTCTCTGCTTGAAGATGATTTAATTTAGATTTTTATTTTTTTAAAATAAAAATTGTATGTTCAATTTGCAATTGGAATATTTAAATTTAAAATATTTTAGGTTCCTTGCACTGGTCGAAAGTACGGCGTTAAGTTACGCTACTGAATACGCAACGTAAATTGGCGATAAGCTCGGAACGGAGTAAGCGTGTTGGAAACCATGACTTTTTAAAAATACTTTATATCAAAAGGGTACAAATATAAGAGAAATATACCACAAACTATCCAACTATTAGTTGTAATATTAACGGGCCTTTGGTCAGCCATGCGCGAGAGGTGGAGAGACACCGTAGATTAAAAGTATTGCGTCGTTTGACACGATCGCTGTCTAAGTTATGAGAAAAAGCGATTTTTTAATTATTTTTTTAGACAATACGCGGCGCTTGTACGCTACTAGCACTAGTGACACTAACGAATAGAGTGTCTTAACACTAGGTACCCTCTGCCTACCTGAAAAGAAAATGAAAACAACTCATTTCCCCGTAATACAAGAATTCGGTGGAAAGTGACACGCAGTGGTTCCCTCTGCCTACCTGCATTGTGCGGGATTCAGCGTGAACTTTAAAAATCTCCCGTCGCTCGTTGTAGTGGGAATCGAACACACAACTATCACGTTCACAGTCATACACTGTGCCGCTGCACAACCACGGCCTTAACTAAAATTCATTTATATTCAAATTATAAACTATATAAAATATAACCTTTATAAATTATATAATTTATTAATAATATTTTATAAATAAAAACATCCAATAAAAGAATATAAGCTATTTTATACCATATTATGGCAATACCAACCCCCAGCTACAGAAAAACAAGAAATTTCACATAAAGCATTGATTAACTTTTAACCTGTGAATTTTGGATAAATATACACAAAAGGCCTTTCATCTTTTAATTATAGTATATTGAAAAAAGAAGCTTAATAAAACTGACTGACTTACGTTTAAATAATTTATTTATAGCATATTACTGATATTTCACATATTTCTTATAAGAAATTGGTATATACTTATATTTTGTTAATATCACGTATATAAATAACGTAGACAGAGGGAACCTAGTGTTAAAACACCCACTTTCCACCTAAAATTCGAGATATTACGTGTTAATTGGAGGAACTCAAAGTAGCGCTTTCTCTTATTATAAGAGCGAGGAAATGAAAATATTAAATAATTCCTTCCACCAAGTGGGGATCAAACTTATAGATGGCGCGTTTTCACTCACTCACTACGCCTTAATTTTTTTTATTTTGGCTATTTTGTTATAAGTCATGATTGTCTCTGTCAAATGTGGTGAATGGTGTAGCTGGTCACTAAGTTCTCTTTGAATGAAATAAAATATTTTATACTAAAAAAGTAGTTTTGCCTAAACAACCTTTTTTCCTCACTTTTATTAGTTTAATTAATTGCACTTTAATTATTCTTTTTGAGTTCTCTTTTAGTCCGAAAGCACAATTTCTACGAGTATATTGAACACTCAAACTTTTCAACACAAATTTATAGAAGTTGAGAAATGTTTTGAAATAAAATAATTCTTGTCACTTTTAGAATATAAATGGCAAAATTCGAGAAGATTAATTCACGAAAAGACATTTTCCATACAAATTCTAACAATTGGAGGACATAATGTGACGTATTTACTTATTGAAGCCGTCGTGGCCCAACGGCACATGCATGTTACTGTAAATACGACGGTTATGGGTTCAATTCCCTCGCAGGAATAAAGTATTCAATTTTTTTCCCTCGCTCTGGTAACCAGGCAGCTTCTGCCTTAAGAATTCGGCAGAGAGTTGTGAACTAAATGTCTTACATTCGCATACAGTCGCGTTTACGATATCCTCATAAATAAACATAATATTAATATAATAAAAAGAGTATAATATATTAAGTCTAGTAAGCACATACATGCTAGCAGTTTACAAAATATCAATAGTCCTTTCAAAAAAGTTTTTCTCAAATTTCCCTAAGTTAGAGGGATCAAATATTTATCAGAATCACAGGACTCTCTAGGGACCTCTGCATTGACGACCCTTGACGAGTAAGTTTGTAGGCTAGGAAGCGGCTGTAAAAATAGTGTGCCATACATAAAAGAATAGTACAGTTTTAAAAAAACCCCCGCGTGATGTTTGTTCGTTTCTCACTAGGGGAAAATGTATATAATTACTATCAATTCTCCGCTGTGGTAACAAGATAAGCCGCGGTATTGAGTTACATCCCTCCACACGCGATGTCTCAGAAATTTCGCATAAAGTAGGGAGCGGAGTATCATAGCACTCAGTACCCTGCTATATGTTCGAATTAATTAAAAATATAAACAAATTAAAAATCTACAAAAACCCACGATATGAATAAAAAATAAATAAAAAAAGGAGAATGCAAAGAGAAGCAAATTTTAACAATCGCCTACTTGCCTATGTTCACCGGTTTCATTCCTCGCTGATGCGCCTACATTTATATGGCAGGTATAAAGGCCCGGCACGCACTGTGCTCGTGAAAACTTGATGGCAGCTACCTATATTAAAAGGTAAGTGTTATAGTTTTTGTTTGTTTATTTTTATGTTTCTACAGTAATTACCTACCTGCCTGTAGTAAAAGTGTCGTTAATTCGTCTGGGATACGAAAAAATCATTATTTTTATAGTTTCACGCTGCCCACCCTGTTATATACGATAACGCAGTGAACCTAGTGTTAAGACAATTCGTTTCCCATGCAAACAATACGTTTCATAATATTACGTGTCAATAGCGGAGGTCAACGCAGATGGAGAGAGAATTGCACCAGAAACGCGAATCAGCGTTTACAGTCGCACGCTTGCGCCATGACGGACTCTATTAATTCTGCACCACGTCCCCATACTTTCCCTTTAACACACCTTTTACATGCGGCATACAGTGTTTATTTGAAACAATTCATCGTAGCACATAACAAGGCAAAGCGTAGCGTTAAGCCCCGCCACTCAACACGCAATACTTCCAGAATTCAGAGAAAACGGAGAACAGAAGTGTCTTAATGACCTGCTATGTACGGAATACAGAGTGGATCTAAAAGTATTAATAATGAATTCTATAAACAAAATACGAACACACTACCATCATGTCCAATAATACTTGCGCCGTAAAGGTTCCCAATTTTTCTTACATTTAAAATAACTTACTTTATCTTTCCATTGAAGTCACTGAAGATATATGCGTCATTTATATTCTGAATTCACTTCCACAATTGCATTCGAACGCCAGAGAGCATTAATTCTGTGTCGACTTGTTAAGAAAAATCTGATCTTAATCCAAAAATTTTCACTCTAATACTTAAATTTACAGTATTACCTACAATTTTTTTTAAATTTAAATTCAGCTTCAAGCGACAGCTTCTCGTGCTCTTAACCACTACTTGCTCGACAAACTAGTGTTAAGACACTACATTCCCCACTTTCCGCCGAATTCGAATGTTACACACGGTCTGTTAATTATTCCAAATGAAGATTAATATATCAGTATATTAAATGGGATGTTGATCATAATACGAATTAAGAGATACATGAAAAAGTCTTAAAAGTTGCAGCAAAGACCAAACAATCTTGAAATTAGTACAGAACCCTCGGTGGACGAATCCAATTTTCACCCGACTGGTTTTTTACTTTTAATTACGTCATCGACTATAAATTTTAACAAATTATATTTACACATTTATCACAATGGGAATCGAACTTATAACTACGGGAACGCTGTACCACTGACGATGGCTTCAATTATAATTATTTATTATAATATAATTCAAAGCAATAAACATATTATTACAAACAATTTAAATATAAATGGAGGTCCATCCTCTATCGATGAATAAAATTTTACGATATCAAATATACATACATACAAACATATACCTCTCACACAAAATAATATAAGTCTAAAGTAATTTTATTTATGTAAAACGAATATTTAGGTATATTCCAGGTATTCTAGGAACAGGATAATGGAACAACGCTATTACTTAAATCAAAGCTTTTAGAAGGAATAGCGTATATTGTAGGTTAAGTGGGATTCGGATTATGGACTTATGTAATATACTTTGTTATTTGTTTAGTAAAGACATTTTATAAGTATATGACTTTATTTTATTATTTTATCTTTTCGCTTTATACCGCATGAAGCGGGGTAGACAGAGGAAACCTAGTGCTACGACACTCCGTTCCCTACTTTTTTTCGAGACATTGCGAGTTAATTGACGGAACTCAACGCCGCGTTTTGTCTAGTTACCAGAGCAAGGCATGGAAAATATTAAACAATTGTTTCCCCTATTTGGGAATCGAACCCATTACCATTATGTTTACAGTTACACACTTTTGCCATTGTACCATGACTTTTTTCATTATGTTTTCTTAATATTTGTTGTTATGGCAGCAACAGAAATACATCATCTGTGAAAATTTCATTTATTACACAGCCTGGTGAGAGTGACAGACGGGCAAGCAGACGTCTCATTCCGCCCTTTTGGGTACAAAACTCTAAAAAATATAATAATTTAACTTAGCATCTCAAAGGAATTGAATCCACTATCATCATGATTTAAATCAAACACACGCCATTACATATATAACTTCAATTACCCAACAACGCCGTCAGACCATTAGCAAGTAATCATTGCGGTTCAAATTGACTGTATACATTGATACCTACATTAGACTTGAGTGGGCATATCATATATAGTGGGTATTCATATATAGAGTGGGTACTTCGACTATCTCTGTCCTATCCTACTAATAATGTGAAAGTTTGTGAGGATGGACGTTTGTTCCATGATCACACAAAAACTACTGAATGGATTTATATGAAACTTTGCTGTAATATAGCGTATACATCAGAATAACACATAGGCTACAATGTATGTAAAGATTTTATATAATTTGCCTTTAATATTTAATGTAAGTTTAAGGGGGCAATATATGCCTGCTTTATACGGACGGGATACAGGAAGAAAAAAAATATACCGGTCAAATGCTAGTCAGATTCAGTCATTGAGAGTTTCATACAAATTTAAATAGTGCAGGCATATGCCCTAATTATAAATGGCATGAACTACAAATATAAGTTTGTAATGGTTTATTTTCTGCCATGTACTCAGTGAATTTCATTGTAGATTCGGCACAAATAAAGTACAAACGCTCGTATTTTTGATTGCGTTGACTTTGAAGTTTATTTTTTCTGTGCTCCCAGGGACTATAAACCTAGATATATATTTGATATTTGTTTCAGATTGCTGTTTCCATGCGTTCTAGAGAAAAATACATGTGACAGGCAAATAGACGGACAGATGGACTAACATACAAATGGAAAGTAAAGACAAACAGATAGACAACAAATAATTTTTGAAGCTGCAAAACTCTTGAAACTCGTGACCACATGACCTAATTTATAAATTAAAGAAAAACGTCCTTTTAAAAATTATTTCTGTAAGGTTACGGAACACAACGCTGCAAAGACATCTTACCCCATTTTCTCATATATCACCACAGTAGCTGTTCCAATACCACTTCGTTATATCTAACTTAGCATTCATCAATTACACGAATTACCTGTAAGCATATTAGTAGGACTGTTATTGGCCATCTTGTATGGGCTATAGAGGTTTCGATACAAGTGTATGTAACCAAGTACCTTGAAGTGTCTTTGTCTAATTAGGTAGTTCAACAAGTAACTTTGATTGATCGGCTACCACTTAGTTAATGCTGTATTAATAGAATATACACGGCGGTTGGAGATACGACGTTCACTCGTGGGAATAAGTATTTATTAATGTATCGGTTTCACTTATCTGGTTAGAAGAAAGCGGTGTTAGTTACTAAATAACAAGCGTTGAGTTCCGCCACTCAACACACAATGCTTCAAGAATTAGGCGGAAAGTAGTGATAGAGGTGTCTTAATGGGAACGTATCTACTTACTTAACACCTCAGATTTCCAGGTCCCCCCTGCTATGTTGCCCTTTGTTGGCAATACAGTATGAAACTGAAAAAAATATATAAATACTGCGAAAACATCAGATTTCAAGTAGAGTCTAGGTCTAGAAAATAGTATAAACTATTTTAAAAAGGACAAACAAAGTTAGAATATCTAGACTTAGTGAGAACAAGAAAATTGCTTGTCGAGTGTTTCCACTCGTTTACATTCATTTATTCGCCCGTTAAATATTATACGTAACGACTGTATTTGAATATCGGGAAAAAATCAGATTAAATGGTACAAATAACATTGAAATGCCGTTCCATTGTGGCGGTGGTTGCGGGTTCTATACCGATCACGTTTGCCCGACGCGATGTCTCGATTTTTGAGGGAAGGATTTATATTAATGTAAGTCCCTCTTTTACTGGAAAACTCACGTTTTTTACTTATAACGTTTAAAAATGTCTTAATCCCAAAATAAAATGTGGCAACACTGATACCGACCCGCTTTTCCTGTTCTACATATTATGTTGAGTAACAGAACTCAAACAAACAGAAAAATGAAATATATTTGCCTGCCTTTTTTGGTGGCAGAATTCAATGCCACGCTTCGTCTTCTTAGAAAATAATTAATTCCCTCGAGTGGAAATCGAACCCACAAACATCACGCTTACCGTCAGACGTCCTTAAAACACAATTATATGACTTCCAATAAAAAATATTACAAATCAAACAAACCCTTTTGTAAAATTGAAACCCTAAATAACAAATATTGCCTCTTTTCATAATTATAATAAACGTCAAAATATCATAACGATCAATTTGCTTTAATAATGGAGTATCCATTTTCTTGTCGACAAATTTTTTTTTGTACCTCATTTGAATACTTATTACGGGAATGAATTTTTGAAATGGAATTGTAATTTTTGTATGGATGTGGAGTGTATTTATTATTTATTTTAACAGCTCCACAGGCTTCCGCAACCGAAACTAAACGCTAACGCTATGTTTTAAAAAGAGGAGAACAGAATTATTTAGGACTATGTTTTAACCAGTTAAAGATCCTCCTTTCACCAAACTGAAAAACTAAATTTATTTGGTTTTTATGCGAACCAGAAACCATTGTATTATTGCTAGGTATTGCGATAGGCTTGTCCAAAAAACTTGTCCCTCTGCTTACCCTGCTGTGAGCGGGATACAGTGTGAAGCTGATTTAATTTTAAAACTTTAAACGGAGGTCCCTTGGTGGAATGCAAAATTATTCAGTTTTGTATAACACGTGACATATTCTAAGTGCCCGGGGTCATCGCGGCTCCCAGGTATAATGAGTTTTTTTAATTTGAACTATTAGTTCCTGAGATAAGCGCGTTCAACGAAAGTCACTCTTCCGATTAATGATATTCAGTATAGATATTTGAAATAAAATAAAAAAAATATATAAAAATGTACAATTGCCACATCTACAGATTTCTTGTGCGCACCGTAATAAATTCGTTAACATTGAGAGTCCGTAGCTCAATTACAGTAACCGTGCCAAAGCCTAAATCCACGTTACAGACTAATTGTTCAAGATTATATTACTAGCTAGAGATCGAACCTTCACTATAGATATAGCCTTCACTATATCTAAAAAGATATATATTTATACTAGGGGACGCGCGCAGCTTCGCTTGCGTATTTAGGAGTGAATTCTAATAACCCATGAAACATGTGTTCGATTAAATATTTTTAAGAATCTAAATTTCAAATTTTATCAAAATTGGTGGCGTTTTAAAGATTTTTCCAAACAAACTTTCAACCCCTTATTTACACCCTTAGGGGGAGAATTCTAGAAAACGATGAAACGTGAAAACGTGTTCAATTAAATACGTTAAAAAACCTTAATTTCAAGTTTTATAAAAATTGGTGCCGATTTAATTTTTTTTCCATACAAACTTTGAACCCCTATTTCACCCCTTTAGGGTTCAAATTTTTCAAAATCCCTCCTTAGTGGATGTCCAGATTACAAAAGTAAGCATCTGTCCAAATTTCACGTTTCTACACACAGCGGTTACGGCTGTGCGCGCGTCTTACCTCCGTCAGTGAGGACAAGTCCTTTTATATATATTTATATATATAAATAAATAAATGTATCCCGTACACAGCGCCGAAGGATGAAGGAACCTAGTATTACGACACTCCGTTGTCCACTTCCCGCCTAATTTTGCAGGCGATGTTGATTGGCGGAGCTCAATGCCCCGCTTTGACTCGAAACCAAAGCGAAGAAATATCGAACCCACACCAATCACACCACATATTGTGCCCCTGTACTACGACTAGCCTCATAAACATAGAAATAAAATGAAATCTAATTATTAATTAATAAATTTCTTTTAGATGTCGGTTAAAAACCACTATCCATTCAATTTCCCAAATCATAATTCAATTTAACTATAAAACGTCACCAACACAAACCAAGAGTCAAGCCCATACTTAATTCAATAATAGAAACCTTTTAAGTAACAATATCACTTACTAACCCTATCGCTTACTAAACTGAATCAGATCGACTCATCTGGTCATTCGGCGTCCGCCTTTAGTGTAGAACAATCTATGTAAGAAAAGATATCTTCACATAGCAAGATAGATAGCGGGAGCCTGGGAATTTAGTGCTAAGACACTCTCTTCCCATTAAGACACTTCCTATTCCCATTTTCCGTCAAAATCTGGAGGCATTACGTGTTCAAGATAATATTTAACATTCAAATATTTAATTTTCTTGGGTGGAAACATACATAATGTGTATTTCCGAAAATTTCAATTAAACTTTACCAAATATATTTTATTCGAAACCAAAACCATTGAAACAAATACTTATACCATTTCCATGAGACTGTTCTGTGAGGTACCCTAATATATTACCATCGACCGGCTCAGACCGGATGTAACCGGATTTTTCCGTATAAAAGCAGATTTTAGCGCCTCGAATTGGTTAATCTGTGTGTGATTTTTTTATTTCAAAGTTCCAGTTAACTAAGTACGAGAAAATCGTTACCAGAGGTCGAATTTGTTGAGGAGATAGTTTTCCTTTTAATTTTGTAATTAAGAGTACTTTTTTTAGAAAATGTATCTATAAAATGTTATGTTTTTATATGTTATTTCACACTACTTTTATTTCACACTAAAAAGATTGTTTGTTTTTTTTGGAAAATGTATTATTATTTTTGTTCGCCTCGTTACCAGAGAAAATGAAAATATTAAATATTTCATTTTCCCAAGTGGGAATTAAATCCACGACCTGTCGCGTTCATAGTCCCACACTTGCGCCCCTGCGTCATGACTGGCCTCGTCCCTTCTTACACATGTATCTTTGCTTTCCTAGCTGATAATTCTATTTAAATTCTATTCGAGCGTCGATCGACCAAAAAAAAACAAAACCAGAAATACCTGGAAAATACCAAAAATATATGGATCCTAACCCTATATATAAAACCCTTACTGACTGACAGACAAGGCAAACGAAAACATTCAGCTATCAAAATGAAATTGGCATGTAGGCCCCGTCTGGAGTGTAGATCACTCCACAAAATTTCAACGAACTACGAAAACCATATGAAATACTCATGCGAAGTCGCAAGATATAACTCTTATTTTATATATTTTACTAGCATTTCATACAGCTTCTCACTCATGAGCAAAAGGCAGTAACTAGATATCATGGTGATATTTTCTAATTATGGGGTAACTCTGCCCAGGTACAATGGGCTATATCGAAATGGTAAACGTGATATATTTTAGTCCATAACCTTCCTCGATAAATGGACTATCCAATACATTTCTTTAATTTAATTAGAACTACCTTTTATTTTTATTTCAATTTACTTATATAAATTTACATGTATGGGAGAATTTACTATAGTTATTAGTTTATTTAAACTAGAAGATGCGGCATGAAGCACGTTCTATAAACATTTACTAATACTCTAAGATCTAGAGCATGTATGTAGAAGACAATGTCCAAAATAGAATATTCGATTTTTTTTAAAACGATTTTAATTAGATGAATAAAAAAACAGTCAAGTGAGAGTCGGACTCATCCACCGAAGGTACCAATTCAGGACTGTAAGTCAACAGGAAATTAAATAAAATAAAAGTTGATAAGCTTAAGTTTTCGAACATTCTTTTTAGAGTATTGTACTGCATTAAGTATTCTTGGTAGAGTTGGATATTTGGATATTTTGATTCTGCGGAAAGTGCGGGATAGAGCGTGACGCTGAAAAAAAAAAAATAATATATTTATTGTATCACTCATTCGTTTTCACAAATAATATCAACGGTATATTTCAAATATATAGCTAAAGCTTTTACACTTATCCTATCAAAAAGAAATGTGGCATAATTATTGAGGTATACGTACACGTACATACACACATGCACATAAAATATTTAAAACGTTCCACTACTGTGACTCTCTTTATGCTCGTTCGAGATATGTGAAAAAGTTTAAGTGCTGTCTCTAAAAAGCTCTAATGGTTTGACATGGTTTCAGCTTTATGTTTGCTAAAACAGTATGAAAATAATGAAATCGTGGTGCTATGGCACACTTTACAGTTAATATTGCTTCACGTTGTATCCCGCGCAGCAGGATAGGCGGAGAGTATTAACACATTTCATTTTCGAGACATTATAAAAATAAATGAAAATTCACTTTCTTTCTTTCGTCGAGTTGAAATGGTTTACACCAAAAAAAATATGGGTAAATATCTCAAAAACCGTTTTAGATTGAACATTATTTTTTCTTTTTCTTTAAACAAATTACGTATGCTATATATATTTTTTAAAATATAAAAATAAATTAATCGTAGAAATTCTGTCAGTTTCGATATAACTACAAAATATCATTGTTGTTACTCTAATTAAAGTCTATAAAAATTAATTAAGTGTTTTATTTATGGTCAAAATTTTAATTAATTTTGTAAGAATAAACAGAAATGGCCGCTTCATGTTTTTTTTCCCGCATAGCAGGTTAGTCAGAGGGAACCTAGTCTTAAGACCCTCCGTTCCCCACGCGCGAAATGAAAATAAATTAAATATAACTAATCGTTACTTCGACTTGGGATCGAACCCACAACTGCCAAGCAAAACCCACTTATTTTCATTTCCTCGCTCTGCTAACAAGACAAAATGCGACGTTGAATTGCGCCACTAAACACGTAATGTCTCGTAAATAATATGCGAAAGTTAGGAACGGAGCATCTTAACCATAGAAGGTTCCCTCTGCCTTCCCCTACATGCGGGATGCGTGAAGCTAAACGAAAATGCTTCAAGTGACAAATAAACTATTTTTATAGAACACAACGTACACTAATTCTAATAAGTCACTATTTCTTTTGTTAAACATAATTCATATCCTCATATATTTATTTATGCTATAACAATGATTAATAATAGTATCATTCGTTTTGTATATAATGGCGTACAGACGAGCACACGAGTTGTATTGTAATAAAAATGAGAAAAACCTTTTAAGCGACCATCTGGCGCAATAGTAGTTGTTCGTTTCCCACTGGGGAAATAATTTTTTTTTCTTCGTTATAGCAGCAAGACAAACCGTGGTATTTAGTTCCGATATTCAACACGCAATGTCTCGAAATTTTGGCGGTAAGTAGGGAACAAAGTCTCTTCACAATAAGTTCTCTCTACCTAACTTGCTACATGCAAGATACAGCCTGAAGAAAAGAAAAGATTTGAACGCGTAAGTTTTGGGAAAATTCCAAGAGTTTTTTTTAAGCTAGCCCTCTACAAGTCTACTAAGTAAAGCGGTTCTTAGATCCAAACTAAAATTGGAAATTAAAAAAGCATGGAAATTAAAATGATTGAAATATAATTATTTCTCTGAATGAAATGCGAAATGCTGAGTGAAATGGTGGTGAAATGAAACCACCACTATCACTACCACTGAATGGACGTAGATGGACTTAAATGTATTGACAAATAAGATATTCTCCATACAATATAAGTAAATAAGAATGGAAGTTGTGGAGGAGTGTACGTCGGTGTCTAACGTCCATTTTATTGGAGCATTGGTGTCCAGCGCGTGGTTCGATACGGAACGGGAAAATATATGGAGTAGAGAAAATATATGTTTACAGTGTGTGTATTATGATTTTGTTTCTTTTCATATTTATCTTTTTTTATAATTTTGTTTAAAACAACATGCTCGTAGGAATGTGTATACTATCTTTTCGCTTCTTTAGCTTAATAAAATAATTAAAAAGAACTAAAAATACTTGTTTACAATCTACACCAAGAGCTATAGAATGTTCTCGGAGTCGTAAATTATAAGAGCCTAACCTCGCGTAGCCTAATAATAATCTCTGAAGAATTCAAGTATTTAGGTCCTGGTTGATGAAAGAAATCAATCACAAACGTTGCACTAATAGTCAGAAGCTGTGCCGCTGTGCCACAATACTCTCAACTATAACTTCTATAATATTTGTAAAACACTATTATTTGAAGGTTAACGAAAATTTAATTGTCAGGGACTTATCAAAGGCATCCGTTTCAAAAGTTAACAGATTAGCATTGCGAACTATAGAAACTTTCAATTACAGTTTTAAACTTTCTTAATTCATCCCTTTTGTTTAAACTGAAACTAAAATATTTTTGGTTGGTTAAAATTATATTTCTTCTTAGTTTCACTCTTTAATCAACTATTATTAATTTTCGAGACATTGCTTGTTGAGTGGCGCAAAGCTCAACGCCGAGGTACGTCTTGTTATCAGAGGGTGGAAATGAAAATAATTCACGTCAATAAAAAATATTTAACATAAACTCCATACACTCCCCAATCCACACTCGTGCAAAGGAACGTGCCGCTAAGTTATCGTCGGTAATATACATCACCTTCGCACTGGGAACATTAACTGTGGACTGCGACTGTACTACATTGTGTGTGTGGGACTTTGTTTACATATTGACCTTTGTAGAATTATATTAGAGGATAGGCCTCTATGACGGCTGTCGCGGGTTCGAAAGCAGAGCGTATAGGTTATTTTTATTATGAGAAGAAAATACGTATTAAAATCACGAAAATAGGTAACTATTAGTTATATTACAGTAATTGTAGCGCAGCGGCACAGCGTCTGACTGTAAATGCGACAATTTTGGATTCGATTCCCATTTCCTTGTCAATGTCTTTACACTAGGTTCTCTAGAAGTCGTGTGAATTTAAGCCATATTAAAGATAAAGTATATAAATTGTGTGTACAAGAGCCTGCTTATATATTAACTTTTAAGTAAAGTGTTTTGCACAATCCACGCTTGAAAAAAACTTGAAAATATTTGCTACTACTTATTAGGAATTTACTAAAATTATATTTAAATTGTGAATTATCCTAATTTGTCACTAAGTTCTAAGTTCTACCACACTATTAATTTTAAATTAAAGTAAATATGAAACATTGTTTATATTATATAACTTAAAATATATTTCTTTAATACAGTTTCGTTATTACTATATTCAAATATTCTGCTGAACTAATACTTTTACGAACATACAGGTTTTCTAATAGAAAACTAATAGAAAACCTGTATTTCAGCTTAAGGGTAAATAAATTGTTTGTTACAAAAAACAATTTTGCTTATTAGAATAACAATACGTACATAAAACTTTGTTATTATTTCATCTTCATGCTACATACTGGATATAGCAGGATAGGAAGAGGGAACCTAGTGTTAAGGTCTAAACCCTTTTGAGCTGTACAACTGCTGGCTGTGGGAATAATGTGGAAAATGGAGTGCCCTCTAATACTAATTGCCCTCTGCCTTCCCTTTTTTATGCGGGATAGAGCGTGAAAAAACAATTAAATTCAAAACAGCCTTTTTTCCTCACCTCATTCCAAGTTACTCGCCATTAATTAAGTAAACTGGTGTTTTACTGGAACATTCTAACCACGGAATGTTGCACATAACTACTCCTTTATTGTAGCCGTGTGTCTTGTTAATACACGCTTAGAATTATAGGCCTCGGTTAATTTACCTTTGGTATGTGCTATACAATATGTATAGCTATAAGCTGAACCTGTGACTTTGTCTGACGTCTGCGTAGACGAATGGAAATGTCTGTTTTATTCTATTCTGATCATGGCGTTCTTACCGTGCCAGTTGAGCACTAGCCACCTCTCTAATGTCACGTAAAACTGTTTAAATTCTAAAAATTGTTTTTACTTTTTTATCCGAGGAAACCTAGGAAACTAGTATTTAAACTCCATTCCCATTTAAATATTGATTTGAGACCGTGCTACATTTTCTGTCGAAATCTCAGGTTATTTCATGTTCAGTGGCGGAACTCAACGCTGCGATTTGCATCGCTTCCAGAGCGAAGAAATGAACGTATTAAATATATAATTTCTTCGAATGGAAATTAAATACACATTCGCGTTTACAGTCACATGTACAACAAATAGGAAACAATTATAAAAATCTGTTGTTAGAATCCACAAATTATGATGATATATAATCTATATATATATAAAAGGACTTGTCCTCACTGACTGAGGTAAGACGCACGCACAGCCGTAACCGCTGATGGTAGAAACCTGAAGTTTGGACAGATGTTTACTTTCATAATCTGGACATCCACTAAGAAGGGATTTTGAAAAATATTAACCCTAAAGGGGTGGAGTAGGAGTTGAAAGTTTGTATGGAAAAAAAATTTAATCGGCACCGATTTTTATCAAATTTGGAATTTATATTATTAAAAGTATTTAATTGAACACGTGTTTCATCGTTTTCTAGAATTCTCCCCTGAGGGTGCAAATAAGGGGTTGAAAGTTTTTATGGAAACATCTTTAAATCGCCACTGATTTTTATAAAATTTGAAATTTAGACTCTTAAAAATATTATATTGAACACATGTTTCGTGGTGTATTAGAATTCACCCCTAAATACACAAGCGAAGCTGCGCGCGTCCGCTAGTAAATTATAAAATATTCAACCGAGCGTTTAAAATATTATCGATTTCTGCTACTTCATATACGTAGCTGATTACATTTCCTTGAAAATAGCGGCATTGTATAAAACTTGTTATAATAGAGGAACCTTCAAGATAAAATTTATAATAGCCTGCTTTTCTATACAAGTAACATAACAATATAATTAGAGGTCATCATGGCACAGCGTCTAAATGTAAAGGGCACTGTTGTGAGTTCGATTTCAACTCCGAGATGAAGTAAATTATTCCCTCGCTCTAGTAACAAAGCGCTGTGTTGAATTTCGTCACTCAACATCGTTGTGTGATGTGCGGAGAACGCAGTGTTTTTACACTAGGTTTTCTTTGTCTATGCATGAAAAAACGTGATGCTACTATAGTTATGATCTTGCCTCTAGGCCAGTCGTGGTCTAAGGATACAAATGATTGACTGTGAACACGACAAAACTGTGGTTTCGATTCTTACTTGAGGAAATGAACTATTTAATAGTTTCATCTTCTCGTTCTGGTAACAATGCAAAGTGCGACGTTAAATTACGCCATTCATCACACAATACTTCCAAAAGTCAACTGAAAGTGGTGAATGGAGTGTCTTATCACTAGCTTTCCAGGTTCCCTCGGGCTACGTTACTATGTATTTTACCAGAACCTTGATCTGCATGGTCAAATGGTACATCCATTCCACTGAGCATATAACACGCAACGGAAGCTCTCAAACGAATTCCCTCTTTACTCTGCTCCTATTAGCCGTGGCGTGATATTATAATAATGCTTATATAATAATCTAATACAAAATAGTTCTTTAATTTAATCTAGTTCCCGAGATAAGTTTACATTTTCTTAGTATAGATATAAAAATATAAGCTATAGGCTCTTTTCCAACTCACAAGAGACACGTTATATTGTCGTTCTATCAGACTATTGGAGCTTACCCCATTAATCTGACTTGGCCTTGAAATGAAGGCAATTGCCTTCGACAAAATCGATTGATAACATTTTCTTATCTTCGTCACAATACTTATCTTGCGAATTTTCTATTTTCCACCCGGAGAGGTTGAATGTTGAATGATACTGCAGAACTGCAGACCCTCAAATAGTATAATCAGTCACCTCTCATTTTTTCAAGATGTCGTGTTGAGTGGCGGAACTCAACAATGGGCCTTGGTACCATAGCGAAGAAATTAAAACATTAATAATAATATTATTATTAATAAACATTAATAATAAATAATAATTTCCATTTCTATTCCCTAGGGCAAGAATCAAACTCGCACTCGCCGTGTTTATAATAAAAAGCTTTGCCGCTGCGTAAAATTAAAAAATTTTGCATTTCTCTCTAAAGCCATTTACAACCAACGAATGGTAAATGTCTAATTTGTTTTCCTTGCACATGTGGAGTTTCAAATAAATTTTCTTTTGAACTCAGTGGGTATACTCGTAAGGACGCGCACTCGGTGTAAGTATCATTACTGTCAAAGAAGGCTTTGTGAGGAATCACAGATAAAATACAATTTGTTGCAAATACGGTCGCGACTGTGTGTAGCGTTCGCATAAAAAAAATTAAGTACTTTTATTTTAAATTGAAAATTAATGTTATATTTAATATTATAATTCGATGTAATTAAATGTGGTGGGTGAATGTAATACTATTTAAGCGTGAAAGTATAAAAAAAACGAGAGTGGTTACGAGTGTTTTGATAATTTTGTTAATACTAAAAATTCAGTATTTCAAATATTTTTTCATATATATATATAATTATTTCTTTATATACTTTTTAAAAAGTATAAATCAAGGAATATAATAAATAGAAAAAAATATTTATAAAAATGTTTTAATGAAATTACCACTTACAATAATCTTAAACTACAAAACACTGTAACTAAAATTAAACAAAAGTAATAATTAAATTAAAATATTTACAGTTCAAACAAGTTCCGCACCGTCGGTACCCGCCGGAGCTAACTCGTCAACCGCTGTTTATTGTTGTAAGATTTTCTTTTATGCTTCTTTATCGTGGCCCGGCCTTGCATATTAGAGATGGAGTGTCATAGTATCGATAGAATTTCTAAAATGTAATAAAAATATAATAACGATTATTAAGCTTGAAAGTGGCATTTTTTTAAATTCAAATTCAAAATATTCTTTATTCAAATAGACAATTATTATAAGCACTTTTGAATCGTAGAATGAACATATGAACAAAAAGCTACCACCGGTTCGGAAGGCAGTTCTGCTGAGAAGAGCCGGCAAGAAACTCAACAGTTGCTCTTTTCAAAATCAATGGTACAATCTATAAACATTAGCTGGCAGCAATCCTGCATTACGTTCAATAGACATTGATTCCATACATGATTATCCTCCAAATATTCTTGAGCAGTGTAATACGCTTTACTTATTAGAATTTTTTTTACAGATATTTTAAATTTTGGTAGTGGCAAACTAAGAATACACTGCAAACTAAATTCAAATAAAACCTTTTTTATGTATAATATGATTAGCTGAAGTGACGTTTGATTTAGTCACTTGTTGCGCAATGTTTCTTATGTGGATACCAGACAAATCTATGAATACACATAATATTATTTACAAATATATCCGATGTTATATAAAACATATTTCACTCCAGAATTCAGCGGAAAGTGAGGAACGCAGTGTCCTAACTCTGCCTACCCAGCTGTGTGCAGGATGCAGTGTGAAGCTAATTGAAATTTAATTTATAGTTGCTTTTTTAAATTTATCAATTTGGGATTTTTTTCATATTTACGTATTCGTATTTTCTATACCAGTTTACTAAATACTTGCTTCATATTTCATTATCCCCATAGGCTTTTCTTTTTCAAATACATATAAAATGAAAAAACATATAAAAGGTCAAAAAAAATTAAGCACATTTGTTAAAATTAAAAGTGTATTTTCTAAGCATATTTTTGTTTTACGTACAAAAATAATCCATCGTTGAAGAGATTAAGGACCCTTTCGCGCGTGAATTCGAACCTGTATTTGCTCACCAAATATTGTTTTGTTTGATTATTATCCGTTGTTTGGTCAACGCTTAATGGCGGTCGGTTAATGTTAAATAGCTTTTCAGCTTATTGTGAGCATTTAATTCTTTAAAGCTTTTAATAATTGCCTAGCGCTAAACATTACTTAAATTTTATACTTTTTGCGGGGTAGACAGAAAGATTAACAGTGGGATTTTTATTCGAAAAATATTATATATTATGACAAATATTGCTGGCCACCTAACTTATTAGATTATAAACACCTATAAAAAATTTACTGAGAAAAATAAAAAATAAACATTATAAACATTTTGCCGAGTGGAAATCATATATTCAAACAAATAGTTAAAAACTTTCTCGATAGAGGAGACATGATTTCAAAGTTTGAATTTGATGTGGAACAACTGAAAAATTGATATTTTTAAAATTACAATACACGAACGACAATACGAACAAAAAGATAATTTTATTATTCTTCTTTTTACGCACAGTAACAGGAAAACATATATACGTGACAGGAAACAAACATTTATCGATATCGACATTACACATCACTACAAGTCATATCGAATACAAAGAGTGGGCATTGTGTGCCTTGTTCTATTGAGACGGGTACCGTCTAACTAAGTAATAATTACTGGTACAAAGTGTTTTATACAAATACGTACAAACATACATATGTATATATAATCATTCCATACAGTAACCTAGTATATATGGGTCGCATATTTCTTTACCAAAGTATTAAAATTTCTATTGTTACGATTTCCTATGCTTTTCTGAGTGGACAGGTTGAATATAGGTTGAGTTTTGTTCTATTATTATTTTGTGAGTAAGTAACGAGCATTGAGAAAGTTTTTGTATTATTATTTTGTTATTAATTAATTATTTGAATAATGTTGATATATGCCCGTGTCGCAGGGTAGGCTGAACCCAGTGTTTGGACACTTCGTCTCTCACTTTTTGTATACTCTATAGCCACCACCAGACGACTAGATTCCATATAGTAATTGGTGTAAAAAGGCGTATGTTGACGCTTTTTTTGAACCACATTATGTTTTTTGTAATCATCCTCGTAGTAAACATTATTGACAGATTTCTTTACCGGAGATTATCTCGTTTCGTTACTTCAAATATAAATTACATTACGCGAAAATGTTTACACGCTTTGCTTTAGAGAGAATTTTCAGGAGAATTATGACAATCAACATGCAATGCGTCTAGAAAACAGAAAGAAAATACTGACCAATACCTTCGAATTATCCTCCAAAACACTAAAACTATAAGAGAACAAACTAAACACACAGAAAAATCGATTTCCAAGACACACAATACATTTTTCAATCTTTACCTAAAACACAGAATCGATCTATCAGGCTGCGTTGCATAGTGCAGTTTCATTCGATTAATGGCTGTCTATAACATCAGCAAATACCCGTCACTAGCGGTCCACAGATACGAATACTGACAAATTGCTAGTGTTGGGATATTGTTACGTTTCTGTGAAATGGATGAAAGCTCAAAATGTTATATGTATCTATATATTTTATATACCTTCAGGTATTCTGTAAAGGTGAATTTACCTTTACAGAATACGTGCAGTGCAGTGAGAATTGAAGGAATAGTGGAAGAACACTCAGTTTTCTACTTCTTGCCCAATTTCGAATTCTTTGCTAAAGTCGGGTAATCCAACGCCAATCTGTATGGAATCTGTATTTCGCATACAGCATTGTAGACAGAAGGAACCTAGTGTTAGGAATTGCCTACTGTTTGGCGGAAATCAACGCCGCGTCTTATTTTCTTTGGCGAGAAAATTAAATTCGTCATATAAAATTATTTTCCCGTGGATTCAGGCACAAAATGTGACATTTTTTATGTCAAAAAAACCTTTTTATATACAGCATTAGTTAGGAAATAAAGATAGAAGAGTTTCCACAAAGACCCAACTAAACTCATAAATCCTTTTAAGCTTAAGTCATAAACTTCACTGTACACACAAACGGTACGAATTTTATTATTAGCTATACCAATTTAAAAAAGGACAGATATATACGAGTTTACGCGTTAAAAAGAGATGGAATGCTGTAGTTTCATATTGTGCTCATCTGAATATTGAGATTAAAAGTGACGCTTCGCTTGGCGCAAATTATTAGTGGTAGGGTCGGCGAATAAAGTCATCTTTATGCCAAATAGTTGTATAAAAAAAAAATCAAAAGACACAGTTTTGGTAACCCTAATATGTCAAACATAAAATAAAATTTGTGTAAGTTACAATTGTAGTTACAGTGTGTTTTATAAATGTATCTAATTTATAATGGTCTAGACATCGTCCGTTATTTTGCTTAGATGTACTTTAAGATAGAAGATCCCACTGTTTTCCTGTTTCCGTAAGAATTTCGGGAACTTATCTGTTAGTGCTTCCCTATACTCTGTTTCCCAGTTGAAACTTAACAAGCAGGCCCAATTTTAACTTTCTAGGGTCAGCTGTTTCATGTTATGGCACTCCAGCCAGTAAGCCAGTTAAGGCACTCCATTCCTCACAGGTTGCGAATTATAGGAGACTTAACGCTAGAAACTTAACGCCCCCTTTTGCCTTCTTACTAGGGCAAAAAAATTAAATCAATTAATTTATTCCAGAAAACGAAACCATAACCGTCGTGTGTACAATATTTTTTATTTTCTTTACATTTTATCAAACACACGCTTTTTCTGACAACACTACACACATACTTACGAACGTAGACGTTTTTGCGCACCGTACCTCCAGTACTAGTGACAGACACCTTTTTGTGTGAAGGCCGCGGAAGTAGGTCGTCTGGAAGATATATTTTTAAGTTGATTTATACATACTATATAGTTATAGGCTTATTACGTTCGTTATCCGTTCTTGTCAATGACTTCATAGTATTTCTTAGTTAATTGCACATGTCAATTAAGAGGCCAGTCGTGGCTTAGGGGCATATACTGTGACCGTAAACGCGACTGGTTGTGGGTTCTATCCCCAATCGAGGAAATGACATATTTATATAAATTTATATATCCATTTCTTCGCTTTGGTGTCGAGACAAAGCGCGGCGTCGAGTTTCGCCACGCAATACGCAATGCTTCCAGAATTCAGTGAAAAATGGGGGCGTCCAGTGTCTTCACATGAAGTTCCCTCTGCTTACACTTCTGTGTGCGGAATACAGCGTGAAGCTGAGTTTTGTTTATATATATGTAATTGCACATATCTAGTAACACCATATATCACTGTAGACGTATTCAGGTTCAAAGGACACGTTTTTTTCCATTCACAGCAGCGACACTGGCTTACTGTAATAACACTTTTTTTTATTGTTCATTCTATTTAATAACACTACTGTATGTTGTCTTAAAGATGTAATTTTGTCACTCATCTGGCGGAACAATGACGTATTTGCACTTTTTCCAATCAAAAAAAGACTGATTAAGGCCGTCGAGGCGCTGATTTATTTTAAAAAATATATCAGTTCTAAGTCTACAAGCCTTATTAACTTCGAAATCTAAACTTTACTTAATATGGATTTAGCTTAGTTAATAAATTATCCAATATCCAATAGCAGTAATGAAACCGCCATGCCGTACATATAGACTAAGGTGTGAGTCTATGAAGTTAGGACTTGTGCATAGTGTTATCTGAATACTAGGTTTCCAGGTTCTCTCTGCCTACTCTGCTATGTGCGTAATATAGCACGATGCTATAAAAAAATCATATGAATTCACAAAAAGTCGATACTAAAATCTCATCAGGCTTTGAAACTGATTTCTATGAAAAGCCTTGTCATCCCTAGTAACTAATACATATATATATAAGATGGTTAATATAAGTTATTTCCGCAAACAAAGATTAGCTGTCAGTAGCAACATAGGTGGATTCGATTCATATATTTTATATTATATCCTTATAAAATATCATGACGATAATAAGTTATGTATTAAAATAGAAATTATTCATATTGAGGTATAATGTGAGCCTGGCGCAGGGGTATCAGCGTGCGATAGTAAATGCGAGAGGTAGTCGGTTAGATTCCGCCGCTGTGTTACACGTGGTCGTGGGCGGCAGAGTCAACCACCAATCATTTAAAAAAAATACACCGATTGAGCTAAGCGAAGCGAAGTATTCTCTTTCATAAAAAAACAGCTTCACGCTGTATCCCGCACACAGCAGGGTAGGCAGAGGGAACCAAGTGTTAAGACGCTCCGTTCCCCACTTCCTGCCACATTCCGGAGCTATTGCGTGATGAATGGCAGAAGTTTTGCCTCGACACCAGAGCGAAGAAATAGAAATATAAACGTAAATAAATATTTCACTTCCTCGACTGGGGATCGAACCCACCGGCGGTCGCGTTACAGTCACACCCCTGTGCCGCTGCGCCACGAGCGCCTCGATTATCATTCATGTTATATGAAATATGAATGTAATCCAAAGTTTTATTTCGGTATCCAAGTTCAAATCATTCAATAATCAATACTCAGCTACGTCATATAGACAGTTATCCTCGCGCTGAGTTATAGTTGACTGTGAGGTATTGTTGGTAGCTCACCCTTACTATGGAAAATATTATTCAAAAGTTTTACAAATAATGATATAACATTTTTTTTGGTATCTATATCATACTAGCTTTTATATCCTGTTCCCCGCATTTTCAAGTAATGAAATTTAAGGATATAATTGAAACGATTAACGTGATCAAATCAGCTTCACGCTGTATCCCGCACACAGCAAGGTGGGCAGGAGAACCTAGTATTAAGACACTCCATTCTCCACTAACGAGATAAAACAAAACTAATACAAGGACTCAATTCCTATTAAGGCACATCTGTTCGACTCCATTATTTGCCTCGTTACCAGAGCGAACCAGATAACACTAAATAAAATTATTGCACTCGTTAAAAGAATACATTAATTTTTTTATTTTCTCGAGTGGGAACCAAAGCCAAAACCGTTATTTTGCAGTCACTTGTGCTTCTGCGCTATGATTGACCTCAACTATATCATACATACGTACCTAGTATAAACAAACAAATTAATTTACACCTCACAAAATAGAATTCCCAACCTAAAAGTGCTCAATAAATCTTCCCAAACCTATCTTAACCTGATGGTACCATTTAGAACTCGAAGTCCCCATAAAAACGTGTAATCTTTACCCATAGTAGAAGACAGATCAGATAGGAACAATTTATTATCGTAATCTTTTGATATCAAGACAATCATTTTTCTCACACGATTTCTCAAATGCAATTATATATTTATGTATGAGATACGTTATTTAAGTGACTCTTAAAATATGAGTTTGTATGGAATATTTATGTGTAAAGACAGTTGCAATGGGTTTTTTTTATGAATAAACCATTTTTGTTGATCTTTTACAAGTTAAATGAAAGGAATAATAAATATACATATGTAGAGTTTTCTGTTACTTCACACTATATGCCCCACATAATTTACCCAGCAGACAGAGAGCTCAGTGTTAAGACACTCCGTCCTCTACGCACCCAATTTTAGAGACACTGTGTGTTAAAAGACGTTACTCAACCGGAAAAAAACAGTTTCTTTAATAAAGTATTAGTAAAACCCTCCTTTTGTTTACAGCACGTCCTCTCTACTTACCATGCTACATGCGAGAAGTGTATAAAGCAAGACAAATGGTCAAGTGCGAGTTGGATCCACTTTACTATTTTTTTTTCTTTTCGAGGCACGCAACTCCAAAAAACGCATGAACTAAATCAGACGTGAATTTATTACGGGCCCAAGTAAATTGTTGTTTACACCTGTCTAATATAGGGACGAGGGACGCACGAGCGTTGACAAAAAAATAATTGATTCGGTCTTTATTCGATTTTTATTTTTATTTATATTCAGCTTCTCACTTTAACGCCTAAATAGATATATGTGGAATAAATATTTTACTTCGAAATGCAATGTTATTCAATAATTGGCTTTACCTAGAAATATGATAAAGTCAAAGAACAATCAAAGAGCCGTGAGGCCGGCGTTCCGGCCTACCTACCTATCTTACCTATACGTACCTACCTATCTTAGAAAAGTTTTATACTTACCCCTGTACTTTTATTGACAAAAAATTAAAAATAACCCTTGCACAAAAAGTTCATAAAAAATGTCTTTAAGTGAGTGTTTTTATGATTGTATTAAAAAATAATGAAACATGCAAATATTAAAGAGTGAGCTGACATATTATCGATAATACCAATCTACCCTGCAATATTTTAGAAAAAACAGAAAAAAACACATATTGAGTAGGTATATGCTGTCACTTCACTATCGCTATGGAAATAAAGATCATTTGTTAGGACGATACCTAAAAGGCAGGGTTGGATAAATGGCGTGAATTAGGGTAAAAAAATTGGAAGACGACTGTTTTTTACACCTAAAGGGTTATGCTAATACCTATTTCCTGTTCCGTTTTTTTGTATGGAAATTTTGAAATATTATACGAATCATTTGCCATAATAGTATAATATTTTATGGCATTTTTAGAAAAAAAAAATCTACCTAGCTCTGTAAATAAGAAACACCGCATTTGTAAGTTAACAATTTAAAAATGTCATACTTTAAAACCGTAGCGACTACAATTGTGATTGTTTCAAAGGGACGAGACTTAACAATCAGCAAGTGCTTGATTGCCTCTAACGAACTAAGGTCGGTACACACGGTGCAGTGTTAGAGCCGTAAAATCGAGTGTTTTTATAACTTTTTAAATATTTTTAGCTTCACGCTGTAAAAGGGTAGGCAGAGGGAACCTAGTGTTAAAATACTCAATTCCCTATTTTACACCTAATTTTCGAATAATTGCGTGATGAGTGACAGAGTTCAACGTCGCGTTTTGCTGTTTACTTTACCGTTACCAGAGCGTCAAAATGAAAATAATACATTTCCCCGACAGAAAATCTTATCCATAAACGTCTTGCCGCTGGTACCTACTAAGAAATCCGCAGAAATCGTAAACAAGTGTTCTAGCATTACGATTTTTTTTCTTACAATGTTGATATGCTCCAGATGCTAGTTGTTGTTACGCAATTATTGTGGGTTCATTTCCCACTTCAGGAATTTGTTATTTTAATTTCTTAGTTCCATCACTCAACGTACAGCGAAAATTGCGCGGAGTGTGGGGAACGGAGTGTCTTATAACTCTAAGTTCCCTCAGCCTTCCCTATTATATGCAAGATACAGCGTAAAGCTGAACATACTAACAAAATCCCTGAAATAACAAGTAAAACATTTTAATTATCATTTTAACTAGTCTACACTAACCTTTAAGACTGTCCACTGTGAAAAAAAAATACAAAACACAAAAAGGCTTTCCAACTTCTGCCTCTTCTCTTGATTGTGAAAAAAAAAAACAAAAGTCAAGTTTCAAAATGAGCACAGATTATACATGCGTAACGTCAGATGAAGTTTTGGAAAACCATCGCCCTTAGGGAGTTAACTTTTCTTAGCTACGAAGTGATACAGACATGCTTTCTTGCTATTTATAAAAATATTTCTTCAAAAATATATAAAACCTTCCCATTTTGTAATAATGACGAATTTTAAGCTCGCAGTTCGTCGATATTGTAAGCGACATTTCCAACCAAACGTTTGGCTATTAGTTTTCATAGAAACGGCCTTATTCCATTGACGCTTTATTCCGTGCTAAATCCTCCGTTCTACGTTTTGCGTCTTAATTCCATACACTGTGTTTAGAGTCGGAACTAGAAGCTGTCCTTTGCTTATCAAAGCGCTATAATGAAAATAATTCAAATTCTCAAATGGAAATCGAGCCCACAATCATCACGTGTGCAGCCTTCCTCATTAAGTCTCAATGGACTCTATTCTAATTTCTCCACATAAAATATGATTATTTTTTAAAATAAAAAAAATGTATTTTAAGTACAATCCAACAGACACATTTTTTTCTATATAAACAAACAAAAAGAAAGTAAAGAATTGTGTAATGGGAGAAAAATTCGACTGAACTCGGACGAGGGCTTCTGAATCTTTAAGCGGAGTTTGAAACATTCCACACCTGCGTCCGGGTTAGAATATTTTATGTAAGTCAATGATATTTCTATAACTTCATGGATTTTTCCTCATATAGTAGGTAAAGTAGGCACAGGGAACCTAGTGTTAAGACACTATATTCTCTACTTTTTTTTAGTATTGAGCATAAAATATCTGGTAAGATATACCAGATGGAAAGTGATGGGAAATATTGTTAGTATGTCCAACAATATAACACAAAAAAGACGAATATGGAAAAATGATCCTCCATCAAAACTTAATGCAATATATGTATACATACTCCAGGAAAACATAACACTATACAATTTTATCTAAATTTAAAAAAAAATAGTTAGATAGTCCATTTATTGAAAAAGACTATAGGTGTCTTGATGAAACATGCAGGCGAAACCGCATTAAAAAAGTTGTACGTTTATAAGAACAGCTTTACGCTTTTCCTAGTAAAGAATATGGAATGCCTAACATGCTACATTCCCAGGTGCCCTCGGCCTACCCTGCAATCAGAAAAAATCAAAGATCCTCTCGATATGACTTACTTTCAGAGAAATTGGTGGACAAATATATTTATTCAAAATTTAGTACACATGCTAGCACGGCTAAATAATATTTATTTTCAAATGTCCCAATATCACATATTATATCAAATCTCCATAACTAACTTCCTATTTAAAAGTAATTTAAAATGTTTAAGTAACGATATAATTACATTGTCAAAATCCCGGCGTTGGGTTACGCTACTGATCTCACACATATAAACGTTCGAAGTCGCCTCACATTACTAATATACTTAGTTAAACGCCCAAATTGGTCTTAATAAAACTTCCACAAATGAGTAATAGACTGTTGAGCTGATAACCAAGTGACTCGGAAAACAAGGGGACAGTGGGAAACAAAAAAATAATGAAAGCAGAAGGGGCCATAATAAATAAATAGACGAAGAAATAAAGTAATTTGTCTTCGCCCGCTTCTTCAGCCTCGTACACTGTCGAGTGGAGAGCTACTGTTAGTACTAAATGTTGAACTTATACTTATAAAATATTTCAAAGCTGAAGGGTTCGTTTGGGTGCCTGTCACAAGCGTACGACTGTAAATAGGACAGGTTGTGAGTTCGATTTCCACTCGAGGCATGAAATATTTCACATTTTCATTTCCTCGTTCTGGTAACGCCGTTAAGAACGGAAGGGTCTTAATGGAAACGGACAGTCTTAACACTAGGTTTCCTCTGCCAACCCTGCTATGTGCAAGATACAACGTAAAGCCAAAGCTAAGCTAAGCTGTGCGCAGAACAAAAGTTAACATAATGAAAGCGTGTTAAAAAAGCGTGAAAATACACAAATCTACCGAAGTCGACAGCCACTGTGTTTCCATAATACTTACCGGTAACAAATGACTCGATGGGGCCCATTGTGAAAATATTAATTAATTCCTCTCGCAAAAATAGAAATGAGCTGCTCCGAGGAAGCCGGCGCTTATCAAATTCACTTGTTTTGCAAATCAACTCGAAAACTTCGGTTTAATTACAGGATATCTTATGTATTATATTTTGTATTAACTTTATGTCTTTACCCTGACTTTATCTGGATAGACTCTACTCTATAAAACTCATCACACGTCACTAACAGACAAAGGAAAGATGGAACTGCTGGAAACAGAAAGTTCAAATTTGGCATGTAGGTAAGCTAGGGAGTGTAGGGCACTAAGAGAGGTGAAAAAAATAGGAGCATATATTCTTTTTTTATTTAAAATTCACCGCGCAATCAAAACTTATAAGTTTTAAGATAGCTTCCTGTTAATGTATAATTATAAAATTTAATATTACGATTTATTTTTCGAAAAAACTATATATTGTTTTGAAAATCAATTTCTTGCACTGGTAACGAGGCGAAGCGCGGTGTTGAGTTCCGCCACCAATACGCTAGGCCTCGAGTCCTCTAGGTTTCTAGGTTCCCTCTGCCCTCCTTACTCTCTGCGGGATACAGCGTAAAACTAAAACACATTAATAAAAAAACTAACTGTCTGTAAAGTCGGTTTACGATTATAATTATACGAAACTAGCGGACGCGCGCTGCTTCGCCTGCTTATTTGCACCCTTAGGGGAGAATTCTAATAGAACATGAAACACGTATTCAATGAAATATTTTTAAGTCTCAATTTCAAATTTTTTAACCCCTTCTTACACCGCTAGGAGATGAATTAAAATGAACCACGAAACATGTATTCAATGAAATACTTTTAAGAATAAAAATTTCAAATTTCATAAAAATCGGTGCCTATTTATTTTTTTTCATACAAACTTTCAACGCCTATTTCACCCCTTTAGGGTTAAATTTTTTTAAAATCCCTACTTAGTCCAGATTACGAAAGTAAGCATCTGTCCAATTTTCACGTTTCTACGCACAACGCTTACGGCTGTGCGTGCGTCTTACCTCAGTCAGTGAGGACAAGTCCTTTTATATATATAGATAACGACATAAAAAACATAATAATCACGAATTATCTAACAAAATATAATGATCTAAGAGAACATTATTATCACAGATTTATTATCATTGAATTATCATTACATATTTAGTATAACTACAAAGATGGAATTAATAGAATATGTTGTAATTTTTTTGTTAAATTAACATTTATTTGCATTCGTTAATTCAAACTTTTTTTATAATAAGCGCAGTGGGAACGTTTAGGTCAATGGTGTCTCTCTATTGCTTCACTACTCTCTACACTCGGCTGCCTCTGCCTACCCTACTTCATAGATACAGCAGGATAAATGCGTGAAGGCGTGCAGCTGGAAAGTAAAATAATTCGAATAGCCATACAGACAGAATTACAATTTTCAAAATATTAAAAGCAATAAAAAGTTTTCAACGGATAATATTCGCCTCAACTTGATATTGCTATCTGATGAATAAATATTTATAAACAAATTGATTAATAAAATTAATTTTTGTTTGTCTTCTTATTAATTAACTTATAACTTATTTTCTTGTTAGAGTAAAGTAAATACTCTTATATCTGATTTATAATATGGCATGTTTATTATTGGCGAAATAACTATTAAATAAATCGCATTTTATAAGGCTTTCTAATTTTATATTATTTTGTAAATATTGAAAATATATTTAAAGGCCGTCATGGCTCAGTGGTACAGCATCGCTTGAGTTGGGTCACTATTTTTCTGATGGTATTATGTATTGAATTTTCAGATTTTGCGATAAGAAATAAATTCATCCCCCCAAGTGGGAATCGAAACCGAAACCACTCGCATCTATAGTCGCAGTCTTGCGCCTTTGCGCCCCGACTGACCTGAAAATTAATAATAGGTAATAATTAATATGTGTGTTATTATATATAATAAACGTATAAACCTACGTATCCACAAAAGTGATAAGGACCACAGGCTATACAGCCGTTTCATTGTGGTTTCGCCGTAACAAAGCCTAAAATCTAAAGCCAAAATCTAAATTACAATTAAATCTAATTTACCAATTTTACAAATGAACAACTGTATATATCGAAATGTGCGGTTTCAAAGGCAAACGGTAATTATTGCCGTTTAATTAAATTGAGTTGTAATTTAAAACGGTGGGATGGGGTTCATTTTTTCAAACTTTTATAACGGTTTCGCGCTATCTCCCTTAGATAGGGTAGGCAAATGGAACCAAGTGCTAAGACACTTCGTTACTTAACTAAAATAAAAGGAATCCAATTTCCCGAAAATTCAATGAAAAGGAAATAAATTCGAGAAAAAAATTGTTTAAGTTATCAACAAAGTTATAGAGCAAAGCGGTGCTGAGCTCCGCAATTCAATTTGCAATTTGTTGAAAATTTGTCGGAAAATGGGACACGGAGTGTTATAACACTAGGTTCTCCCGCTGATTTCTCTCATCATATACATCATCAGATTTTTTTAACATTGGGATGTTTTAGTTGTACATATATGTATATAGTAACTGGGTCAAGATGGTTTCCAAGTTTGTTTTTGGAATAATTTCTAAAAAGTCAAAAGCATATTTAAATTCCTATTACTTATCGAATTTCCTTATTATTGCGCCACTCATTGCCCACCCTTAATCTAAGATCTAAAAATATAATGAATGAATTTGTATAAACGTGACTAGGTTAGGTGAGCTCTGTCTTGTTACCAGAGCGAGGAAGTGAAAATGCTAAATAATTCATTCCATTCTCTCAATCGAATCCGCAGTCGTCATGTTTTCAGTTACACATAGCAGGTAAGGCCATAGGAACCTGGGAACCTACTGTTAAGACACTCCGTTTCCATTAAGACACTTCTGTTTGTGGAGAACGATACAGTCATCTTTGTATTTATATCTAAATTGTGGTGAGAATGATGTTTTTTTTATCTTCACCTAAACTAGATATTTTTTTAAGTTTTTGAAGAATATTGAGGCACACTAAAAGAAAAACTGAAAAGTAATGAAAAAAAATCGTAGCTGTTGAGTCCGTGCTTGGAATTTTTTCCTTAATGTACACATTTCATCAATATTATTTGACGGAAAATGTCGAACGGGTTAACACTAGGATCCCTCTGCCTAACCCGCTACATGCGGGATACAGCGTGAAGCTGAAAAAAATCATCAATATAAAAACAAATACTAATATACTTATTAAGTTATAAATTTATAATATAACCGACAACATATTACAATGCTAATTATAATCACATACCTATAGAGTTAATTACTGAACAGCGCGAAACGTATGTCAATCGTGTGTTGATACGTTGATAGTGATGAATTAGCCTAGTTACTAGCTTCCAGGGATATTCAAAGTTTCAAATTGTATTATCAGCATCTGAGTGCAAATGCGGCGTTTGCGGGTTCGATTCCCAATCGGTAGAAATTAATTATTTTCATTTCCTCGCTCTGCTCTAGTAAAAATATAAAGCGTGGCTTTGAAGTTCCCTTCTCAACATGTCTTTCAAATTGGAGCAAAACTGGAGAACGGAGGGCTTAACACTAGGTATCTAGGAAAACTAGGGTTTCCCTCTGCGTATCCTGATATATGCAGGAAACTAACTAGCCACAACTACTAGATACTAAAACAACTTTTCCTTAAGAGTCCAAGATAAAGGTACGTACCACTACAAGCTATACTTAGCTATACTATTATTTTCTTGCGGAGCAAACTTTGAAAGCACATTCTCCGTATATTCTAACCAATAATTATTAAATGATATATACTTAATAAAAGCCCAATCTTTGGAAGCGTGTGGTTTGAAATTTGGTAAGCTTATTACGGATATCGCTTAAATATAATTTTAATTGAATATTGAAAGTATTTGGCCCTTAATGACATGTGGATGATACTCAGTCTGTGATTAAAGTTAATTTGTTTATTAAGTTTCGTTTTATTTTCACGCAGCTTCCGTAGGTATTCTGGGGTAGGCGAAAGAAGCTGGTGGATTTTTTTTCGCTTCGTGCTGTATCCCGCACATAGCAGGGTTGACAGAGGAAACCTGGGAGCCTAATGGTATGACAATCTCCGTTTCTATTAAACTTCACGTTTACTTACTTAACGTTTCGTTACCAGAGCGAGAATATTAAAATATTAAATATTTCATTTCCTTGAGTTAGAATCGAACCCCATCCTGCTACAACTGGCATGGATTATTGCATATAAAATGTTTTTAAAATATTATAACTTATTTATACACCGCGATATACCATCAATCACTATAATTAAGTGGCATGACGTTATTAGATCGTAACCACAAATTAGATATATCTAGATTTAGAACTTTAAAATTAACTCTAACCAATAAGCTTTGGTAATCTAATTATTATATTGGGTGGATTAACTTTGAAATAACACTATTGTAGCGCAGTTTATAATTTCACTAGCGCAGGTTTTTTTTTGCAAAATAGGCAACCATCGAAGCAGTCAGACCAGCAAGCCGTACATTCTCATCAACTTACTTCTTAATAGAAAAATCATATGTTGGTAAGTGTGGAAAACCACTTTAAAAAAATAAAAAATAACACGCAGGAGCACTAACGTGCAACTGTTAAGGAAACAGGTTGTAGCTTCAACTCCCGCTCGAGGAAATAAATAATTAAATATTTTCACTCTGGTAAACAGGAAAAGCGCGGCGGTGAGTTTCGCCACTCAACACGCAATACGTCACGAATTCGGAAAGAGGAGACCGGAAGCTATTTATTGAGAATGTAACGTCTTTACAATAGGTTCTCAGGTTCCTTCCGTCTATCCCGATATGCACGCGATACAACGTGAAGCTAAAAAAAAGAAGAGTATGAAAGTTTATGAAACATACAACCATCGCACTGACAGGCAAACGCTGTCCCTGCACCACAAAGACTCTCCCCATCAATCAGAGCCTTTCACCATAATCAATTGAATAAAAACTGATAGAAAATTCATAGATGTAACCCACAAGGCCATTTTATTTCGTTTCCACGTAAAAGCCTCTAATACTTTTATTTAACGACGTTACAGCCAAGGGCCGGGCCACGGAGGGATGAGTACTTATTACCTACCAACACTTAGAGGACCCCTGAAATATTTATTGCCGATCAATTTGTAGGGCAATCCGATATAAGCTGTAGTTATATGAGATTTTTTATTTTTGGTACACTTTTAGTTGAATTACGATTATGGTGAAGTATTATTATTTTTTAAAAACATAGCGTTTTGTTGAGTTACGCAACTCAACACACAATTCGTCTAACATTAAGCGCGTGTTGGACAACGGAGTGTCATAACTCTACCAATTTATTCTTTCTTTTTTATGTTTATAGTATAGTATGTTTTTTATGTATTTTTTGTCTAAATAGCAGAGGAAAATATCTATATGAGTCTTCTGTAAAATTACTAAAAGATTGGTAAAGATTATAAAATAAAAAAATCATTAAGTTTTATATATAATTTATTATATTAAATCAAATTTAGTTACTTTAAACCGATATAATATGTTACTAATATACTTATGCTATTTTCTTAATAGCTATTTCTGTAGTTTCAACATAAAATAAAAGATAGTACCAAAACCTTTTATTATATTAAGAAAATAAAAAAAAATAAGCCGTCTTAACGCAGGGGCAATAACGTACGACTGCGATGTGATTGTGGGTTCGATCGAAGTATTTAAATTAAAAAATATATATATATTAAAATCCAAAACAATGATTTTAACCTGTTTGCCGGTGCGTTTGTGTGCATTAATCTGAGAAACGGCTTAACCGATTTAAATACAGTTTTCACTATTGTATTTCACTAAAGTTCCATTAACATTTGGTGCTTGTTTTATTTCAATCAGTTCATAAATAAAAAGTTATCAATATTAAGTATTTTGTTCAAATTGCCACAAAATAACTGTTTGACTGAATTATCTGAAACTTTAGTTTCCAATATATGGATTTCTGGATATAATGTTATTAGGACTCGAAAGTAATTTAGAGCAAATAAATAATTTTGTAATTCAAACAGGCGAATCAGGGAGTCGCTACCAATATATACATATGTATGTATATAATTGAATGTTCCTTATTAGGGCAACATTTCCAATTCGGCTGGCAAAGGAATACTTTTCATGTGGGCGAAACGTTTTAATGCATCATATTTACTTCTCAGAGCTTCGATTTCATCTCGTATTCTTGTGTTTTCATCTTGCATCGCTTCCATGTCTTGCCATTCCTTGAAATAAATATTGGTACTTAAAAATAGTATTTTTTTCCTACTTGTTTATTAATTTTATGTTCATACTTCAATGGATACATTTTGAAGATTACATTTTATACTTCAATGGATACATTTTGAAGAGAACATTTTGATACATTTTCAATGGATACATTTTGAAGAGAACATTTTGATACATTTTCAATGGATACATTGAGAAAAATATCTTGATAGAAGGACAGACAAACATACAATGTATACTTTAAAAGATATATTTCATTTCATTTACTGAACATGCTATATTCGGAATACAGTGTGAAGCTAGAAACTTACAGAGCTTGTGGCACAAGAGGCACAAGCGTGCAACTGTAGACATAACAGGCTCTGGTAAAAATGCAAAGCATGGCGTCGAATTTTGCCGCTCAACTCGCAACGCCTCCAGAATTCGTTGATAAGTAGCGAACGGAGTGTCTCAATACTAAGTTTCTAGGCTCCCTCTTCTATTTTTGCTATGTATGATACACAATGTGAAGCTAAACAAACACCAAATTTAAAGATAAAAGAAGCACTTTTTATTACCTTTTATCTAACTAGAATGACAAAATGTACACATTCAAATCCTCAAAAATTGAATTTACAGTCAGAGGCTGTCCTGCTACAACACAATAGCTTACTATCAAGTAACATTAGTTCTCACCTGACTTTTCTCAGTTTCCAATTCATCTTTCTGTTCTATTCGTTTGATTCGACATGATGCAGCATAGCCTCTGTTTTTTAGTGTCCTTCTTCTCTGCTTCATTCTAAAAGACAGAAAAACAACTATTATAAAAAAATATATTAAATTGCAAAAACTTAACACTGCCTTTTTTCTCACATTAATACAATCATTCTCTTTAGTGTGGATTGAACAGATAAATCTTGTGTCAAGCGCAGCATATTGGGTATATAAATAGTTAAATTCAGAAGTTTTATAAAATAAAATAAACAATTTAATTATTAATATGTGTTTTACTCAAGAAATTTTGCAAAATTTACTATCAAACTCCATAAGAATTGTAATCTATGATTAACATATTGTATACATAGAATATTCTTTTATTAAAATAGTGAATAAATTTTACATTTTTAAATATAATTTTTTATAACAAAATACATTTAAAAAAAACATATTGTTATTAATATTAGTCATGATATGAAGTTAAAGATCAATACATATAAACTACAATACAAATAATTTGAAAGGCACAAATAAAGTGACAGAAAAAGTATTTCTTTACCCACCTAACTATTTGGTCTCTCGTAAGACCTCTCATTTTAAGCTGTCGATTTAAGTCTCTGACAGAAATTGAAACCAGTTCATCGTCACTAATTTCTGCACAAGGAGTGGGAGACAAGGGTGCCTGAAATATGTTAATTATAAATAATATTCACATGTATGTATTTTAAAAGATATATTAGACATATTTTGTCTATGTACATAATTATAATGACATAATAAACAATTGATTCATTCAATTTCAATTATAATTTACATAACATACAAAATTATTTCTATTCATGTTATTAATTATTTCTAGTATTTTAAGTAACAGAAGTATTAAAATATTGTTTAAATAAACATACAAGTATTGCATATTCAATGATTTAACAAAAGCTGTAACACCAAAATGTAAGAATACAATTCAAAATTGCCATGCATCATTAAATTTTACTAAAAACCACTTACCATTATCACTTTCCTTACACCCTGTCCTTTCAAATCATGAGGCATAATAATGTTTTTGGGGAAAATGTAACGGGGACCCGTTACAATATTTTCTTAACCGTTTTTTGATCTCACAGTACAAATGGTACTACTAAACAATCTACAAATAGTAGAAAACAAATTTAAAATAAATAAAGAAATAATTATAGTTGATTTTGATTGATGTTATTAAAAAGAAAAATATATACACATTTCACTAAAGCGTATAGTAAATACATACGTCGAAATTACGAGAAGTGGGGATCTTAAGTTTGATGAAAGTTATGAGTAATAACAACTACATTCTATAAAGTACTTTACTCAATTATTATAGAGTTTAAAATTGTATGCGGTTATAATGGCCATCTATATATACTTTATATATATTACTCTGTAAAAAATCGGATACTCGTTTCTATAAGAATTACTATTAATTGAACTTGACTTGTTCTTGACTTGACTTTTGAATCAAAATTCCCTTAAAGTGTAGTTACAGTTAATAAAAATATTTAAACATGTAAAATAGTTGAAAATAAAAATTATATAAAATTTTCAATATTAGTAATGTATATAATTTTTAGTTGTATGAATCCGTATGGTAAATAATAATGCTTTGATCTGCTTTTGAAATGTTGCTAGTGCTAACAGATTTGCAATAAATTCAGTAGCATTCATATACTATGGTATAAACTATAAATATTGTAAAGTAAAAAAAAACATGACTTTTGTAATTATAATTGCTTAAAAAACATTTTGTGTAGTAAAATGATTAATCATGATGAGTAAATTTAATTAATAAAAAATCCTTTTCATTGCTTGTTTATATATATAACGACAAGAATAATTTATAATCATTAAATTTATCTGCTTCTGAAATACGAAATTGATAATAATAATACAATTAAATGTATTTATTTCTTTGCAAGGAAAAATTGTGCTAGCTTCTCGGGACATAATTCTAGACAGCTAGCAACACTCATTATAGTTGGTTTTAGTTGACGGACGACTTCGTAACGTAAAGAAAAAATCTCGTAACGTATTTCGTAGATAAAAGTGCACCAAAATGGCCAAAAGGAAAAATAAACCGCTCATAGATTCAGATTCTAGCAGTGAATGTTCAGATTTAGATTCTGTAAGTAGATATAAACATTTAGTTCGTAGGTTATACCTTCTTAGGTGTTAGCATTTTCCACATTCCTTTACTATTTTGTTCTATTCAGGCCAAGATCAATGCTTGAAAGATCTAATTACATCCAATGCGCACTACTGAAAATGTCGCAGTCAAAAATTGCTATTTGGACTTCGAAAAACCATCAATATGTTTCATCCAAACACGATGTTTTTCTTAAAAGTTTCGTTTACAATGGCTTCATTTGGCATGACTCATGAAAAACATACAAAAATTATACTCTAACCTTTAAAAGATATTGGATTGTATCGAGATTTTATTCTAAATAACTAAGAGAAAAATATTTTAACAAAACTATGAGAATAATATTATATAATAGCTAAACAAAATTGAAAGTAGAGGTGCTAGTTATATTTCTAATTTCCCAACTTTATGCAAAATTTTGAAAATATTTTCTAGTTATTTTGTGGTTGGCACATAATTTATACTTACTCAGACATCAATATATATATATATTGTCAGTTTAATGCTATAATTAAACCTTTCTTAATATTATATTTATAAGTATTTTTCTTAATTACAATTATTAAATAATTTTTGATTAAAGTTGGTACTTTCTTTAAAATTTGACTGCATTATTAATTCTGTTAATGAATACATTTTTAAATATGCATAACTTTTGTGAAAATACACAATAATATGCAAATTATTATTGTTATTTTCTGTATTCATATTAATTATAATTGTTTGAAAATTATTGTAAATATATTTCATAAAATCACTAAAATTAAAGCTGTCATGTTGCTGCGGTATGGCATCAGTCTGTTAACCCAATGCTTGTACAGTCTTTCCAACAATTTGATATCCACTTCTTTGAAGTGGATTCATTAATTCATTATTATCATTTCCTCAATTCATTATTCTCATTCAATCATTTTTTTCATTTCCTCGCTCATAACATGACAAAGTTGTATTAAATTCCACTAGTCAATATAGAATTCCTTAAAAAATCATATATTTAATTAAGTTCTTAATATTATATTTCAGCAATTCTTGAATTTAGCAAAAAAGAAAAAGAAACCTGGTGACTCACCACCACAAGCTCCAAAATCTAAAAAGTCTTCAGGCAGTGAATCAGATTGGGATGATGATGACAAAAAGAATGGTTAGTTTATAAGTTAAACTGTATTATTTACCATTGTGTTATATTGTATAGGCACAGTGTTTGTTTGAACTGACTTGACATTAACATCTGTCTGCCCATGCTTCATACAGAAAAAAATGTGAAGGTAAAACAAACATGTACATTGTACATTTTGGTCTAGATAGAGAAAATTTGGTATAAGTGACCATTCTTACACTTTTGTCCATTAACGGACACTATATGTTCACAGAGGTCATATGTTCATAGAGGTTTGTTTTTTTTTCTCTTTTTATTTACAAATTTACCCCAAATCCCAAGTATAGCAGGGAAGGCAGAGAGATAGTGTTGAGAGCTTCTGTTCCTCATGTACCGCCCAACTTGCAAGACATTTGACTTTCTGCACAAATTTGTTACCAGAACAATCAAATTTCTTACCAAAACAATCTATTGGTACATTATTGGAAAAATCTCAGTGTTAGGAGTACATGATAAAAAATATAAAATTACCAGATGACAGACAGAACCTAGTGTTAAAATAATCTCGGACTCTCAAATTACTACTTAATAAATTACTAATTAATTTCATAATTCTTAGCAAATCATTGTCATCACCATCAGCTTCTGAATCACCAAACAGTGATAAAAGTAATATATCCAAAGTAGGAAATATTCATCAGATATTTAGATGAAATTACACATAGATAACACAAGTTCAGGCTTAAAGGAACCTGTTTAAAGTGCAATTATTCTTGATTGTTCAGATAATCTTTTTCCCCTACCTAAACAAATTTGAAATGATCTACTAACCATTGTCTTCAAGTATGTTTTGGATGTCAACTGATATCAAGAAAAACAGATCTGGATCAGAAGATGTGTCTGATCTAAATTTAAATATTAAGAGAGTGTTGGTTCAATTCCCACTCAGGGAATAAATTATTTATTTCCTTGCTCTAGTAAGAAGACATCACAGCACAAAAAATTATTAAATCATGGGAAAGAGATTGTCTTAAAACTAAGATAAGGGAACTTTGATGGACAATGGGGAAACTGTAAAAAAATCCAATTACAAAATTTACCTTTTTTAGACAAATCATCATCGTCATCAGGTTCAGAATCACCATACAGTGATAAAAGTGATATATCCAAAAAGGATGATCCACCCAAAAGTAGGAAAAGTTCATCAGATCATTCAGAAGAGAAGAAGGTGGAGCCGAAACAAAGTGATGTCAGAAAGAGCACAGATAGTGCAGGTTCAAAGAAAAAAGATACTTATAGTGAGCCGGAAGAAGGTATGTATTATTTTATTTAACATTTAAAATGAACTGCTCATGAACTTGTTTATAGTATCTAACATACATGCATCAAGATCATTCTTTCACTGTCCAGTACGGTGAACGAGTCTTACGTTAGATCAGATTTTTGGATTTTGCATACATTTAATTATTATCTTCCCGAGTAAACAATGCGTAAAAGTTCAGAAAACCTAAAGAAACCTTTAATGTTACAATTTTTCAAAATCCCTTCTTAGTGGGTGTCCTCGTTATGAAAATAAACATCTGTCCGAATTTCACATTTCATCAGCGGATACGTCTGTGTGTGCATCTTACCTCAGTCAGTGGGAACATCTACTTTTATATATATAAATGAATATTAGTTAACATAGGTAGAAAATAGTTGACAGCACCAGATAAGTAATTTTGTAATAAATCAACACTCCTTTTGAGATGTTTCTTGAGCGCTATAATATAAAGGTTTTCCAACGTCATGGGTCCCCTCAGGTTGTAGATGTGTATGGTCAAAAGTTCCGCTTCAATCAGTATAAACATTAGTTCAACGGCTCGTTTGGCACATATTGCGACAATATATTGTCTATATATGTATATATGAAATCTAAGAATTAATAGAAATTATTTTAATATTTGTTATTTTTTTTCTGCGTCTGAAAACCGACCTAGTGATTTTTTTAGCTTTAAAATGTAATTTTTTATCTTAGGTGAAGTTTCGTCACACTCATCGGACAATGATTCAGTAGATTCAGAGGAAGAATTCGACGATGGGTAAGAAATTTTTACTTGTCACCATTTTCTTTTTATATCAAACTAGCTTTTACCTACGGTATTGTCCCCATAAAAGTTCTGTATACTTGACACATTTTATGTCATAATATATAAGTGGAGTTATTGTGTACATTTAAAACAATTATTTCTCTTTCAACAAATCCCAATATTTTTTTAGAACATTTGAATACCATCTATAATATTCTAATTGTAACATGTTTAACATTTTTGAACAGTTACGATGAAAATCTAATGGGCGACGAAGAAGACAGAGCAAGACTGGCTGCTATGTCTGAAAAGGAAAGAGAACAAGAGATATTTAAACGCATAGAGCGAAGAGATCTTATGAAAACTAGGTAAGTATAGAAAACACAATGTCTGAAAAGTGGAAAACGGAAATGGCTTAATACTATGTTCTCAGGTTCCCTCTTTCTACCCTACTATGTGCTGGACACAGCATGAAACTAAAAAAAAACACTTTTTCACTCAGATGGGAAATCGAACGTAAACTCCGCTTAGCGCGGCGTTCAGCTGCGGAACGAGGGGCATCCCCCGGGGAACTGGCGCGGCGTAGAGACGCGCGGCGCAAGCGCAGGGACCAGAGGGCGCAGCGGGCTCTGCGGGAACGGGAGCGGGAAAAGGAGCGGGAACGGGCCAGGGAGGAGAGAGGTGAGTGGGGTTGAACTACAGGTTTCGCTGTTTTTCTTTATTTAATTGTACTTGAGGAGTGAAGTGTTTTATGTAAAGAGATATTTCAATAACCATAATTTATGAAGTTAAGGGCTTCTCAACTGAATTATATAAGCATCCAAAAATGGTATTGTTGGATTTTTTTGTTCTTTTGATTCATATACAAAATGATAAGTGAAGTACTCATTTCAATTAATATTATAAAAAATATATATATTTAAAATCAATGTTGCCAGTTTTAACCATTATTAACTTAATTAATTTTTATTTAAAAGTATATAACTTTTTTAAATTGTACATTACTATCGACGACTCGTGGCTACTCTGAAGCTAGACTGAATAGACAGATGACTGAATATTTGAGTTTAGGATTTCTTGTCGGCCTCGACTTGTCATGCTGTAATATTATAAGTTGCCTAATGTTTATTTGTTTTTATTTTCTTTATAGTAGAATCAGAAAAAGAGGAAGCAAAAGAACCCGAGAAAGAGAAAGAAAAGCCACCGCAAAGTCCCGGTGAAATACACGATGATAATAAAGATACAGGTGATATCAGATTTTATGAAATGTTATTTTTAGAGGGAAAAAATAATAGAAATAGAAAACTTCTATGATTCTCAATTTTAATTTCTTCTATTTCGTCTCAAGACGATTGTGCCACAATGGGATGATCGTGGGTTTGACCTCCCATTGTGGGGGAATGAATTATTTTTATTTTTACGCCATTCTAATAAACAAAGCGCCGTGTTGAATTCCGCGACTTAACAATAAGGTTTTCTCTGCCTGTCACACTTTACAGTGTAAACGAAAACAAGGAAGGAAAATCTGGGAAATTGTGCAATGCGTGAGGAATGGGGTGTATTAACACTACATTCCTTTTCCTTAACCCCTATGTAAGGTATACAACGTGAAGCTAAGAATCAAATTAATCAATAATTTCAAAAATACAAATAATATTCTACAGAACGTGACACAGAGAGATCGGCCTCTCCCTTATTTGGTGCCAAAACTGAAAGAAAACGAAACGTAGACGAATCAAGAGTGAATGCTATGGCGTTACTGCGAGCTCAAAGAGACGCGCGGGCGACCAGGGTCGAGGTGAAGCAGAGAAAACGACTGGAACAGGCCAAAGATGACGACGTGAGTTGTGTTTGTTGATTTGTCTGTGTCACCATAGCGAGTGAATGAATGAGCCAATTTGATTGCTGTTTTCTTTTTATTGAAAGCTTTGTTCCTCGCGGTGGTTCTTACTATGTTTTATGAAAATGAAGTGGTATTTTAAGAACTACGATCACTTTGCCAAGACGAGATAATGTTTTTTTGGGTTGTGTACCCAAAATGGTTATATCAATGCTATTTGTCGAGTTTGCCCTATTTTACACGGTTATCCTATTGTTATAGTTGCTCTATTGATATATTTGTTCTATTTTAATATGTAATAGATATTGCAAATATTTATTTTAACAAAATCTAAAGTTAAATCTAAAATATTCAGTTTTTTATATCTTAAACGTTTGCTGTACTATTTATAGTTTATGTCATGTAAATATAATTTCTTCTATTATATGACATAATTGCGTAATGAGTGTCAGAGCTCAACGCCGCTCTTTACCTCTTTACCAGTTTGAGGAAAATTAAAATTAAATATGACGACACACGACAGCCTCATATTAAAAAAAAATTAGCTGTACCATACATATTTTAATATTTTTCTAGGACGCGGACGCGGAACTTATAGGTGGTACAAGCAAACAGAGTGTCAAGTTAAAAGCCTCTGATATATATTCCGACGATTCGGGTTCAGATTCAGAAGACAATAAATCACAAGGTTAGTTTGTTTATTTGTTTTTTTTTTACTTTTTATTGACTTTCCTTTATAGTAGGAAGTGAGACTCTAGTGTCTCAATTCCAGATAGTCTGTTGAATGCAGGCTGTGTTTTATATTACCACAGTGGGAGGACAAAATAATTTATGGCCTCTCATCATCACTGAAATCACAATCATTATATTTACAGCCAGACCCTATATTAGGAGAGTGCCCTATATTCGGGTGACTCTATATTATTTACCCCAAAGTCCCACCAATTGGCATTTAGATTTTGTAGAATGTGCTAGAGATTTAAAGGTAATGAAAAATAAAGCAGATAATGTAAAGACACAGATTGTAGATGGCTCAACTAAACAAATCAAAAATGTTATTAGTATAGTTTTTTACAATAACAATAGAAATATCCTGAAATGAAATTTGTGTAGCTATCTACAGCTACTTTAAGGTGGACACGACTCTCACTTTATGTGATTAAAAGTATCTTAAACTGTTTTATATTTTTATTAAAACTAGTTGGTAACTATAAGAGTGCTGGTAATGAAATGGCCTTTAACTAAGGTTCATCGGCTTTAATAGAAATTAAAGTTGCCCCACTCCTCTGGCTCGTCTCCCACGATGCTTTGGTTGTCATGGAGTTTTTTTATATGAAATCCCTTCGAAGTCGTAAATCTATCAGCGAGCCTCTTGACATCGGGTACTTGGTTTATATTTATTACCTTTTAAAAACAAATGTTAGAGTAGGTTGACTCAAGTATGGAAGAATAAACATTCTTCCATACACATATAAAAAAGCAATACGTCTTTGGGTAATGGAATACTTAACATAGGGTTCCTTCTGACTACCCTGCTATATGCGTGAAGCTCAAATTTTTATTTGTATATTCATAGGTCGTAGAAGTTCAACGAGTTCTTCTTCATCCGATGCAGAAGAAGAAGAGAAAAAGAGGGAAAGAGAAGTAGTAGAAGTGAAATACGCTGATACAAGGGACCAAATTAATAAACTTAGATTGAGCAGGTATCCTATCCTATATCTTATAAAACAAAGTCGCTTTTCGTGTCTGTCTGAACTTTCTAACTCTTCCTCTTCTAAATCACCCAACAGATTTTGATGCGGTTTTCACCATTAGGTCGAGTATTTCTCAGGGATGGTTTATATATAGTTTATTATTTGTACATTTTTAGGTAAGTTACCATAAATACGATAAATCTATATAAAGTGCTACCTGTTGATACACTTTCGCGCATGCGCTGCTTTAATGGTAAGTGGTAATGGCATGTAGTACATGAAAATAATGTACTGAAGTATTGTTCCTCTTAATAAGATCTACAAAAAAGTCAGCGATAGCATATTCGTATCTTTTAAGAATAACGTGTAGTGATCATATTTCTGTCTAAAAATAGTAATTTCAATATATATTTTATTGTGAGGGATATTTTTCCATAATGGTATTAATCCTTATCATATACATTATATTTGGTCTCATATTTTTTGTAGTTTATAATTTCTTCCGTTTAAAAATTGTCATTTAAATATCTAAAAATAGTCATTTAAATATATTTTAATAAGTGCTTGAAAAGATTAGTAGCACAGATTTCAAATTACGGATCTTGCTGTGTAACGGTTCGGCGCCCACCACGCATCTCCCCGTGCTCCGCGACATTTTGCTTTTAAAAGTGGATCCGCCGCACCCGCCTGGCTACTTTCACCCGGGCATGGAAGGAAGACCTATTCATTATGCTGCTGAGGGATACCGATCCATAATCATCCTCAGCACGGTCGCCAAGCTGTTCGAGAAGTCATTCCTCTCAATTCTCCAGTCGCACGTCCACCCACGAAGCGAGCAGTTTGGCGAGCGGACATGCCACTCTGAGTAAACCACGCAACAGTGATCAAAAGAGAGAGAGAGTGTGATTATGCAATACCAGTCTTCCTTGACGTAGCATGTGAATTCGACAGCGTCTGGCACCCGGGCTTAGTTTATAACATCTCAATGCCCTAGCGAGTATTACTCAACGGGGAATCCTGCAGGTAGTACAGAACCTCACCCTCCGACGAGTGACGCAGGCACCATATTACGTGATCACCACGCGCCACTCATCGCAACCTAAAAATAGAAACCCTAGAGGTACACATTGGTCGTCTCGCGTCCAACGCATTCCGTTGCGCCGACGTATCCGGTCCCTGCTCCTAAGGAGCAGCACTCCGCATACCCGGCCGCCCGAGGTCAGACGTCTTCTTCCGAGGGACTTTCTATCCTCCTCCAAATCCGACTCATAAGCAGTCGTTTAATCTAGGCCTCCCTCAGGAAACCGAGGGTCCAATTCCAATCCCCTCCCTCATTCCCTTCCATGTGTCCGCTTTAAAGCAGGTTTTCGCCTGAGACCACGGTCAGAGAACCAACGCCCTCATATCGTTGGAAGCTACTACGGAGATGGCCTAGAGAATGCTTCAATTCTACGCGTGGCAAAGTAAATTTAGAAGTGATTGCACGTATTTTGGAGTTATCCAATAATTATAATTTATATCCACGCGACATAGTTACATCTTTCGTTTAAGTATTATTGGGTAAGAGAAAAGTAGGTAGTCTGTTCTTGAAATTTTCTTTCGTTTAAGTTTTCTGTCTTTTGTGTTATTTATTTGTGTTTATTTTATAACAATTGGAAAATCCTTATTTGGAACTACGAAAATGCGGGTTGCATTAGGGTTTAATTAATTTTCACATTATCTTAAGTGCTTTGCAAACATACATTATATGAATAATTCAGTAGATAAAGCGGGCGAAGCCGCGTGCGGGTCGCTAGTTATTTTTATATATTTTTTTTATTTGAAGGAGGAGTGAAATGTCTTAATACAGCACGCTGGGTAGACAGGGAACCTAATGTCAAGACACTCCGTTCCCCACTTTCTGCCGAATTCTGGAGGCTTTGCGTGTAGAGTGGTAGAACTCAACGCTTTGCCTCGATACCAGAGCGAAGAAATGGAATATAAATTTAAATAAATATTTCATTTCCTCGAGTGGGGATTGAATCCACAACAATTTATTACATAGTTATCTGGTGCCCAGGTTCAAGTTGGAGCGACTGGTGCACCTCCCGTTCTTCGCGCGTGCCGTGACGGGCTGCTACGTGCGCATTGGGATTGGGAACAACAACGGGAACCCCGTCTATAGAGTGAGTACGCATACTTGTCTCTGTCTTTTTCACTCTTACTGCTTATATATATGCTTGTCTTTTTAACTCTGGAGTAAGTAGTATATAGTAGTACTACTATATCTATCGCGCTCTAACTTAACTATTTGTTGTCTTATTTACAGTTGTGTATGCGGGGTGTATTTACATTTTTTTCTCTTTTCTCTTTTTCTCATCAACCTTATAAAAAAATATTTTTTTTCATTTTGACGTATATGCGCATCAAAATATTTTTTCCATTTTTCATTAAAAGTGGTCTGAAAAAATTGTCAATAACTCTGTCTGCTAATGAAAACCACATTAAAATCCATTGTGTAGTTTGAACGACTATTAATTTTATAACTATTTCTTTTTTAGGTAGCAGAAATAATAGATGTATACGAAACGGCGAAAGTATACAACTTGGGCAACACTAGAACTAATAAGGGGTTCAAATTACGTCACGGCACCCAAGACAGAGTTTTCAGATTGGAATTTGTTAGTAATCAGGTAAGAAAAACAACATTAAGATAATATGTATTACTTATTTCTTATTTAGTTTCTTATACAGGTATTTGACATGGTGGGTAGAGTAACGTATTTATTTCTTTTTTACCTTAAAGTGATAAAAAATTATAGACATTAATCCATTCATTCATTCATTCTGTATATTTTTATTTTCTTTTAGAAAACTTTAAAATTCAAAAGTATTGCTCTTAAATTTAAGGCTAAGGCTTAAACGAATTTTTATTCTTACTACTTTTATTAATCTTCTGTTCTACAATTCTTGTTATATATTTTTGTACATGATTTGCTACACACTTTTTGTTGTTAGAGTGATCCCTCTCTAATCACAAAAAGTGTGTAGCGCTTTTCCAATTAAACATAATTGCTAATTATCCAATTCAAATGTTTGATAACTAAGGAAACTCTAAGGACCCATATGTATATAAATTAAACCCATATATATATATATACTTAGTAAGTTTTTTCTTTAGTTTCTGCAATAATATAAAAATTGAAAAAAAAATATCTGTTAGAGATGTCATGTGTATGAATGTTGATACGAAATTTATAAATTGTTTTGAAATGCGGTTGTTTTGAATAAAATCAACTTGTTAGAATTTTTTATTGCAATTTTATTTATACTTCGACTCTATTGATATCGATTTATTTTTATATTATAAAGCTATAATAATTAATTGTGTTTTTTTAGGAATTCACGGATAATGAATTTCAGAAATGGTACAAAGCAATCAAAGACGCGAACAAAAAACCACCCACTATGGACTTTGTTAGAAACAAAATAAACGAAATTAAAGAAGCATTAATGTATGAGTTTAAGGTAATAACAATCATTTTTTTTAGCTTCAAGCTGTGTCTCGCATATTGCAGAATTGGTAGAGGGAACTTAATGTTAGGACCCTATGTCTACATCATCCCTCCAAATTCTCGAGAAATTGCGTATTGAGTAACAGAACTCAACGCCGTACTATAGCTATATATGCTAAAGTTATATATACATTTATATTCATGTATTTCCTACAAAAAAATGTTTTGATACACACTTGACTTCTCCGATATTTTATATTGATATTCTATTTAGATAGACTTAACTATCTAATACTATAATTTATTTTTTCTATTTTAACATAATTCAGGTAAAAAGTTATAAGATTTTTTTAAATTTTTATATTAGTTTTATATTTTATTTCTTTTAACAGGAAGAAGATATAGAAAAGATAGTAGCTGAAAAAGAAAGGTTTAGATCGCACCCAACCAACTATGCCATGAAGAAAACGCAATTGATGAAAGAAAGAGATGTAGCACAATTACGGTATTTCTAATTTTTAGCTTCACGCTAGATCCCGCACATAACAGGGTTGGAAGAGGGAATCTCGTGTTAAGATACTGTGTTACCCATTAAGACTTCCGGTTCCTAATTTCGGCCGAATTCTGCATGCATTGCCAACGCCGCTCTTACTATCGTTGCCAGAGAGAAGAAATGAGAATATTAAATATATAATTCCCTCGAGTGGGGATCGAACCCACAACTTGCGCATTTATAGTCGCATTTTTATATCCTATGCCATGACTGGCCTCTTTAAATAATTATTTTAATAGGCTGTTGGATTAATGAAAAACAATCTATTTATTTCAATTTTTCTAATAAAATTAAACAATTACAGCGGCGATGAAGAACTAGTAGCAGATTTGAATGCCAAACTACAAGAGTTAGAAGAAAGGGCCAGCGCTTTAGATAAAACTAGGACATCCTCCATACAAAGTATTTCATATATAAATAATAGGAATAGGAAATTGAATGTGGAGACTGCAGAGAAGGCTATAATGGAGGAGGTAATTAATTTTACCTTCACGTTTTATCACTCATATAGTAGTAAGTCAGGGGCACCTTGGCTGGGCACCAAGCTAGTGTTAATAATACATACCATTCCCATTAAGACACTTCCAATCATCACTTTCCGTTGGTTTCTCGTGTTGAGTGGCGGGACTGCCACTGCGTGATAGCCTCTGTATAAATAATAGTTATTATATAACGTATCTGAGTGTATACATGACGATAGTGGGTTCAACTCCCATTCAGGGATTGAGTTTCAATTTTCTACTAAGGTTAATGCGATCATGGTTCTATAAGTTTCAATAATGTTTTTTCTTTAGTTCCTTATATTATACTCACATAATAATGAAAATATATAGAGATATATGAAGAAAAACTCATGATAATACGTTCTGAGTAAATTTACATCTATTTAAAACAAAAAGTAGATTAAATTGTTGAGCATTATGACATTGAAAAGTAATGCATTTGTACAATAAAATTGAGCCAATGTTTAATTGTGTTTATTTTTATTTCTCCACTCTAATAAAAAGGCGGCGTTAAGTTCCGCCTTTTTAAGGTATAACAATTTCAAATGTATGTATTTTTTATCTTTATATTGTATTTTTTTTAGATAAGAGCAAATAAAGGCAAAAAGCAAGACGATCCCTTCACTAGAAGACACACTAAGCCCGTTATGAACTTCAAGTCACACCAAGGGAACAGATCGCAGGTTCGATTATTATAACTAACTACTATTATGCCGTCTCTTTGAATTAAGATTTTAAAATTTTAATATTATTCAACGCTGCCAATACATTTTGCTTATTAAAAAAACTTGTTTTTAAATATATATATTTTGTAGGAACTAATGAAAAATGAATTAGCGGCAGCGGAAGAGAGAAAGTTAAGGGAAGAAGAAGAGAAAGCAAACAAAGAGAAACAGGAAAGAGATAGATTAGTGGTAATAGTTGTATTTTTTAACGTTTTGTTACAGTCGCGCTTACAGTTGCACGCTTATGCTCCTGTGCCACGACTGGCTGCACTATTTGACATTTATACTATTATTTGTTTATTTCATACTCATACTCGTTTCTAAAGGAGAAGAAACGAAATGTATGAAACATTTCGTTTCTAAAAGGGATTGATTTGTCACTGAGTTCTTTAAGAAAAAATGATTAAAAAAAATATTTTTTTAGCAACAACCAGAAGAAGATACAAGTAGTGTAAAGGAGAAAACCACCACTTCGGACAGCAGCAGTCTCTATTCTTTACACGATTTCGATATTAATATTGAAATTGATTTACCAATACCCAGTAAGTATTGTTATAAATAAACAGTATGGAGTGCTTTCTAAATTTCATTTTTTTTAATCGGGAGGACACTCAAAAATTTTAAAAATCAAAATCAAATCTGTGCAGCCATGTAAAGCTAACTTCAGGGTGACCATACTACTATTATTTTTTAGTTTTTTCCTAATGAATTAAAATATTTGTGACTTGGTCTTATATCCGCGCTTTGCACGCGGTGTTGAGTTCTGCCACTCAGCGAAGTGGGGAACGGAGTGTCTTAACACTAGGATACAAAGTGAAGCTGATTCAAATAATGCTTATATTTTTAATGAATATTTTTTTTTACAGAAACAGTAACCTCTCAACCAAAACAAATAACTACAAGAGTTAAAGAATCTGGCCCCAAAAGAGCTCTAAATCTCGACGAATATAAGAAAAGGCATGGACTTATTTAATTATATTAATAATTACAATTTACGATTATTATTTATATATTATTATAATAATATAGTTATAATAATTATTAGGAATTATATTAATATTGTTAGGCAGTATGTCGTCTTTGGTCTATAAAGATAAATAAAAAAAACATTTTTCGTAATATTCCATACAGAATTTGTTTAAAAATAATTGTTTCACACAAAATAATATGTAGATCATATTTTCTTTCGTTTTTTTTTCTACATACAAATCTATCAAAAAGTATAATTATTAACGTTTTTTTTAATCGTGATAATTTTATTGTTTTTATAATTTTGGAATCCTCTTTGACTAATAATTTATTAATATTCATAAATTTTCGGAATAATTAATTGATCATTTAAAGATTTTATTTTAATGCAATAAAATGTTACATACACATTACTCAATAATCTATATAAGTTCTTTAAAATACATTAAATATTATTTTATTTCTAATATTGTTTTATTAATTTAATATTGACAAACTATGATTTATATTGTTTTAAGTGTCAACAAAAATATAACAGAATCGATTCCAAATAAATATTCAATTATTACAAACAGTCTTATGTATAGAATTTTTTGCATTTTTTCTTTTTTTTTATTAACTTTCTTTATTGTTAAATAAAAAAAAATGTCGTAATTAATAAAAATAATAGCAATAATACATAGTGATAATTTATTATGTATATACTTTAATATACTTTTTTTTATGTTGTACATATAAAGAATTCTTGTTATAAAATGTAGATTCGATTGCCCGATAGAAGTAAATTTCTGAGATATAATGAATTAGCTATTTAAATTATCTTTGATATTTATGTTATATCAATATGTCGTCACAAGTTAGTATTATTACTATTTTTTTATTGTTTTCTTAGCTTCACGCTTCTTCTTCCTCCTGGCAAATCCCGACTATTGCCAGGGGCTGCCTTCTTACTCAACCTACTCCACTTTGCACGGTCTTTAGCGTCCTCGGTGGTTAGACCATTGGCATTCATGTCCTGCATCACGACATGCAACCAGCGCTTCCTTGGGTGTCCGGGAGGTCTCACTCCAGAAACTGATATAGCAAGGCACTTGCATCCGACATAGTTCTTAGGCCGGCGCGTAACGTAGCCAAACCATCTCAGGTGACGCTCTTGGAGCTCATCCGCTGCGTCACGGACCCCAAGACTACCTCGAATGAATGTGTTGCGTATGCTGTCAAACCGCGTTACGCCGCAAATCCACCTCAGCATCTTCATTTCCGTGACGTGAAGTTCCCGAGCGTGCCGAGGTTCACGCTGTAATCCGCAAATAGCAAGATAAGCAGAGAGTACCTAGGCACCTAGTGTTAAGACACTGTTGCTACTAGGGCACTTCTCGATTTTCTAAACGGAGCCCAGCGCCGTGTTCAGCTCATGTTATCAGAGCTAGTAAATTAAAATATTAAATATTTCATTTCCTCGAGTGGAAATCTAATCGACAAGCTCTGACTGAGTGACTGAGACAATAGCAATCGCGTGCCTGTGCCCCTGCCTGCCACGCCTGTTCTTATTTATTTTAAATTGCTATAAGTAAAATATATGTTTCTCTTTCGATGAAACCATTATTTTTATTATTCACTTTAAAATTTCCAACTTTAGTTGCTTTAGTTTTTTTTGACTAAATATGCAATTTATTATTTAGCTCAAATATTATAAAGGTATGTAGGTTCGATTCTGCATTAAGAATTCATTATATGACATATGCATATAGTTATATTTGTAATATCAATATAATAGACAAATTCAAATTGCATAATGCTTAAAATTATTCTTTTTTCATAAATTTATGTTATTTTTATTATAAATAGATAAAATTACAATTTTGTAAATAATTAGAAATTGAAAGAATGTTTAATATTAATTATTTATAATTAATTTTTGTCACGGTTTTAATGTGAAATGGTCTGGTCCGTGATTTGTTTTAACCGATAAGAGGAATTTTAATGTAACTTTAAAGGTACTTACGAACTTAAGTACACTACTTTGAGGAAGTGTGACGTTAAATTCCGCCATATAATTCTTAATGTCATAGTTACATCAGTTTCTAGTACATAATTTTTAAATAAAATTAAAATACGACTTAGGCCATTTTCCTATAAAGATCGCGTTAGCTAACATGTTGTAGATATAACATGTATGTTACACTATTACTGTATATTCCGCCTTTTTATGTTATTTCATGAAAAATCACTATGTTAAAATTATTCAAGTATTGAACATTTATATAAATTTTCAATTTTTTTATTTTAAATATTTAAATATTAATTAGTTTGTTTTGTGCTAGTTAAGTTTATAATTAAAATTTGAAGTAATAATTAAATATTTAATTAGAAATAACATGTCTACACTGTTTTTTTTTTGTATATTAAGTATATATTAATAATTAAACATACATAAATTTCAACGTGGTCGTAGTGAGTTCAAATACTAGATTGAATTAAAAATACGATATTACAAGCGACTCAACCGCGGCTTCGCCTGCTCTAATTTCTACTCTACACGCCATGTCTCTAGATGAAATCTATGAAAAGAAAGTGTACCACGGAGTGTCTTAACACTAGGTATCCTCTGCTTAGCGTTCTTTATAAGTATGTTTAAAAGTAATTTCAATATTATCAATACAATGTAGACATGTTTTCTTCTATGTAATGTAAAGTTGATTACGTTTAAAAGCCATTTTAGCTTCGTGATAAGAAAAAAATTGACAAAAAAATTATTAAAAAATCACAAATATGGCCGAAATTATTGCATATTTGTACTTATGTCGTTTTATACAAATAATATACTGTGACACATAATTTTGAAATATGAAAATGAACAACTTTTGTTCTATTTAATTAATTGTTGATCGTAGAAATGTTATTTAGAATTCTTAATTTTTACTATTTTTAAACATTATTTTACTATTTTTTTATTTTGTTCAATGTTCATAATTTCTTGTGCATAATGCTCTCCCTAAATGTGATAAATACGTTAGATAACTTGAACAAACAAAATCTACATACATTTTCCAATTTTACACTAATATTTCATGAATAAAATAAATACTGACTCGTCTGTGCTTCCTTTGTAGGAAGGATATACAGGTTCGAATCCACCTGATAACTATTAGATAACTTACTGATATCTTGATCTGTTGGATAAGTTATCGGTAACTTATGATTTGGAAAGACCTTAGTGTAATTTAGTATAGTTTTATTTATTTTTTCAATAATGAACAATACCTACGCCGTACGTTAGGCTCGAATTGCTTAATAAATTTGTAAAGCAATTGTATGTTATTTTATTTTTTGGATTTTTATTTTTTGTATACGTCGTGGTAAAAAAAAGCCAAAAATTAAAGATAAATATTCTTCAAAATTAAAGATAAATATATAAATTATGCAAGATAAACTGACGTAAATGAACATTTAAATTTAAAGAAGTAACAAGGAAATAACACATCAAAATTGTAAGTTAAAATCAATATATTACTAAATATCAGCTAAAACATCATAAATATTACAAAACTTTCAAAACCACAGTCTTAATGACTTCACCGGTTACAGCATCCTTGACTACCACCCTGGGATCTGTGAACTGAACGAAATCTATCACCTCAGATGTATGGACCACAGTCTTTAGACCGCCTGAAGCTAAAATATTATTTATATTGACCGACCAGAATTTGTGGCCCTTATATAATTTGTCGAAATTCATAGCAATGTAGCCGTCTAAACTAGTTTCGTAGTCAACTCTGATAACCATTTCTTCCTTAGTTACGTATAATTCGGTCAAAACTTTTTGTTTTGGGGCTAAAGTCATTTGGACTTGTGAACCAATGGTCATTGGCATGTATTTATCGGTATCTTGGCCCCATTTTGATAGAAAAGTTAGGAAGGTAGGCTCGGTCTTCATATCGAATTCATATAAAACATCTTCGACGTTTAATTTTCCGTCACTATCCCATTTGGAAGAAACCGCGTTTGTGACGTATTCAAACATCTCAGTGTTAAAAGATTTTTCTGTACTACCCTCATTTAAGAATTCTCTAGTTTTCACTAAAACTGGTTCAGATTTTGCGGACAAAATTGCAGCTTTTTGGGGTAAAACAATGCGTCTTATTTGTTGCCAATTCATAGTCTTGAATAAATCACCCCATGGCGTCGGGCTTTGTAAATACACGTTGTCGGGAATAGAACCGAAGTATTTCGCAATAGTTTGCTTTACCTTTTCGTCGGTCAGACCGAAGGTTTTTCTTTCTTCTTCAGTTATTAAATTGGTGACACTACCAGAAATGTGGACATCACGTTTATTATCGTTAGTTGTTGATATATCGACATTTATTTTAGCATATATTGTGGGTATTATTAAAAATATTGCAAGTAATTTGGCAACCATTTTGAATTGCCTCTATTGAGGTTACCTAGAAGAAAAAAATGAATAGTTAAAAATTATTATCAGATATGGATATAGAATTTAAGTCTTAACAAAATAATTTTTCCATGGGATGTAATGTAAGGGATTTGGGTATGTATATTTTAAAAAAGTCGATAAAATGGTTTGTTGTTTCGATTCACGCTTTATCCCTTATAAAGCACGATAGGCTGAGAGAACATTATGACAAAAACACTCCGTTCACCATTTTCGCTCGCAACTCAACGTGATACTTTGTTTTGCTACAGCCGGGACATGAACATAACTTATTTCCTAACGCCCAATGTTAATAATGTATCTCCTATCTCCAGTTAATCAATCACTAACCTGCATGCCGTCTTCCATCTCTGTCTATTCTATGGTTGCAACTTATGGATTAGGATTAATTATTAACATTGGGCGTAAGTGGATAAGTAACTCCAATAACCGTCGCGTTTACAGTTAGACGTTGCGACGCAACACTCTCAATGGATAATAAAAACCAATATAAAAAAAATATAATTAAAAATAAGTACTTACCAAATAAGTGAAGGTATAACAATCTGTGTAGATAATATGTCTCTTTCTTTGATTCCATTTCACTTTATATACTACTTTTCTCCAAAGGTACAGTCGGGTGCAAATTTATCATGAATATGTATATTGGTAAAATAAAACCGTAAATAAATTTTAAAACTAAAGATTCGTTCTCTCACATTCTATTAATATTTAAGGACTTATATTTTTTGTTTTACAATAACAATATTTGTTTCTTTATCCAGTGACTCGCTTGACAAATTCGATGAATGGGAGATAATCAAAATTTTCTTTGATAACTAAACAAAAAAAACACAAAATTAATTTCTTAACACTGGGTTCTTATGCCTATCCTGCTAGGTGCAAAAAACACCGTGAAGCTATAAAAAAGAAACATATACGTTTAAAATACAAGTAAATATTAACATTCAAAACAAAAGTAACCACCAACGAACCGCACCACTTCCAATCCAACATGCACACTCGACACCTGCTTCTCCAACACCAACAATAAATAAACTACTGGCCTCCCTCAAAAAGACCACAGGAGGCCTGCCAAAGAAGTGGAAAAAAACTAACCACAAAGGGAAAACCGCCACAGCACAATCCACCAACACTGGCCACAACAAACATGACGAAAAAAAAAAAAGACTGTCGGTAGGGGTCTCACCCAACCCCTCTAGTATAAGCTCTAGATATAAGTACAGTTTAAGTTGTCCCAAAATTAAGTACGCCACATTAAAAGAACTTTCTTAAAATAAAAAAAGGCACGGGCAACTATGCGCCCGTGGATGTAGCTTTTAAAATTAAAAATAATAATAATAATAATAAACAAAAGTAAACAATATATTAAATCGACTGTACTTAAATCTCTACTTTTCTGCCAGACAGCAAATCCATAATTTGCGTCAATAACTCATAAGTGACCTAGAAACTGCACGCGGTCTACATCAGCCTATTTAATAGACTTAGAACACGTACGCTAGTAAATGTATGATAGACTATGTTAATCATTTGCATTAAGTCTATATCATTTTATAAAGCTAAAGAGTATTTCGGTTGAACACGCTTACTTATCTCAAAAAGAGACCTAGGCTCGAATTTCAGAAGAAGCTCAAGATCCGAGACCCCCAATTTTTAGCGACCCCGATCTTGTTTTTTCTTTTTTTAAACGAGGCGTCCTCAATGATACGCAGTAGATACGTTAAGTAAAGAATTTTAAATAATTTCTTATACAAAAGATTTCCAAAGTAACTTTCGTTTGCAATTTGTCTAAAAAATTGAATAGTTCCTACAGCAATCAGGGGGACGTTAATTTTAGATATCATTCGCGAGGGACGTAGAGATTGAACCTAGGACCATTGCGTATACAATTAGGTACCTACTTTCAATCTGTTGCTTGTATGCAACTTGCATACATTGTAAATGATATCATTCTCCTTAGTGAAAATGAACCTAATAATTTATATTATCATTAACATATTCACAATTAAACCTAAAAAAACTAATAATTAAAACTATAACTTAACTAAAACTATTATTTGTTTCATAGAATGTAGAATTTATACACATTTGAAGCAGAAATTTTAACCAAATAATATCCTCATTTCTTTGTAATGAGGATAAGTCAAAATTTAGATTCAAATGACAATAAAACAAAACTCTAATTTTATAGTAAATTTATTTAATTTTTACACTAATTTTACAATGATTTATATCAATTAATTTTACAGTGATTCACGATTCATTGAACTAGTAGCGATTCAAGGTATTAAATCATTCAAACATTAAATATACACTAAAATTAAATACTTATATTATTATTTACACTGTAATTAATAATTACTTTTTATAATAAGGTAAACGTCGGGATATTAGTACAAAATGTATAAAAATCGAACATCTAGTAATAAAAACAAATAATAAATAAAATGAAAATGTATACATTATTATTTCTGATTGAATTACTATTAAAAGTCTATTAGGATATTTCAAGATTCTTTATGGTTTTAAAAAGCTAAAGCAAAAGAACTTGAAATCAATGTTGGCAAAATTATACTAAAAATAATTTTTAATAATAATTACAACAGTTTATGGTTCAATTCTTAAGCTGAGTATTTATATATATTTATAAACGATGAATATAATATTTTTTATGTTATTGTTATGATTTTATTTAATCAATATTTTTGCCAACATTGATATTAAAATACATAATACATAAAAGTTGATCTTATAAACTACGTTTATTGCAAAGGAATATACAAAATATCTATTAATAACCTAATATTCAAGAATCAATCAAAATGAAAGTAGTCTTAACAAATAAAACTAACTCTCATTTTATTTATTAAATACTATACAAGTGACTAAAATATATAAAACTGTTTTACACTAACTGGTAAATGTAAACAGTTTAAATGAAAAATTACTACACGAAAAGTTAGTAAGTACTACTAAAGTACTACTAAAATGTAAAAAATACTAGTTGTTCCTACTATTAAAATTATGTGTATTTTTGTATATTCACATGCTTAGGCAATTTTTAAGGTTTATTAATTTATCTTAAGACATTATAATACAGGCTTTGTATACAACTTAAGATAGAATGTTGACTCTATTTAATATAAAAAAATGTGATGCGATAAATCGATTTTCTCTATACCTAATTGAAAAAGAAATAGAAAAAATTATAATTATTTTATGTTTGTACCAAACAAAAATTACAAAAGGGGTACAATTACACATAGGAGAAATTGAAAAATTGCCAAATTACCCAAAAAAAATACTCAAAATGACCAAAAATCTTTCAAATTTACAAATACCGTCACGTGTGATGATACTGCAGGTGAGCTAAGGGGTGTTCGTACAGGGGGTAGAGCGGGGCCGCGTGCGCGCCCGCGTGGGGCGCGTCGCTATCGTCATCGGTGGACGAGTCTAGTTGCTTATCGCCCGTGCCGCCGCTGGAATGAAAGAAATGAAGATGCTCAATAATATCTATATTTGGTCGATTGCGCTAATTTTAGGAAATACTGGTAATACTAATTTTAGGAGTATTTAGATTTTTTTTATATTTCCATTTATCGAGGAATCGAATCGATATCCTATGTAGCCACGAACCGAAACGATGAATAGTAGATCATGTTCATCAGGTCGGTAACCCACGCGAAGTGGGCGACGTCGTCAATAAACAATCAGACTTGGATAACGACTCCGACGTCAAACTGCATTAGCAATAATTATAATTACAAGTATGAGGCCACTCGTGGCGCAGGGGCCCAAACGTGCGACTGTTAGCGCGACCGGTTGTGGGTTCGATTTGAACGGAATGTCTTAACACTAGCTTAAAAAAACAAAAAAACTAACAATTCCCAAATATAACTTAACTTTAAATAAACTGCATTTAATAAAAAAAAATGCATTTTCAATAACTATCAAAGAAGTAGAAGCCCCAGTATCGTATTTCGGTCAATACGTCGCTCACAAAGTGAGTAGTTCGCTCCGAAGCAATGAGGCCGAAGCGATCTGACGTACGCACACTGACAGCCCGCCCCTAGGTAACATGATACGGGTGGAACGGCCATTTTTGTTTTATTTTTTTTTATCTTTTCTTTCGAGCTAGACGTAGATAAATATTATTTAGAAGATAAAAGTTTTTTTAATTGTTTAATTATAATCGAGATGCAATTGTTGGATTTAACTTTAATTTAGGTACAAAACGGTTTAATAATATTATACATTTAAATTGGCTATGACTATTGACTTTACTTACAAGCCCATAATATCTAAAATAAATGGAATTTTATACTACTGTATTTAAAAAAAACGTTAGGGTAGATTTTATAAAAGTTAAAACGCCAAAAATCTAGTAAGTAATTTCTAAAAAATATAGACGATGGGTTCGAATCTCATAAAGAGCAAATATTCTTATAATGAGAATAAGCATTACTATACAAAATATTCATTGTAATCTATTTATATGAGAATTTTAAATAATTTGTGTGGTTGAACGTGCTAATCTCAGTAACTACTCTGTCTACGTCCATCCATAATACCTCTAGGCAGCCCACCTTTAACAGCGGACACAGCGGAATGTGTCAGTGTCACACACAACTCTTTCTAATTTGATGTGACCATGACTTCATCATTTTGTGACGCTCAATGCCTCATAAAATTCGACGGAAACGCCGCGAAGGGAGTGTCAAGGAGTGTCTTAACACTATGCTGTGTGCGCTGTGAGCGGGATACAATGATTGACTAATTAAGAGTTAGATGCATGACTCATCCAAAGACATCAACGGTCTACCTACGTAACGAATGGACTCTCAAAACACACTTTATATATGTTGTATGCTCAATTAGCATTTTTAACTGTTACAACGAACCAAGCCACAACAAAACGAAAAAGTCATCTAAAAATCATTTAAATATGCCCGGTGTGCAATTTAAAAAATGCCTATCGAGTTATTTTTTCTTCTGATTTTTTCTTCACCTGATCGTACGCGATTACCGCAGGTTCATATCCTTCTCACGTATTTTTATAACATTAATTTAAGATTGTGGGTTCGATTCCCGCTCGGAGGAAACATTACATTAAAATTATTTTTGTTTCCTCGCTCTTATAAACAAACTGAGATGTTCAGTTTCGCCACTCAACACGTTGTGTCTCTAAAATTGGGTGGTGCGTGGGAAACGGAATGTCTTAACACTAAATTCTCTCTGTTTACCTTATCACATTCCGGAAAGACCGTGAAACTGATAATATTCATAACACACAATATCGCTTAGTGGGAGGAAAGCGGAGAACGAAGTGACGTAACATTAGAATTTGTCTGCTCATTCCGCAAAATGAAGATTAAAAATGCAACAAAAACAATAAAAAATAATTGAGTAATCGTAGTGACAAAATGAACGGTGACACTAATAATAGAATTTATTTTGTCTACAGAGATCATAAAGAATAACTATGCCAATGAGCAGAGATGGATTCTTTCCCTTTTTTTAGCTTCACGTTGTATCCCGCATTTAGCAGGGGAGTCAGAACGAACCTAGCGATAGGACACTCCGGTCCCCACTTGCCGTTCAATATTCGAGACATTGCGTGTTCAGTGGCAGATCTTAACGCTGCGCTTTGTCTTGTTACCAGAGCGAGAAAGAAGGAAATGAAAGTAATTAATTCCTCTGAGTAGGATTGAACCTACAATCGTCGATTGTACAGATAGAAGCTGTACTGCTACACCACGACGCCTTCAGATTTTTATCTCTGCGACTGTAGATCAAATTATAATTGCCATATTAAGAAATGATTATTAACCAGTTCGGAATTAAGAAATATTTTTAAGTATTTTATTTTGTTTCTGTGAGCTTTAAAACGTTAAATGGAAAATCCTGCCCCGCAGGAATTTTGAGAAATCCTCACTTAGTTTCCTTACTCTTCTGACCTTACATACATGACAAATTTAAATCTTCTAAGTCCCATAGCATTGTCTGTGCGTTGTCTATCAGTCACTGAGCAACAAAATACATTTACATTTGTAGAAAGATATTATTTTTTTCTTAATCTGTATGTACAGTTACAGTTTAAAATATGTTAATTTGAATAGTTTCTAAACATGAATTTGCTTCATAATTTCTTTATTTTCACGTATCTCATAAAAACCTAGTGATGCAATTTTATTCTCCACATTTTAGTACAATAAAGAATATTATATTTATGTTTATATATGCATCTACAATCATTGGGCTGTCATTAGCATCCCAAATATGTTCAGATAACATCAAAATTATAAATTTTAAGGTATTTGTTGTTCATTTCATAATTTTGTTAATAAAGGCAATGGCCACATTAAACCAAGGAGGTCTAATTTTTTTAATTTATTTTTATATTTATTTATTTTCTTAATTCCAAAGTCGGCAATGGGAGCACCGAAGCACAAATTTCCAGTCGATCGAGCGAAAAGATTTAGAAATTGTGTTTTAGACAATAATGGCGCCGTTCTTAGATATTCAATAACTACCTGTTCCGTTCTGGTACAATGAATTTAAGAGGATAATAGATACGGTTTTTTATCAATAAAAAAAATAAAAAATGAAGAGTTTGATTTAAAAAAGTTTATCTAAATGGGTATTAAATTTACTTTTTAATTATATTGTAGTACTCACTTTATGGATATATGGTGCAAATTATATTCAAGAATTTAATGTAGTCGTCGTTACTATACTTTAACTTGATTTTAAAAATGTGTAAGTAATGTTTTTTTCTTTCCTAAGGTCTACGTATTTGTTGCTTTGAAAATGTAAGAAATATGTAGAAATACGTAGTAAATACGTAGAAATATAATAATTTTGTTATATTAATAAAAATATTCTACTTACTCTCTATCTACTTTTTGGCTCCAAATTATGGATTATTAATAGTTATATGCTCAAAAATGTGATTTGCATTGTTGTTACCAATTTCCCCCCAAAAAAATGGAAAGTAAACAATTTTTATAAAAATTATAAAAGAAAGAACGAAAATTTACTAACCTGAAAAATTATATGAAAAAAAACGAAATAAAATATATTAACCAGCGAATACGTCCCTGTTAGCTTTTAGAGCGCAGATGTGGCGGTGTCAAGTTACGTATTGCCGTCTCACTCGCACTCATAGCGCCGTCCCGCTCATTGCAAACACTTTCAAACTACAGTGTTTATATACGGACGGGAAATTGTATGAATTTTGTAGCCAAGTTTATAATTTATATGGTTTTGTTTTATTATTCCTCACGCTGTATCTCGCATTTTGCGGGATAGACAGCTAGGTAGGTTAAGACACTCCGTTCTACACATCCCTCCCACTTTCGAAACATTGTGTGTTGTTTGTTACCTCGTAAATACTATATATTATTGATTCCATGTAGTATTTACAAGTTAACAGAGTATACACAATAGCCCAAGATCCCAGAGCCGCCAGACCTCCGCCATTTAACGTACAATAATAAGATTTTATATGACCTTAAAAATAAACACAACTTCAAAATAAACATAAATTCTGTTATGATTATAAAAGTGACTGAAATATCAAACTGATATAAAGTAACACGCTTAATCACGCATTTATCAGGGCGTGCAAATTAAGACTAATGAAACTTTCCACCCGAATTCGTGTAGAATGGCGGAGCTTAATGTCTCATTTTGTCTGCCTACTCTCCCCCGGACTGGAAATCGAACTGACAACCGTCACGTTTACAGTCACATGCTGTACTTTTATTAATAAATAAATAATTGATTTTAACTGTGTTTCATAAAATTTGGACTACATATTGGTATCTTTTAACATTCAATAAGCAACCTTAGCATCTAAAAAACAAAGTATAAAGTAATTTACGATATATTTTAGTAAAATATCGTATTACGAAGCCTAATAAATGATCCGAAATGGCTCCTTTCAACATTACTCCTCGTAAAATCAAAATTACATTCTCAAAGGTTTTTCCATAAAACATCTATACTATAAATAAGTTAACAGTAAACTATGTTCAATTTATCAGGAAATAAGGTTAGGCAAAGGGAGATCCCCTTTAGGTGTTAAGACACTCCGTTTTAATGAAAACTTTTCCGTTCCCGACTTTCCTACGAATTGTTGAGCCTTTTCGTGTCCGTGTTAAGCCGCGGTATGCCGGGATACCAGACCGTAGAAATAATAATATTAAATATTTCTGTGTCCCTCGATTGGGACTCGAACCCATAACCATCGTTTACATTTCATAGGCTTGTGCCACTGCGCCACGTCGTCTTCATTAAAAATAATTGTTGTACTAAATACTAAAAATATCACTTTTTTGTTTGTTAATGTACTTAACGTGTAAATCTTATAAATTATTTTTAATATTTTTTACATACAGGTCCATGTGGAATGTGCGTATGTTCAATGTGACATTAAGTCTCGAAAGTAGAGAAAGAAAATGAGGAGCGGAGTTTCCTAACACTAGGTTCCCTCTGTCTGTTATATAGCGAATAAAAGTAATTTTAGAACTTAAGCTTGTTGCTATTATATTGTTTATGACTGACTGTAATAAGCAGTAGATATAATAACTTTATATCGAGTAAACTGACTGACCCAACATACCTGACTGACCTACCACTATAGGCCTAGATATATTACTATACAGCTTACCTGTCTTTATGTTCAGCTTGTCTGTCTCTCTGTCGTCTGTTTTTAAACCAGTTGGACACCTGCAATAATATACATAGCAATGTTAACATCTACAATTGATGATTGATTGATTTTTTTCATTCAGGTGTTTTATTTATTTGGTAAAATAAATAAAATCAGCTTCACGCTGTATCCCGCACGCAGCAGGTGGCAGGCAGGCAGAGGGAACATAGTGTTAACACACTCCGTTCCCCACTTTCCGTTCACATTGCGTGATGCGTGCCGGAATTCAGCGTCGCGCTTTGTTTTTTTACCAGAGCAATGAAAATAATTGATTCGTTCGAGCAGGAGTCGAACCCACGACCGTCATAATTACAGTCAGACTCCGTGTCACTGCGCCCACGATCGACGATTCATAAACGAGTGCGTAATTCAGAGGCTTTTTTAAATACATTGATAATGATGATGATATACCTTTTTACTATCATTGGTATTAATTGTATTTTTCCAAGTTCATAATCAATTTTGAAAAATTTATTTAAACTATGCCTAAGCACGAACAATCTTTAAAAAAATATCTAATAAATATAGTCTTTCTGTTTGTCTGAGCTAATCTCCGGAACAGCTGATCAAATTTGTAAATCTATACCATGGTAGGTAGAGGGAACCTGGGAACCTAGGAAGGTAATATAATCTGCACCTACTTGAATGAATTTTGAACACGAATATAGTTACTGAATTTAAAATTTACAGTAAATGGAATACTGTAGCATAACCTATTGGATTTCACTTAGGCAAAACAAGGTTAGAATTAATTATTCCTTTAACGAGACTGAAGAAACATCACATTTTTTCAATGAAAATTTAAATATTTTTATGTGAAATTTGAACTCACGATCAAAATTTCAATTTAAAATACTATAAATATTTGGAAAACTAAACATTTAAATATTTTCATAAGAGCTACCTTATCACCTTGACTGGTCTTACTAAAATAATATACCAGAATTTGTTTTCAATACAAATAGTCTCGATTTCAAATCTAAACTGAACGAGCAGTTGCTGTAACAAAATCTATTGGACTTTTAGAAAGCAGTGGGAATTATTGTTATTTGTTGTGTAAAAATGGATTGAAAAATAGAAAATATTATTAAAATTTACATTTTTACAAGTTATAAACTCACGACAAGCAATATACCTGAAAGACATGTAAATATTTATTTATTTATTTATATATACTTTATTGCACAAAATTACAAAAAAACAATGTACAAAAGGCGGGCTTAACGCTAAAAGCATTCTCTCCCAGCCAACCTTGTCATGTGGGATAATAAGTATGCAGGTGTGCAAAAGTAAAATATACATACATATACATACATATACATCCAATAAATATATAAATATACATATAATAAATAATTATACATATAATACATAATTATAATAAAATATTACGGATATTATAAATAAAAGAGATAAATAAAATACATAAAAAATATAAACCATATAATAATATAGCATACCATATATACTCCAATATATACAATTAATTAAATAGATTAATATTATATATTTATGTTATTAAATATTAGAACAACTAAGAGCTACCTTACCGCCTTCAGTGGCCCTAATAAAGTAATATAATCTATACTAGAGTGAGTTTTCAACACAAATATTCTCGATTTCAAATCTGAACTGAACGGGCAGTTGCTGTAACATAATCTATTGGACTTTGAGGAAGCGGTAGGTGTTCAGTTACACCGCAACGCGGGTAAAAATTGTTTTCAATACCATGTAAGTAGTATGACGAGTTGAAATTGTGATTTAAATTGCTAATTATTTAAAGTTTCACGCGCTAGTTTTATCCCGCGTTTTTTATCGACGTAACACACTGTGCATGCAGGTAGATTCGTCGACTTCGTATTCATCCAAGTGAAAATAATATCGCTCTTCGCCTATTAAACTTACTTAATTAGTAATTGAATAATCTTTATTAGTTTTTATTAATAATATTATCATTTTAAAAACAACATCTATTCCTATAGTGAAATATAACGTTTCAGGCTTCAGCCGAATCAATAAAATAGCATCTTTTTTTAGTTACAACATACATTATATTACATAATTAAAAAAAAACTAACTTGATTGAAATTACCTGTACAGTTGTAAGCCCAGTGGTTTCAGCCAGCTCTCTTTTCTCCCGCGGCGACGGGTAGGGGTTGTGTAGGTACCAATCTCGCAGTACTGATCTTGATTTTTCCTATGTATATAAAAAATATAATTGATAATTTCGAAATAACGAAATTGATCTAGTTATATTCTTATTTTTTTTTATCAATCGAAGTCTCCCTCTGCCTCTCTTATCACTCACTCTTACTTTATAAATATTTTTTGCCTTTCTGTCGTCACATTCTCAGAAGAAATGGACCGTTTATTTTGAAAGTGGTGTAAGTCCATTTTTGAGGAAATATGAGCTATCACGTAATTCATGCTTAATTTATAGTAATTTTTTTATTTATAACTAGTCCATGTTTAATTTCTCAAAAAAATCCCATGTTTTGTACAACTTAAAATCGGTGGGTAAATGAAATTGCATAATCATCGATTATGAAAGTGGTGTAAGTCCAACTAACAGAGGTAAGTAGGTGGCATAGCAGATGGATGCGTGTTTTGTTATTTTTCATTTATTTTATACTAGCTGTGTCCCACGGCTTCACCCGCGGACGATTTGCATTGTTTCCCCTCCGTGATTCCACTACTCGTAAGTTAAAAGATAGATATTAAAAAATTAGAGAAATGTATTAGAAAATGTACAGCGCATAACCTGTGAGAAGAAAATAAATACGACAAGGCTGTATGACTGGCTGTATGTCTTTGCCCAGTAACAGCAAAAACAACAGTAGCGCCATCTTTTTGCTTTTTGATTTTCCTAATTTTATATTATTTAGGAGTTGAATTTTTAAATAAAATGTAGCCTAGACCTATTCCGTACGAAAAATATAAAGACATGAAGCAGCTACTACCCTATATAGCACCGGTGCATCATGCATATTTTGAAACACTACCACATGCAGAGAATAAGTTAATTCTTGTAATGACAATGTAATTGCCGTCTAAAATAAAATTTTATGTACTGTTATGCGTATTTGTAAACAAAATTATATTAAAATGAAGTATATTTTAAGCGATATTTGATTTTTCAAAATTGAAATTAAACGATTTTTACAATTGTCTAATTTTGAAAGTGGTGTAAGTCCATTTACAGCGTATAAATATGTGTTATCGTAGTCTAATTAGCCAAAAACTAATTTATATAAACAAATTAAATGTTGATAAAACAATAGAAACAATGCCAGCCCTCATACGATTTGCCTATATTTTTAAATCAACAAATATACTAACCTTTAATTTTCTCGAAACAAAAGAAAATGGACTTACACCACTATCAAAATAAACGGTCCAAATGTGCCTACCTTAAAACAATAGCTAGTTTCCTCTCCGTCCCATATAGTCCTCGGTAGGGGGAACTTGCGGCGCACCCTGTATTTACCTACGGCTCCTAGTGGTCGACCCCGCAGTCTTTCTGCTTCCATGTAGTGTGCTGAAATATTTCTTTTGATGAGTGTATCAATTTATTTATGTGCTATAGAATAAAAATTAAGTCCTTAGCGCAGTAAGTATTTTAAAAAATGTAATATATAAATTATTATATTATTACAATACCAAAAATACTAAAAAGTTTTCTTTATTAGTAAGCATTTTTGAAAATAATTGATATGACATTTTCCATATCACCACATATCATATATTATTATTCACCTTCACTAAACTAAATTCAGTTCGGTAGGTAAGCAGTATCTACTAGTGACTGTCAGTCACTCCGCCTTCCACTTTCTATGTAGATACGGTTTATGTCTGACGTAAATGCTGCACTCTGTCTAGTCAAACCAAGAGAACCATCAATAATATAAATATCTAGATATATAAATCCACAACTATCAGCTTCAGTAGGTAACCAACTACTCTACCACTAGGTACTACTACCAACTTACCTTTCAACCACAAATTCTGCAATTTCTCATGATTGTGGGCACTAAAATTGTGTGATTCGAGCAATCTGTACAGTTCCTTAAAGTTGCCACGGTGGAAGGCGACCATAGCTTTGGCCTTCAGTACAGATTCGTGGGCGTGGAGACGCTCGCACGCGGGCAGGGACCAGAGGAAACGACCTAGCCGTTCTATGTTGCCAGCCTGCTGGAGCACCTGGAGAATAATTGATTAAATCATTGTTGTATATTTTATTTATTTTTATTTATATGACAAATTTTACATATCTTAAAATGCTTGAGATTAAATTACATTATAAATTTTCATAAATCACAAGTAACGTCGCCATGCCATTATACAGATTTTCTTTCTATATTCGCTATTTTTTTACATCGAAATCTCTATATTACGACGTTATACACATCATATATTAATAGACGTAAATAAAAAACAAAAGTAATAAGTTTTACATTACTTAGGTAAATTTTAAAACAAAAGCAAGGAACACATTAACATATGTAAGTATTTAACAGTTCAAGAGCGATAATACGGCTTCAAATTAATTTTTTTTAACTAATTTTCCGTATTGAGTGACGGAATTTAACGCCTAGCTTTATCGAGATAAATAATAGTATAATAATTTATTCTTCCGCGTGATGACTGAAGTAATTAATTACCGTAACCTCTACAGCGAATATCATGGTGTTACACCATATATCAGAAAATAGTCTACAATTATCATCAATAGTGAAGAATATCTATCTATATTTCATAAAGCAATAGACCTAATGTTAAGACACTCCGTTCCCCCACTCACCAACCACTGTTCAAAACATAGTATTGAGTGACCGAACTTAATGAAGCGCTCTATCTTCTTGGCTGCGCAAAGAAAATAACTAAATATCTACCTAACATTCATTAGAAAACTACGCCGTATTTTAAAAACAAATATAAGGAACGCTCAAAATCTATTTACTTAGGTTCAATGGTAAAAAAAAGAACCGGAAACAGAAGTGCATGTGCAGTTCAAACGAATTGTTTTGCTAGCAATGTTTGTGACCACCCCGGGGCCGTGGGAGCGACCATTTTTGCAAGCTTGCAATATATACCAATATTGTTGGAAACCTTTATAAACAGATTTAACACGTGTAATCACACTTGCCAGTCGTGGCGCAGAGGCAGGCAGAGGTTGTGGGTTCGATCCCCACTCTACTAAATAAAATATTTTATTTAAATTTATATTTTCATTTCTGCGTCCTGGCTTGCGTGTTGAGCCGCCACTCAACACGCAATGGCATCCAGAGTTGCGATGAGATGATGATGACGAGGTGAGTTACAGTCCACGCAAACTAAAGTACGGACTATACACTCATTTAAAATATAGTTTATATACTTGAATACCATAAAAAAACATAATTATTAAAAAAAAAAGAAAACAGACTCCCACCGTCCATCATCACTAATCTAGCACTTCATAACATTCAATTAGACAGTACGGGAGCGTGCAATCAATTAACTATACTTATCCCCCCCTCTCGTTAAAAACATTAATCCATTTAACATGTTAACAAGTGATCTTAACGACAGCTTCCCAGCCAGCGGGGAACCCCATTGTTGCTATAGTATTAACGGGGATTCCCATTGTGTGGTACCCTCGCAAATTATATATAATACATTATAACTTTTGGGCTTTGCATAATATTGGTTGATTATTATTTTAATGATAGGGACGTTAGGGAAGTGGACGATGTTCATTTTGGTGTTGGGTGAAGGTAGTGGATTGAAATTCCCTATTATTGATTGTATGTATGTATTTCCAATTTTTTTTATAATTTACGAAATACAAAGAAATGTAATGTGTATTTATTTTGCAAAAACTTTCATGTATTAGTAGAAATGTTTTTTCGCATGAATACATTAGGTACTATTCCTTTTATTATTTTGATGGCAGTCAAAAACAACCAGCATTCTTTCTGTCTAGACATTTTAATCATGATCCTTAATTTGCTAGAATAAAATTAGATAACACTTTAATTAAAGATAATGTTCTAAAATATTTAAAATTCTTTGTAGATAATAAATATTTACGTCATTTTGATTGGGTGGCGGGTATTAGTCTTAAACCTCACCACATATTACTTACGCTGAGTAAGAGGGAAGGGGGGAGGTGGGTTAAGAATAAAAAACACAATGTAAATAATGTACGGAAAATTTTAATTTAATCACACAATATCAATACATTGAAAACTTAAGTTTCAGCCAGTACAAAAAATATATTTGTAGCAATTTTGTCGAGCCAAGTTTATATGGGGCACCTTTTCTAATTTATGAACCGATTCGAATAAAACAAACACTAAATGTTTGCCAAGATACAATAATGAACTGCGCTTAAACTAGTTAAGCTGATTCTAAGATTAGCGTGAACAAGCCGACAGACAAACTGACAAATTGGCGGCTCCGATTTTACTACTTCTATGTTTAGATATATCTAAATATATATAGAAATAATACCTTAAAGTTATGCTACTCTGAAAAGAAGAACAACAGACCCACACCAAATATAATCAAACAAACAAGTGATGATTGCATCCCCAAAATCCCATTATATTCGGTACCTACCACCTACTGCTGTACCCCTTCAATTAGTAATCGATATGCCCTACGATCTGCAATGGAGAGTCGAGGGTTGGTGGAGCGAAATAGGTTTATTTAAGGTTTATTAGATACGAGAGTGTATTATTTAGGTGGAGATACTTTTATGTAAAATATAATATATTATCATATATTTTTTTTCATGTTGTATGTTTGTACAACAGAGTTGGCAGAGAGAAACTCCGAGCACAGCCTTACAACCGACGTGTTTACAGTCAAACGCTGTCTCACTGCACCATGAAGGCCTTTCAGGTTCTCTCTGTTTACCTTGGTGTACGGGATAATGCGTGAAGCTGTTAAAATAAGATTATATTAAGATTTTCGTTACTCGAAAAAGTCTACTTGTTTTCTTTGTCTCTGTTTCAATATATGAAACAGATTACTAGCGTTATGGAGTTAATAACTATATGAATGTAGAGAACCGTAGTAAACTATACAATATAAGGCAGAAAAAATAAATATCATTTCTCACAATATTTGAAGCCACATTAAAATATTTTTTTTCTTAAAAAACAATTTACAAATTCCTCTTTACAACATAACAAACACAATTTCCACGGGCGTCGATGCTTGATACTTCGACTAATTAGATGTAACTGATATATCCTGCTATTAGAGGGATGACGAAATGTATTTACATATTTAAGGTAAGAAGACGTTTTATTTTCATTATTTTTATTTATGTCAACAATCTAATACAATAATGCTCGAAGATATAGAAATTTTCCTAATATTGCTAGTGTTAAACTCCGTTCCCCACCGTTCACCGAATTCTTGTTATGGTGGAACTAAACGCCGCGCTTTCCGTCGTTATCCAGTGCGAGGAAATGAAAATATTAAATATTTCATTTCCCCGAGTGAGAATCTTACCCATAACCGTCGTGTATACACACGCTTGTGCCCTGCGTCACGACCGCCTAGCAGATTAAAATTTTTGAGAGTAAAAGTCAATAAATACGAAACTTCTTAAAAATACGAAAATTATGGTAAGAATAAAGGAAATATTAAATAGTTTTCGCTAAATATTTTGTAATACACACTGTCATTATAATCATTATATTGGGTAGAGAATTTGAATGAAATAGTTCAAGTTCGCTTGTGGAGGCCGACGAGGCATGTTTACGCCAAGTCATAGGTATTATTTGTGAAACCACCGACTGAGTATTATTTTAGTAAATATATGTTGCTATTAGTGCATTGAAAATACATTTCAATTATTTTGTTATTCATTAGGTGCATGCATTGCTTATATTGTATCATTATAAATTGAAAAATATCTTCATTAATAGGTATACACTATTTATAATTGAGCATAAAGTGCGAGTCGGACTCCGTAGGAACTTCAGGTCAAAGTATTACTTATAAAAGTTTATAAATTTAAGTTTGTAATATTATTTTTCTATGAAAAAGTTTTAAATTTTCACACTTCCTACTTTTTCTTTACAATACAAGTAGTATTGTAAGTTCTCCCTTCGTGCCAAATTCGTATTGTCTTACTATCACGGTTCATGAGATACAGCCTCGCGACAGACAGACAGAAAGATGGACAGAAGGACAGCGAGTTCTTAGTAATGTGGTCCCATTTTACTCATTAGATAAGGAACTCTAAGAAGTACACGATTGAAATTGTTTTAATTTTATAATCGACAAATTTTACTTTACTTCACTTTTACTTCACTTGCAGTGATAAGGCCGCCATTGCAAATAACATCTTAATTTAATTACCTATAACCTATATATTTTCTTTTTCTAAATCGAAATCTTACAATATTTTATATACGATAAAGTAATATTATTAATGAAAATTATTATTAATGAAAATTATTATTAATGAAAATAATTCATTCCTCTGAGTGGGAATCGAACCACGTTTACAATCACATGCTATTTCGTGCATTTATTGGCTATTTTCTAACGGATACACATGAAAAAGATATTTGTCAAATATAGAATCTTTTTTGAACAAAGAAATCGGTTATAAAATGTGTAAAAATATCTCGATGCTTGAGCAGTAAATTAGGAACAGAGTGTCTTAACACTATGTTCCCCCGTGTACCTACAGCGTGAAGCTAAAACAAAATCTATACAAGTATATACAAATGTACAATTCCTAAACAAACACTGAGTGTCTGTAGCCTTGGATACCGCGTATCACGTTACGGGGGCGTGGCCGGGGGTTACGGACTACGGTGTAGACTGTAAAAGGACCGAGATACCTCGTTACCACTTTAGTTAGGTAGGCTTTGTATTTTGTATAAATAATTTCATTTTTATTTTACTTTAATTGCCTTTTTTCTCGGCTTCACGCTGAATCACGCATTTAGGGTAGACAGAGAGAGGCGAATGTTAAAACACTCCGCACCCCACATTGTTAAAGAGCTATTCCACATTTACTATTATACCCTACTATAACGGGTTCAAATACAAAGTATTCTTTATGGAAATATACCATCCATCAAGCGTCCATCCTTCTAAGTATTTCAAAATGATGTGCAGAAATTTGATGAAAAAGATTGTAATGGCACTAAGGAGTTAAAGGAGAGGTGTCGTAGTGTCTTATCACTATATCACTAGTGATCCCTCCGCCTACTCAGCTACGCGGGATAAAGCGTGAATTTCTATCACGCATAAAGTAATATTGTTATGTCTTCTCATGATTTACTCGCACATAAATAGCTCAGCCAGTACAAAGTGTTTTAAGTGCCACACTAAAAACACATGATTTATCCAGCACAGCTCACCGAATAATTTTGTTACTGAAAATATAATTCACTCAATTTCATAGCAATATAAAATTATAAGTTTGAAGCCCGTGTGGTGCAGGGGCATAAAGCGTGGCTGTAAACGTTACTGGTTGTGGGTTCGTTCCCCAGTCGAGGAAGTTAAATATTTATTTAAATTTCTATTTCCATTTCTTCGCTCTGGTGTCTAGGCAAAACTCACGCGTTGAGTTCCGCTACTCAAGACGTGCCTCCAGAATTTAGCGGAAAGTGATTAACGGAGTGTCTTAACACTAGGATGCTGTGTGCAGGATACAACGTGAAGTTGAAATGATAAATCAAAAAGGTTTCGCCAAAAACCTGTGTAAAGTGGAGAACGGATATGGTCTAGAGACTTTGTTTGCCTGCGATAACTCCTCAGTTTCCGCCGAATTTTGTAAATGAAAATATTAAATACTTCATTCCCCCGAGTGTGAATCGAACCCATCGCATATTTTTACATATACACTCATAAAAAAAACAAAATCAAACATAGTCAACTTTTGAAGACAACATAATATGATTCATCACATTAATATGTAGATTTTGTTTATAGCCATTTAACTCTGCAGGGTACTGACTACTAAAACTAGTTATTTAAAATTAAATTATACGGTAAAATGTAATTTTAAATGATAGATTTTGATAAAATTTTAGCTGTTTCCTCATTATACATTTTAAGCTTTTGTTTCTGTGATATTTTTGTATACAAGTACTAAGAGTACAATATTTATATGCAAGCAAATTGCAGAAAACTACTTACATTATGTTTATTTCTTTACCAAACCCGCCACTTCCGCATATAATATCTCGAAAATTGACCGGAGTGCGGGAAAGGGAATGTCTTAACATTACGTTCTAAAAAATAAACAAATTTAATATTCTAAATATCAAATCTGGTTTCTCCGTAAAGATTAACAACCGATAAGATTAAATAGAACCTCAGCATAACAAGAAAACTAGTAAGTAGTTACAATGATGTATAAACGGTACCAAAAGTTGCTGACATAACGGCTTCGTACGTTAGATAAGGAGTCGTCAATCAGTAGTCATGTGGACCACACAGAATCGTCATGTATAATTCAGTATTATTAGTGTTAATAAATTTTGACCTTTTGTAACGCTTCACAATGTAAAATATGGATTATATTAGTGTTAAGACACTCCGTTTCTCACTTTTGACGGCTGCAGCTCGTCTCCTAGAATGAGGAAATAAACGTAATGTGAATATTATCGTTCTTGTGAGTAGGAATTGAAATCACCGGCGCCGCTTCTACAGTTAGACGCTGTCATTGCGGCATGACGACTCCACTTTGTTTTTTAGCTTCACAATGTATCCCGCTCATAGCAGGGTAGGCACGGGGAATCTGGGGACCTAGTTTTGAAACACTCCGTTCCCCACTTTCCGCCGAATTCTTAAGGAGTTGCATGTTGAGAGGCGGAACTCTACTACGGCGACCTTCGCCTCGTTACCAGAGGAAAGAAATGAAAATATTAAATATTTCATTCCTTCCAAATATTAAGTATTTATATAATGAAGAATAATTATATTGGTAGAGAAACTGACCTCATTTGATCTCTACAAAAAAGAAAATAATAATTTAAATACATCTGATGTTCGTAAATTTCGATTAGTCATAAAACCATAGCAACACGTGCGTTCATCATTTTTAATTGACGTTTAAACCTTTTTAAAATACATTTTCAATATTTAAACAAGAAAATTATAATACCATAAATGATTAGATATTGAGATAACAGATACGCTGTATCCCGCAGATGGGGTATGCAGAGGGAACCTAGTGTTAAGAAACCCCCGTTTCCTACTTTCCACCGAGTTCTGAAGGCATGACGTATTGGGTGGCGGTACTCAACGCCCATCTATGGCTCGGTACTAGAGCAATCGAACCCTCGACGCGACGCGTTTAGTCACATCATTTTGCTCCTGCGCCACCACTGGCGTCTATATATTTATTAGTCATCATAAAATTAAATATAACGTAATATTTATAAAATAAAAGTTGAATATAGATCGTTATAAACTTTTCACGAATAACTTTACTTTCTCTAATATTTATTGCAAACCTAGGTAGGGGGCCGAATGGTCCACCTCCATACCTGTACCAGAATATCAGTAGTTACTTACTGATTACTCTCCAGAATTTTTTGTGACAAAAAATTATGCCTAAAATATTTAAGGACTTCGCCATTACAGGATTCTCAACCCTACAGCTTACTTATATCCAGCTTCAATTCCCAAAAAACCAAGTCAGCAGTCATACCAACATTAAAACACAATAATTAACAATTACAACAAAACAATACTAAACTCACCTCGCAGACGCACGCGACCTGCTCCTGTGTGAAACCGAAACTCGGCAGGGGGGCGTCTCTAGGGGGGGTCGCCTCCCGCTGGCCCCACTCCGGGCCCCCCAGCATGTCCAAGTGCTCGTCGCCGGCCACTTTGACACAAATATTGTTGACACGCGGGATATAACTAATAATTCCACTATTGTGACTGTTGACACTCGGGAAAAACTAATAATTCCACTAGATACGCCAATTTTAAGTTACTTTTTGGTTCACGTAACACGCAAAAATAACGAATAATTTCACTAACTATTACGTAATGTACGGAAAAACGTAATCACTTTTTGTGTCATATAGAAATATTAAATTTAAAAAAGTCCAATTTTAAATTATGAAATATAAATATATTAATTTACAGATTATCTATAATAGGTTTAGATAACATTTACAATTACCACGGAGAATATAATATATATTAAAAAAAATAAACGTCACAGACAAAAAGGGGTTATGCCTGAACGGTTTGGTATTGTCCTTTTACTGTGCAGTTTAAATCTAAATACGAAGGCGGCAGTCCCAAATATGTTTGAACAAAAACTTAAACGATTACTTATTTGTTTAACAGGTTTGTTTTTCAAAATGTTCTGAGATACGCTCCGTTTTAAATATTTGTTCACTTTAAATGATCACTATTTAAATGATCCAGTCTCTGTCTGGTCGATGTTTGTATGAAATATTTATTTTCAATTTGGTTAAAATTAATGGCTTTTACTGTTTTTAATTTTTTTCTTTTAGCGCTCCCTTCTACGTTTTTGTTTTTCTCTTCTTTCTCATTTTAATCTTCGACTTGTTTAGTCCATTTTTTACCTGGAAGCAAAAATATTTTTTAAATAATGTTTATCTGTAATCGTTCTTTAGTGTTAGAAAAAGTACAGATGGAATGGCTTGATACACATATGTAATGTACTTTCTCGTACAAATTTTGGAACCCTTCACAGTAAATATTTATATTTAGTTGATATTGTATCACATTTATTATTAAATATATATTTATATATATCTGCTATCTGCTATAATAGAAATAATCTGCTATAATATAAATTTTAATAGTAACAGCTATATCTTTCTACATCATTAAAAAAATAGAAACAATTGCAAACATGACTAATCGAATAATTCCGTATAACAAAAAATGTTTATAATATCAATTATTCATTCAAATCGAGTTTGAAAATCTCATACAATTAATTTTCCATATTTTTATAGCGCCTAAAATTCACTCACGTACTTTGAAGTATTGTTGAGATCCACCTGACAAGACAACGAGCGATTTACTACGTACAAATGAAACGAGCTGAATTAACTTCTACGACTATTGCAATACGCTTTAAATTACAACTACTATTGAAGTTATGAATAGCTTTTGTCTCTTTCTTAAGAGAGAAAAATGATAGAGACAGCATAGGGTCGTAAGGGGGCAAATGTTAAATGTTTGGTGTTTTAAGTAATTTTTATCATCGACACGATCGAGGGAGGCCTCGGTGATGTATGGAGCTGACGGGTTGATAGTGATGTCAGCTAAAAAGGATATCGATATTTTGTTGCAATAATGAAAAATATCATTATCATTTACTTGTACATCATTAAAAACAATTACAAATTCAATAATAATAAAAATAACATAGATCACGCAGCATCAAGTTTATATTCCATATGAGAATCGCACAATGACACGTGAGTGTTTTAAGCCCACTTAGCCCACCAAGATTTCTTTTTATGATATTATTTTTTGTACGTTCACACTGTATGCCGCATGTAGCAGAGTAGCCACAGGAAGCCCAGTGTTGAGACACTCTGGTTCCTAGTGTCCGTTCAGTCTTTAAAACATTGTGACTTGATTGGCGGAACTCAACGTAGCATATTGTCTTATTGTTAGAGCGAGAAATCCTTTCAAGTCCACCAAAACTAAAAATATCTGAATTATAATAAAATATATTAAGTTTTATTTCATTTGAATTTGTACTTATTTTACCGTTTAAGCTGTACAAAACGGAATTAACAAAAAAAACATCTTAAGCATGAAATCAATTTAAATTTATTTACGTAATTTTCTAATAAAATATGGAAATTAGTAGTGTAAAGCAATTGATTTAATTAATAAGATGAGGTCAGTCACTTAAATAACTATAATAGAATCAATAATGTTCGAATCATTGAATTTTTTATTTCGTTACATATGCCTAATATTTTTTTAATACAAAAACTTATGTTTTTTTATTAAGAAAACTAGAAAAATATATAAACGAGGAACTTATAATTATGTATGCCTAGCAAAAAATTAAACCTAAATTTTAATGAAACGCTCACATAAAAAATCAGTGCAAAATTAATATCAAGAAGATCGACACGATCTTAGTCTTTTACTAAAATGAGTTTCAGTTTTTTTTTTCAGACATTTTCAGTTTTAAAAATAACTAACTGCAATAATGTGCATAACTGTAATAAAATTTCCTGCCACATTGTCATTATGCTCTCAATTCCATTGAAAGCCAGGCCCTCCCTGTAGATATACCCATGACAAACAGAACTGGCCACATTGAAATTCCTATACTAAATTACGAAAAAGAATGTGTTAAAACAAAAATAACGTAAAAAAATATAAAAGTTCTTAACATACAATATATTTATCTCGGCGGTTATTACTCTGTCATAGCTATTGGCGGGTATCCAAAGAGGTTTCGTTTGTCAACATTTAGGAGACATGTTTTTTTTTATAATTCGAATATTTTTCACCCACGTCCTGTAATTGACCTATACTGAAAATAACGAAAAAATTATTGCCTTAGCCTATTTCATAATTTAATATAATGTCCACGATCACTTTACCTAGAAAATTTAATTTATAATGGTTGTTACGCCTCCACAATTATTTTAACAGTACGAAAATATTTTGGCAATGGTAAATGATTAAAATCGAACATGAAATAAGATCAATTTCATAAATATACTCCACCGTGTCGTAAAGTATAATAATATAAAAATAAGTAATGATATAAAAACTATTACATACATATCATCATTAAAAAAAAGCGAATACTCTACAATGTAAACAAATATCATCGATAAATCCCATCACTAGCACCCCACGTGGCGTCGATGTTATCGCGGCCAGCTGTAAAACACAAGATTTATCGACAGATTACCCCGCGATATGGTACAAATCGCCTCACTATGTGATTTTCAATGTTAGTTGGATGCGAGCTTTGTTTTTACTTACAATAATGGAGTTTTAAATTTGTGACTTTTAACTGTGTTGGAATATATTATATAATTTTGCATTGAGAAACATTTTTTTTAGCTTCACGCCTTATCACGCACATAGCAGGATAGGCAGAAGGAACCTGGGAACCTAGGATTGAGACACCACTCTCATTAAGACACTGACTGAGTAATAAGAAACCAGTTATAAGTGATAATCAAAATTTAAAATCCTATTCACAAGTCACGAAAAAGAACAAAACAAAAAAGGCAGTGCGAAAGTAATGGGCAACGGAAGTGTCTTAAAGAGGAACGGAGTGACCTAACACTAGGTTCCCAGATAGGCAGAGGGTGCCTACCACGCTATGTGCAGTATAGAGCGTGAAGATAAAACAAATAACGACAATTAGCTATGTCCCGCGAGAGTAGTTACACTGTGCAGGTAAGGCCGAGCCACTCGCTTTATATATAGATTGTCATTAGCTCCGACCTCCTTGCAGACTTTGTGCCAGACACTTTCATAGGTGTTGTTTTGTCACCGCGCGTCACGCATCTTTAGGGATAGGCAAAGAGAATATAAAAATAATTCATTCCTATTTCATTGTTTAAATGGTGGGATTTAACGCAGCATTTGTCTAATAACAAGTTAATAAGAAATTGACTAACTTCAATTTCGTAACTTTCTATGTGTGGACTTTAACACTGGAAATATAGTTTTTTCCCGATTCGGGAGAAATTTCCAGATAGCGTCTCTTACTGCTGTACTGTAAGGTACTCCCCAAAATCTACTTACATGCTAAAGTCTAGTAGTTTCGTCTATGCGTTGTCCATCAATCACTCATATATAAAAGCTATAAATAAAGTGACGCACAATTTTTGTGATGAATTTTGACAGACGAAATCCGCATTGAAAATAAAAAAATAAATTAGATTCACCCTGCATCCCGCACTCAGCAGGGCAGGCAGAGGGAACCTAGTGTAGTGTAGAGAAGACACTACATTACCCACTTTCCGCCGATTCTGAGTTGCTTTTCCACTCAACACAAAATGCCTCTCCTCAATGGAAAAATCCGCGTAGGTAACATATATTCATCATTTATTGTCTGTTGCATAGCAGTAACGTAAAATAAGTAAGTGTCATTAAGTGATAGATCAGTCACTCTCATTTGCCATACAAATGAAAAATTGTATTGATTTTTGTAATAAAATGTTTGAAACTTTTTTTTATATTATAAATAAAAAATATTAATTCAATCAAAATTTTCTGCCATCTTTTACATATACAGGTGGAAGAGGCAGCGATCCTTTTATAGAAACTGCATATAGGGTAAAATATTAATAAGTAATAATAAGTGCTGCTGACAATTCCACCATGTATATACATTATACATATATGTATATTTTTTTATAACGTATAAATTAGTATTATTTGAGGCCGTCGTGGCGCAGCGGCACAATGGTATAATTGTAACGCAACGATAGTGAGTTCGATTCCTTCTCGGGGGTATGAACATTTCGTCGCCCTCACGTCATAAGACAAAGCGCGGCGTTGAGTTTCGCAACTTAGCAAGCAATGTCTCGAACACTCGGCGGAAAGTTGGAAGCGGACTATGTTGATACATGGTTCCCTCTGCCTAGGATAGAAAAAAAGCAATAATTCTAACTATCTAATTTAAATGTTAGAAAATAGTTATCATCATACTTAAAGTCGACGTTATAGTTGTTTGAACGTGTCTCAAACATTTAGTAGGGAAAACAAAACAAATGAATGCATTTTGTTTATTATAAGCTCGGTATAAATAGTCGCGACCTGCTTACGATGCGTTGATGGCGGGCCGGTCTGTTGGGAATATTGTCTTTTAGCTTCACGCTGTATCCCGCAATTTGCAGGGTAAACTGGGGGAACTTAGTGTTAAGACAATCCGTCCTCCAATTATGACTATGGCTTGTAGCAATACAGCGTGTATAGTGGAAATGAAAATAATTGATTCCTCCGTGAACTCTCCTAGTTCACAACATAAAAAAAAAACTATTTTCGATTCGAAGGGCAATCTTTCTTCGATCTGAAGAAATAACAAAACAATATCTAATGCAACAATATCAGTAAATTAATAGTTAAGCATTTAAATATTATTCTATAATTTAGCGGATACCCAATAACTTAGATGGAGGAATTTAGATTAGATCACAAAATAGTGATAAAATCTTAACTTATCCAATAAAATTTGTTACAGATTACTTTTTCAAAGATTTCAAATAATTAACCTGCATTAATCGTTATGAATTTGAACTCCTTGACTGACAGGAGTTTTTTAAATAGCTAGTATGCGTGCGACTTCGTCTGCTTGGGAAATTAAATTGAGATAATTTTTTTAGGAACCTTTAGAAATAAAGCATCACAAAATGTTCCAGGGGCACAACCGCACAAGTTTGTGGCTGTAAACGCGACTGGCTGTGGGTTCGATCCCCACTCCCCAATGAAATATTTATTTATTTCCATTTTTTCGTTCTATGTCGAGACAAAGCGAGGCGTCGAGTTCCGCCCTCTACACGCAATGTCCAGAATTCCATGAAAAATGGGGAATGGAATGTTTTAACACTCGGTTCCCTCTCTGCCTACCCTGCTGTGTGCGGGATACAGCGTTAAGTTGATAAGAAATGTTAATAAGAAAGAGCTGATAGCGTAAACTGTATTTAAATTGCTCAAGCCGTTCCTGAAATTAAGGTGCACATAGGCACAGACATAAATTAATAAAACATTATTTTGGGACCAATTACTGTGATAAATGCCCAAATTATATCTTCCACGTACAGACAGCGATCAGTTACAGTTTTCTTACATGTAACTAGCGGACGCGAGCAGCTTCGCTTGCTTATTTAGGAGTGAATTCTTATAAACCACGCAACATGTGTTCAATGAAATAAAGAGTCTAAACTTCAAATTTTATAAAAATCGGTGCCGATTTTTTTTTCCATACAAAACTTTGAACCCCTATTTCACCCCTTTAGGGTAAAAATTTTTCAAAATCCAGATGTCCAGATTACGAAAGTAAACATCTGTCCAAATTTCACGTTTCTACGCACAGCGGTTACGTCTGTGCGTGCGTCTTACCTCAGTCAGTGAGGACAAGTCCTTTTATATATATAGATAATGTATGTATTAAAGACTATATTATAATACATTCACACCCGTTTAGAATTCCACGAAATTTCGATTATTTATTATGTGTAGATACCATACATAAATATTATTTTAAAATATTATAATTTATTTGTAAACATCTTTTTAGTTGTATATAAAAAATGCACAAAAAATATAAAAAGCACTAAAGTAAGCTTTGGAAAAAAAGATAACTATGTAAACATTTCTTTTTAATATTAAAAAGGGAAAGCTTAAAAAGCTCGTTTGTTTGGATGCGCTAATATCAAGAATACTGATTCGAATTGATATCACTTGTCATGACATGTGTCTTAGTTATTATTACCATTTAACCTTGGTGGTGAAGCCCCTAGAAATACTAATAGAAATATAAGGCAGAAGTTTTTGGAAATTTATTTCACATGAAAATATAGACAACCTGGAAACTGATTTATTTCCAGACCAGTTTAGTTTCATACTTACTATAAATAAAAAAATAAAGTTACTAAAGTTCATTATAAAAAAAATATTAACCACAAAAACTGACAAGCCCTTACAAAAAATATAACAAACGGAGTCGCGTTACTGAACTAGTAAGCTAAAACACACAACATATGAACATATTTTTATAAGATCTACAAAATATCTAAAATATATTTTACATGTAAGTATTATAACAGTCATTTCGTTAATAAAATAAAAGAATTACACGCTATCGAATAGGCCTATATTCTATACTCCAAGTCCACAGATAGGAGCCGATGTTATCTCTCCATCGTAAAATGTTCTTTACGGCCGCAGCCCGTGGGGGGCTAATTAATGACCATGTATGGTCAAATGGTCATATTACACGAGAGTTACGGAATCGTGAGATTATAAACTTTAGAACATGTGTTTGAATGGTTTATCTGATTTTTGGATATATATTGAGTTATTGGCTACTTCTGTTTTCGAACCTAGTGTTAGGACACTCCGTTCCCCACTTTATGCCGAATTCTGGAAGCATTGCGTCAGAACTCAACGGCGAGCTTTGCCTCGACACCAGAGCGAAGAAATGGAAATATAAACGTTAATAAATATTTCACTTCCTCGAGTGGGGATCGAACCTACAACTTGTGCCGCTGCGCCACGAGGGCCTCGACTTATTAAATTAAGTACGTTGTATTTTCTCTAGCTTTACGGGATTGCATATTGAGTGGTGGAACTCAACGTGACGCTAAAGTTTTTCACTAATAATAATGGCAAAAGGCTGTAGAATGTAACTTTATGATTGATGATTTACTTTATATTCTTCTTCTTCCTGACATTAATCCCGGCTATTACCAGGGTCTGCCTTCCTACTTAACCTATAATTTACTTTATACTGATTTACTTTATATTGATATTAGATTTACTATTGATGATATAATTTATTATCACACATGTCGCGTTTATTATAGCACTTTTCTCATCTTTTCGTTAATTTTAAGGATATCGCTGCGTAAAATGAAAGGAATTCAACGCCTCATTTTGTCTGAAAAATCAGACAATGATTTTACAGTCATTGTGTGATTTATGTGACAAATGTTAATAGAGACTAACGAACGAGACGAGACGAAATATTTTTACTTTTTTTATATAAAAACACTACTAAACCTTAATTAAAACAAGTAAAAGAGACTTTCCTAGGTTTAAAATTACCCGGTGTTAATTTTGATTATACTTCAAATTCCGCCCGAAATTGATCGATATCTTAATCCGATGAGACGTTAAGTAGGCACATGTATGAAGTTTTAACATTTAAGATTTTATTTTAAAATCATTCATTCTAATCTAACCTAACCTAAACCAGCTTCACGCTGTATTCTGCACACAGCAGGGTAGGCAGAGGGAACCTAGTGTTAAGACACTCCGTTCCCCCCTTTCCGGTGAATTCTGGTGGCATAGCGTGTTGAGTTGCGGAACTTAACTACGCTATTTGTCGATTAAGATTATCGGCCACCACTATTATCGTTTCAATGTTATTTGTATTGCACCTGCAGTCATAGTTACCTCGGACTCCTGGAATGTGTCATGTGTCATACATAAAGCTTAGATTAACGCTGTATCCTATGTATGTACATAGGCAGGCATGTAGGCAGGCAGTGTAAAGACACTTTCCTCCGAATTCTGGAATTGAGTTTCGCCTCTAAATACGCGCATTACGATGTGAGGCGGAACTCAACGCCGCGCTCTGTGCTGTTACTAGAGCAAGGAAATGAATATATTAAATATTCATTCCCTTGGGTGGGAATCGGACCCGCAACCTGTCGTGTCTACAGTCGCACGCTTGTGCCTCTGTCCTACGATTGCCCCTGAACTTCTCTTTTCTCCAATAGCTAAAATGCAGACATAGGACAAACACTACTTTCCCCACGCACATTGTGTATCAAGTGACGGAACTCAACGCAGTTTTAGCGTTTTATCTTGAAAACAAATAAAAATAATTCCTTAATTCGTTTCGTTTGAGTGAGAATTGAACCTACAACTGTCGCGTTCACAAACGGATATATTTATTTATTAAAAATAAATGATTCTACCTATCCGTCGACAGTTGCGTAAATTAAAACAGTAATTATTAAAACAAACAATTTTATCGCAAAAGCTGCATCGTCGGAAGCTTAACAAAATTTATGCATTCAATAATACTAAAAGTATAGGAACTAAAATAGCATCTTGTAAACACCTTTTGCATTTGCAATGTCTAAAGCAATATTTTGCACATTTTATATAAAGTATGAAGTCATGGCGATGGTATTTGTTTATTTAAATTGCGTTATAGTTTAAATATAGGAAACAGAGGGTTATTTGTTGCTTGAAAAAAATTTAATTCTTTTACATTATGAATTGCAGAGTCAAAGTGACCATTATATATTTTTGTTTATATTTCTTTACAAAACTAAACAAATGTACAAAAGAAATATTGAAATGCAATCAAAAGCTACGATTATACAAATGTCCTTTAAGCCGTCGACATTTTCATGTTTCAACGAGACCATTAAATATAAATCTCGCACGGGTAAAAGACCTGATAATTGACAAGTAAAAAGAGGAGTAAACATCCAGAAATATTACGTCTGTGCATGTAAAACAAAATACAAGTAAAGTAAACCATACTCACACTCATGTGCAACGCTAAATTAAGATCCCGGCTCACTATTTAACAAGCTACAACTAAAAATAAAATGCCGCGCGACGCACAAATCTATCAAAACTTTAATTTTTCCCTTTCAAACAGATAAATAATTTGCACAGATTAAAAATATATTACAATCCACAGGGCACTGAACCGAAAATTTTTGTTAAACTGCTTTTATTTTTTATTCTCAATTCAAAACTATTCGAATTTTAAACGCGTCTTCACAAGTTGACAGCATAAATGGAACTAGTTTGAATCAAACCTTCATTCTCGCTTCTGATTGGCCGATTCAGAGTCCGGTATAACAATCGACCAATCAAATCGCTCGATCCATTCAAACGGTCACGCCTCCCATTGGTCGTGTTATAACGCCATTTTCAACGTTGTGGAACAATTGGGGTTAAAGTAGGCGTAATCCCGAGTTGGAAAAGATATTTCCGTCGCCTCCAAAACAGTCAACAGCTGTTAAATCATCGCGAGGATCGTGATGTAATGTCTAACAATCTTGTAAATTTGAAATGGACGTTTTAATTAATCTAAATAAGTTGTCACTATTGTATACGACTCTATATTGATAGAAGGTAGAGTTTTACTTTTAGGAATTGACAATTAAAGGTTATTTAGGTGTCATAGAAAATCTTTAGACGTTACATTCAAATTGAAAAACCATCGCTATTCAGTAAAGGCGGATCTGACTAAATCCAGCAAAATTGTGTCTATATTCGATTACAATCGGACTAATGTTTATATTTCAAATATTTTCGTTTAAGTAGCTTGGTGAGACCAAATGCGACGCTAGGCTTTGTGATCCAACTGGCAACTGGCAATGTTTCTT